>OU342740.1:91405235-92019388 GCA_910589775.1 Avena eriantha
TCATAAACCACAACTAGAGTCATTGCATGTTTGTTCATTGTATAAACCACATATGGATCCACTAGAGTCATTGCATGTGTCTTCTTATCCTAAACCATTACTAGAGTCATGGGATGTGTGTTATTTTCATAAACCACATAAGGATCCACCAGAGTCATTGCATGTGTGTTCTTTTCATGAACCACATGGTTCCACCAGTGTCATTGCATGTGTGCTCTTTTCATGAACCACAACTAGAGTCATCGAATGTGTGTTATTTTCACAAACCACATATCTATCCACCAGAGTCATTGCATGTCTGTTCTTTTCATAAACCACATGGATCAACCAGTGTCATTGAATGTGTATTCTTCTCACAAACCACATATGTATCCACCAGTGTCATTTCATGTGTGTTCTTTTCATAAACCGCATATGGATCCACCAGAGTCATTGCATGCGTCATGTTTGCATAAACCACATGGATCGACATGTGTCATTGCATGTCTGTTCTTTTCATAAACCACATGGATCCACTAGAGTCATTGCATGTGTTTTTTTTCACAAACCACATATGGATCCACTAGAGTCATTGCATGTGTGTTTTTATCCTAAACCAGCACTAGAGTCATTCCATCTGTGTTTTTCTCATAAACCACATATGGATCCACTAGAGTTCATTGAAGTGTTTTTTTTCACGAACCACATGTATCCACTAGAGTTCATTGCATGTGTGCTCTTTTCATGAACCACAACTAGAGTCATTGAATATGTGTTATTTTCACAAACCACATATCTATCCACCAGATTCATTGCATGTCTGTTCTTTTCATAAACCACATGGATCCACCTGTGTCATTGAATGTGTGTTCTTTTCACAAACCACATATGGATCCACAGTTTTGGGTGTTCTTTTCATAATCCACAGATGGATCCACCAGAGTCATTGCATGCGTGATATTTGTATAAACCACATAGATCCACTAGTGTCATTGCATGTCTGTTCTTTTCATAAACCACATGGATCCACTAGAGTCATTGCATTTGTTATTTTTTACAATCCACATATGGATCCACTAGAGTCGTTGCATGTGTGTTCTTATCCTAAACCAGCACTAGAGTCATTCCATGTGTGTTATTCTCATAAACCACAGATGTATCCACTAGGGTTCTTTGAAGTGTGTTTTTTCACGAACCACATGGATCCACTAGAGTTCATTGAATGTGTGTTCTTTTCAAAAACCACATATGGATACACCAATTTCATTGCATGTGTGTTCTTTTCACAAACCACATATGGATCCAGTAGTGTAATTGCATGTGTGTTCTTTTCATAAACCACATATGGATCCACCAGAGTCATTGCATGTGTGTTATTTTCATGAACCACATGGATCCACCATTGTTGTTGCACGTGTGTTCTTTTCATGTACCACAACTAAAGTCATTGCATGTGTGTTATTCTCATAAACTACATATGGATCCACTAGAGTTCATTGAATTTGTGTTATTTTCACGAACCACATGGATCCACCAAAGTTCAATGAATGTGTGTTCTTTTCACAAACCACATATGGATACACCAGTGTCATTGCATGTGTGTTATTTTCATAAACCACAGCTAGAGTCATTGCATGTTTGTTCTTTGCATAAACCACATATGGATCCACTAGAGTCATTGCATGTGTCTTGTTATCCTAAACCAGCACTAGAGTCATTGAATGTGTGTTATTTTCATAAACCACATATGGATCCACCAAAGTCATTGCATGTGTCTTCTTTTCATGAACCGCATGGATCCACCAGTGTCATTGCATGTGTGTTCTTTTCATGAACCACAACTAGAGTCATTGAATGTGTGTTATTTTCACAAACCACATATCTATCCACCAAAGTCATTGCATGTCTGTTGTTTTCATAAACCACATGGATCCACCAGTGTCATTGAATGTGTGTTCTTTTCACAAACCACATATGGATCCACCGGGGTCATTTAAGGTGTGTTCTTTTCATAAACCACATATGGATCCACCAGAGTCATTGCACGCGTGATGTTTGCATAAACCACATGGATCCACTAGTGTCATTGCATGTGTGTTCTTTTCATGAACCACAACTAGAGTCATTCCACATGTGTAATTCTCATAAACGACATATGGATCCACTTGAATTCATTGCATGTCTGTTCTTTTCATAAACCACATGGATCCACTAGAGTCATTGCATGTGTTTTTTCACAAATCACATATGGATCCACTAGAGTCATTGCATGTGTGTTCTTATCCTAAACCAGCACTTGGGTCATTCCATGTGTGTTATTGTCATAAACCACATATGGATCCACTAGATTTCATTGAATGTGTGTTCTTTTCATGAACCACATGGATCCACTAGAGTTCATTGAATGTGTGTTCTTTTAACAAACAACATATGGATATAATAGTGTCATTGCATGTGTGTTCTTTTCATAAACCACAACTAGAGTCATTGCATGTTTGTTCATTGTATAAACCACATATGGATCCACTAGAGTCATTGCAAGTGTCTTCTTATCCTAAACCATTACTAGAGTCATGGGATGTGTGTTATTTTCATAAACCACATAAGGATCCACCAGAGTCATTGCATGTGTGTTCTTTTCATGAACCACATGGTTCCACCAGTGTCATTGCATGTGTGCTCTTTTCATGAACCACGACTAGAGTCATCGAATGTGTGTTATTTTCACAAACCATATATCTATCCACCAGAGTCATTGCATGTCTGTTCTTTTCATAAACCACATGGATCAACCAGTGTCATTGAATGTGTATTCTTCTCACAAACCACATATGTATCCACCAGTGTCATTTCATGTGTGTTCTTTTCATAAACCGCATATGGATCCACCAGAGTCATTGCATGCGTCATGTTTGCATAAACCACATGGATCGACATGTGTCATTGCATGTCTGTTCTTTTCATAAACCACATGGATCCACTAGAGTCATTGCATGTGTTTTTTTCACAAACCACATATGGATCCACTAGAGTCATTGCATGTGTGTTTTTATCCTAAACCAGCACTAGAGTCATTCCATCTGTGTTTTTCTCATAAACCACATATGGATCCACTAGAGTTCATTGAAGTGTTTTTTTTTCACGAACCACATGTATCCACTAGAGTTCATTGCATGTGTGCTCTTTTCATGAACCACAACTAGAGTCATTGAATATGTGTTATTTTCACAAACCACATATCTATCCACCAGAGTCATTGCATGTCTGTTCTTTTCATAAACCACATGGATCCGCGAGTGTCATTGAATGTGTGTTCTTTTCACAAACCACATATGGATCCACAGTTTTGGGTGTTCTTTTCATAATCCACATATGGATCCACCAGAGTCATTGCATGCGTGATGTTTGTATAAACCACATGGATCCACTAGTGTCATTGCATGTCTGTTCTTTTCATAACCCACATGGATCCACTAGAGTCATTGCATGTGTTATTTTTTACAATCCACATATGGTTCCACTAGAGTCGTTGCATGTGTGTTCTTATCCTAAACCAGCACTAGAGTCATTCCATGTGTGTTATTCTCATAAACCACAGATGTATCCACTAGAGTTCTTTGAAGTGTGTTTTTTCACGAACCACATGGATCCACTAGAGTTCATTGAATGTGTGTTCTTTTCAAAAACCACATATGGATACACCAATTTCATTGCATGTGTGTTCTTTTCACAAACCACATATGGATCCACTAGTGTAATTGCATGTGTGTTCTTTTCATAAACCACATATGGATCCACCAGAGTCATTGCATGTGTGTTATTTTCATGAACCACATGGATCCACCATTGTTGTTGCACGTGTGTTCTTTTCATGTACCACAACTAAAGTCATTGCATGTGTGTTATTCTCATAAACTACATATGGATCCACTAGAGTTCATTGAATTTGTGTTATTTTCACGAACCACATGGATCCACTAAAGTTCAATGAATGTGTGTTCTTTTCACAAACCACATATGGATACACCAGTGTCATTGCATGTCTGTTATTTTCATAAACGACAGCTAGAGTCATTGCATGTCTGTTCTTTGCATAAACCACATATGGATCCACTAGAGTCATTGCATGTGTCTTGTTATCCTAAACCAGCACTAGAGTCATTGAATGTGTGTTATTTTCATAAACCACATATGAATCCACCAAAGTCATTGCATGTGTGTTCTTTTCATGAACCGCATGGATCCACCAGTGTCATTGCATGTGTGTTCTTTTCATGAACCACAACTAGAGTCATTGAATGTGTGTTATTTTCACAAACCACATATCTATCCACCAAAGTCATTGCATGTCTGTTGTTTTCATAAACCACATGGATCCACCAGTGTCATTGAATGTGTGTTCTTTTCACAAACCACATATGGATCCACCGGTGTCATTTAAGGTGTGTTCTTTTCATAAACCACATATGGATCCACCAGAGTCATTGCACGCGTGATGTTTGCATAAACCACATGGATCCACTAGTGTCATTGCATGTGTGTTCTTTTCATGAACCACAACTAGAGTCATTCCACATGTGTAATTCTCATAAACGACATATGGATCCACTTGAGTTCATTGCATGTCTTTTCTTTTCATAAACCACATGGATCCACTAGAGTCATTGCATGTGTTTTTTTTCACAAATCACATATGGATCCACTAGAGTCATTGCATGTGTGTTCTTATCCTAAACCAGCACTTGAGTCATTCCATGTGTGTTATTGTCATAAACCACATATGGATCCACTAGATTTCATTGAATGTGTGTTCTTTTCATGAACCACATGGATCCACTAGAGTTCATTGAATGTGTGTTCTTTTAACAAACAACATATGGATATAATAGTGTCATTGCATGTGTGTTCTTTTCATAAACCACAACTAGAGTCATTGCATGTTTGTTCATTGTATAAACCACATATGGATCCACTAGAGTCATTGCATGTGTCTTCTTATCCTAAACCATTACTAGAGTCATGGGATGTGTGTTATTTTCATAAACCACATAAGGATCCACCAGAGTCATTGCATGTGTGTTCTTTTCATGAACCACATGGTTCCACCAGTGTCATTGCATGTGTGCTCTTTTCATGAACCACAACTAGAGTCATCGAATGTGTGTTATTTTCACAAACCACATATCTATCCACCAGAGTCATTGCATGTCTGTTCTTTTCATAAACCACATGGATCAACCAGTGTCATTGAATGTGTATTCTTCTCACAAACCACATATGTATCCACCAGTGTCATTTCATGTGTGTTCTTTTCATAAACCGCATATGGATCCACCAGAGTCATTGCATGCGTCATGTTTGCATAAACCACATGGATCGACATGTGTCATTGCATGTCTGTTCTTTTCATAAACCACATGGATCCACTAGAGTCATTGCATGTGTTTTTTTTCACAAACCACATATGGATCCACTAGAGTCATTGCATGTGTGTTTTTATCCTAAACCAGCACTAGAGTCATTCCATCTGTGTTTTTCTCATAAACCACATATGGATCCACTAGAGTTCATTGAAGTGTTTTTTTTCACGAACCACATGTATCCACTAGAGTTCATTGCATGTGTGCTCTTTTCATGAACCACAACTAGAGTCATTGAATATGTGTTATTTTCACAAACCACATATCTATCCACCAGATTCATTGCATGTCTGTTCTTTTCATAAACCACATGGATCCACCTGTGTCATTGAATGTGTGTTCTTTTCACAAACCACATATGGATCCATAGTTTTGGGTGTTCTTTTCATAATCCACATATGGATCCACCAGAGTCATTGCATGCGTGATGTTTGTATAAACCACATGGATCCACTAGTGTCATTGCATGTCTGTTCTTTTCATAAACCACATGGATCCACTAGAGTCATTGCATGTGTTATTTTTTACAATCCACATATGGATCCACTAGAGTCGTTGCATGTGTGTTCTTATCCTAAACCAGCACTAGAGTCATTCCATGTGTGTTATTCTCATAAACCACAGATGTATCCACTAGAGTTCTTTGAAGTGTGTTCTTTCACGAACCACATGGATCCACTAGAGTTCACTGAATGTGTGTTCTTTTCAAAAACCACATATGGATACACCAATTTCATTGCATGTGTGTTCTTTTCACAAACCACATATGGATCCACTAGTGTAATTGCATGTGTGTTCTTTTCATAAACCACATATGGATCCACCAGAGTCATTGCATGTGTGTTATTTTCATGAACCACATGGATCCACCATTGTTGTTGCACGTGTGTTCTTTTCATGTACCACAACTAAAGTCATTGCATGTGTGTTATTCTCATATACTACATATGGATCCACTAGAGTTCATTGAATTTGTGTTATTTTCACGAACCACATGGATCCACTAAAGTTCAATGAATGTGTGTTCTTTTCACAAACCACATATGGATACACCAGTGTCATTGCATGTGTGTTATTTTCATAAACCACAGCTAGAGTCATTGCATGTCTGTTCTTTGCACAAACCACATATGGATCCACTAGAGTCATTGCATGTGTCTTCTTATCCTAAACCATTACTTGAGTCATTGGATGTGTGTTATTTTCATAAACCACATAAGGATCCACTAGAGTCATTGCATGTGTGTTCTTTTCATGAACCACATGGTTCCACCAGTGTTATTGCATGTGTGCTCTTTTCATGAACCACAACTAGAGTCATCGAATGTGTGTTATTTTCACAAACCACATATCTATCCACTATATTCATTGGATGTCTGTTCTTTTCATAAACCACATGGATCCACTAGTGTCATTGAATGTGTATTCTTCTCACAATCCACATATGTATCCACCAGTGTCATTTCATGTGTGTTCTTTTCATAAACCACATATGGTTCCACCAGAGTCATTGCATGCGTGATGTTTGCATAAACCACATGGATCGACACGTGTCATTGCATGTCTGTTCTTTTCATAAACCAGATGGATCCACTAGAGTCATTGCATGTGTGATTTTTTCACAAACCACATATGGATCCACTAGAGTCATTGCATGTGTGTTCTTATCCTAAACCAGCACTAGAGTCATTGAATGTGTGTTATTTTCATAAACCACATATGGATCCACCAGATTCATTGCATGTGTGTTCTTTTCATGAACCGCATGGATCCACTAGTGTCATTGCATGTGTGTTCTTTTCATGAACCACACCTAGAGTCATTGAATGTGTGTTATTTTCACAAACCACATATCTATCCACCAGAGTTATTGCATGTCCGTTCTTTTCATAAACCACATGGATCCACCAGTGTCATTGAATGTGTGTTCTTTTCACAAACCACATATGGATCCACCAGTGTCATCGAGTCGGAATTCCAACTGACATTTTTCTTTATGTTACTTTATATCATATCCTCTAGCACCCAAGCATGAAGGTTGATAGATAATTTGGGTTTATGCTTTACTAGGATGCCAAAGAATGAACTAGTGTAGCCCCCAAGGCTCGTGCTGATATTAGTATATATATTAGCACGAGTCTTTTGTCGACTTCTGACTTTGTTATTCTGACTTATAGAAAGTATATTCCTATAACCAAGAAAGTATATTCTTTGACAATCCTCCTCTCGATGTTTCTCTTTATCATATTCCCTGTGAACGTTCGACTCTCGTCGGGGAGGAGTGTAGTGATTGCCTCTTGCTCCGCAGCCGGGGCAACATTGCGCCAGTCACGTGCAGCTTTGTGATGCTGCCCTGAAGATCCGGTTCTTGAGTAGTTGTCTTCCTGACAGTCGAAACGGTAATGCTATCCCGGAACATGTTGGGGTCTTACGTCATTCCAGGCCGGATCTGTGTGGCATTGGTCAGATTGGGATACCAGTTTCCGCTTCCGGACAGGGCGGCTTTCTGTTGCTCCAGACCCTTGTTGAGTAGCCTAATGCCCAATCGAATCTGCTCTAGGCCTGGATTATTTGCTAGGATTTCTCAAGCTGCGACAATGTTTTGTACTGGTGTTGGATACACCCAGTCTCCCTTGCTGTCAAGCCGAGGCACCCCATGGTCTCATCCAAAGAGGACTTTGTGAATTTCCGGGAATTGGTCGTCACGAGTGTGACGCTTCCGGCTCTTCTGATGCTACCAAGAGATGTTCTTCTCCGCAGTTTCCATGCATTTCTTTTCTTCCTGAATGTTCTTCGCCTCATCGAGGAGTACTTGGTGACTCGCTTCTAGGGCCTGGGCCCTTTCGTTCAGCTCTTCAGTAGTAAGTTCTACAGCTGTAGGAATAGGTGTGGTTAATGCAACATCGATGAGTTTACGCAGACCTTCGGTGATCACGTGTCCATCCACCCACTCTTCTTTGGGCTCTTTTGGGATCAATCCTCCATCCGAGTCTTCCTCGTATTCCTCGGCAATCACTTCCTCCGCCGGAGGATCTTTTGCCGGGGTCTTGTTCTTCTTGTTCTTCTTCTTTGCCTTCTTGGCAGCACCGGTAGCAAAGACGGCTTTGGGTTCGTTTCCTAGAGTCAAGCTCTGATCGGTACTTTTAGACATCTGGACCTCGGGATTATCTCCGATATCCATCTCATCCTGCGCTTTGGGAGAGTTTTCCCCGAATCCTTCATCCATGGCTTCTCCTTTCGGAAATCCGCCGATGTCATCGAGTCATTCAAGGATGCGGGTAAGTCGGTGTTTGTTCCGATCGCCTCCAGCACTGAGTCGGTGTTCTCTCCAGCATCGGCAGAGCTGGATCCAGATCCAACGTATCCGACGAAGTGCGACGTGTGGGCCCTGAGGTAATTGCAGCTTTCCTCGTGGGCTTCCTCGAAGATCTTGATGGTTTTGAGAACCTCATCCACGCTAGAGTCTTGTAGTATCATGCGCCTCAACGTATGCCTCATGAAAGGTTGATCTGTTTCGGCGTTGGTAGAGCCAGAACCAAGGTTGCTGCTATGCTCCTCCTAGATTTTGACCTTAGTAGATAGATCGATCTGGGATTCGACCTCACCAGGGAGGTCCACTCCAGATTCGACTTGAACCACAAGATCTGCTTCAGGCTTAGCTTTCTCCACTATCTCCACAATAGGTGCGGGCTGGGTGGGATTAGGGTTTTTTGAGATGCGGAACTCTGCCACCTCCGTAGACAAAGGGGACCCAGAAATTTCTTTTGCCTCTATCATCACCGCTGGGGTGGTTGGGGGCAGGTTCAGCGAATCCGATGTATACATCGATCTCGCCGAAAGACATGATGGTGTAGGCAGTCACGGCCTCCCTAGCCGAAATCCAGGTCTCGTCGAGAACGATGAGAGGGACGTCACTGGCGTAGAGGATGCGACTGACGGTGATAGTCTTGCTGATTCCGATTATTGCAGATTCCGCTCGGAACAGAGATCTAAAGCTCACTTGCCCCACGGTGGGCACCAACTGTCGTCGGATTGATGACAAGTACGCCAAGAGGGGGTCCTCGAGGCGTGTGGAAGAGAGGGGTGTGAGACGTACGGTGTTCCGGGATGGTGAGCACACAAATTTACCCAGGTTCGAATCCGCCGACTTTGGATGGATCCTACTCCTGTTAGCAATCCAGTAATATGGCAGATCCTGACTATGGGTTACAAGGGTTTCGCCTGTGCGAGTTGAGATTGTAGACTATTGTGAGGGTAGGTGCCCTAAAGGCTCTGCCTAGGATGGCTTATATAGATAACCGGCCTAGGGTTTACATGAGAGATCTATCCGACTATGACTAAGAGTCGGTTACATAGTACATCTTGAACTACAAGTAACACTATGGGCCTATGTCGATAAGTCTTCTGAGCCTTCCCGTAGCCGGATTGGACTCCGTCTCTTCTCCATGATTGGGCCGCCCGTGAAGCAAAGCTCTAACCTGAAGTGGGCCACCTTGGTTAGTGAGGAACTATGAGGATACCCGGAAAGTATATCCCCAATACATGTGTGTTCTTTTCACAAACCACATATGGATCCACCAGAGCCATTGCATGTCTATTCTTTTCATAAACCACATGGATCCGCTAGTGTCATTGAATGTGTGTTCTTTTCACAAACCACATATGGATCCACCCGTGTCATTTCATGGGTGTTCTTGTCATAAACCACATATGGATCCACCAGAGTCATTACATGCGTGATGTTTGCATAAACCGCATGGATCCACCAGAGCCATTCTATTCACAAACCACATATGGATCCACTAGAGTCATTGCATGTCTGTTTTTTCATAAACCACATGGACACACTAGTGTCATTGAATGTGTGTTCTTTTCACAAACCACATATGGATCCACTAGAGTCATTGGATGTGTGTTCTTATCCTAATCCAGCACCAGAGTCATTGCATGCATGTTCTTTTCGTAAACTACATGGATCCACTAGAGTCATTGCATGTGTGTTCTTCTCACAAACCACGTATGGATCCACCAGTGTCATTACATTTGCATTCTTTTCATAAACCATGTATGGATCCACTAGAGTCATTGCATGTTTGTTATTTTCATGAACCAAGTGGATCCACCAGTTTCATTGCATGTGTGTTCTTTTCATGAACAACAACTAAAGTCACTGCATGTGTGTTATTATCATAAACGACACATGGATCCACTAGAGTTCATTGAATGTGTGTTCTTTTCACAAAACACATGGATCCACTAGAGTTCATTGAATGTGTGTTCTTTTCACAAACCACATATGGATGTGTTATTTTTTCATAAATCATAGCTAGAGCCATTGCATGTCTATTCTTTTCGTAAACCACATATGGATCCACCAGAGTCATTGCATGTGTCTTATTTTCAAGAACCATATGGATCCACTAGTGTCATTGCATGTGTGTTCTTTTCATAAACCACAACTAGTGTCATTGCATGTGTGTTCTTTTCACAAACCACATATGGATCCACTAGAGTCATTGCATGTCTGTTTTTTTGATAAACCACATGGACACACCAGTGTCATTGAATGTGTGTTCTTTTCACAAACCACATATGGATCCACCAGTGTCATTGCATGTGTGTTCTTTTCTTTAACCATATATGGATCCACCAGAATCATTGCATGTGTGCTCTTTTCATGAACCACATGGATCCACCAGTGTCATTGCATGTGGGTTCTTTTCATGAACCACAACTAGAGTCATTGCATGTGTGTTCTTTTCACAAACCACATATGGATACACCATAGTCATTGCATGTATGTTCTTTTGATAAGCCACTGATGTCTACTCATGCTTATATTCTTGTAGACAGTGTTGGGCCTCCAATTGCAGAGGTTTGTAGAATAGAAGCAAGTTTCCCTTAAGTGGATCACCCAAGGTTTATCGAACTAAGGGAGGAAGTGGTCAAAGGTATCCCTCTCAAGCAACACATCAATCAAGATACAAGAAGTCCCTTGTGTCCCCAACACACCCAATACACTTGTCAGGTGTATAGGTGCACTAGTTCGGCGAAGACATAGTGAAATACAAGTAATATGGAGATTATACGTGGTAATTGCAATCTGAAATAAGAGTGACAAGAAGCAAAACATGTAACAGGACTAATTGTAAACTGTGTTTTAATTCTTAGAAACACGGCCTAGGGATCATACTTTCACTAGTGGACACTCTCATATAAATATCTTCTCTTCATGATGCTACCCTGAACTACTCTCCGGTTGGACGATGTAGGGCTATAACAACACACCTTAAAGTTTGCATTCCCCATCTAGATAACCCCTCACTGTCACCTTGAGCGCTAGATGATTCCAACAAACACCACAATCTCATAGAGACACCCAACTCAAATTATACTCATGATAAGTATTTTTGTAATCTTAGCCAAAGTGCCACACGATGTGCACACTGTCAACTTCACACACGTGGGGATAAGCATAGATTCATTAAAGCACTTGAGTAGAAGAATATATCTATAGATTACAAAGCTCATGATCTCAATAAGATCATGCATAGAGAGAGAGAGAGATAAACACATAGCTACCGGTAGAACCCTTAACCTTGAGAGAGAACTACTCCCTTCTCATCATGGGACTCAGCAACAGCGATGGAGATGGCGGTGGAGTCGATGGAGATGGCTCCGGGGGCACTTAACCATCCCGGCTGTAACATCCCAAAACTTAATCCAAGGTTAATCAAGATCAAATCTACCCAATTTAGGGTTAACAAAAACTTTTCCATTTAAAATCATTAAGCATTCATATGTGTGTGCATTTAAATTAGGAGTTGTTTTGAATTGCCATGCTTGAGTGATCCATTGGTTGTAAAATGATTCTAAGGTGAATTAAACATCATCTAGATCATCCCCAAGCAAATCCCAAAGAAAAACAAATCAAAAAGAATAAAATAAGCAAATGGTCACTTTTGCCATTTTAATCCCCTAGCCTACTTTGGCTATTCCTAGAACTCAAATCCTAACAGAAACAATTGTGGTTCTTTGCACCCCTTGCTAGTACAAGTAGTGATGTACCAAGGCCCACTTTGTTTCATCCCAAAAACATTCAAACACTAAATTTAAATGGCATTTGAAAATGGAACCAAGTGTATGTATCTAGATCACACTTATTCAAAAACCACTCAAATTAACTCCATTTTTAAATCCCAAGCAAACCTAGATGCTCAAGCATAAGTTACATCACACCACCAAAAATCAGCTCAAAATTCAAATATTTTGTTCATGCGGCCATTTGATCGAACACCTTGTTAGCAGAATCATTAT
The DNA here is from genome assembly GCA_910589775.1 of Avena eriantha. Classification (NCBI taxonomy): domain Eukaryota; kingdom Viridiplantae; phylum Streptophyta; class Magnoliopsida; order Poales; family Poaceae; genus Avena; species Avena eriantha. The sequence continues at coordinate 91,417,952 of OU342740.1, forward strand.
GGCCTAACTATTACTGTTTTGGAGCTAAAATTGTCGAGCCATTTCGGTTGCATTGATCATCCTTGTCTCCCCCAGGCCCAACCAGACCAAACCCACCTCTATCCCTAGCCCCTGGCGCCAGTGCCATGCCGCCCTGACGCCATGCTCGCCGGCCAAGTGTGCACAAGGCGCAGGAGACCGCCCGCCCCTCTCCGCCGCTCCAGGGAGTTAGGCGCCACCCTACCGCCGCCCATGGTCCACCCCTCGATCAACCCCAGCCCCTGGACCACTCCCCAGCCTCGCTGCCCTTTCTCTTTGCGCACAGCCAGAGCGCGCCAGAGCGCGATCGCCGCCAGCACGTAGTAGACCACGCCTTGGAACCAAATCTCGCACGCCACTCCGCCTCGACCCCAGCACCCCGCCAGACACGGCCGTGCATCGCCGCGCGACCCATAGTCGCCGTGATCACCGTCGAGCACCGCCTCTGTCCCTCTGAGCGCGCGACGCTCCCAATCAAATGCCACCGCCCCTAGCGTCGCCATTAAGCCGTAGAGCACCACCAGAAGGCAAGCCACTGTCCGTCTACGTCGCCCATGCCGATAGCACCCTGTATCATCGTCACCGACGAGCTCGTCGTCGCCCCCTCGGTCCAATCCTCGAGCCTATATAAGGAGGCCTTCCCCAGCCTCAATCCCCAAACCATTCGACTCCCCTCTCACTCCCAGTCCTTCCCCACCTCTCGCCGGAGCAGCTCGAGTAGCAGGCCGCTGGAATTTCATCGGAGGCAGCCGCAGCAGAGGAGCAGACGCTGCCGTCGATTCCGTCCACCTCAGCCCCTGCCGTGACCTCGCCTGAGCCCGCCGTCGTCGTCCAGTTTGATCGCCCGCCTCACCGCACTAGCTGGAGCCCTGGTACGTCCCCAGTAGACCCCCACCGTCCGTTTAGGGTTCGATCTCGCCAGCGACGAGTCCGTTGTTGATGATGATTGTGGACCGTTGATCCACGTTCTAATCGTGTGGCCCAGATCGGTTGATACTGTTTCGGGCTTTAAGTCTCACTGACAAGCGGGACCAACCTGTCAGCTGCCCTCTACGCCGCTGAGCGTCACTGGGCCAGCCCATTTGCTTTCCCGCGCGATCCCACAAATTCAAATAGGGGTTTTTCCATTTAGACTTAAAATTATTTATGTCCCTTAGTTCAAAAAATCAATTCAGGAAGATTTACTGAACCAAATTGAGTGATTCCAATTTTATTGGAAAGCTTTTGAAAAGATCTATCCAAGCCCGTTTAATTCATTTAGAGTTAGAGATCTCTCCTAGTAAAAATAACAAGACAGAAGGATTTGCATATTCAAACATTTTTCTAAAATCAACCATAATAGCTTTTGAGTTGATTCCAACTCTCAAAAAGCACATTAAAACATAACTATCTGAATATGTAATAATATTAAGGTTTACATGCAGTGACTTTGGACTAGTACCAAAATAATGCTATATAGGCATTTCTAGTCACTTTAAATCATTAAATATTAAACTTAAACTTATTAAAATGTGATCCAACATTTAAATCACATTCCCATATGTTTAGAATATGTGGTGATGACATGTGTCCATATGATCCCATATTTTCATTGGAGAATATTAAATATTAGTTAATTTCAATGAGTAGAAATTAATTTTCTCAAATAAAAAGAATGAGGCTAGTTAACAAAACCTTGTGATGATAGTAGATCATCAAATGTGTGCCTTAGTGTGCTAAGTAAGCATTGTTTGGTCATTGTGTATCTCGTGTGTATTTATAGATGATAGTACCGACCAAGCTTTCGAGGAGGAGGAGTTTTATCAAGAGGAGGAGGAAGAAAACTTCAACCACTGCACCAACCAAGCCAAGCTCACACTTGCAAGTATTATACTAGCAAGCCATCATTAAGAATGCAAGCTAACCCTTGCAAGTTAGATAACCTAAGCAAGATGCATTAGGCATCCTTTGGGTTAAACCACTTTGACTATTACCTACCCCAAGTTTTATCTACAAGCTTTACTTTGTTTACTTTATTAAAGTCCTTTAATTTTTTGAAGGTAGCATATAAAGTATAAAACTTGACCTATCTAGATGACCTTAGATGTCATTCTATGGCATGAGATTTATCTTAGCATTCCCTATTAGTGAACACTCTTAACTTAGTAGCTTAGATCTAAACCAAAACTTGATTCACTTTAGATGGGAATACTTGGTGAAAATGAATTGTGAAAACCTTGGAATGATGAGTTATTCTATTGAGATGTTTTGACATGTGTTGAGAAACACAAATGGTTTATGATGATGAAAATGCTGAGGCATGAGCCTTAGCCCTCTTCAAACTGATCGTTGGGTTCGGATGCGATACCATTCCAATTTTACCGTACAACCACAATACCTGAGTTGGGTAAGGCTTAGCCGAAAGTTTATATGCATTAGTATTAGTTCCCTCGCGGGAGAGGTTTGAGCTGAGGCTACCTCTCAATGTTGTCCACCTATGCAGTGCCCAAGATGACAGATGGTCATGGTTGGGAGGCCATGCTCATATGAGAGGTGCTCATACTAGGGTGTGTAAAGGAAAGGTTATGTTTGATTATCTGCATACTAAGTATGATGATTCAGGGTTATCCCTGATAGATGTATCGAATCTTGTGGTGAAAGTGTACCAGCTCTGCAGAGTGTCAAACTATTCGAATAGCCACGTCCACGGTTATGGACAGTTGGAGTGGCCATACTGTTCCGTTGTTAGAATTTTCAAAATGACTTATGATATCAATGATAAATTTTGACTTGACCACATCAGAGTTGTGATTATGACACTAGCTTCCCAACTTAAGTGATTCTAGAACTTTATTTTATATTTCTGTGAATCTGAACTCATCTTAGGTTTCAAACTTAACTTTACAAATAAACTTAGAGTTAGCAATCCTACTAGAACTACCCTACTTGTTAGTGATAGTTTGTGAGTACTTAAAGAGTACTCATGGCTTTTGTCCCTGGCTATTACTATGGCCAGACTATGAAGGAGACTACCAAGATGATGGACAGAAGGACGGCTATGATAACTAGGACTATCTTCCGTCGTCAGCATTGCATGTGCCCCTGAAGATGGACCCCACTGCTACGCTTATTATTTATTCCGCTGCTTGTTGTATTAAGACTGGATCATGAGATCCTTTATTCGTGTAAGACCTTATTATGGTTTGTAATGGATGATGTACTGTGATATCCAATCTTTTATGTCTCGCAAAAATGGTAATCCTGGGATTGTTGGTATGACATAACAGGCATCTAGGATTAAAATTCTAGGTGTTGACACCGGCAGGGTGCCGGAACAGAGACTTTTGTCCCCTAAATCTCCTCTTTCGTGGCGGCAGTGCTGCAGAACTTTTTGTGGAATTTTGATCTAGTTTTTAGGGTTTTTGTCCTAGGGTGAATATATAGGCAAAGAGGCAAGGTCGGTTGGCGCCCGAGGGGCCCACACCACCCCCTAGCGCGGCCTGGGCTGGCCCGCGCCACCAGGTGGTGTGGCCACCTCGTGGCCCCTCTCCATCTCGTCTTCTGGCTCCTTGAGTCTTCTGATAAAATATTTACTTTGGATTTTGTCCCGTCCAATTCCGAGAATATTGCATTACTAGATTTTCGGAAACCAAAAACAGCAGAAAACAGGCAACTGGCACTGTGGCATCTTGTTAATAGGTTAGTTCCAAAAAATGTATGAAAATACCTCAAAGTGTGAACAAAACATAAGAAAGTAGATATAAAACAAGCATGTAACATCAAAAATTATAAATACGTTTATGACGTATCAACATCCCCAAGCTTAATTCATGCTCGTCCTCGAGTAGGTAAGTCATAAAAAAGAATAATTTTTGTGGTGACATGCACCATCACAATCTTGATCAAGGTATTTGTAAAACATTGATAGCTGGGATCATAGTACTCTAACATAGACATGAAAGATATAGTTCTAACAATAGGACATGGCAACTATGTTGTAACATGAAAAGGTACAAACAAAAGATTCATGAATAATAATGCTTTGAAAGACATTTTTTTGTTTCACATATAGAAAACATAATGAGAATGGTATTCAGCTAGTCCCTCGTGGTATAGCAAAACATAAATTCATAGGATACCTTCAAAGTTCATAAGGGTTACTAGATACAAATAGTTTAAGAATAAGCAATATCAAAGTTATGAATCAATCAACAAGCTTTGGGACAATGCACATTAAACTAAGAATGACCACTATGCACTCTCAATAGGTGCATAAATATAGAAGATGGAGACTCAACATAGAAGTAAAAGAAAGCTCCTTCATAGAAGGAAGCAGGGATTCAAGTCTCATAAAGAGCTTCCAAAAAATATGGTAGTTATTAGCTTTCAGCTCTCATTGCCCCTATCATAAGCATCTTTAGGTGATTAATGTTAAAGTGAACAAATATGAGGATATCCTTGACAAGTTATAAGTTGAAAATCTCATGCCCCTTACTTATGAAGACCGAACCTCATGCTACTCAACTTTAGTCACGAGTAAGTTCTTGTCATTGTAAGTACATGTGTATCATAGAGAACCGCCAACAGGGTACCCCTTGCCCCATGATACAGTTGCTTTCCCATATCAAAATGACAAGGCACGCAGACAATGAGCATCTCAATGATCTTTTTATTTGCTATTTGCATAGGTTTTTATTGAGGATGCTTCATAGATTGTTCACTATGGTTATGCTGCAAGTTTCCACCATGATTAGGCATGGATTAGGCTTGCGGCCTAGGCATTTCTCTAACACATATACAAACTACATGAGCTTACAAGCTCCCCTTTTATTTCACACCGCCGGGATCCATAAGCAAAAGAACATGATATCAACCAAATAAAGTGCAATGCTAAAAGCATTCCCCATGGTAACATGGTTCTGCTAATTCAGAACATATAAAGCGCAAGCATATACGCAGCATAGTTGGGCACAATGGTTCAAGTTTATTAAGTGTAAGAAAAGTAAAGTGTTCCATCAAGTTTGTGAGAGCTTTAATCACTAATTTTCACATAACAAGTTTAATTGGGAAGGTAGATAAAAACATGAATATACTTGGAATAGCAATAATGCTAATAGGTAGGTATGGTGGACTCTTTGGAATAACTTGGTTTTATTTGGAGTTGGATGCATGAGTGGAACTCATACTTGGTACATGTGGAGGCTAGCAAAAGACTGGGAGCGACCAACTAAGAGAGCAATAATGGCCGTAATCATGCAAAGCGACAAAATATTATTAATTAAAGCATAAAGTGATATTACAAGTCGAAAACTAAATGATCATAGAGGCTATGGTGACTTGTATAGTCTTAACATGGTGTGAGCATGCGCCAAGTCAACCCAAATAAAGCATCAAAGGAGAATACCACAATATTATGCTTTTATATGCTAAAACAACGCATGATTCTTTCAAGGCACATTAAGCAATCTCCATTGTTTGGAACAAGTCATGCTACAACAATAATTACTAAGCATAAAGTCAAAGCAATATCAAACATGACATGATAAAGTCTAGGCCATAGTCAAAACATGACTCCTTTTGTACCACTTATAAGTGTCAACACCCGAATTTTTAATCCCAGATGCCTGTTATGCCATACATCGCAATCCCAAGATTACCATTTATGCGAGACATAACAGATTGGATATCATAGTACATCATCCATTACAAGCCATAATAAGGTCTTACAAAAATAAAGGATCTCATGATCCAGTCTTAGTACAATCAAGCAGCGGAATAAATAGCGTAGCGGTGGAGTCCATCTTCAGAGTCACAGACAATGCTGATGATGGGAGTTGATCCTAGTTTTCATAGCCATCCTGCTGTCCTCCTTCTGGGTAGTCCTCCTCATAGTATGGCCACGGGAATAGCCAGGGAGAAAAGCCATGAGTACTCTTTAAGTACTCACAAACTACCACTAACAATTAGGATAGTTCTAGTAGGAAATGCTAACTTTAAGTTTATTTGTAAAGTTAAGTTTCAAACCTAAGCTGAGTTCAGGAACGAAGAAAGATAATATAAAGTTTGAAAACACCTAAGTGGGAAACTTTGTTGTGGTCAAGTCATGTCACAATTCATTTCATAACTTGTTTTGAAAACATCTGACAACAGAACAGTATGGCCACTCCAACTGTCCATAACCACGGACGCGACTATTCGAATAGTTTGACACTCTATAGAGGTGGTACACTTTCACCACAAGATTCGATAGATCTGTTAGGGATAACCCTGAATCATCATACTTACTATGCAGATAATCAAACATAACCTTTCCTTTACACACTCTAGTATAAGCACCTCTCCTATGAGTATGGCATCCCAGCCATGACCATCTGTCATCCCGGGCACTGCATAGGTGGACAACATTGAGAGGTAGCCTTAGCTCAAACCTCTCCCGCGAGGGAACTAATACTAATGCATTTAAATTACTGGCTAAGCCTTACCCAATTTAGGTATTGTGGTTGTACGGTAAAATTGGAATGGTATCGCATCCGAACCCAACCATCAGTTTTGTAAAAGGGCTAAGGCTCATGCCTCAACATTTTCATCATCATAAACCATATGTGTTTCTCAACACATGTCAAAACATCTCAATAGAATGACTCATCATTCCAAGGTTTTCACAAGTCATTTTCACCAAGTACTCCCATCTAAAGTTAATAAAGTTTTGGGTTTAGCTCTAAATTACTCAGTTAAGAGTGTTCACTAATGTGGGATGATAATGTCAATCTCATGCCATAGAATGACATCTAAGTCTAACTAGATAGGTCAAGTTCTATACTCTTTATGCTACCTTTAAAAAAGTAAAGGACTTTGGTAAAGTAAAGAAGGTAAAGCTTGTAAATAAAACTTGGAGTAGGTAAATAGTCCACACGGTATAACCAAAGAATGCCTAATGCCTTTGCTTAGATTATCTAGCTTGCAAGGTTTATCTTGCCAATAGTAGCTTGCTAATGAAAGCTTGCTCAGTTTACTTGAAGGGCTAGGCTTGCAAGTAAAGGGTTACTTGTATAGTGCTAGCTTGCCTTGGGTAGTACAGTGGTTGAAGTTTTCTTCCTCCTCCTCTTGGTAGAACTCCTCCTCCTCGTCGAAAGCTTGGTTGGTACTATCGTCTATAAATACATACGCGATACACAATCACCAACGATACTTAACCAGTCTACTTAGCACACTAAGGCACACATTTGATGATCTATTATCATCACAAGCATCACAAGGTTTAATGAACTAGCTTCGTTCTTTTTATTTAAGAAAAGTAATTTCTACTCATTGAAATTAACTAAGATTTAATATTCTCCAATTAAAATATGTGATCATGTGGACACATGTCATCACCACATATTCTAATATATGGGAATGTGATTTAAATGTTGGATCATAATTTAATGAGTTTAAGTTTAATAATTAATGATTTAAAGTGACTAGAAATGCCTATATAGCATTATTTTGGTACTAGTCCAAAGTCACTACACGTAATCCTTAATATTATTACATATTTAGATATGTATGGAAAAATGTGATTTTTGAGAGTCGGAATCAACTCAAAAGCTATTATGGTTGATTTTATAAAAATGTTTGAATGTGCAAAAGCTTCTGGCTTGTTATTTTTACTAGGAGAGATCTCTAACTCTAAATGATTTACATCCAACGGGCTTGGATAAAGATTTTTATTAGCTTTCCATAAAATTCGAATCACTCAATTTGGATTTGTAAAATTCTCTGAATTGAGTTTTAAACCAAGGGACAGAACTAAGTCTAAGTCTAAAAAGAAAAAGATTTATTTGAATCGCAGGGCCAGTGCGGGAAACTAATTGGGCCAGCCCAGATCCACTCCGCAGCAATGAGGGCTGCTGACAGGGGGGTCCGCATGTCTGTGACTCATTACACGCGAAGCGGTACGGGGTGAGCTGGACCGTAGGATTATAACTATTCTAACGGATGACGGTCGTCGTCGATGACAGACTCGTCGCCGGCGAGACTGAACCCTAGCGGCTCGGTGGGGGTGTAGTGGGGACGTACCGGGGCTCAAACTAGTGCGGCGAGGCGGGCAAACGAACGAGTAGACGACGACAAGCTCAGGCAAAGTCGCGGTAGAGGCTGGGGTGGACAAAATCAACGGCAACGTCTCCTCCTCTGCTGCGGCTACCTCCGGTGAAATTCCGGCGACCTGCTGCTCGAGCTGCTCTAGCAAGAGGTGGGGAAGGAATGGTGGAGAGAGGGGAGTGGAATGATGTGTCGTTTGAGGCTAGGGAAGGCCTCCTTATATAAGCTCTAGGAGGGGACCGAAGAGGTGACGATGAGCTCTTCGGTGACGATGATATAGGGCGCTATCAGCATGGGCGACATAGTCGGACGGTGGCTTGCCTCCTGGCTTGATGGCGCAGCTAGGTGCGGTGGCAATCGGTTGGGAGCATCGCGAGCTCTAGGAGACAGGGCGGTGCTCGACGGGGTTCCTGGCGACTGTGGGTCGCACGGCGGTGCATGGCCGTGTCTCGCGAGGTGAGGTGGTCAAGGCGGAGTGGCGTGCGCAGTCAGCGGTCGAGGCGCGGTATGTGGCATGCTAGCGGTGATCGCGCTCTAGCGTGCTAGGGCGCGGCGTAGAGAGGATAGTGTGGTGCTGCTCTGGGGTGGTCCAGGGATTGGCAGTGATCGTGGGGTGGACAGTGGAAGGCGGTGAGGTCACGTCGTGCTTCCTGGAGCGGTGGAGAGGGGCTGACGGTCTACTGTGGCATTGGCAAGGTTAGCCGGTAAGCATGTCCTCAGGGTGGCGTGGTCCTACTGCTAGGGACAAGGGGGTGGGTTGATTAAGGTTTGGTTAGAGCTAGGAGGGACAGAGGGTGTAAATTGAGGTCAAATGGGTGGCAAAACCCTGTAGAAAGAGTGATCCTAAACTAGAGTGTGATTCATGCATGCCAAGTGTTTGATCAAAAGGCCGCATGACAAAAACATTTGAATTTTTCAAAGATTTTTGGTGGATTTGTTTATCACAAGCTTAAACATCTGTGGTTGCTAGGATTTGCCAAATGGAATTCACTTGGATGGTTTTTTGAAAAAGTGTGATCTAGATACATACACTAGATTCAATTTTCAATTGTCATTTAAAACTAGAGTATGAATGTTTTTGGGAGATCATAAAGTGGGCCTTGGAACATCACTACTTGTACTAGCAAGGGGTGCAAAGATCAATTGTCTCTGTTTGAAATTGAGTGCTAGGAACACCCACGGTGGGCTAGGTGATTAAAATGCAAGAGTGACCATTTGCCTTATTTAATTCTTTTTTATTTCTTTTTCTTTGGGATTTGCTTGGGGATGATCTAGATGATGTGACATTCATCATAGAATCATTTTATAACCAATAGATCACTCAATCGTGGCAATTCAAAACAATTCCTATTTTAATGTACACACATATGAAGGTTTAAAGATTTTAAATGGGAAAAGTTCTTGTTAACCCTAAATTGGGTAGATTTGATCTTTATTAACCTTAATTAAAGATTTGGGGTGTTACAAACCTTCCCCCCTTAAACAAAATCTCGTCCCGAGATTTAAGAAAGAAAACTAGGAACTAAAGAGATCTGGGACCTCAGTCCTAATGTAATCTTCTCGTTCCCAAGTGGCTTCTTGTTCGGTATGGTTGCTCCATTGAATCTTGAGAAATTTGATACTCTGGGTCTTGGTGGTTCTGTAAGATTCCTCTAAGATACGGATGGGCACTTCACGATATGTCAGATCCTTGTTGATATCAACATCTCGGTGATTGATGTTTTTGAACACTTCGGTCTTCTCCAACACTTCTAAGCATTTGCGAAGTAACAAGATATGGAACACATTGTGGATGGCTAACATTTCCTCTGGTAGTTTTAGTTGATACGATAGTTCTCCTCGATGATTCAGAATCTTGAAGGGTCCGATATATCTAGAGGCTAACTTTCCTTTCAGACTAAAACGTTGCGTTCCCTTCAATGGCGAAACCTTGAGATATACAAAATCTCCGACATTGAAAGTCAGGTCTCTCCTTCTCTTGTCAGCCTAACTCTTCTGTCTGGATTGGGCGGTCTTGAGGTGCTCACAGACTTTGTGAACCTTCTCTTCAGCTTCTCGGAGAATGTCAGGTCCGAAAATATGACTCTCCCCTACTTGCGACCAATTCAAAGGGGTACGACACTTTCTTCCGTATAGGAACTCAAATGGTGCCATTTGCAAACTGGCTTGATAACTGTTGTTATATGAGAATTCTGCGAAAGGAAGACAATCTTCCCATTTTGATCCATACTCTAACACACAAGCTCTCAACATATCTTCTAGGATTTGGTTGACTCTTTTAGTCTGTCCATCGGTTTGCGGGTGATAAGCTGTGTTGAAATTCAACTTGGTTCCTAATCCTTCTTGGACTTTCTGCCAAAATCTCGAGCTAAATTGGGTTCCTTGATCTGATACTATGGTCTTGGGGGTTCCATGCAGACTAACAATTCTAGCAATGTACAACTCTGCTAGCTTCGAACTCTGATAGGTGGTCTTGACATGTATAAAATAAGCTACCTTGGATAGTGTATCAACAATGACATAGATTGAGTCATTTCCCCTACTAGAAGTAGGCAAACCGGTGATAAAGTCCATTCCAACGGAATCCCATTTCCATTCCAGAATCTGCAATGGTTGCAACAGTCCTGCGGGTCTCTGATGTTCCGCTTTCACTCTCTGACAGATATCGCACTTGGTGATGTAGCTTCTGATTTCTCTCTTCATCTTGTGCCACCAAAATTGCTCTTTCAAATCTTGATACATCTTTGTTCCTCCAGGGTGGATAGAATAGAAAGTATCATGAGCTTCTTGCATGATAACTTGCTTCAGTTCCGAATCTGCTGGCACACAGATACGTCCTTTGTACCACAGAACTCCTTCTTCGTCTTCGGTGAATCTAGATACCTTTCCTATACCAATACGACGTTTGATTTTGTCGATACTTTCATTTCCCTTCTGGGCTTCCTTGATTTGGCTAATCAAAGTGGGTTGAAGTTCAATGCTAGCTAAAAATCCTTTGCTAACTAGCTCAGTTCTAAACTGCTCCATATCCCCATACAAACTTGGTTGCTTCTCCTTGATCATGGTGCTTAGCCGACACGGCAATCTGCTAAGAGCATCCGCTACCACATTGGCTTTGCGGGGGTGATAGTGAATGTCAAGGTCATAATCCTTGATTAACTCTATCCATCTCCTTTGCCTCATATTCAGCTCCTTCTGAGTGAAATTATACTTCAAGCTCTTGTGATATGAGTAAATCTCACAGTGATTACCCATAAGATAATGACGCCATGTCTTCAATGCCAAAACTACGGCTGCTAACTCAAGATCATGGGTCAGATAGTTCTGCTAATGCTGCTTCAGTTGTCGAGAGAGATAAGCGATGACTTTGCCTTCTTGCATCAATACACATCCGAGACCAATCTTGGATGCATCACAATACACATCAAATGGCTTCTTGATATCTCGCATGATCAATATTGGGGCTAAAATCAATCTCTTCTTCAGCTCTTGGAAACTTGCTTCACATTTTTCGGTCCATTCAAACTCCTTGTCCTTCTTCAACAATTGGGTCATGGGCCTGGCGATGCTTGAGAACCCTTCTACGAACTTGCGGTAATATCCCGCTAATCCGAGAAATGCACGGACTTGGGTTTGAGTGGATGGGGCTTCCCAGGCTTCGTCATCTTCGATCTTGGAGGGATCAACAGCTATTTCTCTGGCAGAGACAATATGTCCTAGGAATCCTACCTCTTTCAGCCAAAACTCACATTTGCTGAACTTGGCATACAACTGATGCTGTCTAAGGGTTTTAAGGATGATTCTCAGATGTTGCTCATGCTCTTCTTCTGACTTGGAGTAGATAAGGATACCGTCGATAAAAACAACGACAAACTTATCTAGAAAATTCATAAAGATCTTATTCATGAGATTCATGAAATAAGCAGGGGCATTGGTTAATCCAAAAGACATGACCGTATACTCGTATAAACCATAACAAGTAGTAAAGGCGGTCTTCGGAATATCCGTTGCACGAATCTTAAGTTGGTGATAACCAGTCCTAAGATCAATCTTAGAGAACACATTTGCTCCAGTCAACTGATCAAATAGATCCTCTATCTTTGGCAAAGGGTACTTGTTCTTGATGGTGACGTGATTCAGCTTCATGTAATCTATGCACAAATGGTTGCCTCCATCTTTCTTGTCGATGAATAACACGGGCGATCTCCATGGTGATGTGCTTGGTTGAATCAAGCCTGTTGCCAACATAGCATCCAACTACTTCTTCACTTCCGCTAACTCTGAGGGGTTCATGCTATAGGGTCTCTGGGCTATGGGTCCGGTTCTAGTGATTAGTTTAATAATGAACTCAATATCCCTATCCGGGGCATACCTGGAAATTCATCTGGGAATACGTCGGGGTATTCACAGACTACTCTGACTTGGTCTATGGTGGGTAGGGCTAGACTCTTGTTGCACTTGAATTGATGGGGCAAGGTTTCAGATATATGCTCTACTAAGACTCCAGAGCTACTGGTCATGGTGATGGCTTTCTTGGCACAGTCAATCAACCCTTTATGCTTGAACATCCAATCCATTCCTAGTACTACTTCCAAACCTTTGGTTCCAAGTACTATTAGATTGGCATAAAAATCTATCCCATGTATTCTGATAGGCACAACTTTGCAAATTTTTCTAGCTTTTGTAGTTGAACCGGGGATTTGAACTATCATGACATGCTTCAAATTGGTTGGGTGAATATTACTAGTGCATGCAAATTCTTCGGTGACAAATGAGTGCAATGCTCCGGAATCAAACAACACTCTTGCTCAAACTGAGTTGATAGAAAACATACCCAGCACTACATCTGGCGCTTTCTGGGCTTCTTTGGCGTTCATGTGGAAGAGACGGCTATTGCGGTTGTGACGGTTCCCTAGGGCGAATCTTCTTCCTGGTTGAACACGACGCTGTTGTTGAGCTGGGGCATTCGCATTGGCGGTGGTGGCAATCTTCTTGGGACACTCATTGAAATAGTGACCCTTCACTCCACACTTGAAACAAGTGATCTGAGACTTGTCTTTTGCTGCCACGGGCACAACATTGCTTCCATTTCTAGGTGCAGTGTTGTTGTTGTTGTGCTTGGGAGGTGCACAGTTGAAATTGTTGGAGTTTCCGGGGTGATTGTTGTTTCCACCGGACTTCACATTTCCTCCGCTACGGTTGGGGTAGCTTGGGCGAGACATTGGGGGTCGGTTGTTCCGCGGTGCATATCCTACAGAAGGGTTGGGACGGTACTTCTAGTGACTATTGGATCCATCTTGGTGCATCATACGACGCTTGCGGTTGTCATTTGCTTGGTTAATCTTCCCTTCCATATGAATGGCAGAGTCGACTAGCTCTTCGGGATCCTCGAAACAGATGTTGACGAGGACAGTCTGCATCTCATCATGCAGTCCGTTCAGGAATCTCTCCTTCTTCTTGGCCTCCGTGTTGATCTCATCAGGGGCATACCTGGCAAGGGACGAGAATCTGTCATGGTATTCCACTACAGTCATTCTTCCTTGCTTCAAGTCTCTGAATTCATCTCTCATTCAGGTGACTAGACCCTGCGGCACGTGGGTGCGGCTGAACTTGATTTTGAATGCTTCCCATGTCATCACTTGACCATGGTTCATTGTGCGGGTGCTGTTCCACCATGCTATTGCATCTCCTGCCAAATAGTGGGTGGAAAAAAGAACCTTCTCATTGACATCCACTCCAGCTACTTCTAGGTTGTTCTCCATTGTCTGCAACCAGTCATTAGCATCTAGTGGGTTCTCTAAAGTGATAAAGATTGCGGGATAGGTATTCTGGAAGTTTTTGAGTTTGGATCCATGGTGATCCTGATTTCCTTGGTTCTAGTTGTTGTGAGCCATCTGGGTAATCAGTTGCAGTGTTGCTAGATTAGCTTAGCGTTCTGTCCTACTAGCTTCACGGTGTGCAATGAGAGTCTGCAGAATCTACAACATTGGGTGTTGCGATGAGCTGCTCCCTCCTTGGTTTCCACGAGTTATCTGAATATTGAGGTAGTAAAGGGGTAAGAGGGAAAGTTCTAAGGTTCATGGTTTTGATTTCAAAGCTAAAACTTTGAGTTTGACTCAGGTTTTGCAACTAACTTCTTTTCATTCATTCAAGCAAAGCACCCAATACAAACACACACACACACCACAACATCAAAGGAAAACATATGGTTTTAAGAACCATTACGATACAATGGGACCGATACTCCTCACTCTACGATAGTGCTCTAGTGCATCTACTCATCATTGATGAAGTCAGAGTCATCATCGTCGGTGTAGATGTCCACAACATCCTCCAGACAGTCATCATCATTGTTGAGATAGGAGTCAATATCCCCTTGGATATCTTCACCTTCCTCTTCTTCTTCTTTTGCTGCAAGCTGAGCTTCTTGCTCCTTGATGGTCTTCTCGAGGTCGGCCAACTTCTTGCAAAGACGGTCGATGGTGCGATCCTTCATTGCACGTTGACGGCGAAGAGACTAACGATCCTTGACGAGCAGTGAGAAAGCCTGGGCTTTCTGGGCGGCAAGGGCGAGGTTGTTTTTGGCGACCTCTCTAGCATTGTCCAACTCCTTCTGTCGGTCGTATAGTAGGAAGTCAAGGTTCTTCACTTGACGCTTCAGTATTGGTTGATTTGGCATCTCTAGCGGCATTCCCATGGAATCACGCCTTGCATAGTGAACAAAGCGGGTTCCTTGGATTAGGTTGACACTAAGGGCACACAGACATGCAAGAGCTTCATGCATTGCCCTGGCTAATCCATCTATCCAGTTGTTCTCTCTCACGGAGAACTGAATCCTCCCAGATACTGGTGCTTCTATGTTGCCTCAAAGATCAGCAGTCACTAGCCATTGTAAATCTCCTCCTGGTGGACCCGGGAGTTGAGCTCCAAGAAATTCCAAATGCGGATGCTCCAAGAACTCAGATAGTGAATCCAAATCCCTCTTGAAGATCAGTTGGCCTCCGTTGCCCAACTGGTAGAACTTATTGTATTGGGCTTCCATTTATAAGAATTTAGGATGAGAAAGTTAGTGAAGTGATCAAGTGTGTCCAATTTTTATGTAGTAATGTAAGAAATTGGAGGAAAATGTATTTTTTTAGAGAAAGAATCCCCAAGGGTAAGAGGGGGAATAGTTTTCATAAATACTCACTTTGGTTTTTGAAACTAAGTTTTTGTTTCGGACGTCCATTCTAACTAGGGTCTCCTATCGTCATGATGGCTCTGATACCAACTTGTCAACACCCGGATTTTTTAACCCAGATGCCTGTTATGCCATAGATCGCAATCCCAGGATTACCATTTTTGCGAGACATAATAGATTGGATATCATAGTACATCATCCATTACAATCCATAATAAGGTCTTACACAAATAAAGGATCTCATGATCCAGTCTTAGTACAATCAAGAAGCGGAATAAATAGCATAGCGGTGGGGTCCATCTTCAGAGTCACAGGCAATGCTGACGATGGGAGATGATCCTAGTTGTTGTAGCCGTCCTGCTATCCTCCTTCGGGGTAGTTGTCACATCCCAAATTCTAGATTTGGTACTGCATACATACATGTCATTGCATCATGATCATCCTTGCAAAAAGTTTCAGTTTTAAAGTTTTTGCCAAAACACCTCTTCTTTGCATGTTCTTCATACTTTACAAGCCTAGTATGTTTTTTACCTAGTATCTGCTTGGATGACATTATATAGTCATTCCGGATGCTTAGTTACATAGAGTATCCATTTACAAACCCGTAGATTATTGTTTCGCTCGATTCGGAGCTGTAGATCAAAAGTTAGGCCTGTTTTAGTTTTAGAACTATTTTTGTCAGATTCAGGAATTTTAGATAGTCAAAAAAATTCAGTTAACAAACAGCTTCAGAAATTAATAAAATAAAATAAATGAAAACCGATAGCCCAGCCGAGCCTCTTTTCTTGCCACTATCTCTTTTTCTCCGGTGTCCAAGTATTCTTGTCATCATTTCATGGAGTCCACTGCTGCCCTCCAGTTTTCTGACGCTGATTACTCCCTACTCCGGGTTGATCTTGATTTACAGCAGCAACTTGTTGCGAACTGTACCTGTAATCCGGTATATCATCTCTTCTCTTACTTCGGTAGTCATTTCGCCGAGATGATCCGGCTCCATCTCGCTGGTAGTACTCCTTGGTTGACTCGTTTGACACAATCTGGGGTTGAGTTGGATCGCCTAAAGCATATGAATCAGCAATCCGGATTGTTTCTTCTAGCGTAGTTGGAATATCCCTTTGTAACCTTTGCCACAGAATTCTTGCATATCTACACCCTTGTGCAAACCAAGCTATGGCCTGTGACTCAATCACGCCTTTACATGAGTTTCGCACATTGCACCAGTGAGTTAGGAACTCCCGGTCTATCTCATTTGGTCTTTGCTTGCACATTGCTAGGGTCTGTGGCCTATTCGGCCTCTGATATGTGCTTGAGAAGTTACTGACGAACATTTCCTCAAAATCCAGCCAGCAGTTGATACTACCGGGTGGTAAATTGTTTAACCATACCCTCGCTGGCCCCTCCAACATCTGTGGTACGTATCTCACTGCCCATCTCAAATTGCATATAGCAATTTTTACCGCCCTTGCGTAGTTAATCAACCAATTGTCCGGTTTAGTGCTGTTGTCATATGTTTTCGTGCCTCTGGGTAACTGGAAGTTAGGTACTAGAGGCTCTTTCATGATTCGGGGCCCAAAACATGCTGGACCCGGAGGACCTTGCCCCTCAATTTGCTACGACCTATAGAGCCGATCCAGCTTCAACCTGGCGTCATCTGGTAGCAAATTCCTACTCCCCAATCTTGACCCTATCACATGATGATCCCGCCTATGGTATCCTACATTCGCCATTTTCGAATCACCGTCATTGTATCTGTCTTGCTCTCGTTGAGCATAGTTCTGCCGCATACCTTGGCCGACACTTTGCTCTTGACAAGATATACTCCGCTGCTGCTGTTGCCGAGGTAAGTTCGTCCCTATACCCGCCGAGTTACGCTGTCCGGCATTGCCGTTTCCTGAGTTTCTCTGACCTACATTGCCTTGGTTGCGGTTATCTTGGCCGGCTGCTCCTCGACTGACACTTTGTCGATCCTTATTACCTTGCACCGCCTTTCCTTTCCCTGCCCTTGCCGGGTCATACTGGACTATCTGTTTGTTCCTCCTTGCCGAGGTTACCACTTCCTCTGTTCTAGGACCATCATGAGGGGATGATGCAGCCCTAGCGGATTTCTCCGGGTTACCCACTGCCGAATAAACGACCTTGGAAGCCCCGGCTCTTGCCGGGTTGGCCCTAAGCAACTCCTCATTCTGTCTGTTAGAGATCCGAACCAACTCGTTGACCCTCTCATGCTGTCTTTGCCGGGCTTCACCCGTCAAACCTTCTAATTCGGATGCAGCCGCATCTACTGCCCTGAGGTTCTTTGTCGGGGTGCTGTACTTCGGTAGCCCCATGGACAAAAAGTTCTCTGATTCCTCGACTCTGGTCTCACCCGCTTTGTTCATTTCACTGATGAGGTTTTCCCCTTTTACTTTTACAACATCTACTTTATTTGCTCTTGCGTACTCGTGCAGCGTCATGTTCAACGATTGCTGAGCCGCGGCTATCTTTTTTGCGCCCTCTAATATTTTCTGCCTTGTTTCCTCTAACTCAGCTTGTGCCTGTGCCGGATCTACCACAGCTGCTACGGGGCTTGGCAAGCTATCTATTGCCTGCTGCAGCACATTCTCTTGCATCTTTAGCGGAGGACCTCTACTTTTCCTAGGTGCCTTGGGTGTTACCTCTGGATCTGGTGCCGGGTCTTTTCTTGTGCCAGCGTCAGGCACTGTCATCATCACCTCAGCGCGGTAAGGGGAGCGAGTGATATGCGCACCGTGAGCCGCGCTAATGGATGGCTCGCCTCCCTCGACGACGTGCTGCAGGTGAACACAAGACACATCGATGCCGACGTAGATCTTGTGGGCACCAAGCTTGATGAAGAGGCCATTGCGCGGTGGAGGTCACCTGCCGAAGCTACCAGCATTGTCGCTGACGTAGTCCAACGCTCCAAAGCGCTGAACGAGCCTAGAGACGATGCGCTCGCCGGTGCCGATGATGCTTCCTATCCGGATCTTCACTCCTGCTAGCGCCGCTAGCCCCACGGTGGGCGCCAACTATCTTGGTGTGTCATGGCAGATGCCATGGATAGGCTAAAGGTGGGGCCAATATGCACTAGAAGAATCCATGGAGGGATAATGTGGTGATTCCACACACAGATGCTTTGTATTCTCCAAGTTCACTAAGTTACAGATGCTCCTTCAGCTGTGTTGCGAGAGGAGGAAGAAGAAGCTCTCTTACTCTCACCACAACTTTCACCCTATGATCAGTCTACTTGCCCGCGAGCCCCTTCTACAGAGGTCCTAGCGCTCCTGATAAAGGGGAGGCTAGGCTACCTGTTAGGGCATACGTGGAGGCATATTCCTGGGAATATGCCTCATCCAAAATAGCAATCCGACAGGGTCACCTTTTCCCTTCATAAGCCATGCAGAGGCCACGTAACCCTCTGCAGCGCCAGCGTCAGCCGACATAGGCTACGTCAGCTTTGTCGGCCATGCCCCGCTGGTCCTTCCCTCTGTCTGCTTCGCTCACGCTCCTGCGCACAGAGCCCACCTTTTGACCAGCGGGATACCTTCCTTCTCTTGCAAGCTAGATATAACCCGGCTCAGGCCTGGTTGATCCGGCCACGTGGGTACCTGTAGACAAGTTACAAAGAGTCTGCCGACATATGATATACGTCGGCTGGGACACGGTGAGGCGGTCATCCTCTAGGCCGGGTTACTCCCTAAGTCGGCCTGCCTTGAGGTGACCCGGCCAGCTTTCGCTTTGAACTTGCCATACCTCGGCTAACTCGGCCTCTATACCCTGGCGTGACCCTACCCAGGGGTATCCCCCCAATAGGAAGTTTTCGTACTAAGCAAAAGGTTTCTCCGGTTGCATCTCATAGTTCGCCTAGTTCAGTTTATAGTTGCAAAATACAAGCACATAGTTCAGTTCAATAGAGCAGCACCAAGGAAAGTGTGGTACATTAGAGACCTAGCCTAGCGAGGAGCTGCTCGTTTTCCTCCTGAATCTTTTCAAATAGTAGGCGAAGTATGAGCATGTCTGCCCTAAACTTGTCCTCCGCACTCAGCGAAGCCTAGAGCTTCCAAAGCAAGTTCATTTAGTTGATACGAAGATCAGCATTCTCATTTGTTAGACTCGCATTATCCTTCGAGTGCCACTCGATCATGGTTGTATCCCGTCATGTCCAAGCGAGGCTCTTCTTCTATAGTTCCTCCCAGGCAATGTTGTCCGTTTTCAGTTGGTCGTGCTCCTCAGTTAGGGTCTTGACAACTAATTGGATGCTTGCTAATTCTAGTTCTTGTGTTTGCATTTTCTCCCTATGGCTGGCTATCCGTGCATTAAGGCAAGCATCCACCTCAAGATTGAGTTCTAGCTTCTTCTCATGGAACAAAGAAAACGTGGTTTTAGTATTATCATGGAATGGGGAAAATAATATATGAAATTATAGCACGGAGCTTTATGCAAGAATGAGCGGTGCGGAAAAGATACAGGAAATCCATAATCCTAGTCGCAAAAACCCCATTGTATAGTGCTTACCTCGCTGACCCTAGGAACTAGGGCGAATAGGTTTGCCGGTGAACCTCTGGTTCTGAAGAAGGAGAAGAATATGATGATGATGAAGAAGAAGAATGCTGGAGAACATGATTAATGAGAAGAAGTATGAGACCTACCCGCAGGACCCCTCGCCTGCGGCAACATCCATCATGAGCCTTTTTTTCACTCTGTATTGCGCAAAGCATCGCAGAGAGATCTCTCTTTTCTCTCCTCGCGCCTTGTCGTCGTGGCACTATTCCGAGAGGGAGCCATGTGTCTGCACAGAGGGAGGGAGCAGGAGCAGGATGAGCAGGAGGAAGAAGAAAGGAGGAGGGAGCCTAGTGACGAGTGGAGGTAGATATTCAAAAGGCTATGCAGTGGACTAGTCTTATGGCCCACCACTGTCCTCTCCCCTTCTATCTCTAGCTGTATCCACCATGCGATGTGCCTGCTCAGTGAAGTGTTGCATACACGTGGCAGGGAGTAAACAGAGAACTGCAACGATGCGACAGATCGATGGATAATTCAATGAAACTTGGTGCACGCCTCCTGCATATGAACATCACAATGAGTCATCCATCATCATCACGATACAATGGTGAGCGAGCGGGATTCCTAGCACACCTTCCCGATGCATCCCTTTTTTTGCGCACGTGCAACACAAATAGGCCCACCGGTGCAACACAAATATGGCCCATCAAACATGCCCTAAACCATGTACACGGTGTTGCCATGTCAATGGACGAGTTGGACACTTTGTATCCACGTCGCCTACCCAGTATACCCTCACGCTGATGCACTTTCGCCCCGTATGTGATTTGGCGAGCTGTACGTATGCGATTAAACTTTCTTGTATCCCGATCCTACCCCACGCGCGAACAGGTATCTGTCGATTCCAGCCTTCGATTTATTCCTTCTGTTTCTTTTTTTTCCTTTGGGGTTCCATTGAACCTGAAATCGTATATGATAGGTTGACAATTGTGTCGACATAGTAGTGACATCTTGCCAATACAATTCAAATGTATTCACCATTTATGGCTGCAACTTTTCATGTTGCAGGATATTCAGAGGACGAGTAAGGTTATCGTTTAGATTGCGAATATCCACTCAGTATGTTGCATGTGGTGTGATGGAGCTTTTCTATATTGTTCATTTATTGAACTATGTTAATTAAGATAGGTGTGAGCTATGCAACTTATAATATTTATATTCTTTGATCAACTGTTGTAATAATGTGACGCATTGATACCCTTTTATTTATCAAAACTGTGGGTGCTAACTAATCGATCCAAGGAACTAACACGGTAAAAACATGATCCAATCTATAATGGGTTGGATCACTTCATCTGATGTACAGAACATATGTAGGATAAAGTACATGTAGAGGCGAATCACAAGTACAATATGTTCTTTTTTGAAATTATAGAATTTCCTGTTATGAAAATTCATTTCTTTTAAGAAGAAGTATAGTCTAGTTTTCTTTGTAGGACAAAGTACATATAGAATTTTTATAAGTATGTAACATGCCTACCAAAAATTACGTGCATGATTTAAGAAGAAGTATAGTCTATTTTTCTCTGTAGATCTATTCCTTAATGCAGAAATTGTTTTGTTGCACCGTTTAGGCATTTAATTGGTAGGAAGTGTGGTATTAGCTATTCCGATATACAGAACATATGTAGGACAAAGTACATGTAGAAGTGAATCATAAGTATTGCATGTTATTTTTCGAAATTATAGAATTTACTTTTATAACAATTTATTGCTTTTATATTTTTATAAGTATGTAAGCTACCTACCAAAAAGTACGTGCACGATTTAAGACGAAGTACTGTCTAGTTTTATTTGTAGATATATTCATTGGTGCATAAATTCATCATTTAGGCATTTACCTAGTAGAAAGTACAGTATTAGCTATTCTGATCTACAAAACATATGTAGGACAAAGTACATATAGAAGTGAATCATAAGTACAGTATGTTTTTTTTTAAATTACAGAATTGCCTTCTATTTTTATAAGTACCATAAGCTGCCTACCAAAAAGGACATTCATGATTTAAGACCAAGTATAATCTAGTTTTCTTTTTAGATCTATTCATTGACGGAGAAATTGTTGTGTTGCACCCTTTAGGAATTTAACTAGTAGAAAATATAGTATTTGCTATTCTAATGTACAGATCATATGTAGGACAAAGTACATGTAGAAGTGAATCACAAGTGTTATATGTTCTTTTTTAAAATTATAGAATTTACTTTTATGAAAATTCATTTCTTTTCTATTTTTATAAGTATCTAACCTAACTACCAAAAAGTACATGCACGATTTAATCTGAAGTACTATCAAGTTTTTTTTGTAGATCTATTACTTGATGCAAAATTGTGTCGTTGCATCGTTTAGGCATTTAACTTGTAGGAAGTACAGTATTAGCTATTCTAATATACAGAACATATGTAGGACAAAGTACATGTAGAAGTGAATCACAAGCGTAGTATGTTCTTTTTCGAAATTATAGTATTTCCTTCTATAAGAATTTATTGCTTTTCTATTTTTATAAGTATGTAACCTGTCTAGCCAAAAGTACGTGCATGATTTAAGCCGAATTACTGTCTAGTTTTCTATTTAAGCTAAATTACTGTCCCGAGTAAGTGGGGAAGTGGGGGAGTGGGGGAAGTGGGCGGGAGAGTGTTTTCATATGTTAGCTTTTCCTATTTAAATGGACTGGCCTTCTGGGTGTCATTTCACCTGGGTGAGCTCTTGTTGTTGCATATCTTTAAAGTTGGTGAGTCCTTGGTCTTGTAATCTCATTTTTTATTCTATGTGTTATGGTTCTTCCATCTGATTTGATCATTTTATGTTGCAGTTCCTAGATTCTTCTCCTAGAGCAGTTCTTCATCTACTCTAGAGGTGAACTTTGAGTTGGTATGTTCTCCATCTAGTGCTGGAAAATTTATGTTCATCATGTAAATGAATTGGTTAGCTAATATCTCACATATATTAAAATGTTTCTCATATGAGTGGACGAAATGAATTGTGTTCTATGACAGCAACCTTTGGAAAACTAAGGTCTCCACACTAATAGGCGTGTAGTTTCTTTTGATGTCATCCTGATGCAGGGATTTCAGCATGAAGTGGTAAGCTCTGTTACAGTTTTCAATGTGTAGTATATGACTATGTATAGATCACATAATGTATTGGAAATGACTATAGTGATCACATAATTTATTGATCACATAATTTCTACCTCCGTAGAAGCATATCTAATATAATTTTTAATCTTATTTCAGGTTGTCTCTTGAAAATTCAAGGAACAACTCGACAAGTTTGCAAATTCAAAGAACTGGATCCTGGCTAGATGCCAAAACAAACATTTCTGTGACTTGTACCTAGAGAAAGACCTTGTAAGAACAAGCATTTGTGGACCATACTGGTCATCTCTTGTTAGGACATATGATATCTAGCTAGGTGAGGTTGTCTCTTTAAGGTACGTTGAACAGGCAAACGGATATGACATCATAGTGTCTGAATTTGTCAACAATGTTAATGTAGACAAGGCTATTGTGCAGATGGAGGTATGCTTGATGAATTTATTTGAAGTGTATTCTATTTTTGCAACAATTATATTATATCTTGGTTATTAGTGTTAACTTTTTTCACATCTTTGAGTAGTTCTTTACTTTGTGATGCCTAAAATTATAGTTATAGTTCAGAAGACCATTTTTCTCAAACATCAGAGAAATTAGTGAGAAGAACATGACGACCATAAATTATGGTATCTATAAGGTGTTGGCTCTAAAACCAGGACAAGAACTAGCTGAAGATAATTTTTACGAGAGTGTCAATGAGATGCAGTTTATGGCACACAAATATAACCAGAAAAATATTCAACTTGATGCCTTGGTAAGCATATGGTACACAACTTGATTCCTTTTTCGAATTAATTTCTCACTATCTACATATTCGTATGCTAGTACTTTTTTACAAAATCATTCAAAAAAGTTGGATGCCCATTGCAAGGACATTCAAGTCTGTTGATGAAGGAATTTGATTTGCCACTTTAAGTTTAGTACCACATGGAAGATGAAGATGACAGAACTGCATTTATAATAGGGTGGCAACAATTCAGGGAAGAGGCATATTTTGTGGAGGGATCACTATTGTTGATCATTGCAGAGGCAAGGCATGGTCATATTTGCCTTGACTTTGTGAAGATCAAATACCCTTAAAGAACATGAGCAAGGAACTAATGAGCTTACATATTTTTTCTATCTTTTCAATGTGTTCTAGTTGTTATCTTGCTTGTCGAGTACATGTAGATCAGAAGTTAAATATATTCTTATTATGAATCACTTTGGTTGTTTTATCTTAGAGTACTCTATAGACCAAAGTACGTATACCACATATTCAGCAATGTATAAGTACGATTAGATCTGAAGTTCAGTAACTTATAGGGAAGTACATGTATTTTTTAATTACAATGCTTATTATCATGACGTACATGCAGGGTTGAATCAAAATTCATTTTTTTTTTGTTTTTATAAGTATGTAACCTGCCTATCAGAAAGTATGTGCATGAATTAAGGCAAAGTACAATTTAGTTTCTATGTGGATCTATTCTTTCGTGCAGAAATTGAACCATTACACTGTTTGTTCATTTAACTGATATACAAAACAGATGTAGGCTAAAGTACATGTTGAAGTGAACAACAAGTACATAACATATCTACGTAAATGTATGTGTATAAGTGAATCGTAAGTATTGTATATTCTTTTTCTAAATTACTTATGTTAAATTACTTTATAACATTATCTACATAGAAGACATCATTCAGAATGCTGGTACATCTATTTTAAAGTACTTCATAAATCAGAGTACGTATATCACATCTACACAGAAGACAGCATCCAGAATGCTGGCACAGATACAAAATTAAGCAAGACCAATCACAAGAACACAGTACCAACGATGAAACTTCAAAATACAATAAAACTATTAATTCAAGACTACAAACTGCTAGTACATGTTATGCTTGGATTTAAAATATGGAAGACATGTCGATTTGTTAACATTCTTCTACGTAACTCATTTGGATAGATCCACGCCGAGCTGCTTGAGCTGTTTGTGAATGACATCCATGCTGTTCTTGCATTTACGACGGCTCTTAAATATGTCCTTGATAGATTGCATTGCATGAAGCCTGTTAAGACGTGTGTTATTTGTTGTTTCAATGTATTCAAAATGCTTATTTATGATGTCATCCAACTATTGATCAAGCTTCTGTCTGTCAGTGAGTAGCTATGCCATATCCACTGTCGATGTATTGATGCCAGCGGTGTTTTTCCATGTTCTATCTCCTAGGAAGCAGCGTTAGCTTTATACTTATTGACCTCAAGCTTTAACATAGAAGCATCTGAGATAACGGACTGCATTCCTACAATCTCACGACGAAGACGCTCACACTCTGCACTGATAGAGTTCTTTCTTCCTCCCAACGTGAGATCTTGACAATGAATTCTGTTACCTTAGACGTTTCCACAACAAGTTCAACACAGAGCCTCTGCTAATCTACATCAACAGGGATAATCTCCTTTTCCTTATCGTGCCTATTTCTCTCCAACACTCCCGAAACTAATGCACATGAATGCTATTTTTCCAAAGGAAATAATATTGTGTCTTAGAAATATACCATTGACTGAAGTTAAAAATAGACGACTTATTAATCACATGTACATTTATGACACGGTCGGGATGCATTATAGGTACTGATGAACGAGGAGAATTTGCATCATGCAAATAAGGAAGAACACCAGAGGGACGATACCTATATATAAGTTGTAACCTCATCACGTTAAGAGTTTCAAAACTATAATCCTAAAAATATTAAACACTAGAACAAAAGGGATCACAAAGCAAACTAATCCGATATCATCGATATTGCAATGGTTGTGTCTAGACGATGACCCGGAAGAAAAACCATCGCTGATGGAACTACATGTGGCCTCCACTCTCTGTTTGTTCTGCGTAGTAGCCTCCAATCGCTTCGTAGCTTCCGTTTGCTTCTTCTTGGATAGAGGCTTTCATATTGGATCTATGGCCTAAAGAACTAGGAGAGCTATGAGAGTAACCATCGAGTGTAAAAGGAAACAACTGGTGGAAGAATAACTGCGAGTGGAAGGCGAAATGTTAAGCGTAAATGTCAGATTATGTACTATATTTGCACACATTGAACAATTCCCTCGACTACCCGCGATCAAACACAACCACACATCATCCTAGATCAACGATTGAAAAAAGATACAATCCAGTGCCTAATATAGAAGAAATTAGGTGCTTAGCCAATGAAAGAAGTTCAAATAAAAAAGCGGCTATGAGCAATGCCTAAAGTGTAGGAAGTGCATATTGTCCTTCCTTCTGTGAAAGTCCTTTACTTTATTAACTTTAAGTACGTAACATCACCACCAAAAAGTACATTTATGATTTATCTAGAAGTAAGAATTAGTACACTTGTTCTTTGCAGTGTTTCGGGTTTCATTATTTCACCGCACTTTGTGTATTTAAACCGAAAAATAGAAGAAAGTTTCTATTTTTATATATTCCTTGTGGACGACACAATTATGCCGTAGAGGTGAATCACAGGTACATTATATAATTTTTTAAAGAACTTTTCTTGTATATATTAGAATACTCTATAATCCAAAATATGTATACTTCATTTACACTAATGTACATTTACGAGTGGATATGAAGTTATATGAAAGTACAGATTTTGTCTATATACAATACAAAATATAGAGAAGACAAAATACATAAAAAGTCGGAGTATAATTAGACACAATCACCCTAAATACCTAAATACAAATACAAAGAGATGCTGAGTACAAATACACATACGCACAAAGTGAAAATAGACAAGAGGCGGAGTACATAGATAACCGTAGTATAAGTACACCTAGAGACAAAGTGCAAACACAGAGACACGCTGAGTACAAGAACACCATGGCATGATGTGCAAATACAGAGACACCCTAAGCACAAGAACACCTTGACACCATGTGTAAATATAGAGACACTTTGAGTACAGAAACACCTTGACAGATGTGTAAAAATACATATGAGGCGGAGTACACACCTGTAGTACAGGTACACATAAACACGAAGTGTAAATAGAGACCCCGTGACTACAGGTGCACCTACTCTCCAAGTGCAAATACATACAAGGCAAAGTATACAGACATCCGGAGGCCTATGTAATAAGTACAAATACACAGACACACTAAGTACAAGTATACTAACGCACAAGTACAAGTACACAAAACATGGAGTGCGTTAACAAATGGAGCACGGAGTATACGTCTATGCCTTCCATCGTCATGCCGAATTGCTGATTTAAGTAAATCAGGAAACACCGAGTCTGATTTTCTGGATAAAAATCAATTTAGTAATATAAATATTTGTATAATTAAAATACTCTTTTTATGCTTACTTACATAGTCAAGTTTGAAACTTTCAACCGAGGACATAGTTGTTTCAGTTCATCTAGCAGCTTTTCTATGACCGTGTTGTGCTTACTAAATATCAATCTGAACAAAAACTACGCTCTCATATCGTATATCTTCTTCTTCATTGGGATAAAAAAAAGTAGTTAGTTTTCTTCGAAGTTTAAGTAGAAGAATAAAAAAATATGTATTGGTTACATATATTTAGTTGTAAGAAGCTTACATCGCCTTTTTTTATTGTAGGATATCCACTCCTTGGTTTGTTCCCTATCATGATTTTACCATCATAATAGTAAGCAAAAATTAGACAGTATAATGCACATTGATTCATTCCTTGAGGAGGTACTTTTGGAAATATTGGCGATTTCGCAAGATCGGGCCAGTATGACTGCTGACTCTTGTTATACTCTTCTTCACCATATTTCTTCTTCAACACTAATTTCCATTCTTCTCCTCTACAAAGTTGAAACAACATTGGTATGTTAAGTTAGAAATTTTATAAGAAATGAATGAAGATAAAATAAATCATGCGTATTTTATTCAAGTAGTTAATAAAGTCTTGCATTCCGTATGGAAATGCCCGCTGTTGTTGCACTTGGTATGATTGAAGTTCCTTGATTCTAGGATTTTAAATTCATCTCGTACAAAGAACGGTGAGAACATTCGAAGTATACCATCATTATTTTTTTGAAAAATAAATAGATTATAAATAGTGTAAATATTGTTCAAATAAAATAGTAAAGTAACAAGTTTATTTACAGCGAACTAACCAGTTTTCGTTGAGTAGGTATATTTCCTTATCAACATAAAGATCAAAAATCTTAAGAGCCTCGTTTATGTCAAAACCGTCAAGATGGTCGAAATCTGGATTTTCTTTCCTTAGAAAGGACTCTTTTATTTCTTCTTTTGTTTGACTCCAAACAATCCCCTACAGCACATCCTACAAAAAAAAACAACAAAATTTTAATAAAATACATTATTTCATATTTAACTTTGTTCTTTTTCTAATATCTTATGATATTATAAGAATTATATTTGAAGTATATGTAAAAATTATAATGAGGGGTTAAAAATGTTTAAAGAGAACTTACCTTGAGAAATCCCTGCCCTAAGAGCACCCATTTTTCGCTTTTATACATTGGAGAAGTATTATGAACAAAATCATATATGATATTGACCATGACATTTCCTTCCATGTAATCTCCATCATTCAATTTTTTTACAAGATCAATTCCCCTAAATTCTATCTTGGCTCCAGGAGTAGGATAGTGTTCATCTAGGCTTTTAAACACCAGCACACTCACCAGCACACTGCATGACAATGGTACATCTTAGAAAAATCAAGTTGTATTATAAAGTAGGATGCTTCATATATTAATATAAGATATTAATATACGAAAAAATTCACTAACTCTTGGTATTTCTTCTTAGTAACAATGTAATCGAGGAGCTATTTAGCTTGTTTTGAATATTGAAATTTCTCTGGTTTGTAAAATGATTCTACTCTAGGCCTTATTGTTATTATTGTTTTGGCTAAGTCAACATCATTTTTCGCTTTCTATTGTCTCCTTTTTCCTTCAAGTTTTCTTCTTTATCTTTTGTTTAATCCTTCGTCGGAGATTGGCTAACTTCTGATTGGGTTCCGAGGGGTGCATCCCCTAATTTGGAGAAACCCCAGATGTATATGAGAGGGGTCATATTCTTCCTCTAATTAAACTTGCAATTAAATTAGTTGAACAATGCATGATGATGAGTCTATTGTGTAGATCTCATTTTTATGAATATTTTGATATATTACACATATTTTTATGACTTATAAATAATTAGTTATTGAATTTATAAGGTTTAAATCAATTTCTAATAATAAAACAAAAAGGGAAAACCTTTTTACACCGGGGGCTGAGCTAGCCACAATGGCTGACTGATGGGCCTAGAGCCACCTCAGCTACCACGTTAGCGAGTGGGACCAGGGGCCGGTTGACCGGGGCTGACCGCGTGTGGCTGACGTCATGGTGATGTCAGCACGACATCATGCCGGCGACCACCACACAGTGGACAACGGGGACGGCGACAGGGTTCTCGCGGGATGGCACGGAGAGGTGTGTTAGACGCAGCTCGACGCGGGCGAACTAACTGAAGCGGCGCCGCTATTTGTTTGGCAACCGGAGGAGCTCCGACGACCTTGTCCGTGGCGGCGGTAGAGTAGCACGTTGCGGGCTCGAACTAGAGCAAGAGGAAGGTGTTGGAGGGGTGCCTGAGCACCGTGTGCTCACCGTGGTTGTTGTTGATGGTGATGCCGAGGCCGGAGAAGGTCGGGAAGCGTCGGAATCGACGGCGACAACTCCGGTAGTCGACGGTGAAGTTGAGCACGGATGGCTCGATTCCGAGCGCGCGTGGGCGATTCCTCTGGCAGGGAGTCATAGCCCGGCACGGCAGAGCTCCCGGGCATAGCTTTGTGGCTCGGGAAGGCCGTCAACAGTGGGGAGGAGCGGTGGCTGGATCTAGGGCTTCGGCTCGAGTGGGGAAAAACACGACAGAGGGCGAGGCAAGGTGAAACAGGTATGGGGAGAGAGAGGAGGAAGTGACCGTTCTTATCCTCGGCTCCAGGGGCGGCGGCGGGCATCATAATGCACGGAAGATCGATGGCCGGCGACGGGACACGCAACAGCTTCCTCTGGGTCCTTCTAGCGGAGGAAGAAGAAAGAAGAAAAGAACAAAGGGGTATGGGCTGGATTGGGCCGCAGTTGGGCAGTGAGCTGCTACGCGTTTAGCAGCGGAGAGGGAGGAGGTAGGCTGGGATGGGCCTGATTCGGCTGCTGCTCTATTTTTTTACACAAAACCTTTTTTCCTTTTTCCTTTTTGTTTTCTATTTTCTCTTTTGTATTTCATTTCAAATCTGTTTTGGCTCATTTCAAAAATACCAGAACATTTGTAAAATATATAAAACACTCAGGGCCCTTGTAGTCAATTTGGGCTCCATTGTTTTTGTAGTTTTCAAAATATTCAAAACCCTTTGAATTAATTTGAGAGGGAGAGGAAAATTGCTAGGGTTTAGGGTTTTGCATTATTTCTTTTGCATGCAATTTAAGGGATGATGCTCATGAATGCACAAACAACCCTAATGAAGGTTTAACTAAAAGTGGGGTGTTACAGCTCTATCCCCTTACAAAAATCTCGACCCAAGATTCCGTAGGTAGGAAGAAGAAAGAGAAATAGGGTCAGTTCTAAGGATAAGAGCGAAATGAACTAACAACACACAGAGTATCTCATGGTCAACTTATGAATGAAGTGTTCAGGAACAACTCTAAGATGATGACATGAAACATGTCATGGTAACGGAGGAAACAAAAGGAGATAAGTTTCAAATTGTTAGATAACTGATCTTCATAAGGGTTAAGACCATGGAATTTCAGAAGATCTTAAGCTTCTGAAAAGGAAAGCCTACAACGGAAAGAACACAACCATAGACTTCGAGAAATGAACCTCTACTAAACGGCTTAAGTAGAGCGTCCGGGGATACAAAGATATGGATAACCAAGTTGTTGAACTACTTTTGATATAGAAGGATCACTCTTTGTTCAACAGAAGGTCAAGACAGAAAGGTTGTTTTGTGGCGAGGACTCGTAAGAGTCACAGGGAACATGTAACAAGATAAACTGTTGATTACCAAAATCATAGTCGCTCTTCGAACATGTTTGACAACGAAATAAACTCTTTACTCATCCAGGTCTATCAAAATATTTTCCAAAGATCGTGATATCACTTTACACCAACAGGATGATTAAGTAAGAAGATTCCTGATGAAACGAGGAAAAAGAAACTTCATTCTCAGACTTCAATTATTTGGCACCACAGAATGCCTATCAACATAAAAGGGTCTAGAGGATCGACCGAGAGACACTTAGCAACACTACTTTAAATGTTCTCCTTGATGTTCGAAACACGAGACATCAAGTAAAGGTCGGACTTCGTAGACAAAGGAAACCATAAGCACAACTCCTACAATTAATCATAGAAGGAGCCTCATGAAGAGTGCTTGCTATTTGCTGATTCAAGAGAATTTGACGATAGGCATTCCGACTAGTTGTGTCAACCATTACATCAATATTGCTGAATTTACAAAGATACCTATGTCAAACCCTTGAAGAACCCAAACCATCATATCTGCTTGAGATTCAGATTTGGTTAGGTGAGATGATACTTCAGACTCAACATGTCCGAATAGAAAGCTTGCGACATTTACCGTAAAGGTAAAGTCACTAGATTTTCAAGATATGGACTACAATGTCAAGCTCCAATAGACTGAGCTGGATTGCTAGACCCATGTATTAGAAACTTGTTAGCACGAATGACACTAAACATCCCTTTAAGAAGGAACTAAGTCGGGTAGAACTTTTGTCTTACAACTCTCCAAGTTGTTGTTAAAGCTCAACCAACTAGTTCAGGGGTATCTAGTACGGATCCTTGGAGAGAGGAGCAGTTCAGAGAACTTGCTTGCTCAAGAACTTGACAACACGGTAATGTGGAAACATGGCGATACTTCTAGAAGACGTCTAGAATATCACGAACCACCGATATGTCACTTAGCTCGAGAGGAAACTTGCTTGGTAAGGCAATAAGACATAGTCTCGGAGTTACGGTACGAGCCTAACTCTTTGCCCGAGGAGAGTGTACCAGAGTAGCGGACTTGGTAGCACAATCATCCTTTGCTTAGTGATAGGGTTTACCAATCATGCTAAAGATGACACAAATGTCCTTGGAGTTCAAAGCATTAATAATTGCTAAGAATCTCAGATGACCACATTATTACGCAAACGCATCATTCTCGAGCATGAACGCTTAGAGGAAGGGTGGGTAAATATGTGTAAAAGCATCACTTCATTAAGAGGGTCATGAATCTCAACATAACCTCTGAATGTAAAAGGGTGTGATACTCTAAGGTAGAACAGATAGAAGGTAGTCAATGTCTCTTGATCTGCGGATTACAATACTTTGACCTGGTCCTAGATATGACGAGGTACTGGAGTTTGTTTCTCCTGACATTATGAAATGGTTTTTCATGACGAACCACAAGAGTACCTTGCATCAGAAGACACCAATGAACATTACTAATTGGCTACCAACTGGTAAACAATGGTCAGAAACAACAAAGGGAAAGGTACATGCGCAGGATAAAATCCCGAGATGTCGATGCATGGATTAGCATTCTTCTGAAAACCAATGCAAAGAAGGGAGGTGTGGTGAGTCACGAGTATAGAAGTGAGACTCGTGAGGAGTACTTTTGTCGTGACCTATTTGGTTCCATTAAAGAACATCTGCCATAGCTAGTGGTAGGGGAAGTCCTTAATTGTCGAAATTCACTCGCAACAATAACCACAAGATCGAAGGCTAGAATTGTAGTACCAGCCATCCTGAGGTAATGTTTAGAAACTAACAACAGGGATCAACAAGATGGATCTTGGGTTAAAGATCAGCTTCATGTACAAGATTCACAACACTAGAATCCAGCACAATCCGGGATCTTCGGCTCAAGTCCAAGAGTTAAAACCCAAGAAAGAAGTAACTACTACTTGGGTGACACATCGTACACTGTAAGATAGTAATCAAGAGGTAGCTTCCAAGAGAAGAAAGAACTTCTGAAGTACCCAAACAAATAGAAAGGAGACACACGAGGTGAAAGGAAACCTCAAAGCCTAGAACAAAACAATACGGATCCTACAATATAATATTGTGGGTCCATAATACGGAGAGATCATGATGGAAAGGAATCTCTCGGACAAACGGAGCAAAGGGAACAGAAAGAACACAACACCCACAACTCTAGAGAAATCTACACTAGGTCAACTGGTTGAGAAACGACATGCCAAGAAGGCACCTAAGTTTTGAAAGACTAGAAGAGATGTCAAAACTTTTCCAAATCAACACAAGGTAAGATGACCCAGAGTAAGAGCAAAACCAGATAAGGAGAAAAAGAAGCATACTAGAATTTTCGAAAATACTTTTCAGCTTTAAAATAGTTTTCACAAACACTAGACTCAACGTTGACCAGTAGCAAGCTTTTCGTACGGTCGGTACTGCTCTGATACCAAAGACTGTGACACCCCCGGGATCAGGGTTAAAAAAATCCCAGACCTTAGCCTGACATAAGCTTACCTAGAGCTCGAGGATATTTAGTGATAAATCGATAACACATCAGTAACCCTGTGACAGAAAAGTTAGTACAGCAAGCTCATAACTGAGTGAAGAACCAAAATATTACAAGCAGAGGTCACTAAGCACAAACATCAAACAACGGAAGGCAAATTATGCTATTAAGTATAGCAAACTTAACAAATGGCCTAAGAGGCATAAAGCGTAACGATGACGTCCTAGCCCATAGATTCCAGGCTACCGGTTGGGAACCCCAAGCTACTCGTCGGTGTCGATATCGTACGGAAGTCGTCTTTAGGGAAACACTTACTCTGTTATAAAAGTATCAACAAAGAAGGGTGAGTACAGGGTGTACTCCGCAAGACTTATGGCTGGTGGGGTTATTTTGCATAAATCCATCATTGTTTATAAAACAAGAGGGAGAAGAAGCTCGTCTAAACAAAGTATTTTAAAAGGGGATAAGAGAGCGACATCTCTAAAGAATTGATCATCATCTTTTGATATCCACTAAAGTAATCCTCATCTCACAACTAGGATCACCCCCTCATACCCATGAGGAAGCATCTGTAAGCACACATTGATCTGCCAAGTTTTACGATTAGGTTAAAGTTCTCTATGATCTTCACGTCCGTTCCCAAGTCGTCCATAACCGTGGACACGGCTTTTCGAAAAGATCAATACCCTGCAGGGGTGTATAACTTTACCCACACGTACCAACAAACTCTTAATGCCACAATGATTAGCCCTCTTCCTTGGAAGGCCGGCAGAGGGTGGTTGCACATGACCTTTACCTTGCTTTTGCCGAGACCATGAGTCATGCCCTAAGGAGGGTTCCGCCGTAACAGGTCAAATCCCGAAGCTGGTCCCTAGAGATGTAAGTCGAGGTTTACCCAGAGGAACCGCCTCCCCAACCTCGGCCACGCTTACCTACCTGTATGAATGCACCTCCTTCACCGCCTTCGAGAAGATTCAGAATGCATGTCGAATGGAATGCCTGAACTATGTGAGTCATCTAATCTAGTAGGCAAGTTAGTTACTCATGAGGTTTTCCAGGCCCAGTGTGGCTGTACGCTCGTCTCAGTTCCAAAGGCAAAAATTTGGTTCCTAGTAGTGGTGCGCACGGGACTAGAAAAACCACATCCCATCGTGGCCTCCCATACGAACCTTAGCATGTTTAACCTTTACCACTGATCTTACCTCATCAGTATACCTCGATCTCCTGTCATACTAGATTTCCTTTGCATCTGATACATCATTTGATGAACCATAACTGACAGGTAAGCATGGCTAAGCAAGACACAGATAAGCTCTAGCAGTGCACACAAGCCAAACCTAGTTATGCTAGGACCAGTGGATCAGGTAATATAAGCTCAAAGGGAGTAATGCAACAGGTAGGATATTCTATCTATAAATAAAAGACCACAGTAGAATCGTATGCATCATGGCGAGAATGAAATACTTTCGAAAGCATAGGATTGTATCATGGTGGGGTTTTGCTTGCCTTTGCCTATTGATAACCAAAGAGCAGATCTTCGAAAGCCTTGTACTTGACTTGGTTATAGTTGGTCAAGTATTGTTCGTCGATCTTCGATGGTGTTGATCTCGGTCTTCGATCTCGATCTCGATATCGTATTCTACCCGAAAGAACCAAACACCAGAAAGAAAGGGGAAACAACAATCAACACATGGCATTGGTGCAATGCTCAAACAAGGATGATGATATGACAAGTTAAATTATAATGAAAGGAAACCATATAGCATGCTTGACAGATTAAACGGGGTTCCAAGGGGTGCAAACCCTAATTCGGAGAAACCCCGGATGTACATGAGAGGGGTCATATTTTTCCTCTAATTAAACTTGCAATTAAAGTTTTTGAACAATGCATTATGATGAGTCTATTGTGTAGATCTCATTTTTATGAACATTTTGATATATCACACATATTTTTCTGACTTATAAATAATTAGTTATTGATTTTATAAGGTTTAAACCAATTTCTAATAATAAAACAAAAAAGGGAAAACCTTTTTACACCGGGGGCTGAGCTAGCCACAATGGCTGATTGATGAGCCTAGGGCCACCTTAGCTACCATGGTAGCGAGTGGGACCAGGGGCCGGTTGACCGGGACTGACCGCGCGTGGCTGACGTCAGGGTGACGTCAGCACGACATCATGCCAGCCGCCACCACACAGTGGGCAACGGGGATGGCGGCAGGGGACTCGCGGGACGGCACGGAGAGGCATGTTAGACGCAGCTCGATGCGGGCGACCTTACTACAGCGGCACCCCTATTTTTTTGGCAACCGGAGGAGCTCCGGTGACCTTGTCCATGGTGGTGGCAGAGGAGCACGGTGCAAGCTCGAACTAGAGCGAGAGGAAGGGGTTGGAGGGGTGCCTGAGCACCATGTTCTCACCGTGGTTGCATTTGATGGTGACGACGAGGCCAGAGAAGGTCGGGAAGCACCCGAATGAACGGCGACAGCTCCAGTGGTCGATGGTGAATTCAAGCACGGATGGCTCGATTCTGAGCACGCGCGGGCGATTCCTCTGGCAGGGAGTCATAGCGCAGCACGGCGGAGCTCCCGGGCATAGCGTCGTGGCTCGGGAAGGGTGGCAACGGTGGGGAGGAACGGTGGCCAGAGCTAGGGCTTCGGCTTAAGTGGGAAAAAACGCAAGAGGGGACAAGGCGAGGCGAAACAGGTATGGGGAGAGAGAGGAGGAAACGGTTGTTCTTATCCTCGGCTCCAGGGGCGGCGGCGGGCATCATAACGCACGGAAGATCGATGGCTGGCGACGGGACACGCAGCAGCTTCCTCGGCGTCCTTCTGGAGGAGGAAGAAGAAAGAAAAAAGAATGAAGGGGTATGGGCTGGATTGGGCCACAGTTGGGCCACGAGCTGCTACGCCCTGAGCAGGGGAGAGGGAGGAGGCAAGCTGGGCTGGGCCTAATTCGGCTGCTGCTATATTTTTTTTACACAAAACCTTTTTCCTTTTTGTTTTCTGTTTTTCTCTTTTGTATTTCATTTCAAATCTTTTTTGGCTTATTTCAACAATACTAGAACATTTGTAAAATATATAAAACACTCATGGCCCTTGTAGTCAATTTGGGCTCCATTGTTTTTGTAGTTTTCAAAATATTCAAAACCCTTTGAATTAATTTGAGAGGGACAGGAAAATAGCTAGGGTTTAGGGTTTTGCATTATTTCTTTTGCATGCAATTTAAGGGATGATGCTCATGAATGCACAAAAAACCCTAATTAAGGTCTAACTAAAAGTGGGGAGTTACGTCGATCTATGAGATAGATCGGTTTTGTGAAAGATTGATTGGATCAATTGCAGTCGGGGGGTACATGGAAGATTAGGTGCCGATGATCAATGAGATTGGTCAGATCTGCATAGGGATCAGATTTGGGTAAAACTGTTTTATCCAATGAAGGAATCCACGGTTCAGAATGCAGATTAGATATGCGATTTCTCAATCCCCGCCCGCTATCCGGCTAGCGGGACCACCAGCTTCACCCTGTGATAGCGCATTAGATGTCGTTGCGAGGTTCACAACACTGATAGATATCGTATCTATGCATAACTCGGTTTTGCAGGAAGTTGTGAATGGTATGGCTTATGTGCATGTGATGTGTGTAATCCATATGTGATCTGCATATCACGGTTTTGTCAGCTGGCTGTAGCCAAAGTGTCGTCACTATTGTTGTATAACGACCTGCGTGTCAGCTTGAGATGCCATCTTCTTGTATGTTCCTTAGTGCTAATGTAGCATGTTTGGAGGAGTTGAAGGACACAACAACCAGAGGCATGACGAACAGGTTCATGGAGTTGGAGATCGCCATGAAGAGAGCCATACCATTTCAAATTATAATTGGATTATTTTGTGTTATTGTTATGTCTCTAGTTTTACCTCTATGAGATAGTGGTTAAACTTTAATCCCTCAAATAAGGTCTAGTCGATATCCCCGTCGGTGCTGCACCATCACAAGTAGGACATTCTTGGTAGTGGGCTCATAAAATTGAGGTGCTACCAGTTCTTTTCAACTACATGGGTTCGAGTCAGACTCTTATAGCGGAAGCACTTAGTAAGCTAGACGGGTGTATCACAATGGTTGTGGGGCTCGGGGAGAGGTCGATAGGGATCCGGGGCATGAGATGCCACCCGACCAACAGGAGTCGCATGAGATGCAATTGGCAAGGAGTTGCCTACCTAGATCACTTGACGGCTAGCGGTGATGCTAAAGATCACTAGTTGGCTTGCTTATTTAGGATCCTGAATCACTAAGTAACCATCGGAGGGGTGTTGGTTCTAGTGGGAGCATAAGTATTAAAATGTTTAATACGCTTTCTCTTTTATGAATACTTGTCTTAAGTGTTTTGCATATTTCTGTTGTAGATAATGGTACCTCGTAGCAGTCTCCCTCAGTTATCCAATTTTTCGTTGAGGACCATCTGAGAGAAAGATAAACTAAATGGAACCAACTTCACCAACTGGTATCGTAATTTGAGAATTGTTCTCAAACAAGAAAAGAGGGACCATGTTCTAGACAACCCGCTTCCATATGTGCTGGATGAGAATGCGAGTGTCACAGCAACCAATGCCTACCGTAGAATGTGTGATAAATCTACTGAAATTAGCTTTCTTATGCTTTCTCACATGGAACTGGACTTGCAGCAGCAGTTCGAGAATGTTGAGGCCTACGATATGATTGAAAGCCACAAAAGTATGTTCCAGGCTCAGGCAAAGACTGAGAGGTATCAAGTCTCTCAAGCTTTGATGAGTTGTAAGCTTAAGGATGGTGATCTACTGAGTCTGCATGTGATCAAGATGGTTGGTTATGTGCAGTCTCTAGAAAGGCTTGGATACCACATTAGCGAAGAGTTCACTACGGATATAATTTTTAACTCTCTTCCTAGTGTGTAAGGACAGTTCATATCGAACTACCACATGCATGGTACAGATAATAAGCTCACTGAATTACATGGGATGCTTAAGCAGGCAGAGGTTGATCTCAAGAAAGGTACTAGCCAAGTGTTGGTGGTATAGAATATGGCTAAGTTTAAGAAGAATTCTTGGACTAAGAAGAAGAAGGCTAAGTAAGGAGGTAATGCTCAGGATGATATCCCAAGCGTTTCCTCAGGGACTAAGTCAACTCCTTCAGCCAGATCCGCTTGCTTATATTGCAAGGCGGATGGCCACTAGAAGAGGAATTGCAGCAAGTATTTGGCGGATAAATTCAAGAGTGGAGGTGTGACTTATAACTTAGGTACACTTGTTTGCAATGTTAACTTTATCTTGCTAATGCACCTGGTAGTTCTTGGGTATATGATACCGGATCAGCCATTCATATCTGCAACTCATTCCAGGGACTAGTAAGAACTAGGGGCATAGAAAGAGGCGAGGTTGACTGTTACGACCTCAGATCATAAGGATCCTAAGTCCCCGTGATTAACATGCTAGTCCCTGGATCGTTAGCTAGCACTTCACAATCGATGAATACCATGTAAAACACAAGTCATTATTACACGAATAATCCAGAGTATGTTTATTACAACTTGCATAGCTTATATCTAGCTCAAAATAGAACAGCAGAAACTAAATAAAACTTGAGTTCATCAACGCCTCAGGCTAGTTGCGTGAAGACCCGCGATCCCTACGCACCTTTCAGTCTTCGGATTCTGCACATAAGACGTGCAGCCAACAAGTTGGGTCAATACTTTGAATGTATTGGCAAATTACACCAAGGAAAGAGTAAGTCTATATCTACATGCATGGCTAAGAGTAGGCTCTGGGGTTCATTTGCATAAAGCCAATTTTCTCAACGTAAGAAGAAAAGAGGAAGAAATTTTTCCCTACTTTGTAATCTTTGATAAGTAGTATAGGGTCGAATGGAACACGTGGATATTACTCACCAAGTGCCCAATCAACCTAGCACTTGGATATTACGCAGAAAGTACCCAAAATCCCACCCAATGGCGATATTACTCACGCCTTGGGGTTTATAAAAAGTTAAGTTTGGAAAAGAGAGAGGAAGATCTTTTAGAGGCTCCATCATTCAGATGCTCAAGGTTGTTCTGTTTTCGTGAACACGGCTGATCGATCAGATTGCAATACTCTCGAGAGGTTGTGCACTTTCCCCACAATCCACAATCAAGCCCTTTTACGGACAAGACCATGGCGAAGCCTTCCCTTAGTAGCCCCTCTACCAGCTGGATCCAACAGTGCCAAGAACCTCCAAATGTTGGTACCCCAGTGAGGTTTCCCACTAAGTACTAAGCCAAGACAGAGCCCATATGTATTCTGGTTGCACGGAAAGCTTCTGAATTCTGAAACATGGCAGACTTCTTTGATTCCTGGGCGGCCGTCCTCCACCAAAATTCCACTCGTTGTCCCGACAACCATTCCGCCCTGAAGAAAACTTAGTTTTATTTTTGAAGGGGGTTTTGAGAGGAAAAAGGTTCGCTCGAGAGAGCTTTTATACTTAGAAAATTTTCAGTCTTTTGAATCCTCCCAACGGTACTTGATATAGATAAGTATATAGCATAGCAAGCATAACTTAGAAAAACAGGATAACCTATTGGGATAGAAAATCCTAAGCATAGAGCTACTCATGGCATACTACAAAACCGCACTTGCAAAATAGTACTAAGAAAATCTACAAAACCCTACACATGCATACTACGGAATTTGAAGAGTAAAACATGCATAGTAAAAACTGGGACA
Organism: Avena eriantha; assembly: GCA_910589775.1. Taxonomy (NCBI): domain Eukaryota; kingdom Viridiplantae; phylum Streptophyta; class Magnoliopsida; order Poales; family Poaceae; genus Avena; species Avena eriantha. The sequence continues at coordinate 91,458,092 of OU342740.1, forward strand.
TAAACATGAACAAGTGGTGAAACTTGCCTTGATCCGAGCAGCACTCTACACAACAGTACTCCTCAGCACACTCCGAGCAATCTAATGAAACACAAACATAGATCCAATCACAATTTGCACAAAAAAATGTCACGAAGGTGAATATGCATGCATGCAACATGGTAATATGCAAGGATGGATTCAAATTTTACCAAGGGCTTATTCGGGGGTGTTGTTGAGTTGGGGGATGTCATTAGATTCGATTCCCCACAGGTTTTAAGTATTTTGGATTAAACCCTAAATAAACAAACTCAAAACTAGATCTGCAACTCCAATCTACCCCGAGACAGATCTGAACACTCTAAGCAAGTTATAACAATTTTCTACAGAAGGTCTCGTAGAAACAAAGCCAACGCAATAACAATCAACTAAAACGGATCTACAGATAATTTTCTAGAATTAAAATACTCTAATCTAAACTTTAAATTCTACTACAATATTTCTGTAGTAAAACAGTAGTATTATTGTAGATCTGTGTTCTAGTCGATTTTGCGAATCCAACGGTATATTATATGCAATTTTAGGACTATTACTCGATTTACTATTGATTTTACAAGGTTGAATAGTTTTCTGCCTATTTAAAAGAAAAAGAAGGGGCGGCGCCAACTGTGCAGCGCCAAGTGGCGGCGCTGGACTTGTCCAGGGCGGGCACGTGGCGCTGACGCGAATGCTGACGTGGCGCTGACGCGTGGTGGCGCGCGATTCGTCGGTACCCTTTCGCTGGGTCAAAGCGATCTGTACCGCCGGATCGAGATCTGACGGCCGGGGACGGAGGGACTTACCGGCGGTGACGGCTTGACGTCGACGACGACGGCAACGGCGGCGGCACATCGGTGGTGATGGTCGGTGGCATTCCGGCGAGCTCCTGGCTGCGCGAAGTGGACGACGACGTGGCCCTTCTCCTTGCGGTCGCCCTGGTACGGATGGCGTCGGTCCTCCCATTCTCTGCTCATGGTGGTGCTCCGCCGATCTCTCCCGTCTCCGGCGAGACTCTGGCGACAAATTGCCGGCGATTCACCGCGCTGTAGAGAGGGAAAAACGAGTGGGAGACAGAGGAGTTAGTGGCAGTTCCAAATTTGGAAGAGAGGGAGGGAGAGGAGCTCGATATCGACGACGGCGACAACCTCCCGAGGCGGAGCTCCGGAGGCGCGTCGACGGCGATGTAGGTGGTGCTAGGGTTTGCGATTTGTTTTGGGAAAAGAGCATGGGCTCGATGGGGAGGCTTATAAGAGGGGGCTTACGTGCGGGAGGGGTCGGATTTGTCTCCGAATCGAACGGAATCCATTGAGATACGTCGGCCAGGGGAGTTGGGGACGAACATGGCGACGGCAATGACAAGTGGGGCCGCCTTGTCAGTGAGAGGCGGGGGGGAAGCGGGCTAGCGGCTGGCGCGGCTTGCTAGGCCGGCCTGCGCGTCGGCTGCGCCGCGCGGCGCCTGGCGGGCGGCGGATAGGAGTGGGCCGGCGGCTGGCCCGGTTAGACTATGGTTTGTTTTAATCTTTTTATTTTTTCTGCTTCACTATTTGATTGATAACTTTTGCAAACGGACCCCAAAACAAGTGAGACTGGTCTCTAAAATTTTGTAAAAATAAGAGGATTAGAAATGGGTTATAAAATAACACTTTTGCAAGGGTTTTGGAGGTTAGAAAAGGTTTTAACCTTTTAGTCTTTATATGACTATGGGGTTTAGGAAAAATACCTCATGTAGTTTTTTGGTTATGTGATGCCATGATGCAAGGATATGATGCATGCTTCTAGTAACATCTGAAATTGCAAAACTTGGGATGTTACAAACCTACCCCCTTAAGAAGAATCTCATCCCCGAGATTCAGGTTGGTTAGCAAATAGGTGTGGGTGTTCTTTCTTCAGGTCTTCTTCACATTCCCACGTGGCCTCTTCCTCGGAATGGTGATTCCATTGAACTTTGCAAAACCTGATAGTCTTGGTACGAGTAATTCTCTCCGCTGTTTCCAGAATCCTGGTGGGTTTTTCCTCATTGGTGAGATCGTTTTCCAGTTGAACCTCGTCCAACGGAACCGTATCCTTTAGTGGAGTTTCAGCCATTTCCGGGTGACACTTCTTTAGTTGCGACACATGGAAAACATCATGAACTGTTAACACTTCGGGCAATTCCAACTAATAGGAAACTTCCCCTCTATGACCCAAGATTTTGTCGGGCCCTATGAATCGTGGTGCTAACTTACCCTTGATTCCAAACCTCTTAACTCCTCGTAGTGGCGAAACTCGGAGATACAGACGGTCTCCCACTTCATAGGTCACGTCCCTGCGCTTGGAATCAGCATAACTCTTTTGCCTGGATTGGGCTATTTTTAACCTGTCTTGAATCTGTCTCACTTTTTCTTCGGCATCCTTGATCATTTCAGGTCCAAACAAACTCCGTTCTCCAACTCCACTCCATAGCAGCGGAGTTCTACACTTTCTGTCATATAGAACTTCAAATGGAGCCATCTTGATACTAGTTTGGTAACTGTTATTGTATGAGAATTCCGCATATGGCAAATTATCATCCCGCGCACAGGCTCTTAACATGTCCCCCAAGATCTGATTAACTCTTTCTGTTTGCCCATCTGTTTGTGGGTGGAAAGCAGTACTAAACTCCAATCGTGTCCCTAGGGACTCGTGTAACTGTCGCCAAAACTTTGAGGTGAATTGGGTACCTCTATCAAAGACAATCCCCTTGGGTACACCATGAAGACTTACGATCCTTGACATATAAATCTTAGCAAGTTTAGCACTCGTATAGGTGGTCTTTACGGGAATAAAGTGGGCCACCTTCGTGAAGTGGTCGACCACTACCCAGATGGAGTCATACCCAGATCGAGTCTGGGGTAGTCCGGTGATAAAATCCATGCCTACCTTGTCCCACTTCCAATCGAGCACAGGTAATGGCTGCAGCAATCCTGCTGGTTTTTGATGTTCGGCCTTGACTCTGTTGCACACGTCACACAAGGAGATGTATTCAGCAATTTCTCGTTTCAAGTTATTCCACCAGAACCTATCTTACACATCCATGTACATCTTTGTATTACCCGGATGAATTGAGTAAGGCGAATCATGAGCTTCCTGAAGGATTAACTTCCTGATATTGGGATCATCAGGAACGCACAAACGCTTCTCATACCAAAGTGTTCCTTGTTCATCCGTGTGAAACCCTTTTGCCTTACCCTTGCTTATATTAGCTCTTATCTCTTCCAACTCTTTGTCCCCTTCTAGGCCTCTTTGATTTGGTCCAGAAGCGTTGGCACTATCTCCATAGTTGCTAAGTATCCCTCCAGAACTATTTCCAACCTGAGATCCTTGAATTGTTCACACAAATCATTTGGAAGTTCTCCCACGGTAAGTCCATTTACATAGACTTTCCGGCTTAAGGCGTCAGCCACAACGTTGGCCTTTCCAGGATGGTACTGCAGGTCCAAGTCATAGTCCTTGATGAGCTCAAGCCATCTCCTTTCCTCATATTTAATTCCTTTTGAGTGAAGATGTATTTAAGGCTCTTGTGATCCGTGAACACATCACAATGTTTGCCCATTAGGTAATGTCTCCATACCTTGAGAGCGTGCACAACTAATGCTAGTTCCAAATTGTGCGTGGGGTAGTTATTCTCATGGTTCTTAAGTTGCCGAGAGGCGTAAGGCACTACTTTTCCATCTTGCATCAGTACACTACCAAGTCCTTGTCGAGAAGCGTCGCAATAGACATGGAAATCCTTTTGGATATCAGGGAGAAACAAAACTGGTGCTGTTACTAGGCGCTTCTTTAATTCTTGAAAACATGCTTCACAAGCCTCGGTCCACTGGAACTTGTTCTCTTTCTTCAGCAACTCTGTCATAGGCTTTGCTATCTTGGAAAAGTTTTCAATGAACCTTCGATAATATCCCGCAAGGCCCAGGAAGCTCCTAATATCACCCACATTCTTAGGAGACTCCCATTCTGTCACGGAAGCTACCTTACTTGGGTCCACGGCAACTCCTTTAGCAGACACAATATGACCAAGAAATCCCACTTCTTTCAACCAGAACTCACATTTGCTAAACTTGGCATACAACTTGTGTTCCCTTAACTGTTCCATAATTAGGCGCAAATGCCGCTCATGTTCCTTCTCGTCCTTGGAGTATATGAGTATGTCATCAATGAATACCACAATAAACATATCCAAGTACTCCATGAATACCTTGTTCATCATAGTCATGAAGTATGCTGGGGCATTGGTTAAGCCAAACGACATCACGGTGTATTCATACAATCCGTATCTCGTGGTGAAGGCTGTCTTGGGTACATCCTGCTCCTGGATTTTTTGCTGGAAATAACCTAATCGGAGATCAATCTTAGAGAATACACTAGGTCCATTTAATTGATCGAACAGGTCATTGATATTTGGTAGGGGGTACTTATTCTTGATTGTCAATTCATTCAACGACCGGTAGTCCACGACTAGTCTCTTGGTTTTATCCTTCTTCTCCACGAATAATACAGGCGCTCCCCAAGATGACGCACTTGGTTTAATGAAGCCTTCGTCCAATTGCTCTCTAAGTTGTTTCTTAAGTTCCTTCAACTCATCCACATCCATCTTGTACGGTCTCTTTGCTATCGGTCCAGTACCAGGAATTAAGTCAATGAGAAACTCGATGTCTCGGTCAGGAGGCATCCCTGGCAATTCTTCCGGAAACACATCTGGATACTCCTTCACAATTGGTACATCCTCCAAGCTAACCCCCTTAAGAGAGTTCACCATACTTCCTTTGAGTGCGAAAGCTGACTTAAAGCGGATCCTTTTCTTATCCGGAGTCGTGAGTGCGATAGTCCTTTTGGCACAATCTATGACTCCCTCGTATTCGGTCATCCAGTTCATGCCCAAAATTATGTCTAAGCCATGTGACTCCAGAACGACTAGGCTGGTGGGAAAGATGTGTGCCCCAATCCTTAGTTCTAACCCACGGCATCTAGAGTTTGCCACTATTTCTCCACCAGGAGAACTTACCCTTAGGGGAGTGCTAATAGTCTCCGTAGGTATTTTGCCTCTATCCACAAATACCCTTGATATGAATGAATGCGATGCACCAGTATAAAAAAGAACAACTGCAGGGGTGGAGTTAAGCTTGAACTTACCAATCACGGAGTCAGGTGCCTCATGAGCATCCTCCATGGAGACATGATTCACTGTGGCTTTGACGAACGGATTCGGCTTCTTCCCGTTTCCATTACCATTGCTATGGTTGTGTCCGTTGCCGTTTCCATTACCATTCCCATTCTTCATCTTTTCAGGGCAAGTAGTTGCATAGTGCCCTGTCTTGTTACACTTGAAGCATGTCACTTCACTCAAATCCTTCCCATTGCCATTTACATTGCGGTGTTTATGGCCATTGTGGTTATGTCCTCCATGACAATGACCATTGTGGTTGTGGGGTGGAGGTGACGAAGTGCGTTGCTTCTGATATAGGGCCGATTTGTGCTTGTGTGAGGTGGACTTTCTCTTTCGGTTCTCTATACTCCTTTGCTTTGCTTCAACCACAACTGCCCTGTCCAGAAGTTCCTGATAGTTATCAAACTTCAGAGCCACAAGCTGAATGGATATTTCATCATTAAGTCCCCTTAAGAACTCCTCCTGTCTCTTGGCATCAGTGGACACATCATCAGGTGCATAACGTGCCAGCTTGTTGAAAAGGTCCCCATACTCGGAGACAGAGCGGTGCAGTTGTTTCAAGTCATGGAACTCACGTCTCTTAAGTGACATGACTCCCGCGGCTACGTAATGAGTACGAAAGGTCGCCTCGAACTGGTTCCAGGTGATAGCTTCAATATCGGGGTGGGTGACCTGGTAATTATCCCACCATTCAGCAGCTGGTCCCTCAAGTTGGTCCGTGGCGAAGCGCACCCTGTCAGCTCCCACAACTTGGACAGTGTCTAACTTCTTGTTGGTGTGGAGCCAGTCATCTGCCACAATTGGCTCAGAACTACTTGAGAAAATTGGAGGGTTCAACCTCAAGAACCGAGTCAGGCGATCCTTTTGGGGCGGTGGAGGTGGTGGAGGCGGCGGGTTGTTGTTGTTGTTTTGCATGTTTTGAGTGAGGACTTCGATCAATTGATTCTAGGAGTTCAGAAGTTGTGCTATCTCTAGGGGCATGTTGTTGTTGTTGTTTCCCCGTCTCGCCATCTGTGGGAGTTTGGGAAACAAGTTAAGAAGTGGATAGAAAGCCTATGGAATAAAACTACTACCCTTATGTAAACAAGAGAAAAACACACGAGAAAAGCAAGGCACACAAAGCACATAGTTCAACACACTCAACCAAGTTTAACTAAACCAAAATAATTTTTGGTACTCATTACAATCGCGAACAACGTTTGACTATAGAACTAAAGGTGGTCCAACTACTCTACTCATCGTCCACTTCCTCATCCTCAATGATGAAGCCTTCCTTTTCCAGCAGTGACTTGAATAACTCCATGTCCTTTGTCGTGGCTTCAAGCTTCTCTTGAAGTTCCTTCACCTCCTGTGGCTCCGGTGTAGCAGCTTCGAGCCTCTCTTGAAGTTCCTTCACCTCTTGCAGCTCCTGGGTAGCAGCTTCCAGCTTCTCTTGGAGTTCCTTCTTCTCCTTCTGTAGCTTCTTGATCAAACTTGACCCCATAGTCACGGGCGTGATCTTCTCCTCCAAGCTCCTCTTGGATGCTCGCAGGTCCTTCAACATGGTGGCAAAGTTCTTGAACTCCATCTCGTTCTTTGTGAGCACGAGACTTTGCTCCCTAATCCTCTTGTTCTTATCTTGCACCCTCTTCTCTTGATTAGCGAACCTCTTGTCTTGGGCGGTGAGCTCCCCTCCTAGGGACTTGATCGTCTCTTCTAGCTCCTCGATCTTCTTGTCCTTCTCCTTGACTAGGGCACATAGCTCGTCATTCCTCATGATCTCCAGGCAGCTCCCCTTCTGAAGATCATTGATGTGGGACTCCAAGTCTTTATATTGGATCCTTCGACGCTTGCATGTCTTCCTTTCCTCTGGGGTTAACTCGACTGGAACTCCCTTCTCATCGTGTCTTCCAAAGAGTTTGATGTAGTGGCCTTCAACTTCTTCATGGTGGCGTCCGCAAAGGCGTCCAATGAGCTCCTACGAGCTGATGTTAAGTCCTTTCTCCTTGGAGTCGCTAGTGACTTTGAGTACAATGGTCTCTGTCTTGGGTTCTGACTTGCTGCGCCCTGGTTGGATGACTTCAATCGCCTAGCATCCTTCCTTGTGCATCTTTCTTAACTCGCTTCCCTTGATTGACGGCATGGGTAACTGCAACATCTTGATGATGTCCAGAAGGCATTCCCCAAAGCGCAGGCACTTGATGTCTTCGGCGGTGTCGTAGTAGAAGGCCGTCATCTTTAGGTTAGGAGAAAGAAAATTAGGCACAAAATGATAAGAAGGAGAATTACTAGAAGAGCATAAATAACTTAGAAGACTATGGAAAGACAAAAACAATGGTAAAGGTGGTTTCCAATCCTAGGGGTCACGTCCTACAGGCAACTTTGTGCTCTGATACCATCTGTTGCGACCTCGGATCGTGAGGATCCTAAGTCCCTGTGATTAACATGCTAGTCCCTGGATCGTTAGCTAGCACTTCACAGTCGATGAATACCATGTAAAACACAAGTCATTATTACACGAATAATCCAGAGTATGTTTATTACAACTTGCATAGCTTATAGCTAGCTCAAAATAGAACAGCGGAAACTAAATAAAACTTGAGTCCATCAACGCCTCAGGCTAGTTGTGTGAAGACCCGCGATCCCTACGCACCTTTCAGTCTTTGGATTCTGCACATAAGACGTGCAACCAACAAGTTGGGTCAATACTTTGAATATATTGACAAATTACACCAAGGAAAGAGTGAGTCTATCTCTACACGCAAGGCTAAGAGTAGGCTCTAGGGTTCATTTGCATAAAGCCAATTTTCTCAACGTAAGAAGAAAAGAGGAAGAAATTTTTCCCTACTTTGTAATGTTTGATAAGTAGTATAGGGTCGAATGGAACACGTGGATATTACTCACCAAGTTCCCAATCAACCTAGCACTTGGATATTACGCACCAAGTTCCCAAAATCCCACCCAATGGCGATATTACTCACACCTTGGGGTTTATAAAACGTTAAGTTTGGAAAATAGAGAGGAAGATCTTTTAGAGGCTCCATCATTCAGATGCTCAAGGTTGTTCTGTTTCCGTGAACACGATTGATCGATCAGATTGCAATACTCTCGAGAGGTTGCGCACTTTCCCCACAATCCACGATCAAGCCCTTTTACAGACAAGACCATGGCGAAGCCTTCCCTTAGTAGCCCCTCTACCAGTTGGATCCAACCGTGCCAAGAACCTCCAAATGTTGGTACCCCGGTGAGGTTTCCCACTAAGTACTAAGCCAAGACAGAGCTCATATGCATTGTGGTTGAACGGAAAGCTTCTGAATTCTGAAACATGGCAGACTTCTTTGATTCCTAGGCGGCCGTCCTCCACCAAAATTCCACTCGTTGTCCCGACAACCATTCCACCCAGAAGAAAACTTAGTTTTATTTTTGAAGGGGGTTTTGAGTGGAAAAAGGTTCGCTCGAGAGAGCTTTTATACTTAGAAATTTTTCAGTCTTTCGAACCCTCCCAATGATACTTGATATAGATAAGTATATAGCATAGCAAGCATAACTTAGAAAAATAGGAAAACCTATTGGGATAGAAAATCCTAAGCATTGAGCTACTCATGGCATACTCCAAAACCGCACTTTTAAATAGTACTAAGAAAATCTACCAAAACCCTACACATGCATACTACGGAATTTGAAGAGTAAAACATGCATAGTAAAAACTGGGACATAAACATGAACAAGTGGTGTAACTTGCCTTGATCTGAGCAGCACTCTACACAACAGTACTCCTCAGCGCACTCCGAGCAATCTAACGAAACACAAACATAGATCCAATCACAATTTGCACAAAACAATGTCACGAAGGTGAATATGCATGCATGCAACATGGTAATATACAAGGATGGATTCAAATTTGACCAAGGGCTTATTCTGGGGTGTTGTTGAGTTGGGGGATGTCATTAGATTCGATTCCCCATAGGTTTTAAGTATTTTGGATTAAACCCTAAATAAACAAACTCAAAACTAGATCTGCAACTCCATCTACCTCAAGACAGATCTGAACACTCTAAGCAAGTTATAACAATTTTCTACAGAAGGTCTCGTAGAAACAAAGCCAACACAACAAGAATCAACTAAAACGGATCTACAGATAATTTTCTAGAATTAAAATACTCTAATCTAAACTTTAAATCCTACTGCAATATTCCTATAGTAAAACAGTAGTATTATTGTAGATCTATGTTCTACTCAATTTTTCGAATCCAACGGTATATTATACGCAATTTTTGGACTATTACTCAATTTACTATTGATTTTACAAGGTTTAATAGTTTTTTGCCTATTTAAAAGAAAAAGAAGGGGCGGCGCCAACTGTGCAGCGGAAAGTGGCAGCGCTGGACTGGTCCAGGGTGGGCACGCGGCGCTGACGTGGCGCTGACGCGAACACTGACGCGGCGCTGACGCGTGGCGGCGCGCGATTGGTCGGTACCCCTTCGCTGGGTCAAAGCGATCTGTACCGCCGGATCGAGATCTGACGGCCGGGGACGGAGGGGCTTACCGGCGGTGACAGCTTGACGTCGACGACGACGGCGACGGCGGCGGCGCATCGGTGGGGATGGTCGGTGGCGTTCCGGCAAGCTCCCGGCAGCACGAAGTGGACGACGACGTGGCCCTTCTCCTCGCAGTCGCCCTGGTACAGATGGCGTCGGTCCTCCCCTTCTCTGCTCGTAGTGGTGCTTCGCTGATCTCTCCCGTCTCCGGCGAGACTCCGGCGACAAATTGCCGGCGATTCACCGCGCTGTAGAGAGGGAAAAACGAGAGGGAGACAGAGGAGTTAGTGGCGGTTCCAAATTTGGAAGAAAGGGAGGGAGAGGAGCTCGATATCGACGACAGCGATAACCTCCCGAGGCGGAGCTCCGGCGGCGCATCGGCGGCGACGTAGTTGGTGCTAGGGTTTGCGATTTTTTTGGGAAAAGGGCCGGGGCTTGATGGGGAGACTTATAAGAGGGGGATTACATGCGGGAGGGGTCCGATTCGTCTCCGAATCGAACGGAATCCATTGAGATACGTCGGCCAGGAGAGTTGGGGACGAACACGGCGACGGAGATGAAAAGTGGGGCCGCCTTGTCACTGAGAGGCGGGGGGAAGTGGGCTGGCGGCTGGCGCGGCTTGCTGGGCCGGCATGCGCGTCGGTTGCGCTGCGCGGCGCTTGGCGGGCGGCGGATAGGAGTGGGCCGGCGGCTGGCCCGGTTAGACTATGGTTTTTTTTAATCTTTTTTATTTTTTTCTGCTTCACCATTTGATTGATAACTTTTGCAAACGGACCCCAAAACAAGTGAGACTGGTCTCTAAAATTTTGTAAAAAGAAGAGGATTAGAAAGGGGTTATAAAATAACACTTTTGCAAGGGTTTTGGAGGTTAGAAAAGGTTTTACCCTTTTAGTCTTTATATGACTATGGGGTTTAGGAAAAATACCTGATGTACTTTTTTGGTTATGTGATGCCATGATGCAAGGATATGATGCATGCTTCTAGTAACATCTGAAATTGCAAAACTTGGGATGTTACATTGACATTTGGGCCGGCAACAAAGCAAGAGTTGTTGCGTTGGAAGTTGGCACGATGCAACTTCATTTACCTTCTGGATTCTTAATGGATCTAAATAATTGTTATTATGTTCCAGTGCTTAGTCGAAACATCATTTCTGCCTCATGCTTGATGGGACAAGGCTTTGAGTCTAATATTAAAGACAATGGTTGTTCTTTATATTTGAATGATATGTTTCACTGCTTTGCACCCATTTAGAACGGGTTATTTATTTTGAATCTTGATGGTGGGTCGGTCTATAACGTAGATGTGAAAAGGTTGAAACCAAATGATCTGAATATGACTTATTTTTGGCACTGTCGACTTGGTCATATAAGTTGGAAATGCATGAAGAAGCTCCATGATGATGGACTCCTAACTTTGTTCGACTTGGGGTCATTCGAGACATGTGAATCCTGCCTTCTAGGCAAGATGACCACGACACCTTCTACAAGGAGTTGTGAAAGGGCATCTGGCTTGTTGGGACTTGTACATTGTGATGTATGTGGTCCAATGAGCGCGACAGCTAGGGGTGGTTATGAGTACTTCATTACCTTCACTAATGATTTGAGTAGATATGGATATGTATACTTGATGAAACATAAGTCGGAAGCCTTTGAAAAGTTCAAAGAATTCCAGAATTAAGTAAAGAATCAACTCGGCAAGAAAATAAAGTTTCTTTGGTCGAACCGAGGAGGCGAGTACATGAGCCACGAGTTTGATGACCATCTGAAGATTCGTGGAATAGTTCCTTAGCTTACTCCGTCGGGTACGCCACAAAGGAACAGTCTGTCGGAATGGAAAAATCGAACCTTGTTTGACATGGTATGAGCAATGATGAGTCGGATAGATTTACCTTTATCATTTTGGGGTTATTGTCTAGAAACGGCGGCGTTCACACTAAACAGAGTATCATCAAAATCGTTAGAGAAGACACCACCTGAGATGTCGACTGGCAAGAAGCCGAGTTTGTCTTTTCTTAAGATTTGGGGTTGTGAAGCATTTGTCAAGCGACTTCTGTCGGACAAGCTTATAGCCAAGTCGGATAAGTGTATTTTCGTTGGGTATCCGAGGGAAACCTTGGGTTACTACTTCTACAACCGAGAAGAGGGCAAATTGTTTGTCGCTCGGAACGGTGTCTTCCTTGAGAAAGAGTTTCTCAATCGAGAAGTCAGTGGGAGTACAGTGCGGCTTGAAGAAGTTTGAGAGGAACCGGTCAGTAGAGATTTGGTGAAATCCTAGGAGGTAGAGGCAGTCGTGGTAGCTGAGCCGGCAGCTGCACCTACACTATGAAGATCGGCAAGATTGCAAAGTGTTCGTGATGTATTACTGTTAGACAGTGATGAGCCGGCAACTTATTCAGAAGCGATGGTGGGTTCTGATTCTGAGTCGTGGCTTGGAGCCATGAGATCTAAGTTAAAGTCCATGGATGATAATAAAGTTTGGAACTTGGTTGACCTGCTAGACGGTGCAAGACCATCGAGTGCAAATGGGTCTTTAGGAAGAAAACTAATATGGATGGAAACAATTCTGTCTATAAAGCACGGCTTGTCACGAAGGCGTTCCGGCAAGTTTAAGTAGTTTACTACGATGTGAATTTCTCACCTGTAACAATGCTTAAGTCGGTTCGGATCATGACAGCTATAGCAGCCTATTTCGACAATGAGATATGGCAGATGCATGTCAAAACGGCTTTCCTCAATGGAAAATTAACCGAGGACGTGTATATGACACATCCCGAGGTTTTTGTTGATCCAGCTAATGCTAACAAGGTATGCAAACTTCAAAAATCCATTTATGGGTTGAAGCAAGCATCTCGAAGTTGGAACATTCGCTTTTACGAGGTAGTCAAATCATTTGGCTTCATCAAGAGTGATCATGATTCTTGTTTATACAAGAAGTTTAGTGGGAGCAAAGTAAACTTTCTGATCTTATATGTGGATGACAAATTATTGATTGGAAATGATGTCCAGATGTTGCAAGATACCAAGGAGTCATTGGAAAGTAGAAGGACTTGGGTTAGGCAACTTACATACTAGGAATTAGGATCTATAGAGATAGATCCAGGTGGCTCATTGGATTGAGTCAAAGTACATATTTGGAAAAAGTGTTGAAGAAGTTCAACATGGAATCGTCTAAGAAGGGGCTCTTACCGATGTCCCATGGCATAAGACTTAGCAAGACTCAGTGTCCTTCGACAACTAATGAGCGAAGAAGGATGAGTGTTATTCCGTATGCTTTGGTAGTCAGGTCCATCATGTATGCCATGATTTTTACTAGGCCAAATGTTTCCTATGATCTAAGTGTTGTTAGCAAATATCAGGCTGACCCTAGAGAAATCCACTAGGTAGCAGTTAAGAACATTATTAAGTACTTGAGAAGGACTAAGGATGTGTTCCTAGTTTATGGAGGAGAGGTTGACTCGGTGTAAGGGGTTACACGGATGCGAGTTACCTCACTGACTCTGATGATTCTCATTTGCAATCTAGGTATGTGTTCATAATGAATGGAGGGGCTGTGAGTTGGAAGAGTTCCAAGCAAGAGACTGTGTCTGCATCTACAACAGAGGCTGAGTATATTGCTACCTCGGAGGCGGCAAAGGAAATTTCCTTCTTGATCTTGTTGTGGTTCAGGGCTCGTCCAATCCGTTAGACGTGTATTGTGACAACAATGGTTCTATTGCACAAGCCAAGGAACATAGACAACACCAGAAAAACAAACATATACTCATGTGATACCACCTGATTCGCCAGTTCATGAATCAAGGTGATATCAAGTCATGCAAGGTACATACGGATGCAAACATTGTTGATCAGTTGACAAAGCCACTTCCACAGCCTAAGCATGAGGCGCACACAAGATCAATGGGCAGGAGATGCCTAGACATGTGATGTCAGGATGATTGACTCTAGTGCAAGTGGGAGAATGTTGGGGATATGCCCTAGAGGCAATCATGGTTGATGAGATTTCCCAAAGTATTCATAAAGTAAAGATGTCCTTATATGAACATTAGATATGTATCACAGAATATGTGATTCAGTTGTGGAACTATGTATTCATGATTGTTCATATTAGATTGTCCTTGGTCATTGAGGTTGTGCTGGACACACAACTTAGACCAATGTGCAAGTCGGTTGATGACACGGTTCCACTTGTCATAGGCATGGTGATGCTATTCTGACTTACACTGATTCGGCTAAAGAGTTTAGAGAGTCGGACTGATCCACAGTTGAGATGCAACAAGCATGTTGTCATTTGCTCTGAGGTGATTGCATGATCCGAGTTGTGGATTGCCAACTTAGGTTCTATCAAATGCTGTTCCGTAAATGGGAAATTATAAAGGTAGATTTCGGGTTGGTTGCGAAGCAAGCTGCGTTCCGTGGATTGCCAAGATGGGATTTGCCCCTCCGTAATGGAGAGATATTCTCTAGGACCTCTCGTGTGATATGATTCAGAAGCATGTCCATATGCTACTCAGTTAAGTGTTAACTGAGGAGTCAGACTAAGAGTTAGTCTAGTGAATCACATATCATGGTACTAGAAGAGAGTTAAGCTATGAAAGGGATGTCAACTACTCGCCCATAGCATAACAGATATATCTTGTGGCAAAGGGAGTTGGACAAAAGTCACATTGAAGGTTCATCTTCTGACATTACGGCACTTGGGAGTTGGCACGTCTTGCTAGAGGCCTCTACCATCTATTAACTTGAGACCGAGTGTTCATGGAAGTGAGTTGGACTTAAAGCCATGACGGGATACTTGGAGGAGTAGCTCATGTCATATCCAGTTGTATGTGAACCTACAGATTCACACACTTAAGGGTAAGGAGCCCATGTGGATTAGATCCATATGGAGATTAGAGTACGGCCTAGATGGGCCTCAAGCGTTGAGCCCAGCTAGGAGTGTACATAAGTGGAGTGATAAGGGATAGTCCCTGACCTAGCCGTCATGTTCTCCACATCCATTTCAGGCTAGACAGGATCTAGCAGTCCTCTGTCCGAAGATCCTTCCTATACGTGTAGATACCGGTAGAGATGTTGCATGTGCGGCGCTGGAGGCGAAGGTGTCCGTGGGGATCTGGCGGAGGACTGTCTATGGGATCCAAAGTTCTGTCCTAGGGATCGTTCGGCACTACTTCAACGCGCTACATCAACTTCCGCATCTCCGCGTTTAGCGGTAATCTCGTGGCCTATAACGTGACCTGGATCTTGGGAGCTACCGTGTAGGGAAAAAGTTTTGTTTATCTCTGCGTGTCCCAACATCATCTTTTAAAACATAGATCTTTCTTTTTAATTTTTTCTAGATAAAACTTACGTTGCTCCCTGTTGTTGGGTATTTTTTATCCTCTCATATGTGAAGTCGTCGAGGTTTCTTGGTGATAAAATTCCTCCACTTTGCTCGTAGGACTCATTCGAGATATTCTTGAATAAGCTGATAGTATTAACAACGCATTGTTTAGCCACATCTCCTCCAAGTGAATCAATCAGTTGAAACCTCTTTGTATTGAAGTTTCCGTTGTAACAAAATAAGCCCAACAGATCGACATCCTTCTAGAACATCATTGTCACCCGACTAGAAACAAGGAATATTTATCTGTGTATAATCAACGTGTTTCAATTATTCAATTTAAAAGGAAAACAAAAAATTGATGAAAATTCAACCACTAACATCTAACTTACTAAATTGTATTTGTCCAAATACTTAATTTCGACATCGATTACCTTTACTATTGTCGGAATCTATTGCCTTTACTAAATTCGACATCGATTTCTTCTTTATGTTGATATTATTTCTTAGCTGCAAAAAAGATGCGTAATACTTATTTTTTTTTGTTATAGGTGTTGTAAAAAAGGTAATAGATGGAAAACAGATGTTCTCACAAGACTTTAAAAAGGATCCATCAGATGCCTGTCTCGTTTCTACTGTTCTCTCATTACATCTACAATCAATGTCATGACATTATTTGTAACATTGCCACCATCATAAAAGGAATCAGTAAGAATTCCTATGTCAACTTTCAAATAGTTGTATTCAACAAACGTCTTCTCCTCGTTACAATTGATATATTTGTCAAACGATATACACACTTCCATTTTTTATTTGCAATAGCAGCTCATGTAAAAATAACTATAAGAGCATAATACCTTGTTTTCCTCATTTCCTCTTCAATGCATTTTTATTCTCGGAACATGCATGTTTGTTCATGCATAGATTTGGATATGCCAAAATAATCACCTTTTTCTATCAGGATTGATAGGTTTTGTAGAAAATTGTAAGATTTCCAAGTCTAAACACATCTTGTTCTCAAACAAATTAAAATAAATTGAATGTAAAGAACAATTAAATTTCCTTACCTTCTGATTGATCTTCAGCATTTGAAACATCAGATGTTGTAGAGTTCTTTATTGGGTCCGAAGAAAAAGAAATAAGAATACATGGAGATTTGATACATAATTTTTTAGATTTAACTCTGCATTTTTTGATAGTAACATCCCTTGCCTATATTAGTAGTAAGTGTCGGTTTCACATCATTGACTGTAAGGTCACTAACATGCCTTGTATCAACTGAATATGAATCTTCCTTTTCTCCAATCTCCTGACTTCCGTTGGAGGATTAAATTGAACATGATTCTTTGGCAACCGGATCTGAGTCAACTAAGGTTTTAAGATCCCGCTTCTCTCTTGGATGATGGATTAAGACTCTTTATTCTCCGATTCATTTACAATTTCTAGGATAGGTAAAACAATTATAACCTTCCATTATTTTTTATAATAATAAAATCCTTAGAGAAATTCAAAACGAACTTCACTTGCCTATGTGCCGAGCACTCGTTGTTTGCTCGATTTCAGCGTTATTTCCTACACTTGTTTCCTTGATGGTTGTAAAATTGGGATGTTTATAAGGTGGCATCGCTCCTTCTTTGGGTACCTTTGATTTCATTTTATTATAATAATTATAGAATGTGATTAACTCAAAGAAAAATATGACAAAGAAACAATCGTATAAATCATTTAATCACCTTGTTTTTACTACATTCTAAATCTGGATCATCTACTTTTTCAATAGAGTTAACATCGACAGGTTGTTTGATCTCAACTTCAAAACAAATTGTATTTTCGTATTTATCATTGAGATATTAATCCTTGGCACTATGAACTGAAGCACCCTTATCCTAGATAATACAAGTATGATATTAAGATACCAGTTTATGTTTTGTGAGATGAAAAAGCACTAACAAACCATTAATAATTACATCCATGTGGTTTAAATATGTGCAAATATATTGAACAACTATTACATAAAGATAGAAAAAATGCATGCTCGATTGTACAATTCTATACGTGTAGTACCTTAATAAGAATTGATTCTGGACTCTTTTCAGTCAAAAGAAAGGTGACTTTCTTATTTCCGACCTTCAGGTCTTTCTTCTAGGATTTTTCTTTAATTTCTATATTAATAATAATATTTTGATATTCCACAACAGAGGGAAGAAATTAATCACAAGTAGCATCTTTCAATTGTTGGTCTACTTCACCGTCTTCACAAGTTGCCTGACAAATATGAGTAATAATAAAAATAGAAATCAGTTGAAACTTGGAATTTTAATAAGTACAAATTCATAATAAAACATTTAATCAACATACTACATTTAGAAATACATGACTTATGAATTAGATGCATACAACAAATAATAAGAATCCATATAAAAATACTTATTCGATGGACGTAAGCATAGGTGAACTAAAAGTCATTGCAAATAAAAAACAACAACTCACTGTGATAAGTGAGGAAGTACAACAGTTAAGCATGTCAATGTACATGTATCATAAAAACAGTTCTACATAATAAATAGGGGTGATGATTAAAAAGTACAAGCTTGGACATAAAATAAGTACAAGCTTACAAACCAAGAAGTACAGCTACTATTCAGGAAAAGTACAATATAAAACACAAAGTAAGTACAAAGACAACATAAATGAAGAATAACACAACATACTTCTTTCCTACTATCCATGAAATATGAAAATAAGGAAATTAAATATATAGAAACCAATAAATAACAGGAAAAAGATATAAGGTAAAAAATAAGAATGTATTACAGGTAAAAGAATTTTCATCTTGCATCTTTACTTAGTATACAATTTAACAAAAAGAAAGTACACGTTCTTAGATATGCCATTGTACCTTTGTTTTCAGTCGCTGTTGAATTTTCATTAGCCTTTTTAGCAGCATAGCTTTTCTCTATGAAATTAACATCATCTACATTCTTAGAAGGAAGCGTTGACACTTGTTCGTTCTCTTTACCAATGGCAAGATTAGAGTACAAACAACGTATAGAATGTTGTTCTTGCTAGATAATGTCATACATCCCAAACATAGCTTCAGTCTGCTTCCTAAGGTTTTTAATATTTCTTGGTTCAATGGTACTAACACCGACTTCTCATAAATCTATGTCAAGTATCTGGGACGTTGTTGGTTTGTTCTTCATCAATTCTATATCCTTTCCAAGTAAATCCTTCATCCTTCTGACAGTGTTGTCAGAATGATTTGAGATGGCTAGAAAGTTGTCGCTTAGTTCATTGTTTTATTTCCTCCTTATTAGCTCCTGTTGAGGTTGATGCAATTGAAGAACATATGGATTTTAATTTATTTTTCTTTGATTCCACTTCCTTTTCCTAAACAAGAGTTTTGTATACTCTGTCTTTCGGCGCCTTCCACTACTGAAAAGATCAAATTCACAAAAAAGTTGAATTAATAAAAATGATGTTATAAATAAAAAATAAATAGAGAATAGGATAAAAGGTTTGATTCTTACAATTATTTTCCCAAAAATCCAGTCATCTTTGTTGTTTCGTTCTCCTTCCCTGAGGTCATCTCTAGAGATAACTCCTAGATCTGTCTCTTTAAGGAACAATGCTCAAGGTGATGGGGTTCGTTGCATGGAAAACAAAAAAATTCCAATAGTTGCAACCACCAAGACCATATCTAGGAGATACATGTAACAATTTTAGATGGACTCACCATCGAAAACCGTAACATGGATAACGTTCCCGCAAACAAATGTGGCTATTGTAGAGTTTACACGACTGTCCTCAAGGACACGATGAAAACGCCACACGTGCAACACCTCCGTAATCACCACGCGTACGGTGTGCCTACGACTTTCGTCCCTCGCTCTAGCGTGACAACAAAAGTACGGGATCCACGGAAATCCACCAACACTATGACATGATGATGATAGTGGTTGTGAGATCCAAGCACATAGCTTAGTAGGATTGATAGGATACTCGTACCAACAAGTTGCAACTTCTTTTCTGAAAGCTTATCTACAAAGAACTCTAAGGTTAAACGTGCTTCGCCTAGAGCAATTCTAAGATGTGTGACCGACCGGGAAGTGGCTACCAAGTGTGCACGAGTGAGGACAAAGTGTGCAGAAAAGACTAGTGTTGGTCTGTGGGGCCAGTCTAGATATCCTATTAAGCTCCAAGGAGCGACACCCCCGGGGCCTAGTGGACGGGGTATTATAAAGTGGTATGAGAGTTGATCCTCGCTGTTACACAGGCGAATGCGGGTTAGGGGCAGGACATGTGGAGCATGGCGTGTGTGGCCCAGAGTAGACACGACATGGTACATGTGCCGGCACTTAAAGCACAAACGTGTGCCAAGAGGGGACATTCCTGGCTGTGCTTGATCGATGACGGCATCGATCTTCTAAAGGATGGGTGTATGTGAGATCCAAGCACATGGCTCAATTAGATTGATAGGATACTCATACCAACAAGTTGCAACTTCTTTTCTAGAAGCTCATATAAAAACAACTCTAAGGTTAAGCATGCTTGGCTTAGAGAAATTCTAGGATGGGTGACTGACAAGGAAGTGGGTACCGGGTGCGCACGAGTGAGGACAAAGTGCATAGAAAAGACTAGTGTTGGTCTATGGGGCCAGTCTAGATATCCTATTAAGCTGCCAGGAGTGACACCCTCGGGGTCTAGTGGATGGGGTGTTACAATGGTGAAGAATATCTTGAGCAATGCCTTCGCTTAAGAACCTAGCTCGTGGCAATGAACAAGACTACAAGGGGAGAAAGATGACAACCAAAGGGCATATGAGAGGAGGGGATGAGTGTGTGTGATGAGAGGAGGAGGAGGGGCATTTTATAGGTGAGGGGGCAGCCCCATGGGGCATGGCGCACAGACATGGTGGCTCCCCAACCTCTTCCCCAATTATGTGGGTGGACACTCCACTCACACCCATTTATCTCCACTCATCTCTCATTCAATTTCCACTCAAAATCATGATTCATGCAATTAAAACTCCATTTTAGTTCACTTGATTTAATGCCACTCATTCAATGAACACTCCATTTAATAAGTACTTCATTTAATGAACATATTGATACTCCAATCCCTAATAATATTCCGATACACTGAAACTATTCTAGCAGATTTATCAGAACAATTCCTCTATTTTCCAGTATTTTCTCTGGTGTTCCTATCCACTAAAAGGAGTCAACTACCCTTAAGTGTGTCTCCCTACAGGCTCGTGAACCGAGTCGACATGATCGAGACATTCTCTGATCAATAATCATTAGTGGGACTTGGAGAACCATAATGACCCCCACCAGCTCAAGCGATGAACTAGTGATCGCGTGAACCTTTATTCGTAGTATCCTATTCCTTTTGTCTCGCGATATTTTACTTGTACGGGATCCGATCATTTGGTATCATCTATACCTAGTTCGATCCCATTACTAACAAGTATTCTTTTCTTGTTCCCATGATGTACATTCTTAGTGATCGTTATAACTTGCTTGCAAGCTATGTTAATGTTATATCACCGAGAGGGCCCTGAGTATATCTCTCCGTCATCGAGATGGACAAATCCCACTCTTGATCCATGAGTCTCAACTAACACTTTCCATGTACCTAACGACACCTTTATAATCACCCTGTTACGGTGTGACGTTTGATGCAATCGAAGTACTCTTCTGGAGTCAGTGATTGACGTGATCTCATGGTCTAAGGATTAGAGTTACTTCGAATGACATTATAGTAGTGTAAACATAATGGCATGATCATGTTACTATACTTTGGGAGTATGTTCATCAAATCATTCAATCAATGTTGTGACCTTGTTATTAACAACATATAGTGTCATGATCATGAAACCTTGATCATATGTTAATCAACAAGCTAGTGTAATGAGAGGCATCACTAGGAACCTTCTATTAGTTATTTAAAAACACATGTATTAACATTTCCTTTTAATACAGCTATAGCCTAAGAAATAAACATCTATTACAAACTTGGAATAACATAATAACCATTTATTATTGCCTCTCAGGAATATTCCTTTCAGTCTCCCACTTTCACTAGAGTCAATAATCTAGTTTTACATAGTGATGAATCTGACGCCCAAAGCGTTCTAGTGTTCATCATGTTTTTCCTTCGGGGGAGCTTTAGTCAACAGATCTGCAATATTCAAATCTGTGTCTACTTTTCATATCTCTACAGCACCACCCTGGAAATGTTCCCGGATGGAGTGATAATGACGCTTGATATGCTTGGAATTCTTGTGAGACATTGGTTCCTTAGCATTCACTATGGCATCATTGTTTTCACAATAGATAACCATTGGATCCAGAAAACTTGGAACCACACCTAGTTTGGAAATGAACTCCTTCATCCAAACCGTTTCTGCCACTGCTTCTGAAACAAAGATATATTCCACCTCGATTGAAGATCTTGCCACCACAGGTTGCTTGGAACTCCTCCAACTCACCGCTGCTCCATTCATAAGAAATAATATCCGGATTGTGACTTAGAGTCATCCAGATCGATGTTGAAGCTAGCATCTAAGTAACATTTTGCGACGAGCTCTTCTTCACCGGCATAGATGAGAAACATGTCTTTACTTCTACTTAAGTACTTAAATATAGTCTTAACCGCTTTCTAGTGTTGTTCAACTAGATCAAATTGGCACCTGCTAGTCAAACTAACAACACGTGCCACATTTGGTCTTGTACACAACATAGCATACATAAGAGAGCCTATGGCTGAGGCACAGGGGATATTAACCATCAATTCTCTATCTTGGGTTGTAGCTGGACTTTGAGTCTAACTAAAAAGCGTACCTTGCGCCATAGGTAAGAGTCCTTTCTTACTATCTTGCATCTTGAACTTATTCAAAATCTTCTCTAGGTATGTACTCTGTGATAATCCAATTAAGCGTCTTGATCTATCTCTATAGATCTTGATGCCTAAAATGTAGGAAGCTTCACCAATGTCCTTCATCGAAAACATACTATTTAAGTGATCTTTTACGCTATTCAAAAGACCTACATAATTTCCAATTAATACTATCTCATCCACATATAATATCACAAGTGCTATAGAGCTCCCACTCACTTTCTTGTAAATACAAGCCTCTCCTATAGTTTGGACAAATCCCAACCCTTTGATCAATTCATCAAAGCGGAGATTCCAACTCCGGGATGCTTGCTTCAGTCCATAGATGGAATGCTGAAGTTTGCATATTCTGTCAGCATCATTAGGTTGACAAAACCTTTGGGTTGCATCATATACAACTCTTCCTCAAATTTTCAATTTAGGAACGTTATTTTAACATCCAACTTCCAGATTTCATAATCGAAAAATGCAGCAATTGCTAACATAATCCTAATTGACTTTAGCATCGCTACGGGAGAGAAAGTCTTCTCATAGTCAAATCCTTGAAATTTGTCGGAACCCTTTTGTGACAAGTCGTACTTTATAGACGGATACATTACCGTCAGCGTCATTTTTCCTTTTGAAAATCATTTATTCTCAATGGCCTTGCAATCGTGAGGTAAGTCCACCAAAGTCCAAACTTGGTTTTCGTACATGGATCCCATCTCTAATTGCATGGCTTCAAGCCATTTTTTGGAATCCGGGCTCATCATTGCTTCCGCATATGTTGAATGGTCATCACTTCCATCTACCATGAAATTCAAGACTGGATTATCGTATAGTTCAGTAGTTGCACAAATCCTGCTTGACCTATGAGGTAAGGTAGTGTTCTCTTACGGAGTTTCATGATGACTTTCTTGATCCTCATCATTAGTTCCCTCTTCATTCTGTGGAGTCACCACTGAAACAGTTTCCGGTGCTGCGCTACTCGCCACTTCAGGAGGAGAAGGTTTGCTAACAGCACCAAGTTCTACCTTCCTACTACTCACACCTTTCGCGAGAAACTATTTCTCCAGAAAGGATCCATTCTTGGCAACGAAAAACTTGCCTTCGGATTGATGATAGAAGGTGTACCCAATTGTTTCTTTTCGGTATCCTATGAAGACGCATTTTTCCACTTTGGGTTCGAGCTTATCAGGTTGAAGTTTCTTCACATAAGAATTGCAGCCCCAAACTTTTAGAAATGACAGCTTAGGTTTGTGACCAAACCATAATTCATACGGTGTCATTTCAATGGATTTTGATGGTGCCCTATTTAAAGTGAATGCAGCTGTATCTAATGCATGACCCTAAAATGACAATGGCAAATTGGTAAGGGACATCATAGATCGCATCATATCTAATAAAGTTTTATTATGATGTTCGGATACACCATTTCTTTGTGGTGTACGGGAGGGATTAGTTGTGCAACAATTCCACATTTTCTCATGTGCGTGCCAAACTCTTAACTAAGATACTCGCCTCCATGATCGGATCAAAGATATTTAATCTTTCTGTTACGATGATTTTCTACTTCACTGTGAAATTTTTTGAACTTTTCAAATGTTTTAGATTTGTGTTTCATTATGTAAATAAATATGTATCTATTTAAATCATCCAT
The DNA here is from genome assembly GCA_910589775.1 of Avena eriantha. Lineage (NCBI taxonomy): Eukaryota > Viridiplantae > Streptophyta > Magnoliopsida > Poales > Poaceae > Avena > Avena eriantha. The sequence continues at coordinate 91,481,673 of OU342740.1, forward strand.
GAAGGTTACAAACTAACAATATCCACCACGTGCAGACACACTCATTGGACCACATACATTGGTATCTATTATTTCCAATAAGCCGGTCGCTCGTTCCATTGTTCTAGAGAATGGAGTTCTAGTCAGCTTGCCCATAAGGCATGGCTCACATGTCTCAAACGATTCATAATCAAGTGATTCTAGTAGTCCATTAGAATGTTGCTTCTTCATGCGTTTAACACCAATATATGACCTAAATGGCAATGCCACATATATGAAGCAATATCATCACTCAGATTGATTCTTTTGGCATTCAGGTTATGAATATGTGTACTAGTAATATCAAGATTCAAACAAATAAACCATTCAACACAGGTGCATGAACATAAGATATATTATTCATATAAAAGGAACAACCATTGTTCTCAGACACAAATGAATAACCATCGTGCATTAAACATGATCCAGATATGATGTTCGTGCTTAACGCAGGCACTGGGTAACAATTATTTTGGTTTATAGTCAATCCTGATGGTAGATGAAGTGGCAGTGTCCCAATAGCAGTCACATCCACCCTTGATCCATTGCCTATGCGCATCATCACTTCATCCTTTGTTAGTGGTTGACTACTCCTTAGCCCTTGTTTCGAGTTACATATGTTAGCAACCGAACCGGTATCAAATACCTAGGTGCTTGTAGCATCCCAATTGTCTAACAATTGTAATGCTACTTGTCCTAGTAAGATATTGGCTACTTCATATATATTATTATTGCATCATAATTATATCATGCTCATGTCATCATGCCACCTTGCATTTGAGCATCATATAAAACCCTCTTTCTTTTGGTTCTTTTCTCAGATGCATTATTAATTGTATTTGCCTCTTGATATTGTATTTGGTTATTGATATATTGTCTAAATGCCCAAGTTGAGTTGGGGGCATATCTTTTATTTCCATTCCACCATCTTTCTCTTCCACCACTTTATAATCCCACCATCCCATTAACCATGAGCTTGTTTCTCTTTCTTTTGCTATTTAATTCTAGCTCATGTAGTTTGGGGTGGATTAAATCCTCTAAATTCTTGTGCTTGGTTTTATCTCCACTTCTTGGAAATGCATAAGATTAATGCCATCATATTAGTATTGTTTTCACAAATAAATATTGGCATTAGTATTTTTGCATGGGCCATGCAAGTTTATCCACCACCTTTTTCCTCCTTGGTTTTGCTTTGGTTTCAATGGATCCTACCTTTGTGGAAACACCTCCTACCACTCCACCATCCCCTTAGTCCCAATCATATCTCTCTCTTTATTTATTTTCTTCAAGCATGATCCATATGTGACCTTTTCCACCTAATTCTTTTCTTCCTCTTTCTTTCTTGCTTCTCATCCACATTATCTCTAGCAAGATCAAACTTCATTTTTTTTCTTCTTGGTTTGATCTCATAAATCAAAAATTAAAATCTAAAAACCTAAAACCACCTAACCTAGCTATCCATCTCTCTCTCTCTAAATTCTCCTAACCCTAACTCCACTTACCTCCCTCTCTCCCTACCATGGGCACCACCTGCCTTCCTCCCTCTCCCTGGGCCACACCTCAGCTACCTTAGCTAACCCTAACCCTAGCTAACCCTAACCCGAGCCATGCCCCAACTAACCTAGCCTAGCTAACCGTCCCTCTCTTCTCTCTCCGGCCGAGCCAGCCCCACAAGCCACCACGCCGCCTAGTCCACCTGCAGCCCCTCCTCTCTGCAGCTACCTGCCCCAGGACGAGCCCCAGCTCGCCCATGTGCTCGAGGAGAAGGAGGAAAAGGTGGCACCCGAGCCACCTTTTTACCTGCCATGCCCACCTGCCTCTCCTCTCTCTCCCTCTCACTTTCCCCTCCTCCTCACGTTTCTGGCCTCGCCCAGATCCGCCCCAGAGCATCCCCCTCCTTCCCCTTCTTTCTCCCCGACCACAACCCCTGCCGCCGGTAGCCGCCAGCAGCACCGCGCCCCCGACGTTCCTGACCGTGAGCACGACATGGAGGTGGCCCAGGAGACCGAGAACCGTCCACTACAGCACCCCGTACCCGCCGTTGCGAAGGAGAAGCCTCTAGTTCCGCCAGAACCTCGCCGCCCGACGCGAAACCCTAATCGCCGAAGCGCCTGCATCACCGACGATCCGCTGCTCCTCGCTCCGATCAGAGCCCGCACTCGAGCCCGCGGTGAGTCCCTCGACCTCCCTGACAACCTCCGCTTCGCCGACGCCACCTAGCGCCGCCGATCGTTTCGTCGAACGGCCGTAGTGCGCCAGAGCTCGCCGTCGTCTGCAGCGTTCCGCGTCGCATCGAACCCTAACTAGGTAGCGCTCACCTTCCTGTCAGCTCCCCTAGCACCGCCGCACTGGTTAGCCGCCTCCGCGCGCAAGCCCGCATCCCAGGATCGATCCCTCGCCCCGCGCCGCGCGCCGAATTCGCGTCAGACCGAGAGGAAGAGAAACAGTAACCGGGCCGTGGTCATCTTGCAAAAAGCCCCCCACCTTTTTGTTTCTCGCAACCCGCGCTCCTAGCGGCCCTACCTGCCAGCCACCCTGACCATCTTGCATAAAACCCCTCGGCTTTTCCCGGCTGCAACCCGCGCTCCAGCCCCCAGCCCCACCTGTCAGCCCCTGTCTCGCTCACCGCTGACACGCGGGCCTGCGCCAGTTGGCCCACCCCGCAGTCACAGTGGCTAGCCAGACCCGCGGTGGCAAAAGGATTTCCCCGCGCGTGGTCCAGTCAGCACAAGGCCCACCTGTCAGTGTCTGGGGTTGTTTTTGCCTGAGTGAGAAAAGTATTCCCTGAGTCTGTTTTAAATCAAATCTTTTTCAAATTAATTTAAATTCAAATTCTTTTCAGATTCAAATAATTTTTAAAATACAAATCCAAATAATACATATAATATATGTTTTGGAATCAGAAAAATGTGAGGAATTCAAATATGCCCTTCAAAATATATTTTGAACACTTTAAATTTTCGAAATGATTAAAATTACAATAAAATGCCCTTTTCCTTATTTAATTAATAACTTTTGTTTTATAACTCCAAATTTGATAAATAATATGTGTAAATCGATCAGCGCGACGAGCCCGTTCGATTTATGCATTCCTTGTTCTGAATTTAAGCATGCATCATGTTGTCATTTGAAATCTGAACTGTTTATGACAATAAAACTTGGTCAAATGAATAATAAAATGCTTTATTTCTTGTATCCACACCTCACCTTTGCCATGCTACTTTAATGCCATGTAATTGGTGCATCATTCATCATGGCATGCTTGGTTGCTTGTTGCACTTTAATTCATATGCTTGTGCACTTTATTTATGTTGGCCCTTGTTTGTTTGGTTCTTCTTCGAATAGACGCCCAGTAGGAGAATTACTAGGAACCACAGGAGTATTACCCAGATCCATCTCTCGGTTCAACTGAACTGCCAGGCAAGCACTACCACATGCTTGCATACATACAGTACCTATTGCCTCTATCTTATTCTTGCATCATGGAGTCGCGATTGCATTAAATTGAATCCCAAGTACTGCATGGCCTTTACTTTTAAACCACACTAAGCTTGATCCGATCCCATGAGCCATTAATACAGGTGTTGTTTGAGCCATGCGAGTCGTAGAACAGCATGAGTAGGGTATGTGAGTGTCTGATGAATAACAAGGTACCTAAACAACATAATCTGAGTAGTACTGGGATAATTAATGAAAGAGGCACCGGTGAGCAATATCTGCTATTTGGTTTTTCATGCTCACTTGTGTCCCGTAGGACCCCGAGTACTTGATTCCTGTTCCTTGTTTATTCGCACTATCCACATCCGGGAGGCCTTATGGACCCCCCTGAGCCAGAGCTTGATTCATTCTTATTTCTTGGGGCCACAATTAGTTTGGGGCTTTATTACTATTCTGTACTTATGCCATGTTACTGCTTTATTTAAGATTGTGCGAGGAGCACCTGTACTATTTTGGATCGTGACACGTTTTCGCTGTATCGACAAGCCCAGTCTCATTTTCGGGTTCCCAGTCGTTTACCGCCGTCCACACAAACGTTGGGTCCGTCTCGGAGCCGGCCAACTTCGTTGCGGGTAGCTTAATGGGGTGGCCCCCCAAAATATTTCTGAATCCTGTGATTGCTTTGTCGTGAATGCCTTGTTGGGTTTTGATTTGGTTTTTCCGAGGTTGATCGAGTGTGTGTTGCTATTCGTGCACCCCTGCAGGGTAAATCTTTCTGAAAGCCGTGTCCGCGGTTATGGACGACTTGGAGCACAGTTTCTCGATCATAGACAAGTATAAGTAAAGTACCGCTTTTAATTTGACTAAGTACTTGACTAGTAAATAGTGCAATACTCATGGAATGGTTAATAAAACTGCCAACGGATGATGGGGGTTATTCGTCCTCTTCCTCGTTGGTAATCGAGGAGGAGGATGGATCTGTTAATTATACTATTATAACTGTTGTTCTTAATTCACGGACTTCCGTCTATCATTGGTTAGGCGGAAGGTTAGCGAGTATCTGTAGAATTGATTAGGTATTATCTTTTGCTACAATTGCGTCACCCCAGGTTGTGTCCCCTTTAGTGGCATAAAGACTTGCTGAGTACCCCTAGGGTCTCACACGATAAATTGTTTGATTCAGATGAACAGGTGTACCCGCAAGATGGATACTGGGTGGAGGAGACAGATGATGTTGGCAACGATCATTCGGTGTAGAGATTCCGGGAACGGGGATCCGTGTGATCTGTGGGCGGAATGTGTTTGTTTATGGGGCATCTTATGCCAATTTGCTTCTTATCCGTACTCGGATCTTGTTTTCCGCTTCCGCCTGATACTCTGATGTGTGATGTATGAGGAGCTATCCTAAATTATTATATCTATCTAGGACATTTGGATCTTGCCGTATGGCGTTGCAATATTTCTCTTTCTTTTAGATGGAATGGCTTTGAGGACTGTTGTATGTGGCTTGCATACATACTCATTTGTGTATGTAGTTGATCCCTTCGCCTACCGATTACGCCGCTCGTTCTTGTCCCGTTGATTGAAAGTGGTTAGGACGGCCGAAAGGTCTACCGTGAGTGGCCCTGGGCCCCACCGTACTATTTTAACCACTTTCATTCATCAAGGCATTAACTAAGAGCGTAATTCACCGAGGTAGTTACAGTGCTACTTTGACTACTAGTAAGGTACACATCAATCACATGTATATCACATATACATTTGTTCACATTCCCAACCTTCTTATCCGCCAAGTATTTTGGGCAGTTCTACTTCCGATAACTAGTCCCCTTGAAGTAGAAACACTCTGTGTCGGGCTTAGGGCATCCTTTGGTTTTATTTTTAGGCATGGCAATAGATTTGCCATCCTTATTAGAGTTACCCTTGGATTTGACTCTCTTGCCTCTTTTCTTAAAACTGGTGGTCTTGTTGACCAACAACACTTGGTCCTCTTTGTTGTTGTCTACCTCGGCAGTTTTCAGGAAAGCTGTGAGTTCAGTGAGCGACTTGTACGCACCACTCATCTTGTAGTTTAGCACAAACCTTTGTAGCTAGGTGGGAGCGACTGAAAAATTCTATCCGTTGTGAGATCAGGTGGAATTCCGCATCAAAGTGTCTCAATACGTTGAGCATAACCCTTCATCTTAATGATGTGCTCATTCACAAAGCTATACTCCTCCATCTTAGCGCTAAAGAACCTCTATGAAATCTCATAACTCTCAACACGGATTTGGTCCCCAAACATAGTTTTGAGTTTCGCCACCATGACATCATCATTAGTATGTTCAAAGCGCTTTTGGAGTTCAGGCTCCAGCGACTGGATGATCGCACACCACATAAGAGTGCAGTCATCATATTTTACGTCATACGCGTCGCGATCTTCCTGAGTCGCATTAGCTGCAGAGGCGTTACCTAATGGACCGTCCAATACATGGGAGTTCTTCATGCCCGTGAGGATGGTCCTCACATTGCGATGCCAGTTGGTGAAGTTGGACCCATTATCTTGTAGCTTTTATCTATCTAGGACTACATTGAAATTGAATGCTCGGGGTGCCATGATCTACAATATATTTGCAAAGACTGTTTTAGACTAGGTTTATAAAAGATAGAGTTCAAGTCAATTCAAAATTATTATGTGAACTCCCACTCAAAAACAACATCCCTCTATTCATATTTAGTGATTACAGAAATCAAATTCACTACACCATGACCGACCATCACAAGTGGTGGTGCAACTCTAATGGCGAGCATCATATGGACATCATATCATTCACATGAATCATTCTTTACCTTTCGGTTCATGTTACGAGGCCATGTTTTTACATGCTAGGCTCACCAAGTAAGAATCTTAGTACCTGCATGTGTAAAATTGTCTTACACCCGTTGTATGCGAACGTAGATTCTATCACACCCGATCATCACGTGGTTATTAGAAACGATGAACTTTCTTAATAGTGCATACTATGGAAGAACATATTATTATCTTGATATTAGTGAGAGGGATCATCTTATAATGCTACCGCCAAGAACTAAGCAAGACATTAGAAAAATAAGATGCATAAAAAGGGATAAACATCACATGCATATAAAATGTGATATGATATGTTCCTTTCCTGCACTTGATCTCCATAATGTGCTCCATGGTATGATCTCGATTCCACCGGCATGGCTCCAAGGTCCATGGTGCCACCATCATGGTTGTATCCACCATTACAATATATCTCTTGGATATACATGAATAACACGTAGGCCATAAAAGATAAATACAACCATATGGCTCCTGCTGGTTGTTTAACTTACAATAAATCTCATAGCTTACAACAATTTTTGTAACAATAACCATATCACATCACATGCCCAAAAAAACAAGTTAGACGTCTTCTAATATACTTTTCATATTTTATGTAGCTTCGGGCTTTCTAGGAGAGAATCACTCTACCTACAAATTTTAGCCACATCATTGACAATCAAGTTATTTGCAAACCGTTATAAATTAGATCACGATTATGTTGGGAGAGACAGGCACCCACTGAGCCACTTATGCAATACGAGTTGCATGTCAAGCGTGGGCAGGTCTCATGGGCGAGGACATATAAAGTTAGTCCGGTCCGCTTCATCCCAACATGCCACCATGATCAAAATTTACGCAAGTATGAAACAACGAGACTATCAATCCCCACGTCTCTATGTGTTCTAACGATACAAAGCATCTACACATAGACATAGATCTGATACCACTGATGGGGTTCGTTGCATGGAAAATAAAAAAATTCCTACGGTTTCAACCACCAAGATCATATCTAGGAGATAGATGTAATAGTTTCAGATGGATTCACCCTCGAAGACCGTAATGTGTGATAATGTTCCCGCAAACAAATGTGGCTATTGTAGAGTGTACACGACCTTCCTCAAGGATGAAATGACAACGCAACATGTGCAGCACCTCCGTAATCGGTTACACGTACGGTGTGCCGATGATTTCTGTTCCTCGCTCCAGCATGACAGCAGAAGTAGGGGATCCTCGGGAACTCCGCCAACACTACGACATGGTGGTGATAGTACGCGAGAAGATCTTGAGCAGGGATTTTCCTAAGCACCTCGCTCATGCAAATGGACAAGACTAGAAGGGAAGGAAGATGCCAACCAAATGGCATATGAGAGGAGGGGCTGAGTGTGTGAGATGAGAGGAGGAGGAGGACTTGTATAGGTAAGGGGGTAGCCCCAAGGGGCATGGCGCACAGCCATGGTGGTTCTGCCACCTCTCCCCTAATTATGTGGGTGGACACTCCACTCACACCAATTTAGCTCCACTCATCTCTCATTGAATTTTCACTCAAAATCAAGAGTCATGCAATTAAAAAACTCTTTTAATTCACTTGATTTAATGCCACTCATTCAATGAATACTTGAATTAATAAGTACTTCATTTAATGAACACATTGATAATCCAATCCCCGATAATATTCCGATACACCGAAACTCTTCCGGGAGATTTATCAGAATAATTCATGCGCTAACCAGTATTTTCTATGGTGTTTCCTATCAACTCAAATGCGTCGACTACCTAAGACTGTGTCTCCCTATGGGACCGTGAACTGAGTGGACATGATTGATACACTCCAATCAATAATCATTAGTTGGACCTAGAGATCCATAATGACTCCCACTAGCTCAAGCGTTGAACTAGTGACCGCGTGAACCTTTATTCACAGTAACCTATTCCTTTTGTCTCATGATATTTTACTTGTCTGGGATCTAATCGTATGGTATCATCTAGACCTAGTTCAATCATGTTACTTACAAGTACTCGTTTCTTGTTCCCATGATATAATATTCTTAGTGATTGTTATCACTTGCTTGAGAGCTATGTTAATGTGATATAACCGAGAGGGCTCTGAGTATATCTCTTTGTCATCAGGATGGACAAATCCCACTCTTGTTCCATGAACCTCAGATAACATTTTCCATGTACCTGACGACACCTTTATAATCATCCTGTTATTTTGTGATGTTTGATGCAATCAAAGTACTCATCCAGAGTCAGTGATTCACATGATCTCATGGTATAATGATTAGAGTTACTTTGAATGACGTTATTATAGTGTAAAGATAATGGCATGATCGTGTTACTATACTTCAGGAGTATGTTCATCACATCATTTAATCAATGATGTGTCCTTGTTATTAACAACATCTAGTGTCATGATCAGGAAACCTTGATCATTTCTTTATCGACAAGCTAGTGTAATGGGAGGCATCAATAGGAACGTTCTATTTGTTTATTAAACACACATGTATTGATGTTTTCTTTTAATACAATTATAGCATGAGAAATAAACATCTATTAGAAACCTGGAATAACATACTATCCATTTATTATTGCCTCTCTGGCATATTCCTTTCACGAGGTGTATCCGAATTCATGACATCATATGTCTTGTGTATCAATGAATCAACATTATTACGGGCATAGAAGCAACGACCTCAACATATTTTATCCTTCTTTTGTCAAGGGTTTAACTTTTCTACTTCTTCGCAGATTCCTCGATGCCGTTAACAACAAGTTGACAAAAATCCATATCATGCATTTTGTCAAAATCTAGTTGATTAACTATACACACTTCTTTCCATGAAATGCATGGAGAAATACCAGAGCACAACCCGTTGTTGAAAACAATCATATAGAAGATATTGAGTGGCAGATGTATGTCAATATTCTCTGGATTCGCTACAATATATTTCAACCCTTAGTTCTTGCAAATATTAGTTGTCTTTACTAGCAGGTCTTGGAGTTGAAGACTGTCCATTTGCTAAGCCATACAAGTGGTGAATAACATAACGGTTTATATCTATCACTTTTTTCCTTCCCAAACCTTAGCGTCATATCAGTTGTGTCTATATATTCATGAGGAAAACCATGCATTTTAGGTTGACACGGAATTTTACCTTTGATTCTATGATATGACCAAAACTTGCATCTCTAACACTCTATAAAAGAGCAGTGATCTTTTTTATCAAAATACCAGCACTAACAATTGATGCAATTGAAAGATGATAGTTAACTGTATCTTCTTGTTATTTTTCTCTTCTCATTGTCTTCATCTATACTATCTCAAGAATCTTCATCTACCTGGGAAGAATGCAAAACAATCTAGGAAATTTTTTCTAGTATTTTCTCATCATCAACTTGTTCCTGAATATGCTTATTAGTAGGGTTGCACTATTCAACACCGGTGTTTTTAGTAACCTCAACAATTGCATATGAGGAAGAAGTGTTCGCCTTTTTATTTGTCCCCTTTACTATTCCGTTTTTTCTTAGTCGGGTCCTTCCTTTTTTTGCTAGCTGGTGCAGTTACTGAAGTATCTGCAGACTTCGGATCAACATTGACTTCTTGTGAAGACTTTCCTCGACGCTTCATCTTTTCAAATTCTTCTTATTTATGTAGACCATCTGAATGAAGGAAACACCAATTCTGAATCAGTTTGTTACCTTTTCGTAGGCTCAATATTATAGTTTATTGAAAATTTCCTATGTAAACGAACACAAGAATGTAGAAACCTAGAAAATATAGAAAAAATAGTTCAGTATTTATGCAGGATTGAAGAAAAAATAGCACAAAGGATTTCATGATTCTGAAGATTTTGCCTAATTCGAAATTGACTAGAATTTTTTTTTCTTTTTGAAATACTAGTTGGAGAAATATACCTCAACCTGATGGAAGGGATCGTGAGTAAGAATACTCGAAATTCTCAACAATGAATGTGCTGAAGATGGTGGCACCGCTGATTTAACCAATGGTACTTTCCAAAACTTAAGAACAGCAGCTGGCGACTCGGTCGGTGACTATGGAACACTAACGGAGCCGACGATTATCGAACCTAATATGCTATGAAGTAGCTTGGGCTGTATAACAGAAGGGGGCGGGGATCTTTTATGTGGAGTAGGAGGGTCCTTGCCGGCGTTATGAAAGATGGGCCACGGAATCGCGAAATCTGGAAGCAGCGGCGAGGCGGTTACTCCAGCAACGGTATGGCTAGTTTTCCCTCTTGAAATTTTCGTCTTTGATTATTTCAGAACTGGGCAGAAAGAGCGACTAGAACGCGTGGGCTGCGCACCGCGAGAACGAGCGAGCGACCTGCCATGCGTATCCGACACCTATCGTCGCGGAATCATTCCGGGAAACTGCTCTCGCAGATGTCTCCGATTTTTTCTCTTTTACGTTTTTTTCTCTTTCCGTTTTTTTCTCTTTGTACGTTGTTGTCCGCTCTGCACGTTAGGTATACACTTTCTCTCACTTCCGTTTTTAGTGTGTTTTTTTTTCATTATCGATTATTTTTATTGTTCTCTTTTTCATTTTTCGTATATTTTTATTATCTTTTTTTTCTCTTTACGGGCAATGGAGATTTTATGGGGTGTAATGGGAGGGGTCTGGTTTGTACAACACAATGTATTAACTTTGAACGGATTACAGTAACTCAGTGCATTTGTATATTAAGAGCAGCGCACAGATGATTCAGCGCAGCAGAATGTATTGACTTTGAACAGATTACAGTAACGCAGTGCATTTGTAATTAAGTACATAGATGTATTTCGGAGCGTCTTGTATTTCGGAGCACAGTGTATTTCGGAGCGCCGTGTATTTCGGAGCGCCGTGTATTTTGGAGCGCCTTGTATTTCGGAGTGTGTGTTGCGGTCTCCGCCCATGGCACTGCGCCTTCGGCGCATCAAGCTTTCATATAGATCTTGAAGCACCGTGTATTTTGGAGCACCGTGTATTTTGGAGCGCCTTGTATTTCGGAGCGTCTTGTATTTCGGAGTGTGTGTTGCGGACTCTGCCCGTGGGCACGGCGCCTTCGGCGCATCAAGCATTCATATAGATCTTAAAGCGCCGTGTATTTCGGGGCGCTGTGTATTTCAGAGCGCCTTGTATTTCGGAGTGTGTGTTGCAGGCTCCGCTCGTGGAACGGCGTCTTTATCACATCAAGTATTCATATAGATCTTGAAGCGCCTTGTATTTCGGAGCGCCTTGTATTTCGGAGCGCCTTGCATTTTGGAGTGTGTGTTGCGGGCTCCGCCCGTGGCACGGCGCCTTCGGCGGATCAAGCATTCATATAGATCTTGAAGCGCCGTGTATTTCGGAGCGCCTTATATTTTGGAATGTGTGTTGCGGGCTCTGCCCATGGCACGGCGCCTTCGGCACGTCAAGCATTAATATAGATCTTGAAGCGCCGTGTATTTCGAAGCGCCGTGTATTTCGGAGTGCCTTGTATTCCGGAGTGTGTGTTGTGGGATACGCTCATGGCACGGCGCCTTTGGCGCATCAAGCATTCATATAGATCTTGAAGCGCCGTGTATTTCGGAGAGCCATGTATTTCGGAGCGCCTTGTATTTCGGAGTGTGTGTTGCGGGCTCCGCCCGTGGCACGTCGCCTTCGGCGCATCAAGCATTCATATAGATCTTGAAGCACCGTGTATTTCAGAGCGCCTTGTATGGCGGATCGCCTTGTATTTCGAAGCGCCGTGTATTTTGGAGCGCCTTGTATTTCGGAGTATGTGTTGCACAAAAAGAAACATATTTGACAGTCCGCATAGCACTATATTGTAGCACACGAGATGCAGCACACAGGCAGTGCATAGGCCTTTCTTGCATAGTGCATTAGGATAACCAGCAGTGCATACGCCTCTCACGAGCAGTGCATTCCCGAGATGAAGTGCATGTCTTTGGTGTGCCTCACCTATGCACTGCATCTCGGGAATGCACTGCTCGTGAGAGGCGTATGCACTGCTGGTTATCTTAACGCACTGTTCAAGACAGGCGTATGAACTGCCCGTGTATGCTGCATCTCGTGTGCTACAATATAGTGATGTATGGCCTCATTCAATATATTCCTTCTTCCACGAAAAGAAACCAACCCTTCTTCTTCTGTCTGGAGCAAAAGAAAACAATCTATTAAATAGCGATGGATTTTACTAGATCTGGGTCCTCGATCAGTCGCGTGGGGGAGGACCTAGATTTGGTGCAGGAGATTTTTTTAAGGTTAGCGTCTACAAAATCTTTGATCTGTTGCAATATCATCAACAAAGCTTGGTATACTGCACTCAAAGATCCTAGATTTCTTTCGCGATATACGAAGAAAAAGTCGCCATGATGCCTAGGATTTCTTGTTGATTATCATTGGATGCCTGAGGTTGGTTATAGGCTACAGGAGCTTGAATATTCATCTAAAGAGGAAACGTCTCTAGCTATTTCTTCGAACTTAGATTCAACATATCTTCTAAGGGAATTGGTCGTCTGCTGTCGAAACGGAGCAGTCCTCATTCAGGTCTCCAAATTATCCACATGGTTCTAGAGATCCTAGGTACTATGTTAATTATCCTTCTAGGTCTCCAAATTTGTTAATTATCATTCTAGGCCTCACCTGTTACACGAATGCCATCAATGTCGAAGAGTGATACAGATCATTCATATGGGCAATTCTGTTTGATTCCAAGTGCTGCTAGCTCAGGAATGACATTCTTTCGTAGAAATATATTCAATACTTGCAAGGTTTCACATCATGGTGTTACTGCTAATACAACATCTAGCATACATGTGCATGTCTGTGTTCAGCAAAATGGTCAATGGGAGATGCATATTTCTGATCCAGTTCCTGTGCCAACACCAACCACATACCTTAGTCAGCCTGAAGGAATCCTGATAGGCAAAGACTTGTTTATGGCGTATGTTGTAGGGATTCTTCTGTGTTACAACATATCCACACATTTAACTTTTGTGATACAATTCCCTGAATCAGTCAGGCTGACAACAAAAGATTAGAGGAATTATTGTATTTTAGAGGATAGATCAGGAAGCATTTTACTAGCTGCCTTTTCTAGTGATGGTATATTGACAACTTGGCTCCTTGCCTACAACAATGGTCAAAATAAGTGGATCATCGAGACAATGTTAGATCTGCCTGTTGCATGCATAACTGCTTTTGGCTGGGATATGGAAGACTACTGGAAGGAAAGACTTGGTAGTATATGTGAGAATTACAATCTCTCAGTTTGTGGTGTGTTGCGTGTTATAACAATGTCAACTGATGGTCGCTATGTTCTGATGAAAGTTGATTTTGATGTAGTCTTGTTCTGTGCAGACATGTTGAAGAAGACTGTATCAGTTTTATCTAAGTTATCTACACCATTAGTTGTCCGTAGTGCTTTTGCTATGTCTAAACCCTGGCCACCTGCTCTATAGTGATTGACCGAAATGCAATCAAAATTAAATATCTCTTTGTAATGTGAGTACACTAAGCCTTTTGTTGCTTCTTGTGATCTTCTTGCACTGTATGCTGCGTCCAATTATGTACTATGTTGCTTTTTATAATCTTCTTGCATTGTATGATAAATTTGGCGTCCTAGTACTGCCATGGTAATTGCTAATTGATGCAGTGCAAGTATCAGCTAGAAAAATGCATATATGAATATATGAGCAGTGTACATAGATTGCACAATCGTTTTGGCTACTAAACTAAAGGCAGCGCAAATAGTACAAGGCAGTGCACGAGGGGGTTAACTAGTGCAGTGTTTCATAGTAAACTAATTTGGCTGCATCATCTCATAGAGTAGTGCATATATGAAAATAATGTCAGTGCAGGTAGAGTACACGGTCATAGCACATTAGGAATTTCTAGGTACGGTAGTGCATGTAGCTGACGAAGCACAGTGCTTCGAATAGAAACAAGTGTACCTGCAGCATTACATAGAGTAGTGCAATTGTCGAACTAAAGGCAGTGCACGCAAGATAAATAGAGCAGTTTTTCGAAAGTACAGAGGTTTAACTGGGTAGAAAGCAGTTTTCTATATGACTATACGGGTAGTGCACTTAGAGTGCAGGGTCGTCCCGTATTTGTTAGGGGCTAGTACAGTGACGCCTGAATTTCTAGGTAAGGCAGTGCGTGTGGCTAAGGAAGCGCAGTGCTTCGAACAGAAACCAGTGTACATGCAGCATTACATACAGCAGTGCAATTGTTGAACTAAACGTAGTGCACGCAGGATAAATAGAGTAGTTTTTCGAAAGTACATAGGTTAAACTGGGTAGAAAGCAATTTTCTATATGACTATACGAGCAGTACACTTAGAGTGCAGGGTCGTCCCGCATTCATTAGGGACTAGTACAGTGACGCCTGAATTTCTACGTACGACAGTACATGTGGCTAAGGAAGCGCAGTGCTTCGAACATAAACCAGTCTACTTGCAGCATTACATAAAGTAGTGCAATTGTCGAACTAAAGGCAGTGTAAGTAGTCTGAGTATAGCGCAGCGCACGTAGGATAAATAGGGCAGTTCTTCGAAAGTACATAGGTGTATCTGTGTAGAAAGCAGTTTTCTATATGACTATACGGGTAGTGCACTTAGAGTGCGGGGACATCCCGCATTCGTTAGGGGCTAGTACAGTGACGCCTGAATTTCTAGATACGGCAGTACATGTGGCTAAGGAAGCGCAGTGGTTCGAACAAAAACCAGTGTACCTGCAGCATTACATAGAGCAGTGCAATTGTCGAACTAAATGCAGTGCAAGTAGTCTGAGAACAGGGCAGTGCACGCTGGATAAATAGGGCAGTTCTTCGAAAGTACATAGGTGCATCTTTATAGAAATCAGTTTTCTATATGACTATATAGGCAGTGCACTTAGAGTGCAGGATCGTCCCGCATTCGTTAGGGGCTAGTACAGTGACGCCTGAATTTCTATGTACGGTAGTACATATGGATAAGGAAACGCAGTGCTTCAAATAGAAACCAGTGTACCTGCAGCATTACATAGAGCAGTGAAATTGTTGAACTAAAGGCAGTGCAAGTAGTCTGAGTACAGGGTAGTGCGCGCTGGATGAATAGGGCAGTTCTTCGAAAGTACATAGGTGTCTGTATGTAGAACGCAGTTTTTTATATGACTATATGGGCAGTGCATTTAGAGTGCAGGGTCGTCCCTCATTCGTTAGTGGCTAGTATAGTTTCTAGGTAAGGCAGTGCATGTGGCTGAGGAAGCGCATTGCGTCGAACAGAAACCAGTGTACCTGCAGCATTACATAGAGCAGTGCAATTGTCGAACTAAGGGCAGTGCATGCAGGATAAATAGAGAAGTTCTTCGAAAGTAGATAATTGTATATGTGTAGAAAGCACGTTTCTATATGACTATACGGGCAGTGCACTTAGAGTGCAGGGTCGTCCCGCATTCGTTAGGGGCTAGTAAAGTGACGCCTGAATTTCTGGGTACGGCAGTGGATGTGGCTGAGGAAGCATAGTGCTTCGAACAGAAACCAGTGTACCTGCAGCATTATATAGAGAAGTGCCATTGTCGAACTAAAGGCAGTGCAAGTAGTCTAAGTATAGGGCAGTGCACGCTGGATAAATAGGACAGTTCTTCGAAAGTACATAGTTGTATCTGTGTAGAAAGCAGTTTTCTATATGACTATACGGGCAGTGCACTTAGAGTGCAGGGTCATCCCGCATTCGTTAGGGGCTAGTACAGTGACGCCTGAATTTCTAGGTAAGGCATTGGCTGAGGAAGCACAGTGCTTCGAACAGAAACCAGTGTACCTGCAGCATTACATAGAACAGTGCAATTGTCGAACTAAAAGAAGTGCAAGCAGGATAAATAGAGTATATTTTTGAAAGTACATAGGTTTAACTAGGTAGAAACCAGTTTTCTATATGACTATACGGGCAGTGCAAATAGAGTGCAGGGTCGTCCCGCATTCGTTAGGGACAAGTATAGTGACGCCTGTATTTCTGGGTATGGTAGTACATGTGGCTAAGGAAGCGAAGTGCTTCGAACAGAAACCAGTGTACCTACAGCATTACATAGAGCAGTGCAATTTTCGAACTAAAGGGAGTGCAAGTAGTCTGATTACAGGGCTGAATAGGGTAGTTCTTCGAAAGTACATAGATGTATCGATGTAGAAAGTAGTTTTCTATATGACTATTCGGGTAGGACACTTACAGTGCAGGGTCGTCCCGCATTCGTTACGAGCTAGTATAGTTTCTAGGTAAGGCAGTGCATGTGGTTGAGGAAGCGCAGTGCTTCGAACAGAAACCAGTGTACCTGCAGCATTGCATAGAGCAGTACAATTGTCGAACTAAGGGCAGTGCACGTAGGAAAAATAGGGCAGTTCTTTGGAAGTACATAGGTGTATATGTGTAGAAAGTAGTTTTCTATATGACTATACGGGCAGTGCACTTAGAGTGCAGGGTCGTCCCTCATTCGTTAGGGGCTAGTACAGTGACAACTGAATTTCTAGGTAAGGCAGTGGATGTGGCTGAGGAAGCGCAGTGCTTCGAACAGAAACCAGTGTACCTACAACATTACATACAGCAGTGCAATTGTCGAACTAAAGTCAGTGCAAGTAGTCTGAGCAGTACATGGTAGTGCACGCGAGGGTTAAATAGCGCAGTGCTTCATAGTAAACTAATTTGGCTAGATCATCTCACAGAGCAGTGCATATATTTAAATAATAACAGTGTAGGTAGAGTACACGGTCGTAGCATATTAGTTTGTGCTGGTAGAACACCACGGTTAATTGGTTGCACATGCAGTGCATTTAGTGTAGAAGCGCAATGGTTCTAAACTAAACCAGTGTACACTTGTAGTGCACTGTAACTTTTTGGTAATCTAGTGCACTCTGGATAAATAGGATAGTTCTTCGAAAGTACAAAGGTGTTTTTGCGGCATAAGCGAAAGCAGTTTTCTATATGAGTGCAAATAATTTCTTTATAAGGTAGTGCACGCAGGCTAACAAGTGCAGTTACAATGCTTCGACATTAAACTAGGTTGCGCGCAGTATTACAGAGAGCATGGCATATATGAATATAATGGTAGTGCATTTATAATACACAGTCGTAGCACATTAGTTCGTTTTTTCTATTATTGTTGATGTATTACAGACTAATATTATTGATTTGTACATAATGTAGTCCAATCGTCGTCACCTTCATGTGATATTTTGGTCACACTGTATAAGACACTCTTAATTAAACATGTATCTTATGCAGTGCACCAAAACATCACAGCAGCAACGGA
Source organism: Avena eriantha (assembly GCA_910589775.1). NCBI lineage: Eukaryota > Viridiplantae > Streptophyta > Magnoliopsida > Poales > Poaceae > Avena > Avena eriantha. The sequence continues at coordinate 91,499,224 of OU342740.1, forward strand.
CTGCAGAACAAATTGTGATGTGCTGCAATATGCTGCACCCTGTAGAGACAAACGTAGAAAACAAATATATTAGTTTAAGCATATGATTTATATTTTTTTTGAGTGTTGAGTCATTTATTCTTACCAAGTAAAACTCGCACCTCGGTATTCAAGGTCTGGGTTTGCAAGCACGCTGATATCCCTCTCGTACAAAGGGTTTCTTATACAGTGTGACCGAAATAATATACCTATTTTTAGATTTTGTAGCAGTGTTAGGTGTTTGTCTCATACACCAATATTAGTATAAATCTATAGCATATTAACTTCTGTATATCGCTATTGTGTAGTAAACTTATACATAAAGTAGTACCTTGGGTGTGTAAAACGACTTGAGCATGGCAGATGCACTTGACGATATTGATTTGCTCTTGAATTGGTAGATCCCTTCCTATATGTAATTCTCTGGTTGGCTTCACCTCTAGCTGAATAATTTGATTTGTATCTAATATTCCTTGGACCTATAATTCCATCTACAAACATGTATTTTTTCATCGACCCGCGTAGCATGCTGCAAAATGGAAGGTGGCGCCTTGTGAGCTGTGTGAGACTAGGTGTGGTCGTTGTATGTCTTTATATACAATTCCTTGGTTGTTCTAGGGTTTTCGTCTGGTGGGCCTTGTTGGGATAAACTATCAGTGTAGATGTTGCAGTTCTTTGAAAACTTGGTATGTACATGTACCACTTGAGTTTTATATTTTTTATTGTATGGCTATACACTTATAGCAGATAATCATTATTTAATCTAATATTATTTTTTCCATTGTAATTACAATATGTTCATATTAAATATGTATATTGTGCACTAATCAAATCTGTAGGAGCACAATCTCTATTGTTTATATACTGGAAATTTGATTCTACATAGAATTTATAACAGTCAGTGCGTAGTTAAAGCACCGGTGATAGTATTACGAGATAACAGCAGGACACAAATATTTCATGTCAGTACATTGCAAATTCTAAATAGGCATAAGAGATAAACAAGTACATATTCTTAACAGACATAAGAAATAAGAAAATTATCAATCGGAGTTTGATTCCGACGACTCTACTAATGTCTGGCTACAATGAATAATGATGTTCATGACAAACATCATTTCAAGGTTAAGCTGTGAATCTTTTTTCGTTGTAACCAGTATTGCTTGTCCAACACTGAGATTTGTAGTTTCAACGAAGTTCTTCAATGCGTCTTTGCTGAATGAGAAGCGGACATCTTTTGTTGTTTTGTACGCCATGTTGTTGACATTACCACTTGCTCCTAAGCGTACTTCAACAAGATCTTCTTTAGCAATTTCAAGTGTAGAAATGAACTTCAATGGTAGTTTCTGAGTTGCAATAGAAGGAAGACGTTTTTTAGGAATAACATTATGAATGTATTAAACAAATGTGAAAGCAATAAACAAATAAATAAAGTCAAATTTAGAAACATACCATATTGTGTTGTTTAATGTTTGTTTTTGTCAAACGAGTCACAAATGGCAAACCTACAAATGAATTTGTTGAGAGGAAGATATCGAGTAAGTAATTTTCCTCAGAATCTGTAAGGTTGCATGTCTTGAAAAAATATTGTAGAATTAAGCACTTGGACATTGCTGTTTTCATCATCACTACTGTTGTTATCTTCTTCAGAATCAGAATATATCATAGTGATCTTTGGACCTAGATCTCCCAATGAAAAGAACAGGTGTGCTCCTGCGCTGATCCTGTTCTTTGTGACGAACCTTGTCCAACCTGGACCTGTAATGCAAGTAATTGTGTGTTCTTTGTGGACTTCAACATATTATGTTTTTCCAAGAGTTTGGAATTCCACTCCAAGTCCAGTTATGTCATTGAATTGCAACCTTAGATTACATAGTATAGTATGTGGAATGATATAGTGAAGGAGAGGACTATTATGTTAACAAATATTAAGAAATGGATTTGTATATATTGAAACGTAGTGTATATATACCAGTGAATGCTCGAACCGGCCTTCTACGAGACGAACAATGAATTATGAGCTTGAATGTCCTAAATTTTTACCACAGTGACTGGAACAAACTTGACATGGCGCCATTTGTTCTGCAATAAAAATAGTTGTGTGTTATTAAATGTCTATACATATATAAAATAATTTATAATTTGTGTCTGGAATTTTTCTTATATTTTGTAATTATGTTGCTTTTAATAATCTGATTCTGTAGATATGGTTCAAGTTGTTTATGTGCCTAGCAGATGCGATAGTTTTTCGTTTAGACTAGAACTAATAAGTAAGGTTAATCTAGTAATTAAACTACTATTGATGTTTGCCAAATTAAACAAATGAACATTCTCATCATACCATTAATAAAAGTATAAGAACTTTAGTGTTAGTTCAATATCATATAGATATATCGTGTTCTATCTTTAACTCATACTAATGGACTCATATTTGTGAAAATCTGGACAATATAAATCTCAGTACATTGATCTATATCTGGAGGAATATAAGCACGCAAACATTTTTGCTAATGTTTGAACAATGTAACCGATTTGCTAGAAAATTAGACGATGTTGGTTGCTTACCGAAGACGCGGGAGTGGTGAATCGATGATCTTCCGTAGAAGGCGGCGGCAGAAGTTCGGCTAGTAGTTGGTTTCTTGGCGGCGGCAGAAATAGGAACGAGCTTTAGAGGAAGTTGGAAAAGGAGTACTTAAATGATTGGTTGCGTCGTTTCGTTTTATAGAAAGAGACTATAATACTAATTATTTCAACGAAACCCTTCGTGTACTTCCGTTTTATGCAGTTATCGGTAGATAGGATAGGCACTACAGAGAGACGGAATGCAGTGCACCTGGTGAGGTCAGTTCACTGCCGCCGTTCAATATTTTGAACCGTTTGCAGAGCAGTTCATGGATAACGTCAATGCAGTGCCTACATGATTAACAAGCAGTGCGTGGTACTGTAAATTTTAGTTGCAGTTCATTACACATTTATTTCTCTGCCTTGGCACGTTATTTTGCTCCATACGCACGGTAATTTAATGAAGCATAACAACACAGTGCATACTTATTTGTCAGGTGCAGTGTATTGCAGTTACATGTGTAGTGCGCTGCAGGTGCAGTGTATTGCACGGTCAGTGCACTGCCGCGGCTCCTTATCTTACACCGATCGCAAAGCTGCTTTAAGAAGCATAGCACCGCAGTGCATAGTTATTTCGGAGGCAGTGGGTGTCAGTATTTGTTACAGGTGCAGTGCGTGGTACTTTAAATTTTAGGTGCATTGCGCATTGGACGATTATTGCTCTGCCTTGGCACCTTATTTTGCATCATACGCACGGTACCTTTATGAACCATAGGAACGCAGTGCATACTTATTTGTTAGATGCAGTGTATTGCAGGTACAGGTATAGTGCACTGCAGGAAAACTGCATTGCACAGTCATTGCACTACCGCGGCACCTTATCTTTTCCCGTTCGCAAAGCATAAGACCGCATAGGAGCATAGGATCGCAGTGCATATTTATATTGGAGGCAGTGCGTATCACTATTTGTTACAGGTGCAATGCATTGCATGGTTAGTGCTCTGCCGTGGGACATTATTTTGCACATTAGGAACGCAGTGTACTATCAGCTTCACAGGCGGTGCGTGTCACTGTGCATTGTAGTTGGTGTGCACTGCATGATCAATGCATTGCCGTGGCACCTTATCCTGAACCTTTCTCACAACAACTTTAGTCGGGGATCATAATAACGCAGTGCATACGTGTTGGACAGGTAGTTTCAATTCAATGTGCATTGGGTGAGCAATGCATTGCACGGTCAGTGTACTGCCTCGGCACGTTAACTGGCACCGTACGCACAGTAATTTTACGGACCATAGTAAGGCAGTGCATACCTGCTTCACAGGCAGTTCGTTTTTCTTTGTATTGTAGGTGCAGTGCAATGCATGTTCAGTGCAGTATCGTGGCACCTTACCTTGCACCGTGCGCACATGTATTTTATGAAAATAGGAAAGCAGTGCATATGTCATACACACGCAGAGCCTGTCCATGTACATTCAAAGTGCATATATTAGGTGCCTGTATTATTAGCATAATGATACATACAAACACCTTAAATATAAGAAATATTTTATTTACATAGATTTACTGAACAACCTAGTTTATTAATATTATTACAAGTATCAATCTAATGATCATCTTCAGTCGGGGATGTCCTTCTCATTGACAGTAGGACTGAATGCTCTCAATACTTTAGGAAATTCATCAAGTAGATCATTTTCTATTCCGTATATCATCTTGTAGTTAAATTCTTCTCTCATTGTGGAAGAGGAGAACTGTTTCACAATCAGGAAATCGATATGTTTTGAACGTATGTTGCCAATAGAAAAAAATATGAAGCAAATTATATTGTAACATGAACAATGCGACTTACCTCTTCTTGGTTGCATTTTATCGTGTCTCCATTGTACCACTGTATACTTCTTAGGATCGAGTAAGCACACTCATTCTATGTTTGCTTTGGACACCTAGGGAACTTTGCTTCATTGAACTTCTCTGCGAATTCTGGAAAATTGTGACTAGGATATGCCCCTTTAAGAATTTCATCTATTCTTTTAAGCTATTTTCATGAAATGCAACATTTATTGATCAGTATTCTAAATAGTGCAGTTGGAAGATTAATATGAAAGTAATGTTCTCACCATGATTGGTCCAATGTTGATGTGATATTATGCTCTTGATTTAAACAAGTAATCCTTAGTGTATTTCCTTGAGTCAATTATGTCAAGGCGACCTCCACTGATACATGTTGAGGGAGTAAACTGTAAAGTGAGAGCTGTAGACAACAGGTATTTCAATATGCAATGAATACATAACAGTAAGTCCATTAACAGAAAATTTTATTTCATTAATAGTAAGCTCTCGAAATTTGTTGTATAATCCACTTCGAAATAGATGTTTTGAAAATTTAGAGAAACTTACCAGTTTTTCCATGTCTGGTTTAAAATTTTCCATCAATGATTTCAATTGCTTCACACGTTGTTCTATGCAGATCCAGTTTTCCTTCTCGAATTATGTCAGCATAGAGACTGAAAGGTTGCATATGAATCTTTTGCCTCCGTCCACAAAGCCTTTGCAGGAATTGCTTATCATAAATATATCTATGTAATGCTGAACCAATTGATTGTCAGCCATCCCTCCTTGTTTAAGATTGTTTTTCAGATCTCGCCATGTCCATTCTGCTTCTATCATTATTCTAGATTCTATTCTTTGAATCTGAATAATGATTTTGCTGTAATAGATCAGAGAAGTTTGTTGTCATTACTCCAAATTATTATGGTAAAGCAAGTACTAATACTTATTTTCCAAAATTCTAATTTGTTTTTAACCTTTTATTATAAAATTGAACAAATCTTGATGCATTTAAGCTTTTATCCTCGGAACAATGAAAAGTTAGCATACTATCTATTACTTTTATATGTGCATGTTTTAAACGAAAACGGTAGAAAAAGGGCGCCCTCGGGGGAGTGTTTTAATTGAAAGATCTAAAATATATCTTTTTTTAAAACAACATTAGTATGTAAACACAACTCTATATTATGTCTTACTCAACATATTTATCTTGAAAACTTTCATCCAAGATAGCCTTTCGGGCAGCGGCTGCGTGCTCCTTGTATTTAAAAGGGACATGCTTGAAAACTGAAAAGGTATTTTGACCTTCCCGAGCTGGCCTTGATGGCATGCTCGATGTTTCTAGTAGTGCTGTAATAGATTCAGATTGTGAAATTTTCAACACAGGTGTTTCGTCCCTGTTTTTTTGTTTCTGGTTACTCTTCCGGATGTTCTAGCCTTTTCTGGAGACACTGTTGATATCATAGCCAAGGTTTTGGGCTTTTTGCTCTTCTTGATCTTTTTTTCCCACGGTCCTGACTAGATTCATTTTCAATGTCCTTAGCCAATCTAAGTACTTCCATGTCTGTGAAATGGAGTTGAGCTGCACTCCTTTCGTCAATCAGCAATATCTTTGTTTCTTTAGCCGCCGACTCAAGAGACTGCATGACAGTTTTTTGTTTTGCATCTGTATTCAAATCAAGTTCAGGAATTCCTTCAAAACAAAATCAAAAGCATGTTGTTAGTCTGCATACATCATGATTCTAATTTTATTTATTAAACTTCTAATTGTTATTATAATATTGTTACATTATACCGTAACGTACCTTCGGTATTTGTAGTCAACCCACTCAACAGTATATAGGTGCTTTCCATTTCGTCGAACCACAGATTGCAAATAATAGGCATGTCTTCTGCTGTAAATTCTGTGTATGAATCCATTACTGTGGTTTTCATCGCTTGTAGCATCATGAAGGTAGCGTCTTCACTAGGAATTGAATAAAATGTAATAATAAATTATCAATTAATTCTAAAACATAAATTGATATATCTAAATTTAAAAACAAAGGGAGCAGTTAGTGCTTACACATTGATATGTTTTGGCATATCACCAAACTCAATGTCGAAGCTTATTAATTCTTTATGCTCTTGACTGAATCCATGTTGCCATAAAATTTTAACATTGTTTACGACTTTGATAGCTATTCTTTGCAAACTCTCATCGTCTGGATTTCTTCCTGAGTCCAGTATTCTCATCTTCGTTGATACGAAATCAATTATAAATAAGTAGTGATTTCTCACTCGATTCTCATATGCATACGTGGCGTCTGGGATAGTAATCATTACTATAAAAATAATAGGAATCGTTACTAATTATGTAATATGTGAACAATTTAATATAAAATTTATGAAGTATATTACTTGACGATTATTCACTATTCTTTGAAAAAATTCAACTTACGAAATTATATGCGGGTAACGTGTCTTCTGCTTGAGCCGAAAATAGATTCCTTGTCCTTTGTGGAATTTGTGTGATATCAGCAGTCAAATAGAGCTGTAACAAGCTTATATTGTTTAGTATCATTTAAACAATTGAAAAAAAGTTTTATTTTTTTATTTTTTGCGTGAACAATAAGGTTATGTTGAAATATATGTAAACATATTTATTAATATTATATATGATATACTAGTTTTGTGAGCTTACCCCTATGTTAGGACCAAAACATTTCTTTCCATGTTCTGCTTTAGAAATTGCAAGATAATATACAGCTAAATCGAGAAAAAAAATTATATAGTTCCTCTATCACGGAATGAATCTGCAATTTCTCCTGTAGTTACTATCTTTCCTCCTTTTATTTTTATCAAAACGTTTGACATTCATGAATTATTGTGAATAAGTTAGTTTGATAATAAATTTCAGTATATTATAGCAATACTAATATATATTAGATTACTATATATAATTGTTTCTTGAAAAGATTGTCTTTGTGGTTTTTCTGCAGTGTGGAATCTCAACATCATACTGTGAAACTTTTGACTAGTAATTCGCCAGTCTTCGTGTGCTTCCTCCTCTGCAACTTTGTGATAAACTATGTTATTTCGTTTACGTAGGATTAGAATTTTTTTTCTTATTATTGTTTTTGTGTGTAAATATCACCTTGATTGAAAGGCGCCTCATCGGGAACAGGTACTATAGCACCAGGTTGCTGGTACTGCTGTTTTCCTGTTCCATGAGTAGAAACAAATTGATATCATCATGGTATTTGCAATAACAATCTTGATAGCCATTCATTAAGTTTTTTTAAAAAATGTTTAGTTATTCACAGGTAAATCTATTTTTTTTTTGACAATATATGTTTTCACTATAACTATACTTACCTTCTTGGAGATTACAACCATGTAAATCTGTAGAAGCATTGACGTCAGTAATCCAGCTATCTACTTCGGCATCAAGGTCTGGGTTTGCTATGTTCTTACCGTCGTCTATGCAGCTTTCCTGGTTAAATTATACATTTAAGTGATCAGATAACATAATATAATGTTTATAAATATAGGTAGAAATAGAAAGAATAAATATCGTTGGTAAGATCTAAAAGATAGATAACCTGTTGGTATGGCATGGTTTCATTAAATTGAAATCCCTGCCAATTCAATTGATCCATATTATCAACGGCGTTAAAATCTTTCATGCCATCGATAATTGTCATTTCTTCATCTGGCATTGAGTTATTTTCAAAAGAAGATGCTTCTGGTTCTGCTTGATGTTCAGGTGTGGGAGTCTTTTCGTTGTCATATGGCAGTCCGTCATCAGAAATCCTCATTGCTTCATCTTGAAAAATATTATTATCCATGTTGCATAAGTCATCTTCTTGTTCTTCATTGTGTCTTTCCTGCTCAGATTACCATCCATGTTGTCGTCAATCTTTTGCTCCACAAATGTAACAGGTGTTACAACTACATTTGATGCAGTCTTTGCTGGTGCTGGTATTTGCAATGTGTTAATAACAATTTGTGCATGCGTCAATTCGTCCAAATCATCACCCTTCGTCGAATACTCATCATCAATTGATGTTTGGTTTTCTCCTTGTTCTGCCGGCTACTCAGTTTCTGTTTCATTGACTTCAACATCCTGCTCCTGGTCCCGTGTGCTCCCTGAATCAATTTGTACCTCAGTCACGAATTGATGAACTTCATCTTTAGCGCGTTGAAGTTATCGTTGTCATCTTCAATCTAAATATCAGTAATCCCCTCAGTTAAATCATCATGACATGCATTTGTATCTGCTTTACCATAACGAGCATTTTTTCTGTCAGAATCTCAGATGTGATTATTGTATCACTGGGATCATTCATTCTCTGGTCGTTGTCTTCTTTCATTCCTTCCTCAACAACTGCTTCTGACTGCTCACTGATATGTTCAGCAACTTCTGTGCCAGGTATACTTGATGATGGTACGGTGGTGTCTTTAGCATGTGAGGTGGAATTATCATCAGTGTTTTTATTGTTTGCTCGACAGACCCAACAGGTGTTGTAACTGCAAACACCGCAGTGTTTGCAGTTACTAGTATTTGAGTTGTTTCAATAAAATTTCATGCATCCGACAGTTCTTCCAGATGATCACTTGTCATTGAATATTCAACGTTGATATTGGTTTGGTCTTCTACTTGTCCTGCCTGCTGCTCTACTCCTGTTTCATCGTGTTCCACATTATGATCCTGGTTCCTTGTGGTTGTAACTGAAACTATGCATAATTGAGGCACGCAAACATCAACTTCATCACTACCATATTCAAGTTGTCTCTCATTGTTAACAACCTCCATGATAATATCAGTAATGATGTTTGTTAAATCCGTATCACATACATTTGTATCTGTTGTACCAGAACAAGGCATGTTGTCTGCCGCAATCTCATGTGTAATTTGAGTTGTACTAGCATCATTCATTCTCTGGTCGCTATATTTTTTTTCCATTGTCCACAACTTATGTAGCTCCTTTACTTAATTCCATTGTCTAGTCATCGATCAGTTCATTGACGTCTTTGCCAGGTGTACTCAATGATGGTATGGCGGTGTCTTCAGCATGTATGGCAGGATGCTCCTCACTTGAATCTGCTTCTGGTTTAGATGAAGAGGGTTCAGTAGATTCATTTAGCACCACCTTCTCTCGTTTATCTGCTTGGTCCACTTCCTCCAGTTGGTCCATGTTTGCCAGAACTTGTTCATACTCTGCATTGTGTATGATGATGTTTGATATGGCCATTGCATTCTCCTTGCCCATAATATTGTTCTTTTCCATGAGGTCAACCTTCACAATCCTTAATCTAGCCAGAGATACTTCCAGATCCTATTTTCTTGACCGAACAATCTCATTGAGCTTACCAACGTCCTCTTGGTTAGATGCTTCATCATCTATGTTTTGTATCAATGGAGTGTTGTTACCAATTGTATTTATGGTTTTGGTTAAATCGATATTTGCTGTTTCAGAACCTGCGGCAGCATCTGAGCTTTGACAAACCGTTAGGCAAGTAGTGTTGACACATCTAATTAAGTCTGAAAGTTGATAATCACTTCTTGCATGCAGTATAAAATAATTAAATAAACACAGTCAGATGATATTTTCTTTATCGTAGGTGTTTTGTTGCATTAGTTTAGATTTTTTCGTAGTAGTGATTAATTTTTTTGACTTGGATAATTAACAATTTTTAAATTTATTTGACTCAAAACAAACCGTAAAATTCTTAGATCAAGATATAAACATGATTTTTATAATAAATACAACTTACTCTAAGGCTTCCGTAGCTTCTAGTGTCACTGTTCCAGTCATCTGATTTGATTTCCTCCAAATCTTCCAATTTGAGGTGACCAACTCTTGGTGCAAGGTTAGTCAAGTTTGCTATCTTGTGTGCACGACTGTCCAAATAATAGATCAGAGGCAATGCTGCTGGACCCTCAGCTGTGTTTTTATTTCTTTTTTTATCTTGGTGTTTTCTCAGCCCCCTCCTTAGCTCATCAAGGAGATCTTTACAGAGGTTCATATGTTTAGTTTTCTTGATATCGAGATCTATGATCATGCTAGCCTCCCGTCCTATATGTGCATTACTCGTTGCGCACGTTTTTTTGATGAAAAACACAAGAAATATGAGCTTCATTGCCAGATCTGATGTTCCACCATTTTTCACATGATCGTAAATCTTACTCAGTATAATGTTATCTGACTCACTCAAACTGAGCTGCTGTTCCAGCCACTGCAAAGCTTTTGTATCACGGTCACTTGAAGGTCGTGGAGCATCAAACATATTCTTCTTTGGGAAACCATAAATTGTTTGCACCACATCTTCTGTTATTTCAAGCTCTTCCCCTTGTTCAAGAACAATTGTTAGAGATCGAGGTCTGAATTTACTGTATAGCCATAGCATCATGTTCTTGGAAATGTTGCCATTCAATTTGAAATCAACTACGAAACCACAACCATGATTCCTCAAAAAAATCTTCTGTTCATTTGTTACATAGTTTTCAAGAAAGTTGTGTAATTCTGAAAGTGACCCTCTCACTATGATCTCACCATCATTCATGTCTGCTAGTTCTTTGTGAACTGTGTCACGTTTTTTCTTCTTGAAACCAGGTTTATCTATGAAAGCTTGAGCAACATTAGGGTTATCTTGAGTAGCAGACCCAGCTTCTATGTTTTCATCCACACTGTTTTGTTTCCTTTTGATTAATCGTCGTGTTCCATGAGATGAACAAATACTCAACTGCAGAAGTTTTGGTTGAAAAAATTAAATCATGCATTATAATTTATATTTTACACTATGATGTTATTTAAAAAATAATTAATAACAGAGCAACAGTTAAACACATACGTAATTTAAATTACTAGAATCAAGTGAATAAATAAAAAGATGTATAGTCAGTAAAGAGCTCATGAATCAAGAAGAATCAACTAGTACGAAATCAACACAGGTCAACAAATTTCCTGGCAGTGCATTTCAGTTACTAAATTGGTCCAGCAAAGGTGCAAACTTTCACACCAAAATTTGAACTGTTAATCTGTGTACTCGGTAGAGGAGAAGTTAATTGAAGTTATAATTGGCAGTTCTTATCTGAAAACTATGTCATTGTTTTGAATTTCAACCAAGTTGTTGAGAAAAGCGTTACTTCACTACGGACATTAAAAATAATAAATCGAAAGAAACCCTAAATTAGTTTAATTAGTGGTTTTCTTGCTCGTGGTTTGTTATTCTCAAAATTGTTACAACTATGTGCTGGCCATTTTTTAATATATTCTTCGCTCTAAACTATGACCGAAAATAATCAAAATACCTGCATTGAACCTTCGTGACCGCGATTTTCGTCAGCCATGAAACCGATGAATAACTGTTTTGGGATGAAAATTCCAGGAACCTTCCGTGGGCGATTTCGATCCGCGTTATATCTATCCTTTTTTCCCCTGGTAAAACCCTAATAAAACTTCAATTAGTTCTTGTAAAATCGTGTCCCAACTAAATGGAGAACGAGAGGAAAATACTTCGTGGAATTTTGGACAACACCAGGCCGAATCTAGGATGAGAATGAAGAATATGTGATACATGTCTTGTCGCCGTACCCCCGGTCGAGAATCTGGAGTAGTAGTAGTCCTTAGCGCTGGTGAAGCTTTTCGCCGCCAAGGAGTTGCCGCCGTTGCTTGCCCCTGTGCAGTTATAGTGGAGGAAGAGAGAGAAAGTGGAGCAATGACGGAGAAGAAGAGGAAAAAAGTGTAAAAGTCTAATCATAGTCGTCCGTTGGGATGTATTGTTATATGCACGCGTGTTAACTGTCAGCGGGTTGACTCCACGTAGTTTACATATGAGACCAACTAAGGAGCACTGCCTCTAGATGCGAAGATGCACTGCTTGGAGATAGCTAAGTAATAAAATATATTCTCACACTTGACAAATGCAACATATAGTTTATCAGGATCTACGGAAATTTAGCGATGTGTAACATAGGCACGTATATCAATTTATTTTATCGAGATTCACCGCCGTGCAATAGTAGTACTAGAGGCAGTGCAAACAAAATATGGCGAAACAACTATATTAAAACGTAATAGGCAGGACAATTTGTGTTCACATTGCAGTGCACCCACGTTGAATGGTTGAATAATTACTAGCTACCTGGAAACTGTATTTCACCGCGGTCGCTTGTTTTTTGTGTGTGTTATTACGTTATGTGACTTGTGTTGTAGGACACCTAAGTTTTGTGATTGCCAGCAATATAGATAGATTCTACCTGATCAATACTTTTAAAAATGGTCGTGCAATGTTTTGTGATTGCCAGCAATATAAATAGATTCTACCTGATCAAAAATTGACAGGACTAAACGCAGAGCTATCGTACTATTTCAGAGCAGTGCAAACAAAATTAAGTGAACTTCAATCTTAATAATTCCACTGCATTGTTTTGTGACTGACAGAAATATAATCACAAATATATCTGTTAGTCCATATTACAGGCAGGAGGATATAACTAAAGCTGGCAGCGCATAAAGCCATAAGAGAACCAACTATATTAGAATATTAAAAACATTGAAATTCATGCTCTCACGAAAGTTCAGTTAACCTAATTTTCGGAGAAAACAATATATTGCACGGGAATATTGTAGCAATATTCAACGCAGTGCGATAGAACGTTCATAAGCAGTTCAAATAACTATACGCTAAAAAAGTTAAAGATTATAATAAGAGCAGTGCATTGTGTGGTAATAAGGCAGTAATATGGTGTGGTTGAAAAGAATGCCCTTTAGAAGCTCATCGTACGCAAAATGGACATTGAGCACAGTTACATTTCTATAGGCAGTTGGATGGAATAACCACGGGCAATGCAAATAACGATTAGAGAAGAAATCATTAAAAAATGCAAAAATAATATGCATTACTCGGTCACAAGGCAGTGCACATCTATAAGAGCAGTGCACTATGTGTTTTGAAACAAGTAGTATTTTTTAGTATAGAAATTTATTAATCACCTCATCCGATGCATTATAGACCCTTGCTGACTCGTAGTTGATGTAGAGATCGTTGGGAACCCCAAGAGGAAGGTATGATGAGCACAACAGTAAGTTTTCCCTCAGTTATGAAACCAAGGTTTAATCGAACCAGTAGGAGCAAGTAAACACCCCAAAGGTGTTACTAGCTGAGATTTGGCAGGGCGCACTACCGGTGCTAGTAGCAACGTGGAGACCTACACAACACAACCACAGAACTTTGTCCCCAACTTGCGATGAGGTTGTCAATCTCACCGTGTTTTTCAGAAAACAAAGGATTAAACGTATCGAATGGAAAGAAGTAAAAGTTTACAAAAAGTAAACACAAAGTAGTAAAAGATTGTAGATTGTATGTAAAGTAAAAGGACCGGGATCCATAGTTCACTAGAGGTGGCTCTCCTTAGATAGATAACATGATGGGTGAACAAATTACAGCGGGGCAATTGACAAACACCGAGAAAGCAATACATGCATATACTAATCATCTTGACTCCTCTGAGACTTCATTGGTCATTACAATATAATACATAGACCGCCATCCAACTGCATCTATGACTAATAATCCACCTTCAGGTTATCATCCGAACCCCCTCTAGTATTAAGTTGCAAGCAACAGATCATTGCTTTACGAACTGCGCGTAAAGTAAATAATACGATTGTTCTATGAACAAAGGATTGTTGTTTTCTCCCTAGTAGCAACAACACATCTAGTACCTTAGAGATTTTTGTCACTTCCCCAAATTACCAGAGGCATGAACCCACTATCGAGCATAAATACTAACTCTTGGAGTTGCTAGCATCTACTTGGCCAAGATAGCTACTAACAACGGAAAGCATGCAAGATCTCAAATAATAAAGACATGATAGAATCAATAATCAATATGAAATAGCATCTCAATATCCATCAGATCCCCGCAAACACAACATGTATGAATTACAAATAGATGATCTTGATCATGAACGGAGCTCACAAGATCTAAACATGAAAGCACAAAGGAGGAGAAACCAGCCATCTAGCTACTACATGGATCCGTAGTCCAAGGAGGAACTACTCACGCATCACACCGGAGGCTTGCATGGTGATGAAGAAGGCCTCCAGGGTGAATTCCCCTGGAGGCCTTAAAGTTATGCATCAATCAACTAGTCTTGGGACAATGCACATAGAACTAAGAATGGCCACTATGCTCTTAAAGTAGGTGCATAAAGATAGAAGGTGGAGACTCAATAAATTGGTGGAAGAAAAGCCTTTTGTAAAAGGAAGTAGGGATTCAAGTATCATAAAGAGCTTCCAAAAATTATGGTACTTGTAGTTTTCAGCTCTCATTGCCCCTATCATAAGCATCTTGAAGGTGATTAAGGTTAAAGTGAGACAACTAAGAGGATATACTTGACAAGTTATAAACCGAAATCTCATGCCGCTTACTTACGAAGACCGATCCTCATTCTACTCAACTTTAGTCACGAGTAAGCTCTTGTCATTGTAAGTAGATGTGTATCATGAAGAACCACCAACGGGGTACCCCTTGCACATGATACGGGAGCTTTCCCATAATCAAAATGACAAGGCAAGCAGATAATGAGCATCTCAGCGATCTTTTTATTTGCTATTTGCATAGGTTTTTATTGAGGATGCTTCATAGAGTGCTCATTATGGTGATGCTGCAAGTTTCCACCATGATTAGGCATGGCTTAGGCTAGCGGCTCAGGCGTTTCTCTAACACATATACAAACTCCATGATCTTACAAGTTCCACATTTATTTCACACTGCCGGGATCCGTAAGAAAAAGAACATGATATCAACGGGGTACAAAGTACAAGTGCAATGTTGAAAGCGTTCCCCATGAAACATGGTTCTGCTAATTTCAACTTATAAAGCGCAAGCATATACACAACAAAGAAGGACCCAATGGTTCAAGTTTATTAGAGGCAATAAAGTAAAGTGTCCCATCAAGTTCGTGAGAGCTTTAATCACTAGTTTTCTCATAACAAGTGAAAGGTAAACAAAAGCATGGATATACTTGGAATAGCATACACTAGTAGGTAGGTATGGTGGACTCTTTGGAATAACATGGTTTAGGGAGTTGGATGCATGAGTGGAACTCATACTTGGTGGTGGAGGCAAGCAAAAGACTGGGAGCGACAAACTAAGAGAGCAATAATGGCCATAATCATGTAGAGCGACAAAAAATCATTGATCAAAGCATAAAGTGATACTACAAGTTGAAAACTAAAGGATCATAAAGGCTATGGTGACTTGAGATAGTCATAACATGGTGTGAGCATGTGCCAAGTCAACCCAAATAAAGCATCAAAGGAGAATACCACTATACTATGCTTTAATATGCTAAAACAACGCATGATTCATCCAAGGCACATTAATAAATCTCAATTGTTTATAACAAGTCATGCTACAGCAAAGAATACTAAGCATAAAGCTAAAACAATATCAAGCATGGTATGACAAAGCATATGCCACAGTCAAAAACGAGCTCTTTTTACCACATAAGCATGAAATTTTCCTACTCTTTTCCAAACCAAACCAAACTATTTGCAAATCAAAGTATGAAAGAGGGGGTCCAACCAATTTATTCAGAACACTAAGCAAACCAAGCAAACTAAAAACCAAAACAAAAACAAAAAATAAGACGCTCCAAGAAAAAACACAACTATGCATGAAACAATAAAAATGAAGCGTTTGGAAGAAACCTGAGATTTTTATTGATGAAGAAGGGGATGCCTTGGGCATCCCCAAGCTTTGACGCTTGTACTTCTTGGATATTTCTTGGGGTGACACGTGTGGCCTTGTTCCAGAGTTGGGCATCAATATTTTGGTATTTCTAGGCCTTGTTCCAGAGTTGACGAATATTTCACCATAATCAGCCTGAGATTTTCCACAGACAAACGAAAAAAGGATAAAATATAAAAACCGGGATCCATAATTGTGTGACAAAATACACATATATTTTACTAAAGGAATTCACAAAGCATAGTTTGGTTCTTACTCTTCATTCTTCTCGAGAAAATCCTTGCTTAGTACCAATCTACGAGCAAATGTGGTGTCTCCCTTATACTTAAATGTGGGGGGAACTTACACAGGCACTTAAGATTTAAGATGTTTTGTAGAGGCCTCTTGTAAGATTTGATATTATCTGGGGAATTATGACCAAGAGTCTTGCTCCTTGTAATAGGTATGCTTAATCCTTGCTCTGGCAACGAAAATGTTTTAGTTGCTTCTTCTCCGTGGTGTTTTGATCCGATACACAAGGTGTCTGCATTGTCAATATGTGTTCTAACATCAGTTGTGTCATGCAGATGTCCTTTCTGAATTGCTTTTTCAACAACAACGACCTCATGGTTAGAGGAACCTTCTTTGTGAGTAATTTCTGGTAACATGGTCACACCTGCAGCAATATTTGTAAAAAATTGTGTTATTCCTCTGTACATGTTATTAATGTAAAAAACACAGTCTAATGTAAAAACCAAGCATCTTGACATAATGTGACAGTACCATTGTTGAACTGCGTGGTTAACCTGTCTTCCTCGGCTCCTACAACGTCTTTGTTGCATCTTTGTGACAGTACTTGTTTAGCACGCAGAACAACTCTAAATAACACATCAAATATATCAGTAAAAAATATAAAAAATGGACAAGTTGTTACATTACACTTCTATTTCATAGATTATTATTTGTATGTGCTCATGTGATGGAAGTAGCTAAATAGACGTCTAAGATATAAAAACCTGTTCATCCAAGGCTCTTGCGGTGACAATGCCGTGCTCCTCTTCTGGTGCTGCTATATTTTTTATTCTTTCCATGTACATGATTCCTCTAACGTCAAAATTCGAGGGCGTGTTATTCTCAGCTGAATCCATTTTGTTCACTGTTACCGCTGCTGACTTGCCTGTAGTAGAGCATTCATTCCTAACATTAAGGTCATGAGTTGCTGCCTTGGATGTATGCTTTGATTGATTGATTCAACTAGTGCCTGAAATGTTTGCAACGTTGGTCAGGTCATTCTCGCATCTATCAAAACATGTCAGCACGTCAGTTGCACACTGATGGGATGCTCGAAAGCAGTTAGCCATTGCTTCCAGTTTACTTCTTTTCAGGTCCCTGTGCTTCATGGTAAGTTCTTTATATATCGCTACAGCATTTGTATCATCACTTATGATTTCATCACCTTCTTCTTCCTCTAGTAGTATATCTATATACTTGTCCATGCATTGATCTAGCCTCTGGGACTTTGTTCATGAACACTCTAATTCTCTGTTAGAGGTTGAGGTTATCTTGTTACAAGTCATTTTTGCCACATGAGGTTTCAAATAATAGCTTCTTTCATCACAGCTTTTCCACTACAAACAGTAAACAAATATTATTTCCATGGATCGTGAATAACTGTCAGAAGAGGTAATTTTAAAATAGTTCATTTGATAGAATGATTCTTTGTGTGAAACAAGATGAGGTCAAGTAGAATACTTACATTCATTCGTCCCCACCTCTCTTTGTCAATGGCATCCGCTTTCAATACAGCAAGCAAATCTGATTTGTCCAGGTATTTGATTCTAGGTGTTTCTTTTGTCATAAGTGATTTTTTGCACTTGGGCGAATCCAGGTGTATTATTAGAGGAAGGACTACGCAACCTTCGACAACACTTTGATTCATATCATCAACATGAAACTTTATTGCTGCCCTCTTGATCTCCTCAATACAAGCTGGCAAAAGTCCATTTTCCAGAATTCTCGATATCAATGCTTTTCACAACACCAACTTCTCGGCTGATGTGGTTGGTTAAACCTAGACATATAAGCTTTGTGCAGATTACAAGTATTATGCATTTCATTGTAAACTTGTCGGTTGCACCCTTTTTGATATGACGGGTTAGGTGTTGCACCGTTGCAGTGTCCCTCTCTCCCAAACCCAATTTCTTCTAAAGCCATAGTAAAGCAAAGGTATCGCCAGCTTCTGAAGGCCGAGGCGCCTTTATAATGCCATTGGGTAGACCAAGGGAAGAATGCGCTACATCTGCTGTCAGAGCTATAGTCCTACCACCAGCAAACTCCATTTTCAGAGTTTCTACATCAATCTTCTTGTATAGCTTAATGATCAGGGGCCTACTAATGTTTGAATCCAACATGTATTCCAGGGTGAAACCCCAGCCAATCTTCACCAGCTCTACTTTTTGGAGATCGTTCAGATCATGTTTAATCAATCTGTTGAGCTCTTTGAGAGAGCACCTTACTGTGTAATTTGATCTAGTCCTACTACGGGGCTTCTTATTGTCCCTTGTATATTTTTCAATTGTATCACTTGATTCTTGGACATATCCTGGTAGTTTACAGAAAAAGTATCAAATATTCGTAAACTGATTTCTAAATTTCTTAGTGCAGATTCTAGTCACAATAAAGGAATATGATATGCTTTAACATTACGTAAGCTTACCATGACAACATTATTCTGGTTGTTCGGACTACCATGTTGTTCTCCACCAATCTTTCGTTTCTTCTTACGTACACCGCCATTGATGTTTGAACCTATTTTGTGTTTATTTTTTAGCTCCAGCTTTATTTTGTAATTCTCAATCTTCCTGTTAAGTTCATTTTCTGATACATCAAACTCATCGTCAGTCTGTGCCATACCATCGGAAGATTCTCCATCGCTAGCATTGCAAGAGCTCATTTTTACCTGGTGGAAGAGACATACCAATCTTATTACATGTTATAATTTTTGAACCGAGCACCTGAAGCACTTAAATTCGACGAGCTTAATTTAAACTTTAAATTGTAACTACACCTAGCTATATAGTGTAATATCAAGTTGCTGAATAGGACAGGTGCAGGTGCAAGTAGTTATAAAATTATGCATGCAATAAAAACTGAGAAGAAAAATTATATTAACCAGAACGCATTACTAATCATTCATTGAATATCAGAATTGACTTGAAGTAACAGTAAAATATAATTTACTGAAGCTGATCCTACTTGTCAAAAATATTGTGTATGTTGTCCGAGTGCATAATAAATATATTTTTTACTTACCGTACGATTTATGTAACAACATTTATCATAGAAAAAATATGATGTAGTAATGAAATACTCCCTCTGTTTCAAAATATAAGATGTTTTGGCTTTGTGAAAGGAGTGTATCTAGACCCCTTTTAGTATCCATGTTCACTCCACACCTTAATGAACCTACACACTAAAAGAAGTCTAGATACACTTCATTCACAAAGCTAAAACATCTATTATTTTAAAACGGAGGAAGTATTAGATATACAAAGCTAGGGTTTCGATATTTAAATTTTACTAACCTATTCCCTCCGTCCTAAAAAGGATATCACAACTTTGTTTGAATTTGGATGTATCTATATACTCCCTCCGATCCAAATTAATTGAATTGGATTTATATAGATTTGGATGTATCTAGTACTAAAACATGTCTAGGTACATCCGAATCTAGACAAATCCAAGTCAATTAATTTGGATCAGAGGGAGTACTAAATACTGTCTAGAATCGTATTTCGTTGAAACAAACTTGAAAAACTAATTTAGATTATAACAGTCTTTCAATTTATCTTGGACTTGATCTCAGTACCAAGGTTTCCATAGTATGGACGATGAATCAATGATTCTGCAAGGAAATCTTTGCTATCAAGTAAGACCAGTAAGTTCTTCGCAATTGAGTAGTAGCAGGGATGATATCGAATCCTTATCAATGGGGATGTTTTGTTAAGTTGCTATAGAGAATCCTTACCTCGGAAAGAGGACGGCGCCGCTGGTTCCTTCTACAGTAGATTTTCCGCAATCTATAGAAGAGTTGCTTCTCTTCTGGGGATGGGACCAAGTAAGAGCGGTAAGTTCTTTGCAATTGAGTAGTAGCAGGGATGATCTCGAATCATTATCAATGGGGATGTTTTGTTAAGTTTCTATAGAGAATCCTTACCTCGGAAAGAGGACGGCGCCGCCGGTTCCTTCTGCTGCAGATTTTCCGAAATCTGCGGAATAGTTGTTTCTCTTCTGCGGATGGATAGTAGAGGAAGAAGATGATGTCTAATTAGATACAATAACAGAGAACCGTGTCTCCCGTCATCCATAATAACTCTTGTAATGCCTGATTTTATAAAGATTTTTCCAGGCCAGTGCAAATCTTTTTTTAAAGGGAAGTGCAATAGTAAACTAGTTGGAAGAACAATGATTCTTTTAATTCAATGTAGCAACAACAGGAAATCATTGTCATTTACGGCCCTGGAATTTATTATAGGTATACCATATAAATTGTACTCCTAACTATCTTCGAGTTATTATATATATTATTGTCGTGGAAACAGCCACGGCAGTCGCTGCCACTAGCAGCGATTGAGTGTTTCGTGAGGAAGAGTTGGCGGCCATCTGCGGTGCGGGATGGGGGCGGATGCACATGGGTTTACCCAGGTTCGGCCCCCGGGAGGGTAAAGACCTACTCCTGCTAGATTAGATTATGAGAGAGCGAGTTACAGGGGTGGCGAGCTCGGCGGCTAGGCAGCGAGTCACTTGAGGGGGTGTATGACGGAACGTAAGGTTCAATTCTAGACAAATTATCATGTGTCGGTAACATATGTACCAGGGCCTCGCAACAAGATTCCAACTCCTGGAAATATTTCATATTTTCAGGGGATCCATAACTTTGGTCTGCAGAAGTTAATTTGACGAGCACCTCACAGTCTTCTGCTAGCCTTCTACATATAGATGTTAGCCGCTATGTTGATTTATCCAGCAAATTTCCTTTGTCTTCAACATCGCGCTCATTATCTTCTCTTACGTATAGGGACCCTTGAGGTGTAGAGTACATACCCATGTTCTCATGATTGAGCTTAGATATTCTAGAAATCTTTCTAATGTTGCTCTTCATATTGAGGTTTATCGCAGACAACATGTCAGCATACATGTCCGTCATTATGGCCTGTATTTCTCTGGCAGCCTGGAAGTTTTGACATTATAAGCATTATCGCTATCACCTATTTTTAATATCATAAATATAATAGTGGACTGCTGAGATAACTGAATAAGTAACACTATGATCAAACACCAGTAGTATGGTTACCTAATTAAACCTAGTAGAACATGCAGCTGTAGAAAGAATGTTCATCCTGGTAGGAAGTAGCTAAAGCAGGCAGAAAAATCGTACAATGCAACAATGAGAGAATTTGATACTATACTACAACAAGGTCAGGAAATAAAAACATGAATGCTTAAGGTAAAGTAGGCAATGTATATGCAGAACACAAACACAAGAAGATACGTCATGATCACGAATGAAAGAATTGGGAAGATTATAAAAATTCGTACCTTCGCATGCATAAGTGTGTTTGTTACAAACTTTTCAGTAAAAGTTGTAACATTCTGAACTATCTCTTCGTTCAGCTCGGCATTAGAAAACACAGTTTCATTTATATCCTTCAACTGCATATTCAATATGGACAAAATAGAAAATACAATACAATAATATAAGTAAGAAGCAACAAGATCGTTGTAATAATTGCACATAATATGAATAATTATGGGAGTCTTGCCTTGTGAACACCATAAACGTTTTTTTAATGAGGCATCTGGTCAAGACTCTCATATAACGCCATATTTTCAGTTGTACATAAAGATATTCTAGGCAGTGCATGGCCTAGAAGCAGAGCATTTGTGTCCAGTAGTTCAAAGTAGATTACCTACATTAAAATTGTTACAACCATATTAAAACAACAAATCCACAGAAACGACTGGCAACTAATATTATAGAAAATAAGTATCACGGTGGGTAATTAACCGAGATAATTGGAAGGAAACCATCAAGTGCACCTTTCAAACCATTTTTCTGGAAAGTGTCAATACAGCAAATGAGCTTGTTGAATGCAGCAAGACACCAATCATAGGAGTCAATCTCATCAGACACTCCAATTGCAGAGAAGTAGTCCGGGCTGGCTCCATCATATGTGCTAGGACACAGCATAACAGTGTTTGCAAATTGAACAAAACATGTTTTGAATTGAGATCCTACCAGTCTTGGAGTAATCATCTTTTCGAGCTCATTGATAGTTTGTTTTGGCCCTGTACAATGAGTTAATTCTCTGACCATATCGCGTATCCATTGTGAACATGCCTCCTTTATGGTTCTACCCCCAAAGGGGATGCCTAGTATCTTGTTGAAGTGAAAGGGCTTCAGTTCAAAGCCGCATCCGTTGGGAAATTCAAAACTTCTTGTAGTAACGTTAAAGTGACCAACAAGCCACAAAACTAGTGACCTTGGCAACTCTTTACAGCACATACCAAGCATACCATCAAATTGTATGCTCCTTAGCAAAACCTTCTGGTCATTAGTTAGCCTTTTCACCAGTTTTATAAATTTTGGAAGAGATAACTGAGTGGTGAAAACATGATCAGCCATTTCTGTATGAGAATATATTTTTTCTGTCCACAGGGTGAAAAAAGGTTATCAGTTAACGAGGTATAGATTTTTCCAGTAAGTCATATATATCAGATTTCAAAGTTATACATTCGACGCAGCACACAAGATAGAACCAGTACAAAAAAATAATTTGAAATTCAAAAAAAATCAAATCGCAAACACTATACAATGAGCATAAATTAAATAATAAACATAAATTGAAGCGTGCTTAACCAACACCCGTCCTATATAGTTCTTAATTAGGGATGTGCAAGTAATATATCGCTAGCAACAAACAGTTTCGTTGTGAGCACAGAGAGATTTGTATGAAGTAGCTAAACATATGTATAATACAGAGATCTACAAATGAGCTGGATGGAAAATCAACCTTCCTGGGATACGATGAATCACATAGACATGGAGGGATACAAGATGAATAGATGAACTTCGCCAGTATAAGTGGATTTTAAAATGTGGAAGGACAACCCTAAACGAAGAACGAGGAGAGAGCAACGTTCGTTAAAAGCTATATCCGCCTGCCGCAACCCGTGATTCTTGAGAAACAAGAAGATCCTTATTAATGAACCAAGACCGCACATGTCAGAGCTCTACTTTGTTTACTAGCATCACTCTGTAGACCGTGCATTTTCTGTTTACAAGCAGTATACTAACATTTCATATTATCTTTCACCGAGCAGTGCACAGTAGCTAGTAGGTGAAAAATGAAAAGGTCCTCACTATTGAAACAAGACCCCACACGTCAGAAGTCTAGGTCGATGCAGATAACGTTTCGCAGTGCATGCTACGTACACCGGCAGTGCACATCGCTGTGCATAGCAGGTGGGGTGCATTGCACGGTCAATGCACTGCCATAGAATCTTTTCTTGCACCGTGCGTACAACACTTTATGAAGCATTTAGAAGGCAGTTCATATATACTTCAATCGCAGTGCATTCCTGTTTTAAACCGCATTGTATTAGTAGTATCCTGAAGCGCTCCGTGAGCAGTGCATACTTTATTTACCTGCAGTTCAAATGAGTGTGCGTAGCACGCGGGGTGCAATGTACGGTAAGTGCACTGCCATCGCATGTTATCTTGGACCTTTGTGCACAGGTGTTTACAAAACATTTCTAAGGCAGTTCATATAGTGCTTCAGCGCAGTGCATCTCGTCTGCATGGCATTATAATGACAATATGATGATGCACTCAACGAGCAGTGCATGATTGATATTCAATCCGTGCATGTCGGTGTGCATAACAGGCGGGATTGCATTGCACGGATAGTGCATTGCCATTTCATACTATCTTTCTCCGAGCAGTGCAGAGTAGGTCAGAAACTAAAAGGTCCTTGTTATTGAAACAAGACCCCATATGTCAGAACTCTACTTGGGTACGGATAACTTTAGGCACTGCATGCTATGTACACGGGCAGTGCACATCACTACACATAGCAGGTGGGGTGCATTGCACGGTCATTGCACTGCCATAGAATCTTGTCTTGCACCGTGCGTACACCACTTTATGAAGTATTTAGAGAGCAGTTCACATATAATTCGATCATAGTGCATACATGTTTTTAACCGGATTGTATTAGTAGTATCCTGAAGCGCTCCGTGGGCAGTGCATACTTTGTTTACCTGTAGTGCATATGAGTGTGCGTAGCACGCGGGGTGCATTGTACGATAAGTGCACTACCATCGCATGTTATCTTAGACCTTTGCGCACAGCAGTTTACAAAGCATTTCTAAGGCAGTTCATAATGAGCTTCAGCGCAGTGCATCTCGTGGGCATGGCATTATAATGACAGTATGACGATGTACTCAACGAGCAGTGCATGATTGATATTCAATCCATGCATGTCGGTGTTCATAACAGGCGGGAATGCATTGCACGGGTAGTGCACTGCATTTTCATATTATCTTTCTCCGAGCAATGCATAGTAGGTCAGAAACGAAAATGTCCTCATTATTGAACCAAGAACCCCACATGTCAGAACTCTAATTGGGTACGGATAACTTTAGGTAGTGCATACTATGTACACGGGCAGTGCACATCGCTGTACATAGCAGGTGGGGTGCATTGCATGGTCATTGCACTGCCATAGAATCTTGTCTTGCGCCGTGCGTACAACACCTTATGAAGCATTTAGAGAGCAGTTCATATGTACTTCATGCACGGTGCATACCTATTTTTAATCATGAAGCACTCTGTAGGCAGTGCATACTTTGTGTCTACCAGTTGTGCACACAAGTGTGCATAGCATGTGGGGTGCGTTGTATGGTAAGTGCACTGCCATCGCATGCTAACCTGGATCTTTGAGCGCAGCAGTTCATGTAGCATTTCAGAGGCAATTCATGTACAGTTCACGGCAATGCATCTCGTTATGCTTGGCATTATAATGACAGTATCACGAAGCACTTAACGAGCAGTGCATCTCAGTGTATATAGCAGGTGGGATTGAATTGCACGGCTAGTACACTGCCATTTCATATTATTTTTCACCAAGCAGTGCACAGTAGGTGAAAAGCGAAAATGTACTAATTATTGAACCAAGATCCAGCATGTCAGAAGTATACATCGATAGAGATAACATTCAGCAGCGCATACTACGTACACTAGCAGTGCACCTCGGTGCGGATAGCAGGTGGGGTGCATTACACGGTCATTGAAATGCCATAGAAACTTGTCTTGCACCGTGCGTACAACACTTTATGAAGTATTTAGAGAGCAGTTCATATATAATTCGATCGAGTGCATACCTGTTTTTAACTAGATTGTATTAGTAGTATCCTGAAGTGCTCCATGGGAAGTGCATACTTTGTTTACCTGCAGTGCATATGAGTGTGGGTAGCACGCGGGGTGCATTGTACGGTAAGTGCACTGCCATCGCATGTTATCTTGGACCTTTGCGCACATCGGTTTACAAAGCATTTCTAAGGCAGTTCATCTACAGCTTTAGGACAGTGCATCTAGTGTGCATGGCATTATAATGACAACATCACGAAGTACTCAATGAGTAGTGCATGATTTGTATTCGAGCAGTGCATCTGCATATAAAAAGCAGTATCACAAAGCTAAGATGGTACTTTTTTAATACATAACTCATTAATAACATACACAAATATTCCGTATTTTCATTTATAACATATATTAAATGCTACTTTGAACTCCTTTAAAAGGTGAGTGCACTGCCAAAGATTGTTATCTTGCACCATGCGTACAACACATAGGCAACTCATATTTTTTTGATGATTAGTGCATTATGAAGCACTTGTAAGAGACTTCATATATAGTTCACGGGCACTGCATCTCGTTGTGCATGGCATTATAAAACAAGTATCACAAAGCACTCACGGTCAGTGCATCTGCGGTGCACATTGCTGGTTGTATATGAGCAGTGCAAAACGGATAAACAAAGCCACGAAACCCATTACAAATGTAATGTCTGTCCCCTGGGGAAGAACTAGTACGACAGTAGACCCCGCATATATGTCGCTATCAATACTGAAGTGTTCTTCTTGGAAAATGGGTAATGCATTTTCGTACTGAATTATGACCCACCTGTCAGAAAACTTATTTTCTGAAGATAAAACCTTTCCACCCGTCGTTGGTGTTTAGATATGGAAGGGAAGGTAGGAAAACCTATCTTCTTCAAACTATTATAACTAGCTAATGCTGGAACAACCCATAACTTTCTCAGCCGCCGCCGCCGCCGCCTGCATGTCGATCTAAGAAAAGTTTGAACCACGCTTCAAAACAAGCAGTAAGATATTCCCATCTCAGCAAGGCAAGGCAATGGAGAGAGACGTTGTCATCATTGTCGCCACAATTCAGGTAACCAGATATCGAACATGCTCAAACAATTGAAATTCTAGAGATATATGTGATGAGGCGATTCAGCTTGTACTTCGTCTCTACATGGTAGACATGGTAGACATGGCCGCAACTACATTGTAGCGACAACGCAACAATTTTTTAAAATGTTTTTGCCAACAACGTAGCTGATTTTTATCTTGAGATTCAACGGAGATATAACTTTCTAGTTTTAAAGCACGGAGCATAGTTTTTACAGTGATGGGAACAATTTAATAACCATCATAGTGTAGTACAATTGATATATATATACAAAACTATATGACCATTTGCTACCCATGTAGTTTGAGCAGCAGATAGCACTATGTGTAATCACAAAAACTTTTTCACAGTGGATCACATCAATTGTAGGCTACACCAATTCGTTCATTTTCTATCAAATTAATGTATTACTTTGTGTACTTAATAGCAAGATATTATACAATGCATTGAGAAGTTCAGTCGATTTACAATAAAACTATGCTCTAAATATAATTCAGCTATTCCTGACAAATACTATTTATTATTATGTATATAATCAGCAAGGTTGTTGGTGGTTGCTGCAAAAAAGGTAAAAGGAGGAAATAATACCAAAGTAAATTTCAAAATATATTGGCATACATATTTCAACTGATTATTTTTGCATCGAAGCATACTTATATAAGTTATATAGCAGATAGATTATAACTGTTGATGTTACAGATACGCAAGCAAAGTGTTGCTTTTTTATCTATGAGTTATTTTTTCACTAAATCTAGAGAATGTGATACATGATGCATTACACGAAATTCCAAAATTCAGCAGGGACCCAGATTATCTCATTTGAATGATCGTACATTGGCTAAAACAGAGATGATGAAAGGTGCAAAATTCCAAGCTTCGGGTGTAACAGAACGTGTTGCCCGTGAATTCGGGATGGTATATATACTTTTAAGAATAATATATGAATTTTGTTTTTTTATTTAAATGCTTTAAAAATCAAAAGATTGACTGTGAATAATTACGGTGCTACTATATTCATTATATCATGGCAGTGACGTCTTAGAGCACTACATGATAAGTGGGATAAAGAGCGTGAGCAGAAACTGATAGCTCTCGCGGCGTCAACAGAAATGGTACGAAGATGTAACGCAGCATGCTCAAACTTGAAGCCAAAGCTGGAAAAAATTAACATCACAATGTCTGCTTCACAAGTAATTTCCAGAAACCCTAGTGGTAGAACAAAGCTACGATGCCAAGATCAATCAGGTGTTTCAGTGAAAGGCAACAGCATAGTCAAGACTGGTTGTAAATTGAAAGATGCAAAGTGTAATGAGAATAGTTTGGTGAGTTTGCTCTTGCAATTAGTAAAAAATTAAAAAATTAATTTTTTTTTGCATGAGTACTGCTAACAATTATTTTATTCTATTTTTGTTTTATCAGGTGCAAGTTGATGTGATGGTCTCAATGCAACAAAACAGTGGTACTACTGTAGCATCTTCTGCACAGACATGGACATCAAAGGACACAGATGAAGTAACCAACATTCAGTTCAGGTACAGCGAGAAAAAATCAGATATAGTGCAAGCAGCTCCTGCAAGCCAGATAATCCTCATGAATACTTCAACACAGAATGGTCAGGCACACGCAAATATCGACCTAATAGCTGTCGGAATGGCAATAAGTGGCACAAAAGGAAAATCTCTAGTAAGGTATGCTGGTAGCTCTGTAGAAGACAAAACAAAAACAATCATCACAACGAACATACTCAAATCAAGCATGATTGTTCAAAATTGCCATGATAGGAGAGTGCTGAGCAACGATGAGAAAAAAATCAAAAGCAAGACAGTATATCCTGGATACGAGAGTAGCATAACAAATTCAGGAGAAAAGATCACACATGAACTGATTACACATGAGCAGAGTGTTGCAAGTGAACCAGTTAGCAACATTTTTTTTCAAGTGCAGCCAGCAACCATCGCTACAAGTACAGTAGAGTCACAAGCTGGAAGCATTGATAGACCTAATTGTTTTGATGCAGGCAAGAGAGATTCAACCAGCACGCTAAACCCACAAAGAGAAGACAATACAAGTCTTCATAATGTCAATTGTTCAGAGGAACCGGCAAAAATTGTATGCACTAACACCAACTCGGAAGAAATGAGCAATGAGGAGCCTGTGCCCCAGTGCGATGACACTATTCCTGAAAAAGAGATTAATCCAGGAGAACCTACAGAAGAAGAGTTAGAGATGGATAGAATGTTTAAGAATGAGTACCCAGCTGTGGATGAAATTGGTGATGCCACGACACCGGAAGAAGGAATGGAATTTGAGTCAAGGGAAAATGCTTTCCAATTCTTTGCACTGTATGCAAGGAAAACCGGTTTTTTATAAGAAAACACACCAGCCTTAACTCCAAGAAAACAAGCGAAATGATTAAACAGACATTTGTTTGCAAAAACAAGGTCAGACTCAAATAAGTGAGAAAGTTGTAAAAGAAAGAAAAACCAGTTCTACTATCAGGTGCTCTTTCCCTGTATCCATTATGGTAAAGAAAACAGAAGAAGGATGGATGTACAAAATAGTAAAACTGGACCACAATCATCCTTTGCACCCAACAGATTGGCTCATCAGGTTTTCAAAATACTAGAAGTCAATGACACAACAAGACAAGGAATTTATACGTATACTACACCTTGGAAAGATTCCATCGAGGAGAGCGATGCAAATATACAGTGGAATGAAACTTCTAACTAGAGGAGTTGGTTTCAACGGCAAAGACGTGTCAAACCTTAAGTATGCTGACAAGAAAGACAAAAGAAATAAATATATAGAGGAATGCTTGAAGTGGTTTACCCGTCTTCAATCAAAGGTTCCTGGGTTCTGATATAAATTCAACACTGACCACACAAACACCATTCGTAGCATCTTCTGGACAGACGCAATGTGCAGGATGAACTACGAACTATACGGTGAACACGTGGCATTCGACACAACGTTCTAGATGAACGTATACAACCTGCCTTTTGTACCAATCATTGGGGTGAACAACCATGGGAACACGGTTTTGTTTGGGATCGGTCTCCTGCAGGACGAGTCAGCGGAAACATTCAAGTGGCTGTTCAAAACTTTTTTCTTGGAAATGGGTGGTAAAACACCAAAGTACATAATCACTGACCAGTGCAGAGCAATGAAGAAAGCAATTGATGAACTGGATATACTGCTTGACACAATCCACAGGTATTGCCTATGGCACATCATCAAAAAGATGCTAGAAAAGCTTGCTAGAATTTTGGCAAGAAATGAAGTCCTATTGGAAGAACTAAGACATGTGATAAAGAACTCATTGACTGTAGAAGAGTTTGAAAAATGCTGGAGGCAAGTATTGGAAAAATACGAAAACGCAAACAACACGCATCTGCTAGATTTATGGGATATCAGAGATCACTGGGTGCCAGCCTACTTCATGGACTGCTTCTATCCTTTTTCCTCGTCAACTACAAGAAGCGAGAGCGCAATACTGAAATTCCTAGATTCATATGAGGCAATTCAGGAGAAAATCTTGAGTGCACTCGATAGGAAAAGGAACAGGAGTTCAGAGAAGACAACACCAACTTGGAGCAGATATGGACTTGAGATAGATGCAATAAACATTTACACTATAGACATATTTCTCAAGTTTCAGAAGCAACTAGCAGATAACACAGCTTTCAAAATAACAAGGAAAGAAACAACTGATCGAGGAATGAAATACGAACTAACCAAAAGAAGTCATGTCACACATCCAGATTTCAACATAGATGTTTTTAAAGTTGAAGTGGATAATGAGAAGAAGATTTTCTCATGCAACTGCAAAAAAATGTCAAGGGATGGAATTCAGTGTTATCACGTCCTCAGGGTTGTGGTACGTCTTGGTTTAGTACATAAGATACCAGATAGTTTTGTGAACCCTAGATGGAAAATATGCAACCCACATCAGCCATCCAACTATATTTTTTGTTTTCCTGACGGTAACAAGAGCAACGCAGCAGGTCCAATACGTTATATGATTGAGTTGACTCGTTTTGCTAAGATTTGCTCAAAAGCATGCAGTATAGACAAATCATACCAAGTTCTGCTAGAGTACATCAATGAAATTGAGAAGAAAGTGAATGCTTCAGTAGACCAGGATGAGCAAAGCAACATAGAGGGCATGGCAGATGGCATCGATAACTTACATGAATCAATTTGTACTGCATTGAGAGATCCCCCGATCATAAAAACAAAGGGTAGGAAAAAAGGACAGAGACTAAAACCAGGGTCAGAGAAGACGAAAAGAAAATGCGATACGTGCCGAAAGAGAGGGCACAAAAAAGCTAAATGTGAATTCGGGCTTAAGGAGAGAGAGGTATATATATATATACACATGAATATTTTTCTTATATTTTACAAAGTAAGCGTACCTAGCGACAAAGTATATCTATGTAGTTTTTACTATTGCAGATTGAGGTTATTGAACTATATATTAAATTTTGTTTGCAGGCCAGAATGATCCAGAAGAAGCGCAAGATAAGATAAAAACTACAATAGAGAAAAGTCCAACTTCAAGCAGTGATTATGAGACGACTGATGCTACTGGTGTAAGTTTTCTTGTAAAAAAATAATAATATTCGATACATTAAGTTAAACTAATATTTTAACCAATAATCTTTAGTACAACCTGACACCACCCAAGAGAACATTTTTTCAGAGGAAAAAAGAGGCTGGGGAGGCCGGCTTTCATAGGCCCGACGGTGAGAACAAGCGGTGTGGGTAGGCGACTCCGGCGAGGGCGGCACAGGGGGCTAGCGACGTGGCTTGAGGTAGGGGGTGCTGGCCTGTCTCCTGGCGATGCGTGGAGGCTTAAAGGCGCGACAAGGCAGGCTCTGTGATGGTCGGGAGCGTCACGCGCTCTGGGCGGCAGAGCCTGCGGGTTCGACGGCGAGCGGTGGCTGGGTTGAGTTGGGCGGCCAGCGGGGGGTCTAGGGTGTTCCCTAGGTCATGGCAGAGCGATATGCGCGGGCTGCGGCCGAGGGGTGGTCTGTGCACGCGGGGATAGGGCATGCTCTGCGGGCGGCGTCGGCATGGTCGACCAGCTCCGGGCGTGGCGGTTTCTGGCCGTTCTGCTCTCGGTATCTGGGCTGGGGCCTGTTGTACGGTGGCGGTGGACCACTGGCAAGCTTGTAGACATGGAGAGAGAGGGGGAAGCGGTCTGCTGCTGCGAGGGCCAAGTTGGCCGGCAAGGTGCTCTCGGCATGGCATGACAGTGCAGCTAGGAGGTAGGGGAGGTGTTGGTGTTGGTCTGGTTAGACTTGGAGGAGACAAGGGTGATCAAAGCACTCCAATTTGCTAGACAAGATCAATCCTAAAACAGTAATAGTTAGGCCACTTTGATCTTTCCCACAAGGTGTTTGATAGAATGGCCGAAAGAGAAAAACTTTTGAATTTTGGTTTCAAATTTTTTGGGTGTTCTCCACTAGTGCTAGGTAGTCTCTGGTTGCAAGGGTTTTGAAAGTGGAGCTCAGATAGATGGTTTTTGAAATAGGGGTGATCTATGCATATGCATTGGATTCAATTTTTACATGCTAATTAAAATAAGTAAAAGAATGTTTTTAGTAGATCAACAGGTGGGCCTTGGTACCTCATTATGTGTACTAGCAAGGGGTGCAAAGATCATGAATTGTTTTTGTTAAGAAATGAGTGCTAGGAACACTCAAATTAGTGTAGTGGATTAAAATGGCCAAAATGACCATTCCTCCTTTTTAATTGTTTTTGATTTGATTTTCTTTAGGAAAAGTTTAGGAATGATGTAGATGATGTTTAAATCACCTAAGAAACATTTTACAACCAAAGAATCACAAAACCATGGCAATTCAAATCAATTCCTATTTTAAATGCTCATACACATGAATGCTTTCATTTTTAATTTGGAAAAGTTTTTGTTAACCCCAAATTTGATGATTTAGATCTTGATAAGCTTCGATTGAAGTTTTGGGATGTTACAAACCTTCCCCCTTAAACAAAATGTCGTCCCGAGATTTACAAAGAAAACTAGGAACAAAAGAGATCTGGGAACTCTGTCCCAATGTAATCTTCTCGCTCCCAAGTGGCTTCCTCCTCGGTATGGTTGCTCCACTGAATCTTGAGAAACTTGATACTCCTGGTCCTAGTGGTTCTGTAGGATTCTTCTAAGATACGGATGGGTACTCCTCTATAGGTAAAGTCATTGTTGATTTCCACCGCTCTGTGATCGATGTTCTTGAAAACTTCAGTCTTCTCGGGCACTTCCAAACATTTGCAAAGTAACGAGATATGGAACACATTGTGGATGGCTGACATCTCTTCAGGCAGTTCCAGTTGATACGATACTTCTCCTCGACGGTTCAGAATCTTGAATCGTTGGGTCCCCTTCCATGGTGAAACCTTGAGATACACAAAATCTCTGACATTGAAAGTCAGGTCTCTCCTTCTTTTGTCAGCATAACTCTTCTATCTGGATTGGGCAGTCTTGAGGTGCTCACGGACTTTGTGAACTTTCTCTTCTGCTTCTTGGAGAATGTCGGGTCCAAAGATCTAACTCTCTCCTACTTGCGACCATTTCAAAGGGGTACGACACTTTCTTCCATATAGGAATTCAAAGGGTGCCATCTGCAAACTAGCTTGATAACTATTGTTATATGAGAATTCTGCGAAAGGCAGGCAGTCTTCCCATTTTGATCCATATTCCAACACACAAGCTCTAAGCATATCCTCTAGGATCTGGTTGACTCTCTCAGTCTGTCCATCAGTTTGGGGATGATATGTTGTGCTGAAGTTCAACTTGGTTCCTAATCCTTCCTGAACTTTCTGCCAAAATCTTCAGGTAAACTGGGTTCCTCGATCTGATACTATGGTCTTGGGGGTTCCATGCAGACTAACAATTCAAGCGATGTACAATTCTGCTAGCTTCGCACTCTGGTAAGTTGTCTTGACAGGTATAAAGTGGGATACCTTGGATAGTCTATCAATTATGACCCAGATTGAGTCATTTCCCCTACTAGAAGTAGGTAAACCGGTGATAAAGTCCATTCTGACGGAATCCCATTTCCATTCCGGAATCTGCAATGGTTGCAACAGTCCTGCAGGTCTCTGATGCTCTGCCTTAACTCTTTGATAGATGTCACACTTGGCGATGTAGCTTCCGATCTCTCTCTTCATCTTGTGCCACCAAAATTGCTCCTTCAAATCCTGATACATCTTTGTTCCTCTGGGGTGGATAGAATAAAGAGTATCATGACCCTCCTTCATGATTACTTACTTCAGCTCCGAATCTGCTGGAACACAGATATGTCCTTTGTACCATAGTACTCCTTCTTCGTCTTCAGTGAACCCAGGTACCTTTCCTGTACCAATACGACGTTTGATCCCGTCGATACTTTCATTCCCCTTCTAGGCTTCCTTGATTTGGCTAATCAAAGTGGGTTGAAGTTCAATGCTAGCTAAGAATCCTTTGCTAACTAATTCAGTCCTGAACCGCTCCAATTCCTCATACAAACTTGGTTGCTTCTCCTTCATCATGGTATTTAGCCTACACGGTAATCTGGTAAGAGCATCTGCTACCACATTGGCTTTGTCGGGGTGATAGTGAATGTCAAGGTCATAAAACTTGATTAACTCTATCCATCTCCTTTGCCTCATATTCAGCTCCTTTTGAGTGAAGATATATTCGAAGCTCTTATGATCTGAGTAAATTTCACAGCGATTACCCATCAGATAATGACGCCATGTCTTCAATTCTAGAACCACCGCTGCTAGCTCAAGATCATGGGTCGGATAGTTCTGCTCATGCTGTTTTAGTTGTCTAGAAAAATACACGATAACTTTGCCTTCTTGCATCAATACACACCCTAGACCAATCCTGGATGCGTCACAATACAGATCAAACGGCTTCTTGATGTCTGGCATGACCAATATCGGGGCTGATATCAATCTCTTCTTCAGCTCCTAAAAACTGGCTTGGCACTTGTCTGTCCATTCAATCTTCTTGTCCTTCTTCAATAATTGGGTCATTGGTCGGGCTATGCTCGAGAATCCTTCTACGAACTTGCGGTAGTATCCCGCTAATCCGAGAAATGCACGGACTTGGGTTTGAGTGGTTGGGGCTTCCCATTCTTCGACATCTTTGATCTTGGCGGGATCAACCGAAACTCCTCCGATAGACACAATATGTCCTAGGAATCCTACTTCTTTAAGCCAAAACTCACACTTGTTGAACTTGGCATAAAATTGATGCTCTCTCAGGGTTTCTAGGATAACTCTTAGATGTTGCTCATGCTCTTCTTCTGACTTGGAGTAGATAAGAATGTCATCGATAAACACCACTACAAACTTATCTAGGAAATTCATAAAGATCTTATTCATGAGATTCATGAAATAAGCAGGGGAATTGGTTAATCCAAAAGACATAACCGTATACTCGTATAAACCATAGCGAGTAGTAAAGGCAGTCTTCGGAATATCCATTACACGAATCTTAAGTTGGTGATAACCAGTCCTAAGATCAATCTTTGAGAATACTTGAGCTCCGATCAACTGATCAAATAGATCCTCTATCTTTGGCAAGGGGTACTTGTTCTTGATAGTGACATCATTCAACTTTCTGTAATCTGTGCACAGACGGTTGCCTCCATCTTTCTTGTCGACGAATAACACTGGTGATCTCCATGGTGAAGCGCTTGGTTGAATCAAACCTTTGTCTAGCATAGCATCCAACTGCTTCTTCAGTTCCACTAACACTGAGGGGTTCATGCTATAGGGTTTCTGGGCTATAGGTCCGGTTCCGGGGATTAGTTCGATAATGAACTCAATATCCCTATCCGGGGGCATACCTGGCAATTCATCTAGGAATACGTCGGGGTATTCATAGACTACTCAGACTTGGTCTATGGTGGCAAGGATTACACTCTTGTTTCACTTGAATTGACAGGGTAAGGTTTCAGAGATATGCTCTACTGTTACTCCAGAACTACTGGTCATGGTGATGGCTTTCTTAGAACAGTCTATCAGTCCTTTATTCCTTGACATCCAGTCCATACCTAGTACTACTTCCAATCCTTTGGTTCCAAGTACAATTAGGTTGGCATAGAAATCTATCCCATGTATTCTGATAGGTACAGCTTTGCAAATTTTTCTAGCTTTGGTTGTTGAACCAGGGATTTGAACTATCATGTCATGCTTCAGGTTGGTTGGGCGAATCTTACTAGTGCATGCAAATTCTTCGGTGACAAATGAATGCGATGCTCCAGAATCAAACAATACTCTTGCTAAAACTGAGTTGACAGAAAACATACCAAGCAATAAATCTGGCGCTTCCTGGGCTTTTTCTGCGTTCATGTGGAAGAGACGGCCGTTGCGGTTGTGCGGGTTCCCTGGGGAAAATCTTCTTCCTGGTTGAACACGACGCTGCTGCTGTGCTGGGGCATTCGCATTGGCATTGGCTGCAGTCTTCTTGGGACACTCATTGGAGTAGTGACCCTTCACTCCACACTCAAAACAAGTGATCTGGGACTTGTCCTTGACTGCGACAGGCACAACATTGCTGCCAGTTCTGGGTGCAGTGTTGTTGTTGTTGTTGCTAGTGTTCTTGGGAGGTGCACGGTTGAAGTTGTTGGCATTGCCGGAGTTGTGATTGTTTCCTCCGGGCTTCCCATTGCCTCCACTACGGTTGGGGAAGCTCGGGCGAGATGTTGGGGGTCGGTTGTTCCTTGGTGCATATCACGATGAAGGGTTGGGACGATACTTCTGGTGACTACTGGATCCAGACTGCTGCATCATATGACGCTTGCGGTTGTCGTTTGCCTGGTTAATCTTCCCTTCCATCTGAATGGCAGAGTCGACTAGCTCTTCAAGATCCTGGAAACGGATGTTGACGAGGACAGTCTGCATCTCATCATGCAGTCCGTTCAAGAATCTCTCCTTCTTCTTGGCCTCCGTGTTGATCTGATTAGGTGTATATCTGGCAAGTGACAGGAATCTGTCACGGTACTCCACGACAGTCATTCTTCCTTGCCTTAATTCGTGGAACTCATCTCTCATTCTGTTGACTATACCTTGCGGCACGTGGGTGCGGCTGAACTTGACTTTGAATGCTTCCCATGTCATCACTTGACCGTGGTTCATATTGCGGATGCTATTCCACCAAGCTCTTGCATCTCCTGCCAAATAGTGGGTGGCGAAGAGAACTTTCTCATTTTCATCAACTCCTGCAACTTCGAGGTTGTTTTCTATGGTTTGTAACCAGTCATCAGCATCTAATGGGTTTTCAGAAGTGCTAAAGATTGGGGGATTGGTATTCTGGAAGTTCTTCAACTTGGATCCTTAATGATCCTGATTTCCATGCCCTTGGTTTTTGAGAGCCATCTGGGCGATCTGCTGCAATGTTGCTAAGTTGGCTTGGCGCTCCGCCCTACTTGCTTCACGGTCTGCGATGAGATTCTGCAAGATCTGCAGCATTGGGTCTTGTGACGAGCTGCTCCCTCCTTGGTTTCCACGAGTCATCTGAAGATTGAGATGGATGTAGAGGTAAGATGGAAATTCTATGATTCATGGTTTTGGTTTCAAAATCTAAAACTTTGAGTTAGACTCAGGTTTTTCAACTAACTCCATTTCATTCATGCAAACAAGCACACGATACAACACACACCACAACAATCAAAGGGAAAATAGATGGTTTGAAGAACAATTCTGTAGGCTACGATACAGTGAGACCGATACGTCTCATGCTTAGATAGTGCTCTAGTGCCTCTACTCATCGTCGACGAAGTCGGAGTCCTCATCATCAGTGTAGAAATCCACAACATCCTCCTCCAGAAAGTCATCATCGTTGCTGAGGTAAGAATCAATGTCTCCTTGGATGTCTTCACCCTCATCATCTTCTTCCTTGGCTGCAAGCTGAGCTTCCTGCTCCTTGATGGTCTTGGTCGGCCAACTTCTTGCGAAGACGGGCAATGGTGCGATCCTTCTTGGCACGCTGGCGGCGAAGAGTCTGGCGGTCTTGGACAAGCAGTGCGAAAGTCTAGGCCTTCGGGTCGGCAATGGCACGGTTCTGGTTGGCTAACTCTCTGGCATTGTCCAGTTCCTGTTGTCTGTCATGCAGCAAGAAGTCAAGGTTCTCCACTTGACGCCTCAACTCTGGGTGACTTGGCATTTCCATGAAGTCACGTCTTGCATAGTGGGAAAAACGTGTTCCTTGGATCTTGTTGACGCTGAGGGCACAGAGACGTGCGAGAGCTTCATGCATTGCCCTGGCTAATCCATCTATCCAGATGTTCTCTCTCACGGAGAACTGAATTCTCCTAGAAGTTGGTGCTTCAATGCTCCCTCTAAGATCTGCGGTGACTAGCCACTGTAGGTCTCCTCTTGGGGGTCCTGGAAGTTGAGATCCAAGAAACTCCAAATGTGGCGTCCCAGTAACTCTAAAAGTGAGTCCAGATCCCTTTCAAAGATCAGCTGACCTCTGTTTCC
Organism: Avena eriantha; assembly: GCA_910589775.1. NCBI lineage: Eukaryota > Viridiplantae > Streptophyta > Magnoliopsida > Poales > Poaceae > Avena > Avena eriantha. The sequence continues at coordinate 91,537,395 of OU342740.1, forward strand.
CAACTAGTAAAACTTGCTGAACTGAGTCTCCATCTACAAGAATTAAGGATGAGGAAGTTAGTGAAGTGATCAAGTGTGTCAAATTTTAAGTAGTAATGTAAGAATTTTGAGGAACATGAATTTTTGAGAAGGAAAGAATTCCCAAGGGTAAGAGAGGAGATAGTTTTTCGTAAATACTCACTTTGGTTTTGAAACTAAGTTTTTGTTTGAATGTCCATTCGAACTAGGGTCTCCTATGGTCAATATGGCTCTGATACCAACTTGTCAACACCCGGATTTTTAATCCCAGATGCCCGTTATGCCATACCTCGCAATCCCAGGATTACCATTTTTGCGAGACATAACGGATTGGACATCACAGTACATCATCCATTACAAACCATACATAAGGTCTTACACAAATAAGGATCTCATGATCCAGTCTTAATACAACAAGCAGCGGAATTAAAAGATAAGCGTAGCGGTGGGGTCCATCTTCAGGGGCAGAGGCAATGCTGACGAAGGCAGATAGTCCTAGTTATCATAGCCATCTTGTTGGTCATCATCTTGGTAGTATCCTTCATAGTCTGGCCATGAGAATAGCCCTGGAAAAAAGCCATGAGTACTCTTTAAGTACTCGCAAACTACCACTAACAGGTACTATAGTTCTAAGTTAAAGTGCTAAATCTAAGTTTAACTATACAGTTAAGTTTGAAACCTAAGCTGAGTTCAGAAGCAAAGAAAGATAAAGTAAAGTTCTAGAATCACTTAAGTTGGGAAGCTAGTGTCATAAACACAACCCTGTTGTGGTCAAGTCAAGGGTCATCATTCATTTCATAAGTTATTTAGAAAACATCTGACAACAAAACTGTATGGCCATTCCAACTGTCCATAACCGCGGACGCGGCTATTCGAATAGTTTAACACTCTACAGAGGTGGTACACTTTCACCACAAGATTCGATACATCAGCCAGGGATACCCTGAATCATCATACTTAGTATGCAGATAATCAAACATAACTTTCCCTTTACACACCCTAGTATAAGCACCTCTCCTATGAGCATGGCCTCCCAACCATGACCATCAGTCATCTTGGGCACTGCATAGGTGGACAACATTGAGAGGTAGCCTTAGCTCAAACCTCTCCCGCGAGGGAAGTAATACTAATGCACATAAATTTCCAGCTAAGCCTTACCCAATTCAGGTAGTGTGGTTGTACAGTAAATTTGGAATGGTATCGCATCCGAATCCAACCATCAGTTTTATAAAAGGGTTAAGACTCATGCCTCAACATTTTCATCATCATAAACCATTTGTGTTTCTCAACTCATGGAAAAACATCTCAATAGAATGACTCATCATTCCAAGGTTTTCATAATTCATTTTCACCAAGTGTTCCCATCTAAAGTGACTCAAGTTTTGATCTACCCTAAACTGCTAAGTTAAGAGTGTTCACTAAGGTAGAAAAGATGGGTTCAATCTCATGCCATAGAATGACATCTAAATCTTAGCTAAATAGGTGAAGTTTTATACTTTTTATGCTACCTTCAAAAACAAGTAAAGAACTTTGTGTAAACTAAGGGAGGTAAAACTCGTAAATATGACTTGGGCTACTAATAGTCAAAGGAGCGTGATCAAAGCATGCCTAAGGCATCTTTGCTAAACCATCTAGTTTAATCTCAGCTTGCTAAGCATTATACTTGCAAGTGTTAGCTTGCATTGTTCATGGTGGCTTGCCTTGTGAAGTGCAGTGGTTGAAGTTTTCTTCTTCTTCTTCTTGGTAGAACTCCTCCTCCTCGAAAGCTTGGTCGGTACTATCGTCTATAAATACATACGGAGTACACAATCACCAAACAATACTTAACTAGGCTAAATAGAATTCTAAGACACACATTTGATGATCTATTCTCATCACAAGCATCACAAGTTTAATTCAATAGTTTCATCCTTTTAAATTTAGAAAAGTAATTTCTGCTCATTGAAAAATTAACTAAGATTTAATATTCACCACTTAAAATATGGGATCATATTTACACATGCCATCACCACATATCTTAACACATGGGAATAAGAATTAAAGGTTGGATCAATATTACTTTGGTTTAAGTTTATTATTTAATGATTTCAAGTGACTAGAAATGCCTATATTGCATTATTTCGGTACTAGTCCATAGTCACTGCATGTAAACCTTCATATTATTACATATTTAGATAAATATGATGAAATGTGAATTTTAAGAGTTGAAATCAACTCAAAAGCTTACTTGGATGATTTTATAAAAATGTTGCAAGGTGCAAATGCTTCTGTTTTATTATTTTTATTAGGAGAGATCTATAACTCTAATTGAATTAAATCCAATAGGCTTGTATAGATCATTTTAATACCTTTCAGACAAAATAGGTTTCATGCAATTTGGATTTGTACAACTCCTAGAATTGAATTTTAAACTAGTGGACAGAAACTAGATTTAACTTAAAAAGAAAAAGCCAATTTTGAATGGCTGGGCTAGCGCGGGAAAGAACATGGGCCGGCCGAGTGGCGCTCTGCGATGCGGGGCTCAGCTGACATGGGGTCCCGCTGGTCAGTGGCTCTTAACACGCGAAACGGTAAGCGCGATGTGGGCCATAGGATTAGAAGTGGGATCTACGGCTAAGGTTCGTCGTCGACGACGAATAGGTCGCCGGTGAGCTCGAAACCTAGCGGCTCGGTGGGGGTCTGCCGGGGACGTACCAGGGCTCTAGCGACGACAGCAAGGCGGGAAAACAAAGTGGAAGACGACGGCGAGGCGAGGCGTGGTTGCGGCGGAGCTTGGGGTGCCCTAAATCGGAGGCGCCCTTCTCCTCCTGCTGTGGTGGCTCCAGCTCCAATTCCGGCAAGGCAGAGCTCGAGCGGCGTCGGCTAGAGGTGGGTGAGGTTCAGTGAGAGGTGGGGAGTGAGTGGATGTGGAGAAAAGAGGCTGGGGAGGCCGGCTTATATAGGCCCGATGGTGAGACCGAGCGGTGTGGGCAGGCGACTCCGGTGAGGGCGGCACAGGGGGCTAGCAGCGTGGCTCGAGGTAGGGGGTGGTGGCCTGTCTCCTGGCGGTGCGCAGAGGCTTAAAGGTGTGGCAAGGTGGGCTCTATGCTAGTCGGGAGCGTCACGCGCTCTGGGCGGCAGAGGCGGCGGGTTCGACGGCGAGCGATGGCTGGGGGAGTTGGGCGGCCAGCGGGGGTGTCTGGGGTGTTCCCTAGGTCATGGTGGAGCGATAGGCCCGGGCTGCGGCCGAGGGATGGTCTGTGCACGCGGGGACAAGGCGTGCTCTGCCGGCGGCATCGGCATGGTCGACCAGCTCCGGGCGCGGCAGTTCCTGGCCGTTCTGGTCTCTGTCTCTGGGCTGGGGCTGGTTGGACGGTGGCGGTGGACCACTAGCGAGCTTGTAGACATGGCGAGAGAGGGGAAAGCGGTCTGCTGCTGCGAGGGCCAAGTTGGCCGGCAAGGTGCTCTCGGCATGGCATGGAAGTGCAGCTAGGAGGTAGGGGAGGTGTTGGTGTTGGTCTGGTTAGACTTGGAGGAGACAAGGGTGATCAAAGCACTCCAATTTTCTAGACAAGATCAATCCTAAAACAATAATAGTTAGGCCACTTTGATCTTGCCCACAAGGTGTTTGATAGAATGGCCGAAAGAGAAAAACTTTTGAATTTTGGTTTCAAAAATTTTGGGTGTTCTCCACTAGTGCTAGGTAGTCTCTGGTTGCAAGGGTTTTGAAAGTGGAGCTCAAATAGATAGTTTTTGAAATAGGGGTGATCTATGCATATGCATTGGATTTAATTTTTACATGCCAATTAAAATAAGTAAAAGAATGTTTTTAGCAGATCAACTGGTGGGCCTTGGTACCTCATTATGTGTACTAGCAAGGGATGCAAAGATCATGAATTGTTTCTGTTAAGAAATGAGTGCTAGGAACACTCAAATTAGTGTAGTGGATTAAAATGGCCAAAATGACCATTCCTCCTTTTTAATTGTTTTTATTTGATTTTCTTTAGGAAAAGTTTAGGAATGATGTAGATGATGTTAAATCACCTAAGAAACATTTTACAACCAAAGAATCATAGAACCATGGCAATTCAAATCAATTCCTATTTTAAATGCTCATACAAATGAATGCTTTCATTTTTTATTTGTAAAAGTTTTTGTTAACCCCAAATTTGATGATTTAGATCTTGATAAGCTTGGATTGAAGTTTTGGGATGTTACACTAATAAACAATTAGAAGGAACTGCAGGCTTCATATAAGATGATGTCAATGACAAATATTATCTCAATGTTTCGGTTTGAAGTGGTCCTGCAAGTGAGGAGAATGGCTTGCCCAACTTCAAGACATTCATGATGACATTCAACAAAGGTCTTCCACTCAGGCGTGCTGAAGATAATTCGACCATCACTCCCTGTCTTGTATGAAATGAAGCTCATGGCACCATTTGCACCAAGCCGTACTCCAGCCACGCCTTCTTCGGCAAATTCAAGAGAAAAAACCATTCTCGAAGGTAGTTTCTAATTAAGTTGCAGAAGTTAGAAATCTAATAACTAACAAGCAATAAAAAAAATAAGCAAGTAGAAAAATAATGATAAATAATAACATACCATATCATGACGGCGAACATGCGTCCTGGTGAAGCGAGTAACAAGTGCTAGGCCAACGTATAATTCTTTTGAAGGAATGATGTGGACAAGATAGCACTTTTCACTCTTGGTAAGCTTGCATATCTGAGCAACAATTGTATAATCCAATGGTCCTTATTGCTCCTCATCCTCCCGATCCTCCTCATCAGACTCACCCTCTTCGCCCTCATCCTCGTCATCACACTCATCCTCCTCGGTCTCATCACCCTCGTCCTCATCCCCCTCGTCATTCATATGCATAACAGTGATACTTGGACAAGGAGCTCCCATTGAAAAAACTAGAGTGGATTTGGTTTTGAGAAATAAACCTTCTCCATGAAGAACTTGCAAGGAGAGTCATTGCTCGCTCTTTGCGCACGTCCACAACATACATTCGCCCAAGAGCTTGAAACTCAATGCTTTGCCCTGTTATTCTATTGAATTGTCTCCTTATATTGCATGGCATAGTCTAAATTGAATAAAATAATTAAATAAATTACAATTGTATGGAAAGAAAATTCAATAAATGTAAAAAGCAAGAATTATATGCATACTAATGAACGCTCAAATCAACCATGTACAAGACGGACAAGGAATAGCGAGGCTGATTTTGTTTCATCACTACAGTCTCTGAAACAAACCTGACATAGTGCCATGTCCTAAAAAAATGAAAAGCACTCGTTAATTTATGATAAGGCTAGCTAAGATAAAAAAGGGCATCATATTTGGAATGAACATAAAGTAATTTTAGGGATGGAGTAAGTGAGCCAAGTAGGAAGCACAAATATTTTCTTTTCATATACCAGAAAGCTAAATCACACCACCCCAACCCTTCATTGCATAATCATATTGTAACTAATCAATAGGAAAATGAAAGTACAAAAGCATAATCAAACTAAAAGTGTATCCTCATTGCATCATCACATTGAATGCTAAATGAAAAACCCATATCTCCATATATATATACAAATTGAACAAAAACTTAATATCTAAAATGCTATCGAAATGTTTTTATCTGTACAATTTATAATATGAATAGACCAAAAATATGAATCCATCTTATCTAGAACTATGGTTTGAAATAAACAAGACTAAAAAGTGCAAGATTTATAGGATAAAGACGAGGGAATCAGATGAGCATACCTTGAGAGGGAGATTGGGGAGCTAAACAATGGCGAAATCCTTCAGATCTGATGGTTTTTAGGGGAGCAATTGAGAGGGAGGGGAGATGTGAATAGGAGGAGAGCTCTCTCTGTTAGTCCTGGCGGCTGGGAACGACTAGGTCGGGATGGGAAGGGCAAGCACGTGCCTGACGCTACATTTATAAGTGTATGGCCTTTATGCTAGGCGTTACACTGCCAAACCACGTTGTATTGCAAAGCTCCCTCAGCAGTACAATCTAAACTATACGGGCAGTACTATGTATGTAGTGGATACATTTTGCATATGCCCATTTGCATCGAAAGTCAATTCCATTCCACGGTGAATGCACTGCCGTTGCACGTTATTTTGTGTCGTCCACACATCACTATATTAAAGACTTAAAGAGCAGTGCACAAGATTTCCACAAGTAGTGCATACGCGGCTACATGGCAGGTTCAGTGCATTCCAGCATAAGGATGCAGTGCATACGTTATGCATAACCATACGTTCATCGCAGGTGGAGAACATCTTGCACAGACCGCACATCACTATATTGTAGCAGACAACATGCAGGCAACGCAGGCAGTGCATATGACTTGAGCCACTAGTGAATTACGGCCTAGAGATGCAGTGCATCCGTTCTAAATGAATAGTACGTGTCCATGTCCACCGCACGTGCCAAAAGTCCACATAGGCAGTGCATATACCTGGTCCAGGCAGTTCATTACCACATAGGAATGCAGTAAATGCGTTCTAAATGAACAGTTCGTGTCCGTGTCCACCGCAGGTGGAGAACACATTGCACAGTCCGCACATAACTATATTGTAGCACACGACATGCACTCCGCAGAGGCAGTGCATATGGTTAGAAACGGCAGTTCACTTATGCCTACGGATGCAGTGCACAAGATTTCCACAGGCAGTGCAAATGCGGCTGCATGGCAGGTTTAGTGCATTCCAGCATAAGGATGCAGTGCATACGCTCTGCACAACCATACGTTTATCGAGGGTGGAGAACACATTGCACAGACCGCACAGCACTATATTGTAGCACACCACATGGACTCCACAAAGGCAGTGCATATGGTTAGGAAGGGCAGTTCACTCCTGCCTACGGATTCAGTGCACAAGATTTCCACAGGCAATGCATATGCGGTTGCATGGAAGGTTCAGTGCATTCTAGCATAAGGATGCAGTGCATACGCTCTGCACAACCATACGTTCATCGCGGATGGAGAACACATTTCACAGACCGCACAACACTATATTATAGCACACGACATGCACTCCACAGAGGTAGTGCATATGGTTAGAAAGGGCAGTTCACTCCTGCCTACGGATGTAGTGCAGAAGATTTCCACAGGTAGTGCATATGCGGCTGCATGGCAGGTTCAGTGCATTCCAGCATAAGGATGCAGTGCATACGCTCTACACAACCATACAATCATCGTGGGTGGAGAACACATTGCACAGACCGCACAACACTATATTGTAGCACACGACATGCACTCCACAGAGGCAGTGCATATGGTTAGAAAGGGCAGTTCACTCCTGCCTACGGATGCAGTGCACAAGATTTCCACAGGCAGTGCATATGTGATGGGGATATGCCAAAGGGGGTATGCTCAGCAGTAGCTTTCGAGTGGGCCGGAAGGCCCGCGAGTACGCCTGGAGGACAGCGACTGGACTCTGAGGAAAGAAGAGGCCCATCGACTGGCGACTGGAAGCCCAGGAGCGTAGCAGAAGCCCAGTCAGATTAGCTCAAAAGCCCCCGGATCCCTATCTTGTTCGAGGACAACTTGTAAACCCTGGGAGGTGCTTCATATATAAACCTCCCTAGGGTATCGTAGAGACTTACGTTCCATCATACACCCCCTCAAGCGACTCGCTGCCCAGCCGACGAGCTCGCCACCCTTGTAACTCGCTCTCTCATAATCCAATCTAGCAGGAGTAGGTCTTTACCCTCCGGGGGGCCGAACCTGGGTAAACCCCTGTGCACTTGCCCCCATCTCACACCGCAGATGGCCCCCAACTCTTCCTCATGAAACTCTCAATCGCTGCCTATGGCAGCGACTGCCGTGGCCATTTCCACGACAGTGGCGCCCACCGTGGGGCATAGCGGGACTGGCCTGAGTTCTGCGGCGAGACCCTACTCGCCGATCGAGCGGCCGTTCGCCACCGGCCGCATGATCGCCTTCGACGGGATTTTGCAGATCCTGCCCAACAGCTACATCCCGGCGTCGTGCCCAGTCACACACGCCGCGGTGATGCCGGTCGGCTCCATCAACCTCTTCGTCGGCTTTACCGGCACGGTCGACCCAGCCGCGACCATGATCGTCGGCGGATCGCCTCCACACCGTGATCTGCTTTCGGAGGAGCAGGTACGCTCCATCAGGGGCTTCGTCACCGAGTACGACTCGGCCGCTAGCGACGCGGTCGAGACCAACGTCGCCACCAACGACGACGCCTTAAACGACGACGCCGACTCCGCGACCCCTGCATCGGCAAACGAATCCATCACCGCCGCCTCACGGGAGGACTCCATCACGCGAGTCTCCAACCTCGAAGACTTCGAGGATCCCTCCATCCTGGGGATCTTCGACTCTGACTCCGCCTCGGAATCCCCTGAGGATCTTTGCGCCAAATCCAATCGCTTCAACGCGATCTACATGGCGGGTAGCAAGGCCGCCCCGCCAGATCCATTCTCCACGCCGATTCCGCCGACCACGATAGCCACAGAGGTGGAACAAGCCCGCTTGCTGCTCCAGGAGGCGCAGTGGAACGAACTCTCCGAGCGCGAGAAATACCGCCTCGAATGCGAGACGGCGAAGGAGCTGTCACTCTATCACCAGCGCCGCATTAGGACCTGCCTGAACCCCGATGTTCAGGGCCGCGTCCTGAACTTCAACGACGAGGGCGACCCCACACGTGCCGCCGAGCGCGAACACGGCGAGAACGCGCTGCCAGGAGGAGGCAACCCTGTAAGACCACCACCTGGAGCACCGGCGAATGGGGCCCCTCCACCACCCATGGGCCGTGCGCCCCCACCAGACCAACCATGGATTATCATCTCGCCTCAAGCCCGGGATGCCAATGGGCTACCACTGTACTCCACCCCGATGGACAACGTCGTCGTGGTCGACGCCGCGATCGCCAACCTCGATGTCCAAGGTGACAGCGTGCTACAGATCCAGTACGCCAAGGCCCTACTTGTCAGGGCCGTCGAGCAACAAGCCGGGGGAGTCGATCCGCGAGGGCGGATGTACTCCCGCTCGTCAGCAAGCAGGGCAGCATCAAGCGGCCACCCCACCGTGGCCAACACGATAGTTTGCCCACCACCCCAACCCCTGGCAAACCAACCGTGGGCCGCCAACCCCGCGTTGTCGACCAACGAGCCGCGACCTGCGAACAACACCGTTGCCAGAAACGGGCAACCACTCGACGCCCGAACGCACATCATCAACAATCAGGCGTGGCGGTCGCGCCAGTCCTACGACCTACGACAGACCCTCGCCACCACGGCGACCCAAAGCCAAGAGGCTCGCTCAGCCGAGTCAGGCCACAATGCTTTGGACCCATGATCCGCGGGGAAAAATACCCCGCTAACTTCAAGGCCCCCAAGGAGATCGAGAAATACGACCCGACGTACGACCCCGCCATTTGGCTGGACACATATCTCATGGCAATGGGGATCGCAGGCCACACCGACCTGCTTGCCGCTCGTTACCTCCCCCTGATGATGGAGGGTGCGACCCGGCAATGGATCAACACGCTACCCGCCGACAGCATCGACTCCTGGGAAGAAATGCGGGACGCCTTCGTGAGGCACTTCGAGGGCTCCTACACCCACGCCACCACCATCGAGGACCTGGAGCGATGCATCCAGGGACAACGCGAGTCGACCCGCCGGTGGATCCAAAGGTGGCAAGAGCTGTGGATAAACGCCTCCGGCATCCACCCAGACATGGTGATACACTGCTTCAAGAACGCGTGCCAGTACAAACCTCTGGTCGCCAAGATCAAGAGGGTCTACCGGACGCTCGATAACATCCCCGACCTCCTCGAGATTGCCAAGCGCTACGCGGAGGAAGACCCCAACGAAGACTCCGATGACGAGTCGGGAGGAAGACGACGCACTAGCATCCACGACAGCGGGCGCCTACGCGATATGCGCTACAGCAACACCCGCATCACTGGCAAGCGCCGGACCGACGGGCGAGTTGACTGCGTCGCCAATGCCGGCTATGGCCAATGCGACTCCAAGAACTACCGCCACGACAGAGGAAACTACCGCGCCAACAATGCGACGAGGCCGAAATTCGACCCTGCCGCCCTGCTCAATCAGCCCTGCATCTACCACAGCAGGGAGGGAAAACCAGCCACCCACACCACCACCGACTGCCACTCTCTCAAAGAGATCGAGAAGGCGAGACGTGCAAGGGAGGACCCCAACAACAACCAACCACGGGACAACAGGAACGGCGGCGGCTTCGGAACCGCTGTCGGGTCGCTACATACCTTCACCGGGCCCGGCACCAAGCGTGAGAAGAAGGTACTCGCCCGCGCGGTCGCCGTCAATGCGGTGACGCAAGTCGACATCCCCCGCTTCCTAAACTGGTCCGAACAGAGCATCACCTGGAGTCGCCAGGACCACGCGCCAAGAATAGAGTATCCAGGGCGAGTCGCCCTAGTGGTCAGGCAAAGGTGGCCGACTATTGGCTGCCCAAGACGCTGATGGACGGTGGGAGCTCCATCAACATCCTGTACCTCGACACCTTCAAAAGGCTCCAGCTCCCAGAAACAGCCATCGAGCCAACACTGACGACCTTCCACGGCATCGTCCCTGGTCGGAAGGCGTATCCGATCGGGAAGGTGACGCTGCCAGTCACCTTCGGCACCCCGGCAAACTACCGCATGGAGAGGATCGTCTTTGAGCTGGTAAACTTCCGCAGTCCCTACCACTGCGTCCTGGGCTTCCAGCCATTCGCAAAGTTCATGGCGACCCCGCACTACTCCTACAACATGATGAAGCTCCCCGGGCCGAGCGGCATTATCACCGTCCACGGCGATCCCGATATGGCCGTGGAATGCAAGGAAAAAGGCGACGAGCTCGCCAACGCCATCATCGCCGTGGAGACTGACCACGTGGAGGAGCTCGCGAAATACGCGGGCAACATTAAAAAGGACGATCCCACCATCCCGAACAAACCGATCGCCGTGAACTCCACGTTCGAGGCGACCACGCACACCCGCACCGTCGAGCTCGTCGAGAGCGACTCCAGCCAGACGGTCACCATCGGGGCACATATGAGCCTCGCATAGGAAAGCGCGCTCATCGGGTTCCTCCGTGAGAACCGCGACATCTTCGCATGGAAGCCATCTGACATGCCAGGTGTCAAGAGGGAACTCACTGAGCACAAACTCAATGCCGACCCCAAAGTGCGACCAGTAAAACAATCGCTACGACCCTTCAATGAAGAGCGCCGTCGAGCAATCGCCGAGGAAGTCCAGCGCTTGCTAGCCGCAGGCTTCATCCGGCCAATTAAGTACTCCAAGTGGCTGGCAAACCCAGTCCTGGTCCTCAAAAAGAACAACACCTGGAGAATGTGTATAGACTACACCAACCTCAACAGCGCCTGCCCGAAGGAGGAGTTCGTCCTACCGTGCATCGATCAGATCATCGACTCGACCGCGAGATCGGAGTCGCTGTGTTTTCTCGACGCTTACTCTGGTTACAACCAGATCAAGATGGCGGTCGAAGACGAGGAGAAGACGGCGTTCATCATGCCATTTGCCGCGTTCTGCTACACGGCCATGACATTTGGCCTCAAGAACGCAGGCGCCACATATCAGAGGTGCATGCAGGAGTGTCTAGCGAGCCAAATCGGCCGCAACATCCACGTCTACATCGACGACATGGTGGTAAAATCCACCTGCCAGGACGATCTGCTCGCCGACCTAGCAGAAACCTTCGCAAATCTACGGAGGTACAACATCAAGCTGAACCCCGGAAAATGCACCTTCGGCGTACCCACCGGACAACTTCTGGGGTACGTAGTCTCCAAGCGAGGCATTGAGGCTAACCCCACCAAGATTGACACCATCGCGCGACTCGGGAAACCCGAGTGCATGCGTGACGTCCAAAAGTTGGCAGGGCGAGTCGCGGCTCTCAGTCGCTTCATCCCCCAGCTAGGCGAGAAGGCAATGCCCCTATATCGCCTAATGCGCAAGAACCCAACGTTCCAATGGGCCGCAGAGGCCGACAACACACTGAAAGCACTCAAAGAAGTGTTACTCGCGGCACCACTACTCGCCACGCCACTCGACAGAAAGCCAATGCTCGTCTACGTCGCGGCCTCCAATCGGGTCGTCAGCGCCGTGATGGTCGTCGAACGACCAGAAGAGGGCAAGGAGCGCCCCATACAGCGCCCAGTATACTACATCAGCGAAGTCCTAACAGACTCACAACAGCGCTACCCGCAATACCAAAAACTGGTGTACGCGGTATTCCAAGCAGAGCGGCGACTCCCGCACTACTTCCAGGAGCACCCAATCACGGTGGTATCCTCCGCGCCCCTGCAAGACATCATACGCAATCGCGATGCGACTGGGCGAGTCGCCAAGTGGGCCGTCGAGATCGGCGTCCACAACATCAAATACGAGCCCCGAAAAGCGATCAAGTCGCAAGCCCTGGCCGATTTCCTCGCCGACTGGGAAGAGGCACAGCAGCCAGAGAAGCTCCCATACGTCCACTACTAGTCGCTCCACTTCGACGACTCCAAGAACGCCGATGGCGCGGGGGCTAGGGTCATACTGACCTTCCCCAAAGGAGACAAGCTCCACTACGTGCTCCACCTCAACTTCAAACCCTGCACCAACAACACGGCGGAATACGAGGCCCTCCTCCACAGCATGAGAGCCGCCAAGGAGATGAACATCAATCGCCTACGATGCTAAAGCGACTACGACCTAGTCGCCGGCCAAGTGGCCGGGACATGCGACGCTGTTTCCCCAACAATGATAGCGTACCGCCAGGCCGTCGACCAACTAGGAGGACACTTCGACGGCTACTCCGTCGAGTGGATCGACAGGCGTAAAAACGAGGAGGTGGACGCCCTTTCGTGCATCGGGTCGGCTCGACAGGTGCCACCAGTAGGCGTCTTCCTCGACATCATCCACAAGACCTCCGTCAGCCCACCGAAGGACATCGACGTCGGGATCCCACTACAACCAGAACCGGCCTTAGTCGCAATGGTTGTGGAACCTAGCGACTAGACAGTGCCATACGTCGCCTTCCTAGAACACAAACTCCTACCGAGCAACGAGATAGAGGCGCAAATGATCATACGCCACTTCAAATCCTTCGTCATCATCAACGGCGAGCTCCACAAGCGCAGCGTGACCAGCGTGTTCCAGCGCTGCGTACAGCCAGAGGAAGGCCGCAAGATCCTCCAGGACATCCACGCCGGTGACTGCGGCCATCACGCCAGCGCCAAGTCGCTAGTCGCCAAGGCCATGCGGCACGGTTTCTACTGGCTCACCGCACACGCCGACGCCACCGACGTCGTCCAAAGATGCGTCGGATGCCAAAAGTACGCCAACCAGACGCACCTTCCTGGTTTGGTGCCCAAGACAATCCCCATCATGTGGCCATTCGCCATATGGGGCATGGACATGGTCGGCCCGTTCAAGAAGGCCCCATCGGGCTTCACTCACCTCCTGTTCGCAGTCAACAAGTTCACCAAATGGGTGGAGGCCAAGCCTATCAAGAAGTGCGACGGCAAGACGGCTACCAAGTTCCTCCGCGAACTCATCTACCGGTACGGCTACCCACACAGCATCATCACAGACAACGACACCAACTTCGCCAAGGGGGCCATGGCGGAATTCTGTGAGGAGCACGGCATACGACTCGACCTCGCATCAGTCACCCACCCGGAGTCAAACGGCCAAGCAGAGCGCGCCAACCAGAGCGTCCTTCACGGTCTCAAGGCACGACAACAGGTGCCCCTCGAACGCACCCTAGGATGTTGGGTCGACGAGCTCCCCTCTGTGATATGGGGGATCCGGACCTCCGTCAACCGATCAACCGGGTTCACGCCTTTCTTCATGGTGTATGGCGCCAAGGCCGTAATGTCAACAGACCTGGAGCACGACACCCCTCGAGTCGCCAACTACGTCGAGGCGGCCAACGAAACCGCCCGCCAAGACAGCGTCGATCAACTCGACGAAGCACGCGACCTGGCTCGCTCCCACACCGCCATATACCAGCAAGGACTTTGCCGTTATCACAGCCGCCGAGTGCGAACTCGCACCTTCCAGGAAGGCGACCTGGTCCTATGACTGGTCCAAGACAAGAAGGGCATGCACAAGCTATCCCCCCCATGGGAGGGGCCATTCGCCATAGGCCGAGTCCTTGGCAACGATGCCTACTACCTCATCGACATACAGGCTGACGGCCAATTGGAGGTCGGGAGGCCATGGAATATAAACCTCCTCAGAAAGTTCTATACTTAGAACCTCACACTGTAGTCCATCGGAATATATAATGAAATTCATTCGGATCCCACAAATTGTGTCCACTCACCATATTCTTGTGCCACTCGCACTCGTACATGCTAGCAATATGCTACTTACGGAAGTCAACCTCTGGTCGAGCGACCGGCACTGCCAAGTAGTGTGGCACAAGGGTACCGGAAATATTCGGGCCTTGGGTCATCCACGAAAACCGCCAACCTGGAGCCGCCATTGGTCGTCCACGAAAGACATCCGATACACGCGTCTCACAGCGATCTGTCCCTCCCACCCTCGCGCAAAGCGACTCGAACGGTTAAGTACCACGCACGGGGACTCCGCAAAACGGGGACCCCACGCAGCTCGGGAACACACCTAGTAAGAGAGCCGCCTAGGGCTCGGCAAGCGACTGGCTCTCCGGGCCAGGGGAGGAGACGCGTTACAAACAACGCATTCACAACCTGCAACAGGATCACGACCGATACAGTCTAGCACAATACTCGGGGACTCCTTCACAAACAAACCCCACTCGTGCTCGGGGACTCGCCGCTCAGGAGACGCGAGGGATAAAAACAAACGCGAAAACAAATCAAACACATCGAAGTACACAATCGAGTTATACCCCATTAAAGGTCGGACGCGCTCGGGGACTCGCTCAAATTGTTGAACAAAACATTCCCTTAATCATAACACAAGTCGACCAAGTCCCTGCGACATGGATTACAAAAACATCATACAATGTTCGCCACTTGGCATCTATTACAACTATTACATTTGCTAACTCCACAGGCCCTGAAGAAGAAGCGCCACCACCCTTGACGCGCACAAAGGGCCACCACGGGTTCGCCGGGTACGAGGTCAGCGACTTCGCCAACGACGACCGGAAGAGCTGCTCCAACTTCATGTCGCGGTGCTCTGGCTCGGGGTCGCCAGGCGCCAGCACCGTCTCCTGGTACGGCAGAAGATCCCCCATCGCCAAGACACGGTTGGCATAAGGAGTGGCCTTCGCAGTCAGCTTCAGCACCGCCAACATCTCCACCGTACCGGTCACCGAAGGATAGCCACTCGTGACGTCGTGCAGATCGAAGTCGTCCGGGAAGTGCACGGTGGTGGCCCCGCCTGAACGCGGAGCGCGTCATCCACTCCACAACCGCGGGCACCTCCTCCAGATAGCGCCACACCTCCATGAGCCCTCCAGGGATGACTTCGGTGGGAGACATGCCCTGGAGAGCTGCCTGGACACACAACGCCGAGGTCGTGGCAGCATTCACCACGGCAGTCACGCACTGGGAAGCGGTATACGTCTGCACCACCGGGTCGCTTTGGCCTACCACAGCTGGAAAGTCAGATGTCAGTGAAACAATGAAACCCCCAAAAGCGGAGAACCGACAAAAGGATAAGGCAAATGACAGAAACTCACCAAGAAGCTTGCGGCAATTCTCCTTGACGTGCTTCTCCAAAGCGGCTTGGTCGTTATGCAGCGCCACGATAATGGAGTCCGTGGCCTTGTGTTCCTCTTCAGCGGCGGTGACGGCAGCCTTCACACGTTCTTCCATAGAAATTGAGGCCGCCTTAGCATCCTCCAACTCCTTGACTAGGGAGGCCACTCGCTCATTCACCGCGTCCAGTTCGGCGAGTGGGACATACCCCTCACGGGCCTTGGAGACCTCGTCCGGGAAACCATCTGCAAGCAGAGATTTCAGAGTACTGCACAAAACCAGCTCATAACAAGCAAAGAAGAACAACGTCAAACACTCACCGATCCTCTCCTGAAGCCGCTGGTTCACCTCCTACGCCTCACACAAATCACGCTCCAGGCGCTCTCGCGCAGCCTGCCGATCAGTCGACTCCCGCTGTAACCCCTGCAAAATAACGAGACCAGCTAAGCATTGGGAGGAAAAGAAAGACCAGTTCCCAGCCGCTGAAATTCAGCGACTAGGAACTCGGGGACTGGAGAATACAGGAAAATTAAGACCAGTTCCCAGCCACTGAAATTCAGTGACTAGGAACTCGGGGACTGGAGAATACAGGAAAATTAAGACCAGTTCCCAGCCGCTGACATTCAGCGACTAAGAACTCGGGGACTGGAGAATACAAGAAAATAAAGACAATTTCCAGCCGCTGAAATTCAGCGACTAGGAATTCGGGGACTGAACATACCTGAATAGCAGCGCCGAGCATCTTGTGAAGTTCAGCAGCGTCAGTCGACGGGACCGTGAAGGAGGTGCGTCCGCGGCGGGCCTCAATCTCCGTGTACATGATCTCCGGGAATTGTGGAGATTGCGCATCCGCACCGCTTGGAAACCCCCTCGCCATAAAGCGAGGGAATTTCGCCGACGCCCTGGCAGGGGCGCTGGCCGCCGGGACCGGCACCTCCGGCGCGGACGCAGCTGGTGCTGGCTCTGATCGCGTCGCCGCCCCCTCTTCGACGAGCAGCGCAGCAGCTGGCTCCGCGGCGCTTCCCCCGGTCGCGGCATCGTTAGCGCCCCCTTCTGTTTCTTCGTGACTTCAGCAGACGTGACATCCTCGGAGGCCTTCCTCTTCTTGGGCAGATCACCCTCTCCCGCGACTGTGGCCGGGGGAATCTTGGCAACCGAAGGGCGACCAATCTTCTTAGCCCCCGACCTGCATGAGCCCTTCTAATAAGCACAACCACAACACAAAAGAAGCAAAGAAAATTGGGACAAGGAAGTATAACTTACTTGGCGACTAGAAGAACGCGAAGCCCGGTACTGATATGGGCAGGCTTATCCAACTCGGGACCCAGCTTGCGACTGAGCCCCCGCTAGAATACGTCCGAAGCCCACGAAACCGAGGGCTTCCTTGATGATGAAGCCGCAGTCGCCGGGATCTCCGGCTCTAATGCCATTGCCTTCGACGGCAGCGGCGACTTGGGCGGCACTACGTCGGTCGCTTCTTGGCTTGGCACCCCCGAGGTCAACGGTGCGATCGAAGCCTGGGGCGCCTCTAAAACCACCTCTGCGTCCTCGCCCTCAAACCCCTTCGTCGGGATTGCGCCCCTCGGGACCTTGTGCGAGACTTCAGGAGACCCTTCGCCATCGGAGTCGTCATCCGACCCTAACACCACTGACGACCTGACCGGTGATGTAGGCCTTTTTGCCGGCGACTTTGGCCGGCGTGGGGGCTTCGAAGGCGTAGCGGTGCGCCGAGACATCTTCTCCTGGGCGAACACGTCGCCTTCTTCGAACTCGTCCAAGCTGCGGCTCGCTTCGACCTCTCGCTATTTCTGCATTCTGGTCTTGCGAGCCACAGGCGCTGGGGGAGCGACCTCTTCATCTTCCCCGTCGCTATCGGAAGGATCCCCGTCGGAATCTTCCTCCAGCTCCTAGGGGACTTCTTCATCGAGCGGAGGGAGCCAACCCTCCAATACCTGAAAAAGCTGAGAACCACTGCGAGTCAAAAACACGAGAAGCGAAAAGAATGAAATTGGAATACGAACAAAGCGATCAGAAAGAAGAGTTACTGTAGGGGCTCCGTTCTTTACGGGAGTATACAGGGCGACTCCGACCGCCGCACCCGTGAACTCCTTGTCGGTGATCTTCTTCAGGGCAGCCTTGTAATCTTCGGCCTCCCACGACTCCTTGTGCGAGATGGATCAAGCTTCCCGCTGTACTCGTACATCCAGTGTGGACGAGCCGCCAGTGAAACCAGGCGCCGCCCGAGCCAGCAATTGTAGAGGTTGATCGGAATCAACCCCTGGTCCTTCAGCTTCTGGATCTGATCCATCATTTCCGCGACAGCCATCCGCTGATCTTCAGGGAGCTTCTTTGGCGCCATTCGGCGGGGCTCGCTCCTCTCGGCGACGAATTCAGGAAGGGAGACCTCACTGGAGGGAGTAGCTTCCTTGACGTAGAACCAACTTTTTTTCCACTCGCTGGTGGCCTTCTTCGGCAGGAGGAGCTTGACAAAGATGGCCTTCGGCTTCAACTAGAAGGTGACCCCGCCTACGGCCAACATCAAGCCGTTGGACGCCTCGCGCCCGATGCGGCCGTGGAAGAGCTCCAGCCACAGCCAGAAGTATGGCCTGCAGCCGAGGTAGCACTCGCAGAAGGCGACGAAGATCGCCAGCTGCTCGATGCTATGCGGACCAAGATCTGAGGGCTTGATCGCGTAGTACGCGCAGAAGTGGCGGAAGAAGAGTGAAGTGGGGAACCCTAAGCCCCTCCCGAGATGGCTGGTGAAGCAGATGAACTCGCCGGGCCGCGGTTACGGTTCGGTCTCGGAAGGGGGGGGGAACTCGCCAATTCCCCTTGCGGAGCACCCCGGCGTCCTCGAAGGATTTCAGCTGGGCTGTGGTGCACTTGGATTTTCCCCACGAGCCTTTGGGAGGCGCCATTGAGTGAAAAGTGGAATCGCGCGATGCGAGGAGAATAGGTTGGGGTGAGCAGAGAGGAAGAGCAAATGAGGAAGGATGAAGAATGTGAAGCAGGATCGCGAAGCTGATCCATCACTCCCCTTATATGGGAAAAGTCACCCGCCAAAATCGGGATAGTCGTTACCCACGGTAATTGCGCCGTAGTTACCGTTGGAAATTCCAACGGATATTTTGACTAAGGTTGACAGTCCAACTCTTGTGGTCCACTCGCCACCCACCAATCTCTCTTCTCGCCGAAATGACGACTGGGCAGCAATGATGTTCATTAAAGTGACAAGTGGAGCTATGGAGAAATTCTCCTCGGCATTAATAGAGTCCATCGCTGATTCGACTGGGGGCCCAAATTGGGCTCGCCTACTTCAAGCACCAAAGGATGCCTGCGCCTGCATCAACGATGGCCTCGGGGACTACTGATGGGGATATGCCAAAGGATGTATGCTCACCAGTAGGTTTCGAGTGCACCAGAACGCCTGCGATTACGCCTGGAGGATAGCGACTGGACTCTGAGGAAAGAAGAGGCCCATCGACTGGCGACTGGAAGCCCAGGAGCGTAGCAGAAGACCAATTGGATTAGGTCAAAAGCCCCCGGATCCTTATCTTGTTCGGGGACAACTTGTAAACCCTGGGAGGTGCTTCATATATAAACCTCCCTAGGGTATGGTAGAGACTTACGTTCCATCATACACCCCCTCAAGCGACTCACTGCCCAGCCGCCGAGCTCGCCACCCTTGTCACTCACTCTCTCATAATCCAATCTAGCAGGAGTAGGTCTTTACCCTCCGGGGGGCCGAACCTGGGTAAACCCCTGTGCACCTGCCCCCATCTCGCACCGCAGATGGCCGCCAACTCTTCCTGACGAAACTCTCAATTGCTGCCTATGGCAGCGACTGCCGTGGCCATTTCCACGACAATATGCGGGTGCATGGCAGGTTCAGTGCATTGCAGCATAAGGATGCAGTGCATACGCTCTCCACAAGCATACGTTCATCGCAGGTAGAGAACACATTGCACAGACCGCACATCACTATATTGTAGCAGACAACATGCAGGCAACACAGGTAGTGCATATGACTTGAGCCACCAGTGAATTACGGCCTAGAGATGTAGTGCATCCGTTCTAAATGAATAGTACGTGTCCCTGTTCACCGCACGTGCCGAAAGTCTTGCACAGTTGGAACAACACTGTATTGTAGCACACGACATGCAGTCCACATAGGCAGTGCATATACCTGTTCCGGGCAGTTCATTACCGCATAGGGATGCAGTAAGTGCGTTCTAAATGAATAGTCTGTGTCCGTGTCCACCGCAGGTGGAGAACACATTGCACAGTCCACACATAACTATATTGTAGCACACGACATGCACTCCACAGAGGCAGTGCATATGGCTAGAAAGGGCAGTTCACTCCTGCCTACGGATGCAGTGCACAAGATTTCCACATGCAGTGCATATGCGGCTGCATGGCAGGTTCAGTGCATTCCAGCATAAGGATGCAGTGCATACGCTCTGCACAACCATACGTTCATCGCGGGTGGAGAACACATTGCACAGTCCGCACAACACTATATTATAGCACACCACATGCACTCCATAGAGGCAGTGCATATGGTTAGAAAGGACAATTCACTCCTACCTACGGATGCAGTGCACAAGATTTCCACAGGCAGTGCATATGCGGGTGCATGCCAGGTTCAGTACATTCCAGCACAAGGATGCAGTGCATACGCTCTGCATAACCATACGTTCATCGCGGGTGGAGAACATCTTGCACAGACCACACATCACTATATTGTAGCACACGACATGCAGTCAACACTGGCATTGCATAAAGATGTCAATAGCAGTGCCTTCCTAGATAGCGAAGAGACGCAGTGTATCTTGGTGTGCATGGTAGGTGTAGTCCATTCCACAGTCAGTGCACTGCCTGCGCACGTGTTAAAAATGGTCGGTCAGCATTATTAAAGATAGCGCAGCACCCAAGCGGCGAGGCATTATGGATTTGGTGTGAGCTGTATAAGCGTGCAATTAATGCTGTAAACCTCTCGCCCCCTCCTCTTAGGCTTATAAATAGTGTCGGCACCACTTCACACTTGTAAACAGTATTAGTACCAGGGATAACTATTCCATCTCACATACCTACCACCGGCTTCATAATGCCTCGCCGCCTACCCACTTGTTGGACCAAGTTCCCTCCGGGTGCTCGCATACCACTTCCAACGCTACCTAGCTCCGACGACGAAGAAGAGAAAGAGGAGGTATCGTCGCAGGAGTCGGTCGCGGCTCAAGGTGTGGTAGCTTCTGCGGAGAAGGAGCAAAGCTACAAGAACCTACATGAATACGGCTCTTCCTCCATCGACAGCGACCAATCCTACGACCTGATGCTGCCGGCAACCTCAACAAAATTGGACTCGTTCAGTAAGGAGAAGAAGAGGCGGGAGGATGTAAGGAACCGTGAGGAACATACCGCGTTCCTCGCTTATGTGGAGAGCGAGAGTATCTCTGCTCCAGCGGCACCGGAGAAGGAGAAGGAGGAGGTCGACTCATTCGAAATGGAAAAGAAAAGGCGGGAGGATGCCCGAAACCGCGAGAGGGTCGCTGCCTATATGGCGCATAGGCCTGCCGTTCATGAGGCCAATAGCCTAGCAGTTCTGGAGATGACCAATCAGTTTCGACAGGCAGCGGAGGCGAGGAGGAACCAACGTGCGGCAGCGGCAACAGCATTGCAAGCGGCTGTGGCTCCAGCGGCGGCGGCGAACGACGACGAGGCAGGTCCATCATACGTCATCCACATATACAGCGACGAAGACGATTAGGGGATCTAGCTTTATTTTAGGTTTTTCTTTATATATCCATAAATATCATTCAAATATTGTAAAATATCTCGTGATTTGGATAGACTATTAATTTATCTGAATTTCGTAAAATGCCATCGATTCCGCGGTATCCGAGGAAGAAATACGGTGCATAATCATCGTACCGGGCAGTGCACGACCTTCATTAATATACATCCAGATCTTACAAACCAAGGCAGTGCATAGCAGGTTTGAAATGCAGTAGTTTGTTACCAAATCTTTTTTTTTGAACGGGGCAGGGTGCCGAAGGCACACAAATATTTATACCAGCTTAGAGACATTGTACATCATGAATTACAAAGCCTAGATGACAACCCGAGTCATACAGCAAGTCATTCATGTCTCCAGTACAAAGAAAGGGGAGGATGCTGTTATAATACACAAAATGTGCAACCTGTTGCCAGATAGAGCTAGTAGTACGGTGGTAGGGATCACCATATATACAAACAAGGCCAAAATTTTGATTTTTGGCCCGATCCATAACTATAGCTAGAAGTAGATTAAGCGACTTGAAGTGCAGCAAAATATCTACATCATTTGTCCACATCATCCATAATACCCCTGATTTCCTTTGAGATGGCACTACAATACAGTCATTCATATTAAACCGAGCAGAAATATGATTTTCAGTGAATATAGCATTTTTTGTCTCAGAGATAAAAGTTACCTAAGGTTTGGTGGTTGTTATCATCCTGGCAAGATGGCACAATTTAGGACTGCCCAGGTTCTTGCCCACCCCTTGGCAGTTCCACCCAAGGGCCTTCATGGCCCCCGTGGCGCCTTAGAGGCTGGCGACATTGCCTTATCTACAGAAGCTTATTCCTGATCCAGATTGACCTGTACATTGAGCGGAGTGATTGAAGATATTGCTGGAGATTGAACCTGAGGTCCAGCATTGAGTTGTCTGCTGACGCTATCATCATAATATGGAGCATAGCAAGCCATGTAGAGGTCGGTAAGCTCCTGAGGAGGTGAGAAAAGCGCCACGCCTAGAATCCTCCGAGCCCTCTGACAGAGGCGAGATCGACGAGAGTGGCCAAGGGTCGTAATAGGCAGTGTCTCCTGAAACTGACGCTGAAGAAGTGGATATGCGCACTGGAGAAGCACCGGGGTGCAGAATTCTTCCCATAGCAGGACTGCTGCTCCTGCGTATATCTCCGCCATAAACCACACCACTGGGCTTGGAGAATGGTACCAAATGGCAGAACCAGGGCGATTGGCACTAATTCCCAGAGCAGGTCGGAGCTGAGCTCTAGTTTGAGGCGGATGACCCTCATCCCAGCGAGTCCTTCGTGGACGATTCCCAATCTTTGAATCGGCGGCGCCCCTAGAAGGTGTTGGGGATGGGGAGAAGCGTCTTGCAGATCTTCTGCCGGATTGGTTACCTGAGATAGGTCGATACTGATCTGCGGTCTGCAATCCTCCCTCTCCGTCATGACCCTGCTGGAGTGCCTGTTGCGGAGCGTCGGCGCGGATCTCCTTCTATCCTCTTCCTCCAGATTCCCCCATTGCGCTCTACTGGCCGGCCTCAGGGGAACCTCCGACCATGCCCTCTGCATCTCTTCCAATAGCTGGATTGCTGCTCTCTTGAGTCGGAGATCTTGCTACCAATGGGGCCTCTCTTTTTTTGGACGGTGGTTGTAGCTTTTCCGGCGAGGAAAGGCTCTCTTGGAGCGGCCTTTTTGTCTGTCCTTCTTGGGGTGGGAAGAGGGATAGAGGTGACCGCCAAGGAGATGGATGGGCCTGAGAGACATTTTCCCCTTGATGTCCTTCATTGCTAGGGTGGTGCTGCTTCAAAGCTTCTTCCTGGATATGTTTTCCTCTAGTGCTCTCCTGAGAAGAAGAAGGAGCAGTATATAATGAATGCCTAGTTGGTTCAAGATATAGAGCTTCCTTCTGTCCAACCGGACATGGGATAATAGGTATATTATGAGCCAGGCCTTGATTGGGCCTTGGGTGCTGGGCCAAAGCATGGGCATTTATCATGTGCTCCTTTTCATGGGCTGCCTGCTTTAAAATTGTCATCTCCTCATCAACAGTGTATGGAAGCAACTAAGAAGTCTTTGCGTTGTTTGTCTGACGCTGCGACTCATTTAGTTCAAAGTCCATCGGCTGACAACATGTCGGATCCATAATTTTGTTACCAAATCAAATGGGCCTGTGCATAGGCGTGTGTTTAAGAAGCAGAGCTATGGTTACGTACTTTTAAGGTCTCAAATGTAGTGTTTTTAATTAGTTTTTTTATTTTTATGTAATATGAGGCAGTGCATAATACTTTAGAAAAGCAGTGTTATGCTGCAACTAACAATGGGCATGTGAACTATATTAGTGGGCCTTTAATGTATATAAGGAACAATTACATGGTTGCGAAGTTTTGAGGTCTTGTATGGACAATTTCGTAGTGGGTCTTTTTTTATAACTACTAGCACGATTTGCACGATCGGTTAGTTATAAGGATACGAGGAGTCGTGGAAGCGGTAAAGGCGTAAGTTGCAACAACGGCCCACCAGTTCATCATTTGCAGCGCCAAAACTCAGAAGACCAAGGTGTCTATCTAGCGCATAATTATATATTATTTTGTAGTACATCACATACTTGTTCTTATTAGATCTGTCCATGTTTACTACTGCAGAAATAAACAGATTCAAGCCGTGGTACCAGACGTCTTCCTCCCATGGACGACGGGCTTCAAACAATGGAGATTCATCACATTCCTGCTCATGGAACGACGGTTCTTACTATGGTGTACACCAACGAGGAATACACGGTCGACAAAATACTCGCAATGTACGAAGGTTAGCTTGACGAGGTTAGTACTGATCCAACTTACCGTATCTTTGTTTGAAAAGGTTTGCATAAGAATTATGCAGAAAATTTGTAGTACCTTTTCCTAACCAGTACTTTGAACCAGTTTTCATTCGAATCAAACATTAACCCCATACATCCTTTTTCAGAATCCATTGTTTTTTCCTATGATCAAGCAAACTATTTGTAATACGAAGTAATGTAACCCCATATATACATTTTTCCTGTTTGGCAGATGCTGTTTTTTCTCAGTATTCGGAAGATAACGTAGTATCTAAAAATACTGTAGTTTTTCCATAGTTTGGGAGTTTGGCCACAGTAAAACACCAAAGTTTCAAAATTGTGGTATTGCAAAAACTGAGGGTTTTTTGCACGTTTTAAGAAAGAGGTTTGGAGCTATTTTTTTACAAATACTATGGTTTTGTGCAAACTGTAGTATTGATTGCCCGGCGTTGATATACTATGGTTTTATAATACTTTGGTTTGACAAAAGCCAAGAAGCCAAAAGGAGCCTTAGATTGGGCATAGAAAATGCGATCCTACATTTTCCCCTACTCCTATTCTTCACGCCGAAAGAATCAAAAATGTTTCACTAGATTCTGGTACTTACTAAATGATCAAATTTTACTTGACAGGACGACCAGCAGGTACATATGACTCGACCTCGAATACACTCCTAGAGGCAAACAACAAACCATCGCCGTAGTATAACTCGCCATGAGGGAGCACATCCTAGTGTATCATTACGCCAGGAGCACTAAGGAATGCCGGAGGCTACGGGATTTTCTCAAAAAAAAGACAGATCATGTTCGTTAGTGTGGACAAGAGGACAGACATAAAGATGATGCAGAAAGAGAATTTTGATATCCCTGACGAGTACCACATCGACATACATGATATATTCAAGTCAGTGCCACGAGATAATCACAGGGATGGCATGTCCAATCTTGTAGTAACACTCATTGATAGGTCATACATTCAGATAAAGATACTAGCCCGTAACTCAAACATACATGACATATGGGAGTTGAAGCCAATGCTGCAAGAGAATCTGCGTTACTCAACAATAGATGGATATGTCACATATGAGTTGTACAAGAGGATAGCATTCATCAGGGATCTCCTCGGTTTAGATTAACCAATCTTGGATAACAAGCTGTGTATCAGATGTCATGGAGGTTATAAACCGTACAAACGACATAAACAAGCAGGTCCATTAGAGGATACCAAGAAGATATGGCAGAAGGAGCAAGACGGCATCAATCCAAAAGAAGATGTCGACAGATCGGACAAGCAAGAAGATGGCTAGAAGGAAATGTGAATTCAGTAAAGGCTTACGTAGTGTGGCTACAATATTATATCAGTATGGTGATTTTAGGTGATAACAACATATAAAATGTGGATTTGATTTAGCGTTTGATATTTTCCGAACAATGTCATTTTCACAAGCTTGAAACCCTGCTTAGTGTGTGTAATACTTTGAACAATGTGTAATTATATATAGTATGTGCATTCTGAAAGTTTTATTCTAGTAAAACAAATCATATATCCATTTTAAATACAATCTTCTAGTTTGTGTAGGATTATGATGGTTATTCTCATCAATTAACTGTATAGAATATAAAACTAAATAAAGATGCAAATACAAGTAAAAATGCAGTGCATACACGAACACTCAATGGAAGTGCATATTTACTAGTTAAGGCAGATCAGTCAGTATCACTACATGCATCAGAACTCGGAAGCTGAAAACATAATGGACAAAAACAAATAAATATTCAGGCAGCTCATAAACCATATGATCAGCCGTGCAAAACTGCTCATAAATTAGGCAGTGCACCCTTTAAAACGTAGGAGGTGCAAATGGCAGAACTTGTGCAGTACATCAAAAACTGGGAACTCGAAAGCCAAAAACATAGTGAAAAAAATAACTTATCAGGGCAGTACATAAACTGTATGACCGGAAGTGTAAAACTTATCTAAACACACATTCTGACCTTACCGGCTATGGCAGTGCTTACGCCAACCTAGAAGCAGTTAACACAAAACTGCGCATAAATTAGGCAGTGCACCCTTTAAAACCTCGGCAGTGCAAATGGCAGAACTTGTGCAGTACATCAAAAACTGGGAACTCGAAAGCCGAAAACATAGTGAAAAAAATAACTTATCAGGGCAGTACATAAATTGTATGATCGGCAGTGCAAAACTTATCTAAACACACATTCGGACCTTACCAGCTATAGCAGTGCTTACGCCAACCTAGAAGCAGTTAACACAAAACTGCGCATAAATTAGGCAGTGCACCCTTTAAAACCTAGGGAGTGCAAATGACAGAACTTGTGCAGTGCATCAAAAACTGGGAACTCGAAAGCCGAAAACATAGTGACAAAAAAATAACTTATCAGGGCAGTACATAAACTGTATGACCGGTAGTGCAAAACTAATCTAAACACACATTCTGAGCTTACCGGCTATGGCAGTGCTTACGCCAACCTAGAAGTAGTTAACACAAAACTGCGTATAAATTAGGCAGTGTATCCTTTAAACCTAGGCAGTGCAAATGGCAGAATTTGTGCAGTACATAAAACTGGGAACTCGAAATCCGAAAACATAGTGAAAAAAAACTTATCAGGACAGTACATAAATTGTATGACCGGCAGTGCAAAACTTATCTAAACACACATTCTGACCTTACCGGCTATGGCTGTGCTTACGCCAACCTAGAAGCAGTTAACACAAAACTGCACATAAATTAGGCAGTGCACCATTTAAAACCTAGGCAATGCAAATGTCAGAACTTGTGCAGTACATCAAAAACTGGGAACTCGAAAGCCGAAAACATAGTGAAACAAATAACTTCTCAGGGTAATATATAAACTGTGTGACCGGCAGTGCAAAACTTATCTAAACACACATTCTGATCTTACCGGCTATGGTAGTGCTTACGCCAACCTAGAAGCAGTTAACATAAAACTGCGCATCAATTAGGCAGTGCACCCTTTAAAACCCAGGCAGTGCAAATGGCAGAACTTGTGTAGTACATCAAAAACTTAGAACTCGAAAGCCGAAAACATAGTGACAAAAAAATAACTTATTAGGGCAGTACATAAACTATATGGCCGGCAGTGCAAAACTTATCTAAACACACATTCTTATCTTACCGGCTATGGCAGTGCTTACGCCAACCTAAGCAGTTAACACAAAACTACGCATAAATTAGGCAGTGCACCCTTTAAAATATAGGCAGTGCAAATGGCAGAACTTGTACAGTACATCAAAATCTGGGAACTCAAAAGCCAAAAACATAGTGAAAAAAATAACTTATCAGGGCAGTACATTAACTGTATGACCGGCACTTCAAAACATATCTGAACACACATTCTGATCTTACTGGCTATGACAGTGCTTACGTCAACCTAGAAGAAGTTAACACAAAATTACGCATAAATTAGGCAGTGCACCCTTTAAAACGTAGGCATTGCAAATGGCAGAACTTGTGCAGTACATCAAAAGTGGGAACACGAAAGCCGAAAACATAGTGGAAAAAAATAACTTATTACGGCAGTACATAAACTGTATGACCGGCTGTGCAAAACTTATCTAAATACACATACTGATCTTACCGGCTATGTTAGTGCTTCCGCCAACCTAGAAGCAGTTAACACAAAACTGCGCATAAATTAGGCAGTGCACCCTTTAAAACATAGGCAGTGCAAATGGCAAAACTTGTGCAGTACATCAAAAACTGGGAACTCGAAAGCCAAAAACATAGTGAAAAAATAACTTATTTGGGCAGTACATTAACTGTATGACCGGCACTTCAAAACTTATCTGAACACACATTCTGATCTTACTGGCTATGACAATGCTTACGTCAACCTAGAAGAAGTTAACACAAAATTACGCATAAATTAGGCAGTGCACCCTTTAAAACATAGGAAGTGCAAATGGCAGAACTTGTGCAGTACATCAAAACTAGGAACTCGAAAGCCGAAAACATAGTGGAAAAAAATAACTTATCACGGCAGTACATAAACTGTATGACCGGCTGTGCAAAACTTATCTAAATACACATACTGATCTTACCGACTATGGCAGTGCTTACGCCAACCTAGAAGCAGTTAACACAAAACTGCGCATAAATTAGGCAGTGCACCCTTTAAAACATAGGCAGTGCAAATGGCAGAACTTGTGTAGTACATTAAAAACTGGAAACTCAAAAGCCAAAAACATAGTGAAAAAAATAACTCATCAGGGAAATACATTAACTGTATGACTGACACTTCAAAATTTATCTGAACACACATTCTGATCTTACTGGCTATGACAGTGCTTACGTCAACCTAGAAGCAGTTAACACAAAATTATGTATAAATTAGGCAGTGCAACCTTTAAAACGTAGGCAATGCAAATGGCAGAACTTGTGCAGTACATCAAAACTGGGAACTCGAAAGCCGAAAACATAGTGGAAAAAAATAACTTATCAGGACAGTACATAAACTGTATGACCGGCAGTGTAAAACTTATCTAAACACCCATACTGATCTTACCGGCTATGGCAGCGCTTACACCAACTTAGAAGCAGTTAACATAAAACACCGACCAAGAGAATACAATGTCACTCCCCCAACACTAAAGTAAATAGAACTTACATCAAATACAAATTGTGTGCAAGCAAAGAGAAGTAAACATATATTGGTCAATAAGAAAGCAGTGCACGAATTAAAATTAGGCAGTGCATTCCATATAACTTAGATACAGCTGGTGCAATGCATCAATGAAATCTAATAAGGCACTTAGTCAAATAAAATTACTGCTGATCACTCAAGATCATCTGAGGCATCAAAATTAAGTAGACGCAAGGCAGTTCATTGCTTCTAAACAAGGCAGAGCAACCAAAACTACCACCCCATACACGATTTCTTGTTCCCTCTAGTATCCAACCCACGGAAAGGTAGTCCGAAAAAACAAAACCCGCGGAAAACAGAGTCATTCTGCTACCGTCCTTGTCGTCGACCAGGAGCAACAACATCCAGAAACAAACCGCCCAACGCCGGCAACCGTGAAAACAACCACCTTCCCACACCCCCAACACCAATATCACACACCACGCTCCGCCAACAACAACCACCCCAGATCACCCCGCCCCCGCCGACCCACCCCAACGTAATCTAGTCCAACCCTTCAAATCCAACCCACCACCGCCCGCATCAAACAATCCTCCGACGGTAGCAAGTTCGTCCACAGGAACCTGCACCGATTTTGAACGAAACTCCCCGGCGATCTCGATAGAGAAGATACATTCACAAAAAAGGTAAACGACGGAAGGCGAGAGAGCGGCGGAAGGCCCCTGCTTCCTCTTATTCAAGAAACAAGTACGCGTAGGAACCTACAACAAGAGGTACGCCGAATTTATATCAATCAAAATCATATAATTTCGGTTTAACACTAGATTCTTCACAAATCTGTAACAGAAAGTAAAATTTATAGTACATACTATCTAACTCCACTTTTAATACATTCATTTCACTTCCTTATCGCCATACAAAGCATATGTGACTAACATTTTAGAGATTACATATGTATAGTTGCTTTTCGTAAGTAATTATTGAAAAAAATAGGGAAATCGAATTCATATATAGAAAGGATAGTCAAATATATTAAAACATCGAATCAGTGAAAATAATTACTAAGGATTAGAAGATTGCATAAAGAATTACTAATTTTCTGCCACACTTACTAAGAATTGTCTTATGCTAAAAATATTATTTAATTATTAGGTGAAATGGAGGACAACAGAAGTCCTAGCCCTGGGAAGGTATAGAGCAATATACAACATACCTTGTAGTCATCACTAACATAGGTATAGAAATAGCATTTATTTAATACAACTTCTTTGCAGAGCATACCTGAAAATACGTATGCTGACAAAAAAAAGTCATTGCTAACCCAAGGTAATGCTGTAAAACAAAGTAAAAGTACATATTATTAGTGCTTCTTCTTCATATAGTAATGAAAAATATTGCCCCAAAACAGATAACCAGAACAGAATTCAGGTCCACACCAGCCAACTATCAATAACACCATCACAAAGTGTGGACTGCATAGAAACACCCACACAGGAATGGCAAGTGGAAGATCAACTAGCAGAAGAGGAAGAGAAGAAAAATAATAAGAAAGCAGTAAAAAAAGAAAATTGAACCTGGATAAAGTTAAGAAGAAACTACCTCTTGCATCAACCTCTAAAGAATGTGTGGATGATGAAAAAAAAGGAACAAAACATACCCCAGGATGACCCAATCCCACTGAGTGTTCAGCTTCCAGACAGCAGTACCACAATAGATTTATAGTCCAGTACAAGAAGATTGAAGCGCGGAAAGCAATAGTACCAGAAGAGCAAGGTAACCCTCAAGAAAAAAAGAGGAGAGCATCTATAATATCAAAGGAAGAAAAAGGATAGCTGAAAGAGCAAGAGAACAACACAGATGAGGATGAGAGCAGTGACGACGATGATGAAGACTACAACATTCTTCCAGAAGGAATACAATCTGAAACAGAAGATGATG
Source organism: Avena eriantha (assembly GCA_910589775.1). Lineage (NCBI taxonomy): Eukaryota > Viridiplantae > Streptophyta > Magnoliopsida > Poales > Poaceae > Avena > Avena eriantha. Next base: position 91,568,291 of record OU342740.1, read on the forward strand.
ACGATGTTGCAGGTGATACGGAAGAAACTGTAGGAGAATTAGATAATAAGGTTAGTAAATATTTACATAAATAAATTAACCATATGACATTCATTTTGGAAAATCCATAGCATGAACTGACAGCATAAAATCTTACATGCAGCAAACTGGGAGAAAACGCAAACGCAAGGATTAGAGCAAGAATATGATTCAAGGAACCTTGACAACATGTGAAAAAAAGCTACGCAAGGACACCGGCACAAACTACATAGTAAGGTGTTCACTCAAAGAGCTCAACAAATTGCTTACATAGGTCCTTAGCGATGATCAAAAAACGAGCTATCAAATGTTGGGTAGGGATTCCTGTTTAGTTACAGAGTAACATAAAACCTGTCATGGCCATTGATCTTGTGGTTATACGAGAAAATTGATAGAGTTACAATGGTAATGGAACTTGGAGCCGGCATGGACATTGAAATAACACCAGAAGTTGTGATATCAGTGTTCGGCTTCCCTAACGGACCTAACACAGCTCCATTACCATCAATGGATGGTAACACAGAAGCTCTCAAATGGCTAAGGAAAGAACTTGGAATAACAGCGACAAAACAAGTTCAACTTAATGATCTATATAAGCAAATAAAGAAAGGTGGCACAAGTCCTTTCACAATGCAATGCATATTTCTGGTCATTTTCAAGAGTACTGTCTGCCCCACTGTACACGCAAAGATAGGCCGAGAGGCTGGAATGATACACAATGTAGACTACAAGAAGCTTCATAAAATGGATATCTGCCGCGTAGTAGTGGATGAACAGAAGAGCGGAGTTCAGAATTTGTTTTTGCAGAAAAGAAAAACAGAAACAAGAAAAAGGGTAAGTGTCCTGTTAAAAAATCAAATAACAAAGGAGCTGAGTGATGTACAATTCTGCCTTTAATAGTCTATCTGGACACTAAAAGGTGTGAGAATTCAATCAACATGATTGAAACACCAAGGCTGCATGTTCTTGACAATGAATTATTGTCATCCATTGTGCAGAAGGACAGACATAAACATAACATTGAGAAATTCGGAGCATTGAAATATGTAAGTACACATACTGATAATATGCATCTTTGTATTTCCTTATTGCATATCTGATTTCATTCTGTAACATAAGAAGATTGAGCATAAAAATATCTAAATCGTCCTCTTCACATGAAACAGATTAAGACTAGTTCCGAGCTGCAGCACTACAACAAAGGTTTTCATACAAAGAAAAACAGTTGCTCAAATACGGTGGTGGATAATGACCAGGAGAACCAGAAGAACAAGTATGCAATAGTTCTTGCCGGAGAAAACTCAAACATTCCAACTGAAGAACCTTCTGTCCAGCCAAATCCAATCGGAGGTCTCATGGCAGATGTTCAGAAGATGCAGCAAGCAATGGATCTCCTAAGACAGATTACTGACAATCCAGAAAACATATGTCAAAATTTAGAAACTAACAACGAACTAGGTATCATCAGTAAATACAAACAAGATGTCAACAGAGAAGGACTTCAGATTCTAGACTCAATGGATAAGCTTAACTTATACATGGAGTTGGCAAAAGATATAGCAGTTAGATTAACAACAAAAAGAGGATCTGTCAGAATGGAAGATCCTGCATCATGTTCATTGCAGCAAAATGAAACTGAGAAAAACAACTCTGGCAGTGTTGATACGTCTAAAAAAATAGAAGACACAATGATCGAAGCTACAAAGGTAATTTATATAACTATTTCTAGTTATTGCACGATATAATACGAATGATTGCTGCTAGTTTAACTGTGATGTATTATTATATTTAAATGGATTGGACAATCAGGCAGATGATACCAATAATGAAACTGCAGCAAAAGGACAGGAGCACGCAACATCAACAATAACAAAAGACAAATATCTAAAGGTAGACACTCATTTAGTAGAAAGGGGATAATTTGCTATAATATAAAACAAAAATAAAAAGCTAATGATGGTTATAACATTCATAACAATTCAACAAAGAACTAATATAAACTTCTGATTGTAGGGGGACACATGAGGAGATAAAAACAACCAAACTCCCTCTGACGAAGCAGCAGTAGCAGCAGAAACAAGAATACGCTCATCTGACACAGTGAACAGGCAAGAACAAGACAAACAAGAGGAACATTAAACAGAAGATAAAGAAAAATAGAAGATTAAAGTTGAAGACAGTGAAGTTGGACACAAAGCATAAGATTTACTACCAGTCAGTACCAATCTGACAGCAGAAGGTCATATGACGTAGCTACAACTTATATTTATGAAATTAATTTTTTGAACAATTTGATTCATTTGTAAACATACCATGTTTCTACTGGTGTTAATAAATTAAAGATACACTTGCAAAATAGAGCTTGCTAAACATATCAAAAAATCTGGCTGTAATGACCATGAAGAGATTTGTATGAACGAGTATGGTTACAAGTATTAGCCAGTCTACCATTTGTACTCGTCAAACACGATAGTTGAACCAGTAAACTGTCTCAACTACTGTAACTGAACTGTCATCCAACTACCATTCTGATGCACTGCCAAACATTAGTCATTGCACTGATTTTTCTACACTTCATTTTTTTAGATACAGATAGTGGAGACCAACCAAACAAGGACAGCAGGCAAATACAATCCAAATGGAAAAAATTGTATAACGTGATATGCAAGATCATAGACAAAAAACTGTCAAGAGAAGATACAGCTATATTAAAGTGAGATGATTTTAAAAATTATCATTTTGCACTTTGCATATTTTTTCAGAACCATACTGTGTTATAATAAAAAATACTCCACTCTGCAGAACTCGGTATATCTTGAAGCACGAGAAAACCAATACAAAGGTGCCACTGTATTACATATCAAGTGCTTTCAGAAACGAAGGACTGCTAGGTGATACAGAGGGTGAATTTGTGTTAACCTATCTTGAAGAACAACTTAGGAGAACCAAGTCGAAGAAGAAAATTATTCATTACAGAGCAACTGTAAGTACTATAGAAAAAGTAACTGTAAATAATAAACAGAGGTATTTATATATTCAGATCAAACAAACTAACGGTTGTTTTCCAGAAAAAATTATTAACATTAGCGCAGTGAAAGACGATAAAAGAAGTATGCGTTCGGTAGAGGACTTGTTTAAACCAGACGCAGCAGACTGTCTAGACAAATACGAACTAGTAAGTAGAACAATAATGTTCATTACAATATAATTTTTGACAACTTGAAGAACACCATACTGCAAATACAAGCTTGTATATTCATTTTTTAAACAGAAAAAATATGTTAACCAATGTTAAATAATTGCTCATGCAGATAATGTTTCCTTTCCTCGAGTGACCTCCTAAGGAAAGTTCAGGTTCAATAGGTCACTAGTTCAAATTGACAGTAGATATTTTGGAGAAGAAGTTCAGGATTTATGATTCATTGAGAGAGCCAGGGGATATTAATCTTGAAAAAGTATGCTCAAAATTGATCATGAAAATAAAGACATTGTGGAGCGAAGGTTTTGGAACAACAGAAACAGAAGTCCAAACGCAGATGATTTTGAGGTAGTATAGGAACACATGCCTCTACAAGATAATGGATAAATGTTCATACATAACATAAAATTTACTCTTGTATTGAACTACTAATCTTTGTCAACTTTTAACTATTTGACAACAACTAAAATGAAAAACGTTATGTAGCTGTGACTGTGGGTTCTTCATGCTCTATATGATCGAGAACTGCACCAGAGATCACGTTCTAGAATTCACAAAAAAGATATTTTGGATTACAAGGAAATGCTTCTCATTAGGATACTGACATCAGACATCTTCACCGTAAACATTGAAACATTAAATGATAGAATATTAGGTAATCCTTTACACCGTTTTTTGACTAGTATTGTACATACTACAGTATGTTGTTTCATAATATTGTTACTATAAAGTGCGACACAAGTATTTACAAATTTGTAGCATCTACATGCCATTTCGAATATCAAGTGCTATTCATAAGAAGAGATTTCCAAGACTTGAAGACAGATATATTGCTAGGAATTCAAGAGAAAGGAAACAAGATGTCAAACAAATCAACGATACAACTGAAAGAAACTAACGAGAAAGAGACCTTCAGAGAAAGATATAGAAGAAATCCAAAAAAGTGTAAGGTTTCGATGGAAAGAACAGAAAAATCGAAATCTAGAAGAAAGACTTGTTTTCATTCTAGCTAAATTTAAAGAAATAGAGAATGCAAGGAAAGTACGGCAAAAACTAATCGAATATGCATCAAAACCAGATTACGGAGAGTAAGTGTAAAGCTTAACTTGATACAGCTAGATTTCTTTTAATTAGCCTAGATCTTTTTTGTTATAATCTAAACTAACACCCCTGTAATACTAATCCTGTTTTTTGTAATACAAGAGGAGATTTTTTATCAAGACAACTAGATCCAATGAATCAAGATATTTTTATCTGACATATACTGCACGTGAACTAGCAGACAGTTTCAAAGAGAATGGATGGATAGACAATGAATTTTTAGATGTTGTCATCCATAGATGGAGAAGTAATGATGAGTTCAAATATCTTTTCCTAGAAGGAAAAAGGGTAATCCTACCCACATAGGTAACATCAGTATTAGATTTTATGGACAAAAACAAAAAATTGAACCTGAAGATATTGCTCGCACAATTGATTACCTCATAGGAATAGACAACCTTACAAAAGCAGGCACGGTGAGTTATTTTAGAAATAAGCATAAATTTCTATATTCAGTATTAAGATACCTCATAAAACTAAAAATTACCACATGTTTAAAATTTACTTGAGTATTATATCTACTTCCATACACAGATACTACTACCGGTTCATTGCAAGAAACATTTTTCAGTTTATGTCTTAAATGGGTCTGCTCGGAATCCAAATGTTGAGATCATAGACTCATTCGCATACAATAAAAGTAAAGAGATGTAGGATTACCACAATAACATAGGACAAACTATGATAAGACTCCTACCAAAATGTAGACATTACTAGAAAACTTTTACTAGAGTCAGAGTGTTATTTCTAAATATATAAAAACATATAAGAACTTACTACCCTTTTTATCTAACAAAGTCACTATAATGTGTCAATATACAGCTAAGCATGTTCGAACAAGTGCTAGAGTGCACTTACAAAGATGATACATTGCCAAGATGGAGTGCATCATTCAAAAGTATGCGCTACGTGAGAACTAAAAAACAAGATGAAGACGCATGTGGACTGTGGACATTATATTACCTACAGAGATACAATGACAAAGTTATAGAAAAAGGAAAGACGTCAAGTGTAAGCAGTAGTTAGATAGAAATTTTTGAAAAATGTTGATTACATAGACTTTACAATACTTATCAGGATACAAGCTCCAGTATTAGAGATGAACAACTGTACACACCAAACACTGAAGAACCTACCAGAAGATCTTAGGGAGTTAGGTCCAAACATGGAGATGCCACAAATTGCAATAACATTAAGTGATTACAGCAAGATTCCGAAACATGTACATTATTTCGTCAAACCTGATGGCATGCACATATTGCATCTAACTAGACAAAGGCAAAGGAAATAACAATATATATGGACGTAAGTACACGCTTTTTAATCTGTAACAGATAACTTGTTTTCTGATTTTAAGTTGGTAGTGCAATATCTACTTGCAGTGTATTGGCATCAATGGGCCAGTGCATCTGCATACACTCTTGCATAGCTATGTATAAAAATTATAATTTCATCACAATGAACAAAATAATAATTGGCATCTATGTGAGTAGTGCATATCGCAAACGCATATATCGATAAAAACAATTGCATAGCTATGTGTAAAAATTATATTTTCATCACACTGAACCAAGTATAAACTACTTCCACATGAAGATCATAGTCAACCCAGTATAAACTTCCTCTAGGTAGTCTTTAAACAAACTACTTACATAGATATCCTTGCACTACCATGGACAAATTGCATACATAAGTAAAGAAGGCAGTGCAACAAATTAGCATAAGGCAGAATATACATATGTACGAGACAGTGCATCTAAATTTATGTGGGTAGTGCATGCACCACTAAAAACACTCTTCCATCCCTATGTGTGAAAATTATATTTTCAGCGCACTCAACACAGTATAAACTGTTTCTAGATGATCATTTCAAAAACTGCCTAAATAGATATCCTTGCACTACCATAGAACCATGTGTACATGAGTAAATACGACAGTGCAACCAGTCTGGTCAAGCCAGAACAAATAAGCTATATACCACATACGGAAAGAACACCGCAGTGCACCGTAGCTAGTCAGAGCAGTGCAAATAGAAAAATTCACTGACAGACAGACACTTGCTTCATTACGTACATACTTACTAAATTACATACAATATTGCTCCATCACATTCATTAAGTGCTCTTCACAAACACCGTTACAAACACTTACAACATGATAGGCCAAATTTAGCTAGCATTTAAAATATGGACAATTTCTTATCAAGCTCCTTGACCTCTTTGTGAATGTCATCCATGCACTCTATGCAGTTACTACGGCGCTCAAGAATATCCTTTAGTGATTGCATTGCATGTAACCTGTCAAGACATGCATTTTTTTGTTTCAATGTCTTCAAAATGATTGGCTATCATGTCGGCGAATTTCTCATCAAGCTTCTGTCTATCAGCTAGTAGCTGAGCCATATCCATCGTCAGAGTATCCCGCTCTAAGTCCCAGGCTGCAGCATTAGCTTTATACTTGTTGAGCTCCACCTTCATCATAGCAGCATCTTCGACAACGTATTGCATTCCGACGATCTCGTGTTGAAGACGGTCACACTCTACAGTAATAGTCATCTTTTCTTACCTCCTTCTTGGAGAGCTTGACACACAATTCTGATACCTTAGCCTTCTTAGCAGCAAGTTCATTACGAAGCCTCTGATATTCTGCATCAACATGATTACTGCCATCCGAAACTCCCGTAACTAATGGCAGTGAATCCTAATATTTTCACAGCAAACAACAATAAGATTTAGTGTAAATAGAACTGATCGTAGTAAAAAATAGCCAACATACAAATACACGCACATTGATTAGCCCGCTCGGATGCACCACAGGAACAAACGACGACGGAGTAGATGCCAAATGCGAGCAACAATGAACACCAGAGGAGTAAGACCTATATGTAAGTTCCAAACGTCAACGACACAACAAGATCTTCAAAAAACTATTCCGAAAAAATAGAAATGAATACAAGAAAAGATAAAACAGCAAAACTTACCCGGACTCGTCGATCTTGGGACGGTTGCATCGAGACGACGACGAACCTTCGGCGAACGAATCCATGATGGTGGGCAGCAGGGCAGCGCCCTCCGCGCCCCGTTCCCTCCACTCAGCAGCTTCCAAACGTATCGTGAGAGCTGTCTGCTGCTTTCTAGACAAAGGCTTCCTCGTTGGATCCATGGCAGAAAGAACTGAAAATAGAACTGGAAGAAGAACCGTCAAAGGAAAACAAAACGTCTAGTAGAAGAGGAACTGAGACTGGAATGCGAAATGTTAAGCATCAACGTCTGAATTTATAATGTACTTATACACATTGAACAGTCTTCTCACCTACCAAAATTAAAATACACCCCACACATCATCCTGGATCAACGATCGACCAAAGCTATAATACTATGCCTAATATAAACGCAATTAACAATTCAGCGAATGAAAAAGCGCACGTGGATCGAATGTTAAGTTTACCGAGGTTGCGAACAACAATGCGCACGGCACTGCAGTAAAAATAGAGCAGTTCAACAAGCAGATAATATGGCAGTGCACGCGGATAAACCGTGGAGTACTCAATATACAAATTTGGTAAAAAGTATACTACTTTGAGTAAAATACACTATAAAATTTCAATAACCCGTAAATAAAAAAATAGAAAAACAAAACCTAAATAAAAAAATAAGGAAATAGTAATTACCGTTAAAAAAACATGATTTATTGTTAGTCCGTCAGACTTTCAATTTCGCAGATACCATGCACTGCCAAAAATGTCAACTATGCACTGCGTCGATATACAAGTTCAGATTTATTGTTAGTCCGTCAGACTTTCAATTTCGTCAAGTTAGCACATAACCGTTTTAGTTGGTTGATTTATAAATGGAGGGAAATCAAAGGGACTATGTTCAGTTCTCTCCACTGCTCTCCCACTACGCACGTCCAGAGCACTTTCCGAGAACAGTTCCTCAGAGTAGAGCAGTTTCTCAGAAAAGTTCGTCGCATCCCGATCGAGATTTCTCCTCTAATCCCATATCCCTTTCCTTTTCTTTATTGGTTTCAGTTCTAATACTTATTTGTTTCTTCATTTCAAGAACTTTGTTCTTTTATTTGATTCTCCATTCCATTGTCTTTGTACAACTCGACGGTGAGTTTTGCATCACACTTGCATTTTATTTTTTAGTTTCCCCGTAATCCTTTATGTGTTCTTCCTATCATCTTATCCCATAATACTATCGTGTAATTTATTCCTGATAATTGATCTGTTTGACACTTTCTAGATTAGGAGTTAATACACAGTTCATTTCTTAAATGCATTGTTAATTTTATCAGGTGTTTCTTAGAATGGACTGTACAGTGTGCAGGCAACCTGCCAACAATTGTGGTAGGGCACAGAGGAGAGCAGACATCTTCCAAATTAACATTGTTCAAGGTTTTCCCATCAATGGTGTGGTAAGTTTTTATATATTTACGAGAAGGTTTTCAAAGGTTTTATTCAAAACGATCGAAATTGTCGTTTTATGTACTGATTATTTTACATTCTATTTGTCACATGAACTGAACCATGTTGTTTACCTTCAGGTAGTGCCATGCTCATTTAGGGAAAGACTGAATGATTTCACTCTAAATAATTGGATGGTTGCAAACAGTGAAGAATTAAGGAATTTTGATTTGTTCCTCAAGAAGTCTAATATTAGGACAATAATTTGTGGTCCATACTAGAAGTCCCTGATGAGGGTTTATGATATATCACTTGGAGATGTAGTGCTTTTTGAATATGATGACGACCCACTTGATCATGTTGGTTTGAACTTGACCAACTTATTCCATGTCACTGTTTACTCTAATGGTGAAGATAAAAAGATTCATGAACCACCTGGTATTTCCCTTATTTACTGTAAATAATTTGCACATACAGTTTTTCCTTGTCCTACTACTAGATAATCATAATAATATTCTTTACTACTCAACATGTATTTTCACTCATTCATCAGAGGTGAGAGATGTGCCTACATCCATCAGAAGCATTCTACACAGGACCATCTTCTCAGACATAAATGCACTAACTGAGCAGCAAATGGCTTCAATCTTATTTAGCATTTACAAAGATGTTCATGTCACAGAACATCAGTTTTTTGAAACTAAAGATGAAAATCATTTCTGGGTACACAAGATGAATATGGATAACCATGACCATAATACACTGGTTAGTTTCCACATATTTAATCATATTTTATGTTCAGATTCAACATATAATTGAATGAACTTGTTAATTTAGAATGCTTGTTAAAATACTAACTTTTTTCTTTATTGCAGTTCATGCCAATTGAGGTTGTAGATTGTTTCACGTACCCAACTCAGGGCATAACACATCTGTACAGACAGGGACATGATCTTGAAAGAGAAGAAGAGAATTTTATTGCATGTGCATATACTGTACAAAGGGACAATGGACGTGTTAGCTTCACCACAGGATGGCCTGACTTCACATTTGCTGCTGATGTTGCATGGGCATCACTACTTCTCGTTCTAGTAGAGCATATGCAGGAGCACCTTGGTCTCAACTTTGTTGAGATTGTCATCTAGTGGTTAACTTGGGAAAACATTATTCAGATAGTCATCTTTTCTTGTTTGATCTAGTGCTAAAGTGTATTGTATTCGTGTTGTTTAGTAAGTTGAATATCTTTTACATACTGTAATGTCAATGAATGTACTCAGTAAGTTTAACAATTTGATCATCTTCTAAATATTGCATATGTGAATCGTGGACCTTGAATACTATGCACTGCTCAAGCTACAACCAATGCACTGCCTCCCTGTGCTACGAGCAAGCCAATCGAACTCATCCTATAAGCAGTGCATGGCCTAGCAAAGCGTAGATGCTCAACACTACACTCTATGCACTGCTCAATCTACAACTAAAGCACTGCCCACCTGTGCTACGAGAACCTCACTCGAACTCCTCCTATAAGCAGTGCACGGCCCAGCACAGCACAGATGCTGAGCCCTGCATGCCATGCACTGCTCAAGCTACAACCACTGCACTGCCTCCATGTGCTACCAGCAAGCCACTCGAACTCCTCCTGTAAGCAGTGCACGGCCTCCTGTAAGCAGTGTACAGCCCAGCACATCGCATATGCTCAGCAGTACATGTCATGCACTGCTCAAGCCACAACCAGTGCACTGCCCCCCTGTCCTAAGAGCAAGACACTCGAATTCCTACTCTAAGCAGTGCATGGCCTCCTGTAAGCAGTGCACGACTCAGCAAAGCATAGATACTCAGCACTACACTCCATGCACTGCTCAAGATACATACAATGCATTGCCCCCCTATTCTACGAGCAAGCCACTCGAACTCCTACACTAAGCAGTGCACAGCCTCCTGTAAGCAGTGTACGACCCAGCACATCATAGATGCTCAGCACTACACACCATGCACTGATCACGCTACAACCAGTGCACGGCCTCCCTGTGCTACGAGCAAGCCGCTAGAAATCCTCCTGTAAGCAGTGCACGGCCTCCTATAAGCAGTACACGGCTCAGCAAAGCGCAGATACTCAGCACTACACGCCATGCACTGCTCACGATAAAAACTATGCACTACCTCCATGTGCTACCAACAAGCCACTCGAACTCCTCCTATAAGCAGTGCACGGCCTCTTGTAAGCAGTGTACAGCCCAGCACATCGTAGATACTCAGCACTACACGCCATGCACTGCTCAAGCTACAACCAGTGCACTGCCCCCCTGTCCTACGAGCAAGCCACTCGAACTCCTATTCTAAGCAGTGCACGGCCTCCTGTAAGCAGTGCACGGCTCAGCAAAGCGCAGATACTTAGCACTGCACTCCATGCACTGCTGAAGATACAAACAATGCACTGCCCCCTATTCTACGAGCAAGCCACTCGAACTCCTACTCTAAGCAGTGCACGGCCTCTAGTAAGCAGTGTACGGCCCAGCACATCGCATATACTCGGCACTACAGGCCATGCACTGCTCACGCTACAACCAGTGCACGACCTCCCTGTGCTACGAGCAAGCCGCTAGAACTCCTTCTGTAAGCAGTGCACGGCCTCCTGTAAGCTGTACACGGATCAGCAAAGTGCAAATACTCAGCACTACACGCCATGCACTGATCACGATACAAACTATGCACTGCCTCCATGTGCTACTGATGGCTCAGTGTCGGCGCCAGAAATGTGCTAGTGCGGGTGCCAGAAAAGTGTTGGTGCGGTGTTGATGAAGAGCTCGTTGGGAACTCCAAGACGAAGGTATGATGAGCACAGCAGCAATTTTCCCTCAGTTATGAAACCAAGGTTTAATCGAACTAGTAGGAGCAAGAAAACACCCCAAAGGTGTTACTAGCTAAGCCTTGGCAGGGCGCACTACCGGTGCTAGTAGCAACGTGGAGACCTGCACAACACAACCACAGAACTTTGTCCCCAACTTGCGATGAGGTTGTCAATCTCACCGTGTTTTGTGGAAAACAAAGGATTAAACGTATCGAATGGAAAGAAGTAAAATTTTGCAGAAAGTAAACACAAAGAAGTAAACAGTTTGTAGATTGTATGTAAAGAAAAAGGACCGGGATCCATAGTTCACTAGAGGTGGCTCTCTTTAAGATAGATAACATGCTGCGTGAACAAATTACAACAGTGCAATTGACAAACATAGAGAAAGCCATACATGCATATACTAATCATCTTGACTCCTTTGGAACTTGATTGGGCATTACAACATTATCCATAGACCGCCATCCAACTGCATCTATGACTAATAATCCACCTTCAGGTTATCATCCAAACCCCCCTCTAGTATTAAGTTGCAAGCAACAGATTATTGCTTTACGAATTGCATGTAATGTAAACAATACGATTGTTCTATGAACAAAGGATTGTTGTTTTCTCCCTAGTAGCAACATCACATCTAGTACCTTAGAGATTTCTGTCACTTCCCCAGATTACCAGAGGCATGAACCCACTATCAAGCATAAATACTAACTCTTGGAGTTGCTAGCATCTACTTGGCCAAGATAGCTACTAACAACGGAAAGCATGCAAGATCACAAATAACAAAGACATGATAGAATCAATAATCAATCTGAAATAGCATCTCAATATCCATCGGATCCCCACAAACACAACATGCAGAATTACAAATAGATGATCTTGATCATGAACGGAGCTCACAAGATCTAAACATGAAAGCACAAAGGAGGAGAACCAGCCATCTAGCTACTACATGGATCCGTAGTCCAAGGATGAACTACTCACGCATCACACCGGAGGCTTGCATGGTGATTAAGAAGGCCTCCAGGGTGAATTCCCCTCTCCGGCAGGGTGCCGGGAAGAGCTTCAGATCCCTCCCGATCTAGGGATGGAGATGACGGCGGCTACAGACTCTTTCGTGGATTTTTGATCGGGTAATTAGGGTTTTCGTACCGAGGGCAATATATAGGCGGAAGAAGAGGCCGAGGGGGTGCCTTGGCTAGCCACACCACCCCTGGCGTGGGCCAATCCTGGCCGCCCGGCCAGGTGGTGTGGCCGCCCTCTAGCCCTTCTTCATCTTGTATTCTAGCATCTGACGACTTCCGGAAAAAATAGGTACTTTGGCTTTTGTCCCGTCCAATTCCGAGTATATTCATTTTCTGACTTTCCTGGAACCAAAAATAGCAGAAAATAGGCAGCTGGCACTGTGGCTCTTGTTAATAGGTTAGTGCAATAAATCATATGAAAAGTATTCCAAAGTATGGACAAAACACAAGAAAGTGGATAAAACCAAGCATGGCACATCAAAAATTATAGATACATTTGCAATGTATCAACATCCCCAAGCTTAACTCCTACTCGTCCTCGAGTAGGTAAGTGATAAAAAGAAAGAATAATTTTTGAGGTGACATGCACCATCAAAGCCATGATAAAAGTATTGTAAAACATTCAAAGATGGGATCATAGTACTTCAATTATAACATGAAAGACAAAGTTCTAGCAATAAGACAAAGAAACTATGATGCAACATGAAAAGGCACAATCCAAAGATTCATGAATAACAATGCTTTGCAAGAGGTTTGTTTGTTTCACATAAAGAAAACATAGCATAATAGTATTCAGCTTGTCCCTCATAGAGTAGCAAAAGATAAATGCATAGGATACCTTCAAAGTTCATAAGAGTTACTAGATACAAATAGTTTAAAACAAGCAATATCAAAGTATGCACATAGAACTAAGAATGGCCACTATGCTCGCAAAGTAGGTGCATAAAGGTAGAAGGTGGAGACTCAATATAATGGTGGAAGAAAGGCCTTTATAGAAGGAAGTAGGGATTCAAGTCTCATAAAGAGCTTCCAAAACTTATGGTACTTATAGCTTTCAGCTCTCATTGCCCCTATCATAAGCATCTTCAAGGTGATTAAGGTTAAAGTGACACAACTAAGAGGATATGCTTGACAACTTATAAACCGAAATCTCATGCCCCTTACTTACGAAGACCGATCCTCATGCTACTCAACTTTAGTCACGAGTAAGATCTTGTCATTGTAAGTACATGTGTATCATAAAAAACCACCAACGGGTACCCCTTGCACATGATACAGGAGCTATCCCATAATCAAAATGACAAGGCAAGCAGACAATGAGCACCTCTGTGATCTTTTTATTTGCTATTTGCATAGGTTTTTATTGAGGATGCTTCATAGATTGCTCATTATGGTGATGCTGCAAGTTTCCACCATGATTAGGCATGGCTTAGGCTAGCAGCCCAGGCATTTCTCTAACACACATACAAACTCCATGATCTTACAAGTTCCACTTTTATTTCACACTGCCGGGATCCGTAAGCAAAAGAACATGATATCAACAGGGTACAAAGTACAAGTGCAATGTTGAAAGCGTTCCCCATGATACATGGTTCTGCTAATTTCAACTTATAAAGTGCAAGCATATACGCAACAAAGAAGGACCCAATGGTTCAAGTTTATTAGATGCAAAAAAAGTAAAGTGTGCCATCAAGTTCGTGAGAGCTTTAATCACTTGTTTTCTCATAACAAGTTTAATTTGGAAGATAAACAAAAGCATGAATATACTTGGAATAGCATAAGCTAGTAGGTAGGTAAGGTGGACTCTTTGGAATAACTTGGTTTAGGGAGTTGGATGCATGAGTGGAACTCATACTTGGTTGTGGAGGGTAGCAAAAGACTGGGAGCGACAAACTAAGAGAGCAATAATGGCCATAATCATGCATAGCGACAAAACATCATTGATCAAAGCATAAAGTGATACTACAAGTTGAAAACTAAAGGATCATAAAGGCTATGGTGACTTGAGATAGTCATAACATGGTGTGAGCATGCGCCAAGTCAACCCAAATAAAGCATCAAAGGAGAACACCACTATACTATGCTTTAATATGCTAAAACAACGCATGATTCATCCAAGGCACATTAAGCAATCTCAATTGTTTATAACAAGTCATGCTACAACAAAGAATACTAAGCATAAAGCCAAAACAATATCAAGCATGGCATGACAAAGCATAGTCCATAGTCAAAAACGAGCTCTTTTTACCACATAAGTATGAACTTTCCTACTCTTTTCCAAACCAAACCAAACTATTTTCAAACAAATGTATGAAAGACGGGGTCCAACCAATTTATTCAGCAAACTAAGCAAACCAAGAAAACGAAAAACAAAAATGAAAACGAAAAAGAAGACACTCCAAGAACAACACAACTGTGCATGAAACAATAGAAATGAAGCGTTTGGAAGAAACCTGGAATTTTCATTGATGAAGAAGGGGATGCCTTGGGCATCCCCAAGCTTTGACGCTTGTACTTCTTGGATATTTCTTGGGGTGACACGCGTGGCATCCCCAAGATTAAGCTTTAGTCCATTCTTCATCTCATTACCGTAGAACTCGTCGTCTTCCAAAGTCGCCAAGATGGTTCACCGACTTCCTAACGCAACCACCATAGGAAATCGATACGGTCACACTATATTTGCTAGTGAAAGCTCTCGAAACAACCTCTACCGTGTCTCAGCATGTGGATTCTCTAGATTCAGAATGTTCACATATTTTTTCTAAGGTTTTACTTATATCTCATCTTCTTCTAGGAGAATCCATGGCCAGGTTCCAGTAGAAAATCCCATCCATCAAGGGGAAGAAGAGAATAATCCTAAGGTGGAAGAATATAATGGTACAAGTGTCGAGAAAATGTAGAAGACGTGCCACAAGAAGAGGATTCGGGTCTAGTGCACAAGACAAGGGTAATAACAATTTCTTGACTCTCCTCTTGTAGTAATATATGTTTTTTAGCTAATTGTTTCAATGGTAATTTCTCTGTGCATCAAAAATAAAAAATATGTATTAATGTTACACTTTGTTACTGAAATAGTTTCTTTCTAATATTTTATATTGATGGTGTAATATCTTCTTCTTATGGGTTGTTGTCAATTCTTATAAAACAATGATAATAGAAATGTACTACATGAAATTCACCTACAATACCAGTATATAAATGGAGATGAACTAGTTAGTTGATATTATATAGAAATTAATGTAGAGCTAAACTTACGACGTAGGAAAGTGTATCTCATAACATTGGGCAAAGAAAGAAATGATGGAATGTGTTCAAAATGGAGGACAATGCTGATGGTGATGGATAGAATAGTATCCGGAATCATGACGAGCCAGCATCAAGGAATGTTAAATAAGAATTGGGACAAGCAGTTCCCAAGAAAGAAGAAACTTCTTCGAAATAGGCTGGGGTGATAATATTTACATTGTTGAAGAATCTACCTATCATATGAACTAATAACTAATGACAATGATTATATGGATTCTACTGTGAAATTTCTAACATCTTAACCTATGATCAACCAGGGGAATAAATATGACGCATTGAATATGGGAGAAAAATATCAATCTGCAAGAGATGGATGATGTGACTTTTCTAACATCTTAATCGTATGGTCAACCAGGGGAACAAAGAGGATGCATTGAATATGGGAGAAAAATATCAATAAGCAAGATATGGATGATGATATCCTTGGAGAATCAGAGGATGATATATTGGTTGATGGCAAGCAATATGAACCGATGATTCCAAGCGACACTGAAGAGGACGATGATGAAGATGATGTAACCTATGTGCCAAGCTAAGATGATATTCTACCTCGCTGAACCAATGTTTCCAAGCGACAACGAAGAGATCATTCATGTCAATGACGATGACAACAATGAACCCATGGTGCCGAGCGAAGATGACCTGGGGAAAGCATACGGTAATGAAAACAAGTGCGACGAGGAGTTGAAAAATGAACATGAACAAAACTATATTACTCAAGGTTGTATTAATTCGCTAGGAGAACTCAGCCCTGAGAACGATGCTACAGTTGTGAAGCAGAGGGAAATTGATTTAACATTTCATATTGTTATGATGGAAGCAGCTGAAGAATCAAGCAAGGAGTTTTAGAAAAAACAACAAAGGATGGCTTCCAGCATCTCAGGTGATGAACATAGTTGATGCTGGAGTTCAAAATATGGATGTGGACTTTGGATCACTACTAGTAACTATGAGTTATGTGCCTGCCATGTTTACAATGTCAAATGTATGTCAAATAGATCAAGACTCTTATTCATGTATATGCTATGATTTGTTTACCAAGGAAATGTTTAAGCTATCTAGGTGCAAAAAACATTTTTACCTGCATACTCTAAATAGTAGCATGTCCAGCTAAAAAACTTATTAGTATGTGTAAGAATTGAGTTGGTTAACTACAAAATACAATTAAGTGAAGTACATAAATTGTTAAGGGGAAAGTTATACACATCATATAATCGTAGTACAACACGTAAAATGTTTAAAAACGTGTACTGTAGCCGCATTTTATTTTTGTTGTTTTCCTAACTATTATTTTTCCGGTTGGAGTCTCCGTTATTTTTCTGGATTTCCACTTCACTTCCTCATGGTTGTAAGTACGAACAAAGTAGATAAAAAGTATAAATATACCAACGTAGACGGAAGAGCCAAAGTACTCATAAGTACAAGCGTACTCACAAATATGTGACTCAATTAATACAGATTTCCATAAACCCGTAAATACAGAATGTCGTAAACTCGTAAGTACAGACTCATCAGTTGCAAAGTACGAACAAACATGTACGTAGAGAAAAAATACACCACAGTAAAATGGTATTCACGATCAAAGTACAAGCAAGTACGAATGTAAAATATAAGAGGGCCATATGTACTAAGACTTCGATTTCATAGAAGAGACGAATTACTCACGGTCATAAGTAGGAACAAAGTAGATAAAAAGTACACATGTACTTACGACCGAAGCATGCGCAAGTACAAATGTAAACACAAGCACACATAGACGAAAAAGCTGAGGTACTCATAAGTACAAGTGTACTCACAAATGAACTAAAATACACATGTGAAATTCATAAATTACAGTGTCGTAAACACGTAAGTACATACGCATCAGTTGCAAAGTACGGACAAAAACATACGCGGAACAGAAATACACCACAACACAAGTGTATTCACGATCAAAGTACATATAAGTACAAATGTAAAATATAAGAGGAACATATGTACTAAGACACCAATTTCACGAAATAGCCGAATTAGTCAAGGGCATAAGTACAAACAAAGTAGTTAAAATATGCACATGTACTTGCGGCGGAAGTATGGCAAGTACAAATGTAAACACAAGCACACGTAGACGAAAGAGCCGAGGTACTCATAAGTACAAGTGTACTCACAAACAAACTAAAGTACAAATGTAAAATTCAGAAAGTACAAAGTATCGTAAATACGTAAGTACGGGCGCATCACTTGCAAGTACGCACAAAAATGTACATAGATAAAAAAATATACCATAGTACAAGGGTACTCACGGTCAAAGTTCACGTAAATATAAATATAAAATATAAGAGCGATATATGTACTAAGTCTTCGATTTCATGGAAAAGTCAAATTATTTACGTTCATAAGTTACAAACAATATAATTTAAAAATATAAGTATACTCATGGTCAAAGTATGCATAAGGTACAAATATAAACAGAACACACATAGATGGAAGAGCTGAGATACTCATAAATACAATTATGTTTACAGTAAAACTATAAGTACAAACGTATAAGTTGAAAAGTACGAGTTGGAAAGTACGAATAAAATGTTATCAGAAAGATACCGTACTAAAAAAGTAACCGGAAATACATGTGCACATAGATTAAAAATATGTGTACAGGAACTATATCTGTATAGGAAGTACAAGTGTACGTAGACAAAAGTACATTTGTACATACAATAAAGTATGTATTCCTTAGACTAAAGTGCATGTGTACAGAAAGTACAAGTGTACTCACAGTTGAAGTATACTTGAGAACAAATATAAATAAAAAGGAAAGTTTACGAAAGTACATAGAAAATAAGAAGAATAGTCAAATTACGAAGTACAACTTTACTCACAGTCGGAGTAAAAAACAAATGGACAAATGTGCTAATAAAAAAAGTACATTGTACTGTAAAAACGTGAGTACAAATATAGCAGATGAAAAGTACGAATAAACGTTGAGTAAATCAAATTATAACCAAAATAAAGTACACATGTACATATACACCAAGTACAAATACCTGTAAGGTTGTAAGTACAAACATAGTTATACAGGCTAACATACGCAAATAAAAAATACAACATAGTAAATTTGTACTTACGGTAAAAGTAAACATAAGTACGAATATAAAAGAAGAGAAATACATAATTATTAAGATTTCAATTTTACGGAAGAGCCGACTTACTAACCGTCGTAATCACAAAAACATCAGTTAAAAAATAGAAATGTACCCATGGTCGAAGTTTGCGCGAGTATAAATGTAAACATAGCACACATAGATGGAAGTAAAACATGAACAGAAAGTTCAACTTCATTGAATAACCAACGTAGTCATAAGTACAAGTGTAACATAATTCGTTAAAACAACTCTAATGAAAGATAAATAGAGATTGGTATATTTATCAACATAGATACAAAAGTATCAATATCGCAAATCTATTTTTTCATCACCCATTCCATAAGCATATATCTACGTAGACCTATTTCGATTACGACTAACAATGTTTCAAACTTCTAGAAACTTTTTCTCATTTCCAAAAAAAGCAAGCATATAGTATGGTAGATGTTGTCGAAGCTTTTTTACATTATTCTATAATAATTTTTTTTGGATAAGAAATCAATATTTAATAGAACATAAAAAATAAACAAAATTAAAACTTATAATCTTGATTATGTGCTCAAATCCACCATTATGTTTCTGTATTATCTTCATTGTGTGAGGTCTATTACCATTATGTTTCAACACAATGTGATTCAAAATATGGACAGTAAGTCTCAAACTTCCTCTGAGTCAAACTAGTAACAACTAGAATCCAAAAATGATGATATTTGATTGAATCATGACCTCTAAAAAATAATAATAAATAAAAACAAAAACAAAATAGTAGGTGTCCATACAATAAAAAACAACGCTTCTTACCAAATCAAGCTCATATATTCTGTAGTTTAGCCGAGGCTCGGTGATACATAGTTTTAGGACTTGAGGGTCTACACCTATTTCGCAAAACAAATGCTGACAATTAAAAGAAAATAGTTAATTGAGAATAAATAATTGGTAATGGAAAAACTAGAATTTGAAATATTTTAAAATAACAAGGTAAAAAATAAACTTAGAACATGGTCACTGAACATTATGAATTTCAGGCACATTGGCCAATGATGGTTGACTAAAACACTGCTATCAAACTTGCATTGAAAACCCAAAATTCTGGTGGGTGGCCCACCTTCCTCTAACTAAAACAATCTTCAAACTAAAATGCAACAAATAGTAATTAGAATAAATACTAATAGGAATAAATAAGAAAAAAATAGAAACACAAGGTTAAAGGAATAATAAAGTAAAACAAAAGTAGAAAATAAAATATGTAAAATAAATAACCTTCTTCCATATTGTTATGGTAAATGTTTAAGAACAAAATTTTCTAGGAAATCAATCTCTGAACTCATTGAATCTCTCACTTGTAAGAAAGGACGGTGATTACCGGCGCTGTGATTGTTAAGAATGTACATTCATTGTTGATGAACTAGAAAAGTTCATTGAGAAACAATTGGACACTCCAGCAACTGTTCCATGATTTCAAGAAACTTCCAACACTCGTTGTTGAGAATAAAAGTTCTGTTGAGGTTGACGACCATTTTGAATATCAAAATCATGAAGAATGAAATCTGCAAAATGAGCAACATTAAATAGATAAGAATTCTCAGCCCCTTTTGAATTAAATCGAGGGAAACTTCGTTGAGAAGCCTCACTGTAAGGATTTGACACATTCAGTTGTGAACTAGATGACGCGTCATAGAAATGGGAGGCAGAAGATGAAGGGTATGAGCTACAAGAACTTTCCACCCAATATAAGATCTATGTACAGTATCATGTATGAAGCCCCTGCTTAGTTGTGCATCAAGATTTGGTACCCGTGAACACGTAGCATCAAAGAAGCGATATTGATTAGCCATGTGTTCCATTGATTGTGATTCTGCTGGCTCAATGAAAATAACAGACATTTTTCTAACATTTGCGGTTCTTGAATCAAAATACGGATAATGTCATGTTTAACACCCTCGAATCGGCCCTATGCAGATTTTAGCGATTCCCGCTAAACCCGCATAGAAATGATTTAAAGATGCCCACCAGGCACTTGCATCTAGGTGAAAAATGATGTAATACCATTATGCAATAGTACATGATCGGACCAACAAGAATATATATATATATACAATAGCGACTCAGCGAGTTAAGAATACATATATAAATTACAAAGATACAAATAAAATTGAAAACGATACAACATCCGAGTACGGATAAAATGCCAGTTGGACTAAGAGTCCCGAATAATAACCAATGGCGTCCATAACCCTGCCTTGGCCAAGTCCGAACAGTAACCTTACTAACGTCATCGAACTCATACCTGTCAAAGAAAAAGGGTGCTGACAAAGGGCAAAGGGAAAAGGGAGCGGCCAGTATTGAGGCTAGTACACGACGAGTCTTAGAATTTGGCGGCTCTCACCTACATAGGTATGGTGAACTTAGCGGCAACAAACCATGCACTAAACAACCTATAGAGACTCGATATAACTTTCAGCTATCAGAGAGGGATAAGTGAAACTTACGGAACCAACCTAATACTAACACCAGCATAATCCATCTAGGAGTTCCCCCTCGAGACCAAACGAGGTAGCCATTTCGAGGAACACACACAGTTGGCAGTTTTATTAACAATTTCATTAAAGTTGCAATAGTTAATAGTCAGATATAGCTAGCATAAGACATTCCAATATCACCAGCTATTGACACTTTTAATTAACCATTCCGTTGTAGTAGATATGATTACTAGTCATGCAAAAGTCAAATTTATAACACTATGTTAGTGTGAGATGTCTATGATCGAGACATTGTGCTCCAAGTAGTCCATAAACAGGAACACAACTTTTCGAAAAGATTTAGCCTGTAGGGTACATAAATAGCAACACACACGATCAACCTTGGGAAAACCCAAATAAAAAGAAACGAGGCATCACGAAAAAGCATTCACAAGATTCAAAAATGATTTCGGGGCTTCTCGCAACGAAGCCAACCCAGCTTCGAGACGGACCTAGGATTTGTGTCAACTACTTTAAACGATTGGGAACCTAAAAGTGTGACTAGGCTTCTCGATACCGCAGAAACATAACACAATAGTACAATAGTAAACCGCTCCTCTAGAAATAGTAGTAAATAAAACAGTAAAGCATGGCATAAGTATAGGATAGTAGTAAAGCTCTAAAATAATTGTGGCCCCAAGAAATAAGATATGAATCAAGCTCAGGCAAAGGGGGATCCAAAAATTCTCCCACATGTGGAGTGCGATAGTCAAGTACCATGCATCAAGTAGTCGGGTCCTAGGTGAACACAAGTGGGTGGGATAAAAACCAGATCTCAACTATTGCCCATTGGTGCCTCTTTATTAGTTATAACTGTTTCCAACATTTTTATTATCAAGTTGTAACTAGAACCATGATTATCTCCACCGTTAAGCATGTGCCAACCTCCCAAAAATTGTGGAACTTGATGACTCGAACCAACATCTGAGCAAGCAAATACGACACAACAAGAAAAGTTGGTTTTTACAATGGATGATTTTTGTGGTTGAAGACCCGTTTCTCGTGGCTAAAAAGTCTTCTATGACGGATTTCCATCGTGGTAAAAGCCTTGTCACAAAAGAATCTACCACGGTTTTTTCTGATTGTGGCGGATTGCACCCTTCAACCACGAAAACTTGTTCCGTCGTAGATCTGTTCGTCAGTCATGTTGACTGCTCACGTCATGCAAAATGCTACGTGGCAAACACCGTTAACGCCTAGTTACCGCCGTTAACGGCCACATAAACCATGGTAGAAGCCAGGCCTGCTAATAATTAATTGGGCCAGCCCATTAGGGGAGCCCAATAAGATTATGACCCGTTACTGTTTCGCCCTGCACTATTTAAAATGGGCCCAAAAGATGCGACCTGTAGCAGCCCGAGAATGTTAGGCTCATTACTATTTCGGCCTATAGAAGCCCACACTGTTCGAATATTGTTTGGCCCGTTAACAGCCTACGTTAAGTAGGCCTGATACTGTTAAGGGCCATGGTCAGCTTGTCACTGTTCGCGCAGCTCGTCCTGGGCCGCCTACGAACGACCCAGTTTTGAGAAGGTCCGATACTGTGCTGCCCTTTTACTATTCTAGCTCGTTACTGTTCTTGTCGTCTACTACTCGTATTCGTTACTGTTGTGGTCCTTTACTGTTCTGGCTCGTTACTATGCTGGTTGTCGTTGTTTAGGCCTGCTAATGTTTAGGCCTATTACTGTTCTGGAATGTTGCTTTTCTAGTCTGTTACTGTTCTGGCCTGTTACTGTGCTGGGTTACCACTGTTCTAGTCTGCTGGTGTTTTGGCCTGCTACTGTTTTGGCTTGTTTTTGTTTTAGCATTTTACTGTTTTAGATTGTCACTATTTTGGCCTATTACTATTTTCTCGTGTTATTGTTTTGTGATGTTACTGTTTTGGACTATTACTCTTCTACCTAGTTGTCATTACTTTTTCGGTAATTCTAAAGCCCATGCAAATATCATAAAAGGAGTATAATTAGCAAGCATATTTTACTGTTCGTGGAAGGCGCAATACAAGAAGGGAAAATAACGAAACCCTATACAGTTACCTGATCGACCTAGCTAGCGCAGTTATGGTACCGCCATTCATGGACAACGTCAACTAAATTCCTACATGGCCTATGCGAGTTCTCTAGATATTACATCAGCTGCAAATTTCTTAAAAATATTACATGACATGAACAAAAGGAAAAGAAAATTCAGCATTTCAGTTGCCAATCAAGTTTATAGTAGAGTCCTCAATTTGCTTTCTCAATCCATTAACTGCATCTCCCTTTGAGTGTGATAGCTACAATGGAAAACCACCTTGAGACATGATCTTGTAGTCCCCTCTTTGGTGAAGATAGCAATAATTGTAGTCTGAAACTAACTAATAACAACTTAATACAGCAAAGAATACAAACTACTCATAGCTAAGAATGAACTAGATAGGAATTATATCTGCATAATATGAACTTGTAGAGCAGGAATGCAAACCATGAATGAACTATATGTCGTTGCCTAGGGCGAACCAGAACCATATACGAGATATAATAGTGTGGCTTGTGCACCTGTAGAACATGACAAACAAACATTAGACAAGTATGCCAACAATCAGATGAGCAATCAAACAAAGTGTTCCTTACAATTTCAGTATAAACTAGCTAGGGCATTTCAGCAAATATATATCGAAGCAGTGGTATCTCCTAGAATACAAAAGACGTCGGGTGACTCGGAATTTGCGGTGAGCTACACAATGGCATGCAGTTACTGTCGTAGCTAAGAATGAATCACATATAAATTATAACCACAACATACCAGAACTTGTCGAGCAGGAATGGAAAACACGAATGAACTATATAATAAAGAATAATTATGCCATTAATTACGATGAATCAACACCAGATACAGAAAATATATAATGGCATCGCTGGTGGAATTATAGGTTGTGCAAACCAACATGTTTAGTGTTGCCTTTTTGAGCTCTATGAAAAGAAAAAGAAAATAGTTAGCGTTGCAGCTTTTGAAGAGCCAGATAGCAACAACAAAATTATAATTGAACTAGTACGAAGAGTTTGAACGGGTACTACAGGATAGCAGAATGATGCCAGGGAGGAAATAATAGAAGGAACTTAGCTCAGAAATAACCAGATGGAGTCAGTAACTGTGGAGTAAGGAATCCACACTAATATTTTCCACTAACATTACATTGTGCAAGAACTACACAATAGCAGGCAATTACTGTTATACGGAGCAGCTAAGATAAGAACATGTGCATGACAATATAACAGACTTGTGGATGACTTGAAATTTGTAGAGCAGCGAATGAAAACGAACATGTCTAATGACATTCTATGTACTAGCACGAAGATCAGGCGTGCCCAGTGACTTATATGTACTAGCATGATTAAAAAAATGCAGTTCACTCTGACTGGATTGAACCTGCTATACCGCTGACAAAAAAACCAAGTTGGAGAGTTGGTTACCTTGGTCGGAGAGGCGTCTAAGCATCGTCAGTACCGTGCGAGTGATGTCCAGGTCACCGAGGGTGCTGCAGTTGCGGTGGCTGTTGGCGTCGGGGAAGCAGATCTTGGGCGGTCGATGTCGGTGCAGTCAACAACGACGACCGTGTAGCTGGTCTGGAGCAGTGGACCTGGAACTTGTTGAACTAGATCTCGTCTGGTGGACAATGGTGAAGCTGCTCTCGTATGATTGGGCAGCTTTCGGCAGCGGAGAAGTAGAGCATGGGAGGTCGACGACGCTATAGGCGCGGTCAGCGAGAGCATAGCTCTGGTGGAGTGGCAGAGAGACCCGGTGAACTAGATACGATAGGGTGGGTGTAGATAAACCGCTCTGACACCTGTGGAATTGCCGCTGGGTGGTGTGTGCGATGGTCCTGGAGGTGAGGGCGTGGGAGAGAAGCCTTGGATTTTGGGATGGCCAGCTGGAAAAACTGCGCGAACCAGGACTATGGAGGTGAAAAAAAAAATAATTATAATCGTGCCGCCGAGCTACCGACTTTAGCATGCCCATAGGGCGTTTGAACATTGGGTTGAATGGGAAATTTAAAGTCAAAAGTTTTTGAAACGGAGGAGCACGAAATGCTTCAAAGTCGGTGTGTTATTTTGCCGCTCGACAGAGATTTTGAATTTGGCTAAAAGCCAAATAATAATAATAGAAAAGTGGTACTCCTTGGTGGGATATTTCGGCTCAAAGTTTTTGAAACAATGGGGCGGGAAATGCTTCAAAGTCGGTGTTTGATTTTTCCAGTCGACAAAGATTTTGAAATTTGGCTACCGGCCAAATAATAATAATAGAAAAGTGGTACTCCCTAGTGGAAGATTTCGGCTCAAAGTTTTTGAAACAGTGGTGCAGGAAATGCTTCAAAGTTGGTATTTGATTTTGCCGCTAGACAAAGATTTTAAATTTGGCTATCGACCAAATAATAATTAATAGTAAAGGGGTACTCCCCGGTGGGAGATTTGGCCTCAAAGTTTCGAAACAGTTGGGCAGGAAATGCTTCAAAGTTGGTTTTTGATTTTGCCGCTCGACAGAGATTTTGAATTTGACTACCGCCCAAATAATAATTAATAGAAAAGTGGTACTCCCCGGTGGGAGGTTTGGCCTCAAAGTTTTTGAAACGATGGGGCGGGAAATGCTTCAAAGTCAGTGTTTGACTTTGCCGCTTGACAGAGATTTTGAATTTGACTACCAGCCAAATAATAATTAATAGAAAAGTGGTACTCCCCGATGGGAGATTTGGCCTCAAAGTTTTTGAAACGGTGGGGCGGTAAATGCTTCAAAGTCAGTGTTTGATTTTTCCGCTCTACAAAGATTTTGAATTTGGCTACCGGCCAAATAATAATAATAGAAAAATGGTACTCCCCGGTGGGAGATTTGCCTTCAAAGTTTTTGAAACGGTGGGGCAGGAAATGCTTCAAAGTTGATTTTAGACTTTGCCGCTTGACAGAGATTTTGAATTTAACTACCAGCTAAATATTAATTAATATAAAAGTGGTACTCCTTAGTGGGAGATTTGTCCTCAATTTTTTATTGAAATGGTGGGGCGGGAAATGCTTCAAAGTCGGCTTTTGACTTTGCCACTCGACAAAGATTTTAAATTTGACTACCGGCCAAATAATAATTAATAGAAAAGTGGTTCTCCCCGGTGGGAGATTTGGCCTCAAAGTTTTTGAAACGGTGGGGCAGGAAATGCTTCAAAGTCAATGTTTGATTTTGCCACTCGACAGAGATTTTAAATTTGGCTAGCGGCCAAATAATATTAACAGAAGAGTGGTACTCCCTGGTGGGAGATTTTGCCACAAAGTTTTTGAAACGGTGGGGCGGGAAATGATTCAAGGTTAGTGTGTGATTTTGCCGCCTGATTGATATTTTGCATTTCTCTACCGGCCAAATAATAATAGAAAAAAGTTAGTAGACCGTACGCTATCTGTCTAGGAATTCAAGTCTTAGAGTCACATCAACTAATCATCCATGAACATAATAATTGCGCAAACTGATATTTTGAATTTGGCTAGGGTCTAAGCAATATTTGGATAAAAGTTGTACTCCCTATTCAGGAATTGAAGGCCGAGAGTGACATTAACTTATCATCCGTAATGAAAATTGGATAACTCCGATTCAAACAGGGTTGGCTGCAGGTTTTAACGCTCGACTGAGATTTCTTAATTTTGTTAACTAGGGTGGTGGCCCGCGCATTGCGCGGGCACCATCTTTAATATTTATACATAAAGACCATGTTATGCCATAGGTAAAAACCATCTTTAATATTTATACTTGTAATTAGATAGTTATACAATTTCTTATTAGTTTGTTATGCCACAAATCAAGGCCATGTAAGATATCTTCGAAGTTAATGTATTTTTGTTGTTCCCATCATAATCTATTGAAAACCCATACATAAATATTAATTTATATTTGCTTTTACAATAAATTATGATGAAATCGATTAAAGTAGAATAAAAATCTAATAGTATAGTGTCATAGAAAAAATAATCCACTTTTTTTAGGTTAATCAATCAGTTTTTTATCAGTATCTTTTTGCAATCTCTCATTTTCCAACTTTTTCATGTCTTAACATATCATCTTTCTTGATCTTCATGTTATTTTGTGCTCTTCGACTCCGGCGAGCGAATTCCGCTCAATACAACTCCTAATTTTACCC
The DNA here is from genome assembly GCA_910589775.1 of Avena eriantha. Lineage (NCBI taxonomy): Eukaryota > Viridiplantae > Streptophyta > Magnoliopsida > Poales > Poaceae > Avena > Avena eriantha. The sequence goes on from OU342740.1 coordinate 91,595,988, forward strand.
TGTCCATCAAGCCGAGTTTAAATCAGGTTTCCATTTTAGTTCGATGGGCCATATTAATTACATGATTCAAATATATATAGTGCTTCGATTGTTTCTTTTTTCACTCATTCCAGTTCCCTTTTTATTTCTTCAAGAACATAAGTACATTGTTCCGGCAAGACTGAGGTGACAAAGCAAAGTATCAAAAGTTCACAAAGAAAGAAAATGATTGACAAGCATAATAGGACTATTATTCAACGTAATAAAAAGGAACATATTTTTGTTGCCCAAAATCCTAAATTAAGATGAGGTTACGAATAGATGCTAGAAAAATTAATGAGAGGTTACAACCACAAAAATGACAAATTTTTGGTATTTGTACCAAATTCTAACTTTATATATGTGCTAAAGAAACACCGAACTTTGAGCAAGCTTACAGAAAGTGGTACGACAATGTTAAAATTTTAAATTATGACAACTGGAAGTAACAACCGAATAAAATCATCTAAAATCATTATTAATCAAGAGAGCCGAGGTTTCCATGAACTATGGATACTGCTTAACCTAAACATAGATATCGAAGCCTATAAATTATTTTAAAATATTAAATGTGTATAACTTTTGAACACACATCTAAAGAAAAGATTCTTGGGTAGTTACCACAGTCAAGATTTTGTCACTCTGAGGCATCGCATCGTCATCACCTCCATGGGTATCTCCACTATGAGGTCACATGGTGAGCTCCAGTTTTTGGTACCACCAGTCATTGCCTCGATGAGTGGAAAAATCAGTCCGCGTCGTGCTTTCCATAGCAAACTTTGGAATATATATATATATAGTGGCGCTATTTGACACCCAGGGTGTAGAATAGTTATTCTTCATCCACCCTCTATCTTTCAAACCATATATGATTTTTACGTCACGTAAATTTTCTCTTACCTCGGAAGTCAAGAAGAACATAAGAAAATTTAGATATGTCGTAAAAAATTTGTTTACATGCCGTATAAAAATTAGACATAAAATGCATATTTTCTATGTTTTTTACACTAAAATGACTCATAAATTGTATTTTTATGTCGATTTTTTGCGTTTCTGATGAATATGAACATAATTATTAGTATAAAAAACATTAGTTTCTAAAGATGAGAACATAAAAATATGTGAGATGCAAAATAACTATTCTACACCTAGGGTGCTGAATAGGGTTTCTATATATATATATATATATATATATGAAAAATACTTCTTACTCCCGGGGGTAACTACACCCACATCTCATATACTACCTTACGGAATTATTTGTAATACTTTATCTATTTGAGTATGTTCATATACTATATCTAAGATACTTACAAGCAAGTTAGGTGCAAAAATTGCAAGTGCGCACATAGTTTGCACTATATATGTAAAATACCGTCATATTTGTATGTATAAAAGGAGTATGTGAATACAAATTACATACTACCAAAAAAATAGTATATATACTGTCCAAATATTCTTATATATACTTCATACTACGCGTACATACCTTCCGGTATGATAGATAGGCCTAGATAGTGTGAAACACATGTGGGTGTAGTTTACACCCGGGTATAGTATGAATATGTCCTATATATATATTATGTATGCATTGACTACAATAGAACTTGCAAAGTCAAATCTCACTTCTTTTACTATAGGTGATATTTGGGTAACAAACAAAAATAAATAGAACACTAAGTCATAAGGATTGTTTGTAGTAAAAACAACTCAATGCTAGCATCTTCTTGCTTTGTAGGAAGTTCAATTATATTTATTCTCAAACACTACAATATTTATAACTTATACTCATTTCTATCTATATAATAAAAATGTACAACGAACATATAATTAAATAAACTTACCTGAAGTGACATACTGATGAGTGATCCAAGATTTGGAGAAAGAAGAATCCCATTATTTTGAAAACTATGCTAAGTCTATCTCTTGAGATCAATTTGGCTTCAGAACGTAACCCTGGATTCCGCTTCTCGAAGGAAGTTTACTAAACAGTATAGTGCATTTTAAAACTGTGATATGTGATACATGAACAAAATAAATAGGTAGGGGGTAAGCAACTGATATGTGCACGACTGATAATAACAGCTAAGATGCGCCACGGATCCCAAAACCTGCATAGCACGACATGTACCTGACACTGAGCTTGAATCAAGTAAAAATGATTAGATGGGAAGAGAGAAAGAACATCACGTTTTATTAGAAGAGAATGTATTGGTACGTACTTCACCTGCTGTAACTGGAGATTGTTTCTCTGATGCTTTTATTCTCCTTTTAATCTCTTTGGTTTCTTGGTTGAGGACCCTTTGCTCATGTGTGTGCTTGCAAACTGAGAAATTAGAGAACCGGTCAGAATCATCAAGATATTGAGAAGTAGAGAAGCAACGACAAAAATAACAGGCATGTGCTAATAAAAGATTCAATTTAAGCCATCATCGGCGGACGGCCAGATACCTCCTCAGGGCTGCGAGTGATGGTGATGATGGCCCAGAGCCTAGAAAAATCGTGGATTATGCTTATAGTCTTGCTTCGGTTTTTCTTTCCTATGGCTTCGAATATACATACCTATGTATTTTTAGAAGAACGGTACGGTCACCTAGTAATGTACATTAGTATTTGCTTTTCTTGGAATCAAAATAAATTATCTTATGCTTCGGAAAAAAAATTAATCACTATTCCATTTTAAACCTACTGCCGACAGTTTTAGGGTGCTTAGAAAAACATTTTGGACTATACTTATGAAAAATAGATTACATTAAGATGACTTAGCGGACTTCTTTTGTGTAATCCAGCTATGCAACCTAGAGGTTTATTAGTTAGCCACTCGATCTCAATCATGTTAGTTTTGAAGACGACGTGTAGAGCTAACACTTTAATCCACCTTACACCCCCTACATAAAGCTATTACTTAATTAGATCCACCTTTTTTCCTGGAAAAAATATTTACTCATGAGCGCAACACAACCAATTAATAAATTCATCGACCAGGGAAGTTTGAAACAATACTTGCATGCTTCTTGGGAACTGACGACTGTAGAGCACAGAACATTTATCCATCGGTCAGCTAGCTATTCCTCGTGTCAGATTATACAAATAATTTGTCGATCTGTTACGCGATAGAATAAAATAACTGAATTGCATGGAAAGAGCAGCTTTACGACCTGAGAGAGTGGATTGCTACTCACCGCTCCGTACTTGTTGTTGGGTGCCGCCTGGGATCAGGTGTTGGGCTCGGTATTATATAGCGTTGCCGCTCTCGATCGTACAGGCCATGGCGGCAGTATCCTTCCTTCTTCCGTCGCATATAGTAGGGTTGGCGCCTATTTTCTTGTGTTCTGTTTGTATGGGTACGAGAGGGCCATGATGGGTGGGATTTGATCGGTACAATTTGTCGCCCAAGATTTGTTAATGAATAAATTTAACGGTCAGATTCTTCTGATTATTGTGAGATTTTCTTGTCTATTTCTCTAATTTCTGGTTAGCCCATCATTTACTTTTAATATATAATAGATGGTACTCCCTCGGTACAAATTTAAGGTTGATTCACATCAACTGATCATCAAAATACTGACCATATTGACAAAGAAATTGGATACATATTCTCCGATTCAAACGGGGTAGGCGGTAGGATTTGTCGATGGACTGAGATTTTGAATTTGGCGGTTGCCCAAAGAAGAAAAAACCTTTGTCAGGTTCATGAATCCAAGATGAGAGAGTGAGGTTGGGGCACATGATTTTTGTGCATCGAGCATATAGTAAACAGATAAAAGAATGATGTGAAACAAATACTCTCTCCGTTTTTGTTACAAGGCCCCGAACACAACCCGGGCTTTGTAGCAGGAACCATTTCACAGGACCATTGTACTCACCTGTCATTGTCATGGTTCATCTTCAATTTAGAAGAGTCTCTTCATCTATGGGCTCTGGAGAATTCTGTTGATCTCGTAACATCTTCAACTCCACATCACTTGCTAATGCTTTCTGTCTCATATCATCAATTGCTCGTCTATGCACTTTCTATTCAGCCCGTAGTGCTACAATTTCTTCCTGACTAGACAAATACGGTGACTTGGACTTGAACTTGCACTGCGAGAACCCAGCATTACGCAGGAACGTGATTTTACGATGACCTTCAACTTTTAGTACAATTTTAAATGTTTCCAGACATTCTTCTTGGGTTTATTCTAGACCATCTTTCCCAGGTTTTGCCATCTCCTCATTCAATTTAATCTGTAAGGTTATCAGTTGGTAGACATGGGTGAGAGAAGAAAAGCTAATATAGAGAAACATGCAGACAACACATTTAACATGTCTATGAACAAATCTTACATGTTGGCATGGCTGATTACACATCATATATATTGTAGTAAAAGTATAGCTTTCTGATCATACTGATAAGATTTTTATCACTAGCACGCAATAACAGGACTATGCCAACATGACATCTGTCTGTTTCTTCATCGCTGGGGGCATGATATACACAAGACAGCTCTTTGTACAGCTGAAAACTGAAACTCACACTAGTTGGAAATCATCTACTTAAACTAAAACAAAACTGGGCAGAAGTTCAGGTAATGTTGCACATCTAACTACACATATAAATCACTGAGGGTGTGTCATCCCAAAATATCTATTGAAAAGAAGACTTACAATAACACTCTCGATGGAGGGATTGAGCCCTTATTTTTTGCTCGTCTAGCATGCTTGGAATGTTCTGCTGCAGACTTACCGCACCTTTATGCAAAGTGGGAAAAACACATTATCAAAATATAAGAAGCACAAAGTCTGTAGAAGATTAAGAACTAATTATTCTTACTATTGTGCTCAGGTGGCCAACCAATGCACGAGATCAAGTTCGGTTTGTTAAGCGTTGTGTGGCATGGTTTCCATTGTTTTTTCAGTGTTCATCTGCAAAAGGAGACTCGTGATACAGATGTGCAAATAGGAATTTTGAATGCGATATGGTATCAGTCTTCACAAACCATACCATAATCTTTGTATCAAACCAGTTGTCGAGAAGATCTATCCAGTGTTGGTCAGTCATAGTGTGTTGCATAAGAGTCATTCTTTGAATATCCTTGTTTGCCTTACCATCAAAGTATTTACTCTATAGCCTATGGCGCTGCTGGCGCAAAGAATAGGAGAACATGTCCATGAGAATATACTCTACATCCTCATTATCCTGGTCGAAGTTGAATTTTGTCTGTCGGCAAGAATGGAACATTTGATGTCTTATGTGACTTGGAATAGAACCAAGAGCAATCTTGAATGCATGGGACAGAGCACCATGACTTATATGTAACTTTTGTAGTAATGAATTGTAATGGTCAGGGGTCTGTTGGTGAAGCTTTAACGATGCAAAGATGGGAATATTATTCCTAATAAAAACGCCTATTTCAGATACTATAAAAGCAGATTCTTCTGGATCTTATGGCCTTCGCTTTCCATGCACAATAGAATTGATGCAATATCTAGATTGCATTCCGGAAATTTTAGCTTCAAGCTTTTTTCCTACCGATGACCCCCTTTTCTTAAATCTTTGTGTAGCTGTCAATTAAACCATTACATCACGCTTGCACGGTATATATAAGGAAGCATGCATTGATAATCCTTAGAACACATACCATGTTTGGCGACACGCTGATCAACAGGTTAGTGATCATCGCTAACTTGTTGTTGTTGTGCCAGCAGTGTTAGGCAAGTAGAGGTCAAAACTGGTTTGACTGTCAATTGTTGTTGGGTATCTTGATTGGCAATTGGTGATTGTGGAATGTGTGGGATGGTATTTGCTGCGTCTACTAGTGTTGGAACATGTGGTGTGCAGCCAAGATGAAACTTTTTAGCCGTATGTGAGTTTCCTGATTTTCATTTATTGTATTTCACGGCGTGTGTTTGTGTTCCACCGGTAGCATTAGTAGGACGGCTTGTCGATGCTTCGCATTTGGTACCTGATCGTGTCTTACATGAAGCAGCTGATTCCTGAAACACATAAACAATACTTCAATCTCTTATAGTTCTATATGTAATGAGATGCAGATGGAACAGAAGAATAGTAAGGCAAAATGTGCTCTATATATATGATGCATGAACTAGGCTGAGGGCATTGCAAAATATTTGGTGGGATTGAAATACAAAACAAGGAAAATACAACAGATATCACAATTAAAAAATAGAGCAAGCACCTTGGGGGTGGACAAGCTAGTGGACTAGTAGGGAGGTCCTTGACGGTTCCAACTTCCTGAGTCATGTCTCCCTTGAAATATTGTTAATCAACAGAAACTAGTGCTGAATCAGGCACTTGCCGATCATAGTTTTTCTCCCTGCTGGTACCTAGAAGGGTCTTAGGTGAACCAGCTAATTCCTGACACGCATAGGCGATACTTTAATCTATCAAAGTCCTATGTAAAATGAGACGCGGATAGAACAGAAGAATAGTAAGGCAAGATATGATGAACATATATGATGCATGAACTAAGTAGATGGCATTCCATGACATTTGGTGGGAATTGAGATATGAAACATGGAAGATGAAACAAATATCGCAATGACAAGACAGAGCAAGCACCTTGGGCAGTGGACAAGCATGCGGATTAGGGAGGGGGTTCCCGACTGGTCCATCTTCCTGAGTCAGGTCTCCCTCGGGATTTTGTTGATCTTGAGGATAAATTCTGCATCAGAATCCTGGACTTCATGATTGGTGGTGGTATCTATGAAAGATGTAACTCTCTGCAGGCCGAGCGATCTTGCATATTTGGAATTCTTTAATAATCTATCTTCCCTAATCTTCCGTTCTTCCTCATCAATCGGCCGCAAATCACCTTACATGCATCAGCAAAAAATATATCTTATGAGATTTAAGAGCGAGGTGTGTGTAGAAGAGCAAGTTAGTACAATGCTAGCAAGCATTCGAAAGTTCTAAAGGAACAATGACAGACATATGGTTATATGATGCCTCGACAAGAAATGTCAGAGTACAAGATAAAAAACCAAGTGCGAGAATGCAGTGAAACAAGCGATGAACTACTTTCAGACATCAAATACGTAAACAACATATGAAGTGTATAGCGGCAACCTTTGTGACTGTGATTACTTGATTTCCTTCACGTGCCTTTGCTAAACTTATGGTGAGCTACGACCTCGTCATTCGACCTTGAGCGGGTTGGCCTCCCCATCTCTTTGGCACCGTGTACAAGGTCGAGGAAGTAGATCTGGTGCCGTGGAGTCGGTGAAGTGGATCCAACGAAGCTGCGATGGCATTGCTGAGCCGGCCCCGACGTCATGGACCTCGTGTACAAAGGAGCTGATCTGGTGCGGGTCGGCGTCGGGAGCTGGTAAAATGTCTTCGGTCGCTAAGGTGGCATGCTAGTGGAGAGGCTACGAAGGGGAGATGGGATGGAAGGAACATGGTCGTGGTCGTGCAAGGTGATCTCGAGGGATTCGGCCAAAAGGGCACGAGTGGTACTAGTATGTTTGAAACTTTTAATTGTGTGGCGCGTGGAAATTTACAAGAGAAACCATTTTGAGAAATGTCCTTTGGCGCGTTGTTTCTCGACCGAAGGGCGAGATGAAAATTTAGTACCGTTTGAATTTTGGACGCAGGAGCCCATTTTTGGCGGGCGTTTCTGGCGCACTGCTTGGTGGAAGAGGTGATTTCGGCTTGTGGTTTGTTGCTCAGTTGATTTTTTTTGTACTCGATCTACTAGTGCAGTCTAAAATTCTGACTTTAGGGCCACGCAAGTATATAGTGCACGAATTTATCACAGGAAAATGTTATTTTTCCATTTTCGGAATAGCTAGAATGAGACCGGGATACATTGTCCATATGCAGCAATTAGGTACATTACAGTTTCATACAACGTGCCAAAGAAAATATCAGGCTAACAACACAAGGAAAGGCATCCTCATTATTCGAAATAACAATCTATTCGCATGGCGGCTCTTTCATCACCCTTCAAAAATCATCTGCCTACAAAGATGCGTGGAGAATCTGTGCTCGTGCTTTCACCGGTTCCAAAACTGTCACGTTGATCTCATTGACATCTGCATCAGTCGAATTGGGAACACGGCTTTCAGCGACTAACTTCTGAAGATCAACGGCAGCATCAAGGCCATCTTCAATAGGATAAATCCATCCTCGGTTCAATTCTCTGATCCTGGCTGTGTCCAAATCCTTTTGGAGAAGCCTAATCTTAGCTTCGGCCATGCACCATACTTTGGTTTGGTTCGTAGAAATGGCTATATCACTGGCACGCTGAATATCTGTGCTGCGAACCTCCTTGGCAGGGACATGATCATGCACTTGCTTCTACAAATTGCAATGCAGCAAATCAATCAGTAAATAACACGCAAGATGCAACAAATAGCCATGTTTAGGGTACTCGACTAGGCCATGTTTCTATACCAGTTGTGTTGTGCTAAGCGTGGCTAGATCCGCATGTCCAAAACTCTTCAGGATTCGTTGGCAAGACAAGGCATGTTTCGTCAGTACATCATCTTCCATGCCTTACAAAAAATATATACTAGTATGACAAGACAGGGCAAGCAAAGGATGAACTACTCTCGAAAATAAAATGCATAATGATAGCGCACATATATGCAAAATGGAGGCAAACCATTGTCTGGGGAGGATTGTTGGGGGTTATCATTGGGCTAGGGAGGCTTCATACTAGTGCGAGATAACCAATTTGGCTTGACAACTAGCAGTTGCCTTCTTTTCTCTTTGAACCGATCACGTAGTACTGCAACTAGCATGCATTAGAAATAATTGGTAACGAGAAGGCACAACACGGAAGCAATGAATTACATTCGGAAGTTGTAGTAAAGTGCAAGAAAAGTGGGCACAGGAAGTGTGGAGCAACCTTCGTCTCAGTTGTACGGAGTTCTATCCATCGCCCGGGTGAGGGGTCTGCGTGGCGTATGCATCTCTCTGTTGCGGTGGTGGGGAAGCTGATACTCTGAGTGGGGGAAGCAGATGCAACGAAGCAACGATGGTAGCGTGGATGGCGGCGTCACTGAGTTGACTCCGGCGACCTGGAAGTTGGCTAAGAAGGGATGGGATAGAGGATGATGTGAGATGGATTGTGGAGTCGGCGGGCGAGCGAGAGGCCCCGTCAGTATGGAGGTAGCTGTCGTTTGCTGAGAACTGAGAAGTAAAAGAAGGGTTAAATTTTTGGAAAGGTAGAAGGAAGGGTCCCGCGAATAATCCTATAAAATTTTTAACTAGAAGATCCCTCCAATATCACGTGAAAATTTAGTGCTGAATCGCGCTTGGCTCACCTCCCGAGTAGTATTAATAGGAAGGCTCGAAAATCAGCACACAACAAATGTGATGGGACGATGGCGTGTGCATTTTGTGAAGAAAGGTCGGAGTCTAGTACGGTGGCGAATAGATGAAAAAGAAAATTGGAGTGGTGCTGGCTGTCCGCCATGACCCTGATAAAAAATAAATAAATATTTCAAATTTGTGTAAATACATCAAATAATTGATCCAACGGTTAGCATTCAAAGTTATTCGTATGAATAGGGACGATATAATATAGTGAGCAAAACGCTGAGTGAACTTGGGTTTCTTAGATAAACGGTGCGCATATGCATATGCCAATTCATTTGAACTAATTTAGGCAAACAATACTATAATTTAAGTGGTTTAATTTACCTACAAACCATAAAAACTCATAGAACCAAGGAATCACAAGGAAAACATGCATGCTCTGCATGTCCATAAACATGGCGCGCTTGTCGCATTCCGAGCCAAATTCTTCTGATTTTCTTTACTAGTACGAAACATCCCCGTAATAACTTGGAAAAGTGAAAAATGTTATTTCATAATTGTTCGAAACTCCCACGGCCAACATTGTTTACTACGCCAAGACGCACCCATCTATCCGATGTGAGAACCGTATCATAAAGTGTAGCTAGGGTATTGATATATATGGCCATGACCTTATTGGTCCTTCGGACTGAAACCCAAGAATGTTCATACATGCACGTGAGACTCAGATAATAGACATATGACATATCATTATTATATAAAATTATAATAGGTAAAGCACAAAAAATTATAAATTTAATCAACATATATAAAGTATGGGTGTATATTTGGTTCTGGTACTTTGTATGATTATGTAGAAGTCAAAGATTATTAGCTACGTAACACTTGAAATTCGTGTCGACATGGTCTAGAGAAATGAGGGAAAGGATTCTAGGAGTATGATGGATAAATGTGTTTTGAGGTTTTTGCATAGCATTCATTATGCTGAAGACTATCTATAGAATCTTCTAAATGCTGGAATGGAAAAGAAGATCCAACGGTTGGAAATATTAGGATTTACGAGTATTGATCCAACGGTCAGCATTCAAAGTTATTCATATCTTACCACTATTAGTAAATTGCACATGCCCTACACGTGAGACTCAGATAATAGACGTCTGACATATCATCACTATATAAAATTATCTCTACTACTATAATTGAGCAGTTTCGAATTGGATCGATATCACCAATCCTGACCGTTGGGCTATTAGATCCAATGGTTCATAGCAGCTAGATTCATGTTAAATAGTACTTATAGTATTTGGAAACTCCCATTGGCAAAGCTGTTTACCAACGCCAAGATGTGCACATCTACTTTCTTGTAGTACTACTCCATGACCTTGCTTGGTCGCTCGTCCTGAAACCTGTTCATACTTATACTGTACATGGTAGGCCTTTTTGTGAAGCAAGTTTCTTCAAAATTTATGAAAACTCGTGTTTATTATTTTTCATGGCAGGTAATACAAGAAAAAGGACTCCATGCATGAGTCCCCCTATTTTTGTTGCCTATTTATCTCTGTTTTTTAAACAAAGGTCAACTTTGTCGGCATGCAAAGTCTAGAAAGAAGTTGAATCTTTCAAAACTCCGGGTCGTGTTCTTGATATATTGGATGTCTGGTGGGCAACTTCAAAAGATTTTTGTGAAATTTAAAGAGCAATTGGCAACTCACATGTGGTTCGATATTATTTAACCTAATTTCGGCAAACTCCCTCCAATCCATATTAATGTTCATAGATTCATCTAGATTCAAATGTATCTAGTCATGTTTCTGTGCTAGATACATATCTCTGAACCTAGACAAATCTGAGAATATTAATTTGAATCGAAGACAGTAGTGTAATTTCATTGGGTTAATTTATCTACGAACCTTGAAAACTCAAGGAACCTAGGAATCGCCAGTAAAACATGGATGGTTCACTATGTCCGGAAACATGGCGTGCTTCTCGCATTCAGAGCCATATTCTTCTGATTTTCTTTACTGCTAGTACAAAACATCCCCATAATCAGTTAGAAAAATGAAAAATGTTTTTTCCTAATATTCCAAACTCCCACGAGCAACATTGTTTACTAGGCGAAGACGCACCCATCTACCCGATGTCAGAACCGTATGTAAAAGTGTAGCGCCAGTATACATCAATATAGAAGGCCATGACCTTATTGGTCGTTCGTGGTGAAAACCAAGAATAATGTTACATCATGGTGGACTATAATGTGAATCTATTTTCTCTAAGGTTGTCGAATCTCATGTTTATCATTTTTCTTGGCAATTAATAATACTATCAAAAGTACCCCAATCATAATGAAGTCTCATGTTTTTTATGCTTTATTTTGTTTGAATGTTTTCCATACGCGGTCAAATTTGTAGGTATGCAAATACTAATCAGTAATGACATTTCTCAAAACTATTGTTGGCCCATGATATATTGACTGCCTAGGTACCTTCAAAAGAATTTTGGATATTTTCAAGAGTAATAGTCTATCACGCTCACATGTATTCAAGTTTGACCTAATTTCATTTCATTGACTTAGAGTCATGCATTTAAGTGCACGTGGAGCTTTAGCTTGGAAGTTTGTAAAATACTTAAACTTGGGACCTGTAAGAAAGAATCGTCCACTTTGTACAAAAATTTGGTGGGCAATTCTTTCTTATTTTTCTACCAGTAAAAGTACTTGAAAAACTCACACTTCTCGTATTGCCTACTATATCATGTACTATGTATGAACTTTCTTGGGTATCAAGCCAAATGACCAAGGTCATGGACATACTCTATCTTCATCAAGATAATACCCATGTGCCCATATTTTGGTATGGCTAGGTCGGTGCATGTTAGCATGCATGGTAAAGAAGTAAAAGTATTTTTTGGAAGGAAGTGCGATCAATATGGCTTAGAGTTCATAGCATGTGCCATTTATTTACTATAGTACATAAAAATGGTTGGATAAATTACATGTTATATTTTTTAAGCTTATTTTTCTAGATAATTTCACCCACTCAGAGGACTTTCCGTTGATTTATTGAACTAGGTCTAAATTACTATTCTACAAGTGCGTGAGAGCTAGTTCAATGGTATAACCGAGTTCTAGGTGTAACAAAGTGACACATCATCTATTGTCGGCTTTATACCAGCATGTACAATACCTAACATTTGAACTACAAAAAACTAGTGTTAGATGCAGCAACCTCATCAAAAAGCAAGAAGATTAAACATGAATAAAATAAAATAAAAATCTATGCCCGCTTGAAAGATCCTAAAACTTGGGAATTGTAAGAAAGCATGGTACACTTTGTCTGAAAATTGGGGTATTGGCATTCTTTATTTAGTTTTTGGAACCGGGGTACCGTAGGTCCTGAAGGAGCGAAACACTCCAATTAGCGCACTAGGGTTTGTAGTCGTCGCAATGTGGTCTGGGGACCTTTTTGTAATTATTATTATTACTTTTGAGACTTTTTGTATTGGTGTAGATTATTATTATTCCAGTAGATGGCTTGAATTTCGGGGGGAGGGGAACGGTTGCTAGAAGTAGATCGGTGGGCCGTACCAAGGCACATGTGCGCAGCACCAATATATGAACGAGGAAGAGACAAGCCGAACTGTGCACCCGCGGCTGCAGAGAAGAGATCGATGGAGGATGGATGGTGAGAGCCAGTGAAGGAGAGAGAAAACACAACTTGTTTTGCGTGCATATTACTACTAGTAGGTCCATATATTTACTACTAGTGGATTGTACCTCGTGTCAGCATCCTAGCATAGCTTTCCTCTGACATCGCACCGCCTTCCGACTCCTCCTCCCGCTGCTCTCGCGCTGCCTTCTCTTTTTGGAAGGAGCCGCCTCCCTTTTCGAGTAGTACTAGTACGGAAGTGGAGTACTTTGCTTTACAGAAATAATATTTCCATCGCTTAGAAAATTGGCGTTGTTACTTTTCCTAGTATTTTGAAACTCCCATTTGCAAAAATGTTTACCAACGCCAAGATGCGAACATCTACTTTCTGGTAGTACTACTACTACAAAATTCCCATAAACATGGATATGTCCGTGACCTTGCTTGGTCGCTCGTCCTGAAACCTGTTCATACTTATACATGGTAGGCCATTTTTGTGAAGCGGTTTTTTGCAAAAGTTGTGAAAAACTCATATTTGTTATTTTCATGGCAGGTAATACAAGAAAAAGGACGACATGCATGAGTCCCCCTATTTTTTGGCCTATTTCTCTCTCTTTTTTCAAAGCAGGGCCAACTTTGCCAGCATGCAAAGTCTATAATGAAGTTCAATCTTTGAAAACTCTCGGTCATGTTCTCCGTATATTGGCTGTCTAATGGGAACCTTCAAAATATTTTTGTGGAATTTAAAGAGTAATTGGCAGCTTAAATGTGGTTCGAAATAATTTGACATAATTTTTACAGACTCCCTCTGATCCATATTAATGTTCATAGATTCATCTAGATTCAAATTTATCTAGTCATGTTTCTGTGCTAGATTCATATACCCGAATCTGGACAAAATCTGAGAACATTAATTTGAATCGGAGATAGTAGTGTAATTTAAGTGGGTTAATTTATCAACGAACCTTGAGAACTCAAAGAACCTTGGAATCGCAAGTAAAACATGGATGGTTCCCTATGTCCGGAAACATGGTGTGCTTCTCACATTCTGAGCCACATTCTTCTGATTTTCTTTACTTCTATTACAAAACATCCTCTTAATTACTTGGAAAAGTGAAAAATAATTTTTCCCTAATTGCACGAAACTCCCATGAGTAACATTGTTTACTAGGCCAAGCCGCACCCATATCTATCCGATGTGAGAACCGTATCTAAAAGTATAGCTAGAGTATATCTTATCTTACCACTATATACTAGTAAGTTGCATGTGCTCTGCAAGTCAGATAATAGAGATCTGACATATCATCACTATATAAAATTATAATAGGTAAAGCAGAAAAATATAAATTTGAACAACATATATAAAGTATGGGTGTATATTTGGTTCTTCTACTTTGTATCGTCATGTGTAGAAGTCAAAGATTATTAGCTATCTAACACTTAAATTTTTTGGTAGTAACATTGGTTTAGAGAAACGAGTGATAAGATTCTATTATGATAGAGAAGTGTGTTTTGAGGTTTGTGTATAGCATTAATTATGCTGAAGACTATCAATAGAATCTTCTAGATGCTAGAATGGAAAAGAAGATCCAACGGCTGGAGAATGTCGTTCGGATTCACGAGTCTTGATCCAACGGTCAATATTCAAAGTTATTCGTATTCGTACACTATACAGTGGTAAGATAAGATTGTACGAATAACTTTGAATGCCGACAGTTGGATCTCAAGAATCACGAATCCCAATATTTCCAACCGTTGGATCTTCTTTTCCATAATAGCATCTAGAAGATTGTATAGATAGTCTTCAGCATAATAAATGCTATGCATAAACCTCAAAACACAGTTCTCCATCATACTAGAATCTTCACCCTCGTTTCTCTAGACCATATTACCAAAAAAACTCAAGTGTTTTAGGTAGCTAATAATCTTTTACTTCTACATGATGATACAAAGTACAAGAACCAAATATACACCCATACTTTATGTATGTTGATCAAATTCATATTTTTGTGTGCTTTACCTATTATAATTTTATATAATGAAGATATGTCATACGTCTATTATCTGAGTCTCATGTGTAGGGCACTCCTCTCACTGTTCTGGCGCTATCTACCTTTTGGAGTAGCAGTATAGAATGAAGTGGAGTACTTTGCTTTATATAAACAATATTTCCATCGCTTAGAAAATTGGAGTTGTTACTTTTCCTAGTTTTTGGAAACTCCCATTGGCAAAGTTGTTTACCAACACCAAGATGTGCACATCTACTTTCTTGTAGTACTACTACAAAATTCCCATAAACATGAATATGCTCGTGACCTTGCTTGGTCGCTCGTCCTGAAACCTATTAATACTTATACATGGTAGGCTATTTTTGTGAAGCGGCTTTTTTCAGAAGTTGTGAAAAACTCATGTTTGTTATTTTTCATGGCAGGTAATACAAGCAAAAGGATGCCACGCATGAGTCCCCCTGTTTTTTTGGCCTATTTCTTTATCTTTTTTCAAAGCAGGGTCAACTTTCCCGGCATGCAAAGTCTAGAAAGAAGTTGAATCTCTGAAAAATCTCGGTCGTGTTCTCCATATATTGGCTGTCTGATGGGAAACTTCAAAAGATGTTTGTGGAATTTAAAGAGCAATTGGCAGCTCCCATGTGGTTTGAAATAATTTGACATTTTCGACGGACTCCCTCTGATCCATATTAATGTTCATAGATTCATCTAGATTCAAATGTATGTAGTCATGTTTCTGTGCTAGATACATATACCCGAATCTAGACAAATCTGAGAACATTAATTTGAATCGAAGACAGTAGTGTAATTTAAGTGGGTTAATTTATCTACGAACCTTGAAAACTCAAAGAACCTAGGAATCGCAACTAAAACATGGATGGTTCGCTATGTCCAGAGAAATGGCGTGCTTGTCACATTCCGAGGCACATTCTTCTGATTTTCTTTACTGCTAGTATAAAATATCCCCGTAATCACTTAGAAAAGTGAAAAAAGTTTCTTCCCTAATTGTAAGAAACTCCCACGGGCAATATTATTTACTAGGCCAATACGCACCCATAACTACCTGATGTGAGAACCATATCTAAAAGTGTAGCTAGAGAAACATTTGGTAGTAACATTTGTCTAGAGAAATGAGTGATAAGATTCTAGTATGATGGAGAAGTGTGTTTTGAGGTTTGTGCATAGCATTAATTATGCTAAAGACTATCAATGGAATCTTCTAGATGCTAGATTGGAAAAGAAGATCCAACGTCTAGAAATATCGTTCGGATTCGCGAGTCTTGGTCCAACGGTCAATATTCAAAGTTATTCGTATTCGTACACTATATACTGGTAAGATAAGATTGTACGAATAACTTTGAAAGCCGACATTTGGATCTCAAGACTCGCGGATCCCAATATTTCCAACCATTGGATCTTCTTTTCCATTATAGCATCTAGAAGATTATATAGATAGACTTCAGCATAATGAATGCTATGCATAAACCTCAAAACACACTTCTCCATCATACTAGAATCTTCTCCCTTGTTTCTCTAGACCATATTATCAGAAAATCACGTGTTTTAGGTAGCTAATAATCTTCGACTTCTATATGATGATACAAAGTATAAGAACCAAATATACACCCATACTTTATGTATGTTTGAACAAATTTATAATTTTTTGTGCTTTACCTATTCTAATTTTATATAATGATGATGTGTCATACATCTATTATCCGAGTCTCACGTGCAGGGCACTCCTCTCGCTGCTCTCGTGTTGCCTACCTTTTGGAGTAGCAGTACAGAATGAAGTAGAGTACTTTGGTTTATAGAAAAAATATCTCCATTGCTTAGAAAATTAGAGTTGTTACTTTTCCTAGTATTTAGAAACTCGCATTAGCAAAGTTGTTTACCAATGCCAAGATGCACACATCTACTTTGTTGTAGTACTACCAAATTACCATAAACTATGAGATCGATATGTCCATGACCTTTCTTGGTCGCTCGTCCTAAAACCTATTCATACTAATACATGGTAGGTCATTTTTGTCAAGCGGGTTTCTTCAAAATTTGTGAAAACTAATGTTTATTATTTTTCATGGCAAGTAATACAAGAAAAAAGGATGCCATGCTTGAGTCCCCCTTTTTTTTGCCTATTTATCTCTCTTTTCTCAAAGTAAGGTCAACTTTGCCGGCATGCAAAGTCTAGAAAGAAGTTGAATCTTTCAAAACTCTCGGTCGTGTTCTCGATATATTGGCTATCTGGTGGGCAACTTCAAAAGATTTTTGTGAAATTTAAAGAACAATTGGCAACTCACATGTGGTTCGATATAATTTGACCTAATTTCGCCAGACTACCTCTGATCCATATTAATGTTCATAGATTCATCTAGATTCAAATGTATCTAGGCATGTTTCTATGCTAGATACATATATCTGAATCTAGGAAAATCTGAGAATATTAATTTGAATCAGAGACAGTAGTGTAATTTAATTGGGTTAATTTATCTACGAACCTTGAAAATCAAAGAACCTAGGAATCGCAAGTAAAACATGGATGGTTTGCCATGTCCGGAAACATGGCGTGGTTCTCGCATTCAGAGCTACATTCTTCTGATTTTCTTTACTGCTAGTACAAAACATCGCCATATCAGTTGGAAAAGTGAAAATGTTTTTTTCCTAATTGCTTAAACTCCCACAAGCAACATTGTATACTAGGTCAAGACGCACCCATCTACCCGATGTCAGAACCCTATGTAAAAGTGTAGCTAGGGTATACATCGATATAGAAGGCCATGACCTTATTGGTCGTTCGTGCTGAAAACCAAGAATAATGTTACATCATGGTGGGCTATAATGTGAATCCATTTCCCTAAGTTTGTCGAATCTCATCTTTATCATTTTTCTTGGCAATTAATAATACTAGCACAAGTACTCCAATCGTAATGAAGTCTCATGTTTTTGTTTCAAACTTTATTTTGTTTGAATGTTTTCCATACGCGGTAAATTTTAGGTATGTAAGTACTAATCAGTAATGGCATTTCTCGAAACTATTTTTGGCCCATGATATATTGGCTGCCTGGGTACCATTAAAATAATTTTGGATATTTTCAAGAGTAATAGTCTATTGCACTCACATGTATTCAAGTTTGACCTAATTTCGTTTAATCGACTTAGAGTCATCCATTTAAGTGCACGTGGAGCTTTAGCTTGGAAGTTTGTAAAATACTTAAACTTGGGAACTGTAAGAAAGAATTGTCCACATTGTACAAAAATTTGGTGGGGTCATTCTTTATTATTTTTCTACCAGTAAAAGTACTTGAAAACTCATACTTCTGGTATTGCCTACTATATAATGTAATATGTATGAACTTTTTGGGTTTCAAGCCAAATGACCAAGGTCATGGACATACTCTGTCTTCATCAAGATAATGATCGTGTGCCCATATTTTGGTATAGCTAAGTTGGTGCATGTTAGCATGCATGGTAAAGATGTAAAAATATTTTTTGGAAGGAAGTGCAATCAATATGGCTTAGAGTTCATAGCATGTGCCATTTATTTACTATAGTACATAAAGTGGCTGGATAAATTACATGTTATATTTTTTAAGCTTATTTCACCCACTCAGACAACTTTCTGTCGATTTGTCGAATTAGGTCTAAATTACTATTCTACAAGTGCGTGAGTGCTAGTTCAATAGTATAACCGAGGTCTAGGTGTAACAAAGTAACACATCATCTATTGCGGCTTTATACCAGCATGTACAATACCTAACATTTTAACTATAGAACAACTAGCATTACATGAAGCAACCTCATCAAAAAGCAAGAAGATTAAACATGAATAAAATAAAATAAAAATCTATGCCTGCTTGAATAATCCTAAAACTTGGGAATTGTAAGACAGCATGGTACACTTTGTCTGAAAATGGGGCAGTGGCATTCTTTATTTATTTTTTGGAACCAGGGTACCGTAGGTCCTGAAGGAGCGAGACACTCCAATTAGCGCACTAGGGTTTGTAGTCGTCGCAATATGGTTTTCGTGCATATTACTACTAGTAAGTCCATATAGTTACTACTAGTGGAGTGTACCTCGTGTCAGCAACCCATCATAGCTTTACTCTGACATCGCACCACCTTCCGACTCCTCCTCCCGCTGCTCTCGCGCTGCCTTCTTTTTTTTGGAAGGAGCCGCCTCCCTTTTCGAGTAGTACTAGTACGGAAGTGGAGTATTTTTAATTACAGAGAAAATATTTGGAAATTGGAGTTGTTACTTTTCCTAGAATTGGAGTTGTTACTTTTCCTAGAATTTGGAAACTCCCATTGGCAAAGCTGTTTACCAACGCCAAGATGCGCATATCTACTTTCTTGTAGTACTACTACAAAATTCCCATAAACATGGATATGTCTGTGGCCTTCCTTGGTCGCTCATCCTGAAACCTGTTCATACTTATACATGGTAGGCCATTTTTGTGAAGCGGCTTTTTCGAAAGTTGTGAAAAACTCATGTTTGTTATTTTTCATGATAGGTAATACAAGCAAAAGGACGCCATGCATGAGTCCCCTGTATTTTTTGGCCTATTTCACTCTCTTTTTCAAAGCAGGGTTATCTTTGCCGACATGCAAAATCTATAAAGAAGTTGAATCTTCGAAAACTCTCGGTCGTGTTCTCCATATATTGGCTGTCTGGTGGATAACTTCAAAATATTTTTGTGAAATTTAAAGAGGAATTGGAAGCTCACATGTGGTTTGAAATAATTTGACATAATTTCGATAGACTCCCTCTGATCCATATTAATGTTCATAGATTCATGTAGATTCAAATGTATCTAGTCATGTTTCTGTGCTAGATATATATACTCGAATCTAGACAAATTTAAGAACATTAATTTGTATCGGAGACAGTAGTGTAATTTAAGTGGGTTAATTTATCTACGAACCTTGAAAACTCAAAGAACCTAGGAATCGCAAGTAAAACATGGATTATTCGCTATGTCCGAAAACATGGGAACCTCAAAACACTTCTTCATCATTCTAGAATCTTCTCCCTCTTTTCTTCAGACCATGTTACCAAATTTTAAAGTTTTAGATAGCTAATAATCGTTCACTCTACATGATATACAAAGTACGAGAACCAAATATACACCCATCCATTATAGATGTTGATCAAATTTATATTTTTCAGCTTTACCTATTATAATTTTATATAGTGATGATATGGCAGACGTCTATTATCCGAGTCTCACGTGCAAGGCACATGCAACTTACTAGTTTACTATAGTACTACATGAATTGGTTGGATAAATTGTTATATTTTTTAATCTTAATTTTTTATCTAATTTCACCTGAAAGTGCATCATGCTTCAATCAATAGGTTCGGTGGAATTAAAGGTTACATCAAAAAATAGAAAATTACATCCAAGTCCATACAATTGGCACAAAGGCCCCTAAAATTTAGCTTGGAAAGGTAGTCGGGTCCAGCTCAATTTCAACCGAGCATCTGAGCCATACTCCTGCTACTATTGTTTGCTTCACACATGAAACACAGCGCGCTCCTGCGTGTTGACAATGGTCGAAGGGACGAGATTGCTCGGAACAAGTAGAGGAGCACACTGCCCCCCCCCCCTACCGAGTCAATTCCCCCAGCCGCACCTTCGTCTGCCGCAGGTTCCTCGCGCTCGAGCTCGAACTCGAGAATGTCCTGATGGTAAGAAAGGGACGGCATAGGATTGATAGGCTCGAGGGGACCCAAGATGGCATCGTCTTCCATAGCCACCACGACCTGGAACCCACCCGAGTTGTCTGCCCGGTCGCATGCTCGCTGGCCGCAGGTTCCTCGCGCGTGAGGTCGAACTCGAGCATGTCCTAATCGTAAACAAGGGCGAGCATAGTATCGATAGTCTCAAGGGGACCCAGGACGGTATCGGCCACGACCACGGTAACCTGGTGCCCACCCGAGTTGTCTGCCCCGGTCGCATTATCACTAGCTGCAGGTTCCCGGCGGAAGGATTGGTCGATGTCTCGCACGGGCTTAACTTGGCCACGGTTGATGTCCAGCCAGAGCGCCCACCCGGACGCAGCTCTGTGACAGTCGAAAGGGAGGCACAACAGGACTGACGCTTTGTTATAGAGGCTCACTTTTGTTCGCATGATGTGTTGATGCCTTTGTGACGCGGCCAGCGCAGGATCGGTAGCCTCGAGGGGGCCCAAAATCGCGTCGTCGGTCGGCAGGGCCAACGCACGTTTACCGCGGGCAAGCAGGCGCTCTATAGAGGTGGCTCCACGGACGGCATGTTCCCGCAGGATGAACTGTTCCGAAGCCTGGCCTCGAGCCGAAGCAGACCTCTGAGGACAATGCAGCCAATCCACCAAGATTCCTTCAAGTATTTGTGAGGGTAACATGCCTTTTATGGAAGAAAGAAATTTCGCCGGAGAGTAGAATGAAGTAGAAGTTGAACTGCTTTTTGCGAAGGAATAGTATAGTACCTGGTCACAGTCTAATCGGATAGTAAGAGTACTATACAGTCTCGAAACAGAGGTGGCGAGCAGCTGACAGCTCGAGCAACGAGTCTGGTAAATTCTTGGAGTATGTACTCCAGTATACAATAGTAATAAGTTGCACATGCCTTAGTGTTCCGGCTCGTGATAGAACTATAGAAGTACAGTATGTCATATTATCACTATATAGAAGTATTCCGGCACGTGAGACTTGCATATTCATATTTTTTTGAGCTTTACCTATATTGTATAATCTTACCACACTATATTGTGTACGCAGTACTTTGAACTTTGAAAAACCGATCAAGCCTGGCAAATCCCAACATTGAAAAATCGATCAAGATTTACCTATATTGTATAATCTTCTATCCATCCTAGCATATAGAATATCGCATTGATAGTCTTTAGCACAGTGAACGCTATGCACAAACCTCAAAATGCACTTCTCAATAATTCTAGAATCTTCTTCGTCATTTCTCACAACAATATCGAGTAATTGGTAGCTAATAGTAGTAGGTTGATTTGTACATGACACAAGGTACAAGAACCAATTATACACCCTATACTTTATGGATGTGGCTCAAAATTATAATTATTTTTCAGTGATACCAACACAATCTCTTTTATCATTAATTGTCGTGACACATAAGCACTTTCCATGCATGTAATAAGGCCTTCGACAATGGGGGAGTATCTTAGCGCGGCATCCTAGGAAAAATGTTTTTGTGGCATGTCAATTAACGAGGAGAGAGGGTGTTGTTGTATCTTAGCTAAGATACACCCTTGCACATAATCATAGGCAAAAAGAGTTGATTGCCCAATAAAATGCATGCATGAGAGCAAAAACATTAAATTAAGATACAACCTCTAAAATACAATGCATTGGAGAGGTTGTCTATTAGGTATTTGTAACTCCTATGGTAATGTGCTAAGATACACCCCATTGTGAAAGGCCTAATGCATGATACGGTACGTACCACCTAATACCCCCATTGGGGAAAGTCTCATACTCTCATCCTAAACAGAGGTAGAGTAGTAGTACTAGTACCTCCATCCCGACTGGAGTACAGTATTTAGTCTTCCACATAGCCCTAGGTCATCAAAGAGACGTGTACATCGGGTCAGGGGGAGATAATTAATCGGGGAACATAGTGCTTTCCTTGTTTTCTCCGTGCCTGTCTCTTTTCAAAGAGATAAGGTATTGGTTCATGGCCGTTGAATTTGGATGGACGGACGATATTGCCTAGAGTGAGATGAGGAGTCCAGTACTGTGAGTATTTAACTATTGTACCAGTGTCTCTTGCTCGCTCTGATCAACCCTCTCAGGTCTGTGCTCCTCCCTCTACTCTCTCGCTCGGTCTCAAAATCCCTCACAGATCCGCCGCAGTTGAAGAAGACATCTCTATGGCGGACGAGTTTGAAGCTACGATTGACATGAGTGCAATGAGGCAGGTCTTCAGCTGCAGGCTGTGTTCTCAAATTATTCGTCTCCCACGTACATGGTTATTACTACTTCTTTCTTCATGATGTTTTCCACACTAGTTCGATACAACTCTTGTTTTTGGGCTAAATCTCTTTTCCTTGCATGAGTAGTGCTTTGGCAAGGCCGCAGCATACATTGTATGCGCACAATGTGTTGGAAAATTATCTGATGGCTAGTGCCCGGGATGTGAATACGGAGGCATCTTCGAACCAACCACTACCGTGGATCATATGTCCTTGGGAATGAAGCTCAATTGCAGCAACAAAGGTTGCGACATGGCTGGCAGCTTCCTCGAGTTCATCGAACACCAGACGACATGCCCACACGGGTAGAGGGCGACATAGGTTCTTGACAAAAAAGAACCGTATGATATTCGGGTGTCTATGTGTGTGTTGATTTCTTCTAGAGTAAGATTTAGTTTCTGCCATGGTTGTGTTGTACCTATACTAGTTATGTTATATAAATAAACTTAATCATCATCGCATCCACATAGTTTTTATCTTTTACCAATAGCAAGGGGAAGTACCACCAGCCTGTGCATCTACATAGTTGCTCTCTTTTAGCTAAAAATCTTGAAAACTTGTAGAACTTGGGTGGACCTCCACAACGTATGTAAATATCGGTGCCCAAACCACTTCTCATCCATCCGGCACCGGTGCCTATGCTGCACAGCCGATGCCACAAAAACAAATCAAGGATATGTTAAAATATTGGTCTTCCCTGTCCAGCTCAACAACCCTACCTCTATTTAACACAGAGATAACAACCATCGCTCTCGTCATGTGGGAGTAGTAACTTGCATGTACATGCAATGCCAACTATGCAAATTGGTGACATGATATGGTAATTAATGATGAAAGAGAGGGAGATATTACCATAACATCACACATTTATACTCCCTCCGTCCCAAAATAATTGACTTGTCTTTGTCTAAATTCGCATGTATCTAGACCTAAAACATGTCTAGATACAGACGAATCTAGACAAAATCACGTCACTTGTTTTGGGACGGAGGGAGTATGAATATAGAATCTAATTAATTAGGTCTTGCATGACAGCACACACATGTTATCACCCACTATGAAGATAGTAACATATGCAAGTTACTATATTTAGGCTGGTCATGGTGGGGAGTAACTTAGAATAGTAACATGCATATGTTACTAGTCTAAGTTAGTACCTCCATTTTCGCAAAAACAATAAGTTACTACCTCGATAGTGGAAAATAACATAGGTGTGTTATCATGCAAAGTCTCATTTATTGCAGTGTAGACTCATTTTGTCTTGAAATTCTGCCACAAGCGCACTGTGTAGTGAGGAGAGAGAAACAATTATTTTCTAGTTCTTATGGCCGGGTTATACTGGTATGGTCAACCGCAAGGTTTCTTAGCTTAAGACCGAGTGCTACAATGTTTAAATTCCACTAAGGTCGACCACATGTGTCTTATATCCGACCATATTTTCACATTGGAGACGCCCTTATGGTAACATAGCTAGTTACCCCAAGGCTCTCTCTTATCATTTAATTGCATGCCATGTCATCTAAATGCTTAGTTGGTAATATATGTAGGACTATGTACTACCCAAATTTCTCCCACTAGCACTATGACCAGCATAAATACAACCATGAAGATAGGACGAGCCAGGGATGACGTTGGGGAGTGACGAGGTAGCGCGGCCCTGCCTTTTGTTCGAGCCGTCCACTATCAGTGTCCATTTGATTCCAAGGATTTGCCTAGGAATTTTGTAGGATTAAATCATATAGGAAATTTTCCTATGACGATTGTTTGATTTGTAGGATTGATTCCCATAGGATTTTTTCCTAAGGATTCCTTCGTACTAGTTTTCGTAGGAAATCAAACATTCACCCATACCTCTTTTTTAATTCCTATGGTGGAATCAAACACACTTTGGTGCATATGAATTCCTATAGGATTGGAGTGGACATGACAATGCAATCCTGCATTTTTACTATTCCTACAATTTATCTATCCTACAAATCAAACATGCCCTCACCCATTTCCCCTGGCCTCTCCCCCCTCATCCAGGCCAGCACCATCGACTAGCCCCTGCCCCACTCCCCTCCCCTCCCCCCACCCCCAAAAAAATCCCCAAATGGCGGCACCGCCAGAACAGGAGCACTCCTCACAAGAGCAGATCATCGAGTCTGGCCCCCATGTCTTCCGTGCCTGCCGCATCTCCACAGCCACAACCGACTTCTATGTCGTCGAGCCGTAGTTAGTTAACCAGGTGATGTCGTACACAATGACACTGAAGATCTTCTTCTCGAGGACGTACTAGCTCAGGAGGATGCATGGATCCATCCCAACCCCACTAGAAGAGGACGATGTCGCGACCACACCCTGCAAAGAGGAAGCGTTGAATCTCAGCCTACCTCCCAGCAAGTTGCGAAGAGCAAGCGAGGTCGTGGGAACTATGCGCAAGGTTCTTGGCCGTGTATGGCTGGTGAAGAACCTGCAACTCACGGAGGGACATCATCATGTCGCACGACATTCTGCACCGGCTCTAGCTTGAGGCGTGTATGTGGGTCGACGGATTCCACTTCGACCTAACCCTCAGCCTGAATGTCCGGCTCATGGTCAACTTGTCGGCGCTTCAAGGCAGTTGGTACCTGGTTGAGCAGGAGGATGGCCACTGCAGCATACGCATGCAGGCGCTGTCAAAGCGCACAACAGTGCATCTCCGGGGATGCAACCATCCGTACTACCACAAGTGCATCTTCACTTGGTTTGAGACCAATGCCAGCTGCCCTATCTGCTGAGACAATGTGCTCGCCCATCTCTACTGACACGAGGTGCATATGCCCCCTTCTGTATGAAACTGATCATGTGGTTGATAATTAATTACTGTACTGAACCAATGTTTATGTTGCACGCCAAGTGAACCTGTTCTACATATGTTTGCACTTGTCGAATTAAGCTTAATCCAATTTAGACAGGGAAAACAATTAGTCTAGGATTACAATCCAACAGGAAAATGTCGTCATGTCTCATACATTTTACAAAGAGAAAACCAATATGAATCACTGTTCATCATATCAGTGCATAATATGAAACAACAGTCTAATCATCATCACCATCATCTCTTTTTGCACCACCACGATCTAGATCCACATATTCTGACTGGGTTGGGTCTTCTTCCCCTTGCCATTTATCATACATGTCCTGAGAATCATCAGGTAGAACCAGTTTATTCCTGTCTTTGTCGACTACACTAACCTCGACAGTGAAATCTAATTGTCCATCATGCGTAGAGTCGCCTCTTGCAATCAAATTTTCATCGACATCAGCCAGTTCAGTTACGATACAACCACTAGGATCATCTTGGTGGGCAACATCTGTGGTGACTGGCTCATCATACTCATTCACATCATAGGTGCTCCTTGCTTCAAACTTTTCCGCATATTGCCAGTCCTTATTATCTCTCTCATCCAAGAATATTACCTTGGAAGCTTGAGTTACCAAAATATAAGGTTCCTCCTTGTACCACCCAATAGTAGTATTGATCGATATGAAATTCCCATCATTTCTAGGTCCTCTTTTCTTGTTCGGATCTTGGTTCATACCAATAACACTTGAATAGAACAACAGATCGACCACCAGTCTTGTCATTATAATTCAACTCAATAACCTCTTTTATGTGACCATAATGATCATAGTCATCTGACTTCTTCATTTTGGCTGTCAAGTGCTCTCCACTGGTCGTGATGCCACTGTTTTGTGTCTTCAGATGTTTCTCACGCTCATAAGTGTTGTAGTGGATACCATCATGACTGCAAACTGAAGCTGTCTACACACTCTTTGCCAGACCACGTGATAGGGCATAGAGACCCTCACTAACATTGCCCGGATTCTCTTCACGCAGCTTCGTGATCTGCGGTTATTCAAAATAATCAAGAGGTCATCTCATGTGCACAATTCGTATGCAATTCAAAGTTCAATTGACCATGTTACATGATTCCTAAACCATTCCTGAAACCCACCCCCACATACTGGTGCAACATAATCTTTTCCTTTGGTTGCTTTAAATAACCTACAAAAACGGTACTCAAGTAAGACATTTGAACATATCTTTCTACAAGTTTCATTTCATATATGTGAGGATATGTATGAATAGTGCTCACGCAACAAAGTTTTCAGCCTCATCAGCGTTATACAGCACATACCAAGTAAGTTGGTCATATTCATGTTGCATTAATGTTCTATGTTCCTTCTTTCGTACTAGGCGAACACCATGGTTAAAAACAGATTTTTCAACTTCTTCAATTATGCCACCTAGACTGGATCTCTTTTTACGATTAGGAACGTACCTTGAGAAAAATGCAAATGCTTCAGTAGCAATGTATGCCTCTGCAATGCAAGCCTCTGCTCTAGCCTTGTCCCTAACAATACCCTTGAAAGTGCAAAGTCAGTGTTCTATAGGGTACATCCATCCGTATTGTACGGGACCTCTATAAACTGCATCTTCAGTCAGATGAACAGCCAAATGCACCATCACATCAAAGAAGGTTGGTGGATATATCATCTCAAGCTTGCACAGGATTTCTGCTATGTCCGTCTAAAGATGCGCTACAACTCTTCTTTCCAGTGTTTTCCTACAGATTTCCCTAAAGAACTTTCCCAACTCTGCAAGCACGTTGTACAAATCCTTGTTCATTAAACCTTTAACGCCAAGAGCTAAAAGCCTTTGTAGTAGGATGTGGCAATCGTGAGTTTTCAACCCTTGGGGCTTGTTCCCCTCTGCATTGATACAATTTGCAATGTTGGAAGAAAATCCAGATGGGAACTTCACACCTCGGAGGAAGTCACAAAATAGTACCCTTTTATTCATTGGCAAGGTAAATTCTACACCTCGAAATTTGTAATGTTTTTCACCGCCCTTATCAACCATATCTTCAGGATGCAGCTTCAAGTTGTTGTTAACGTTGAGTTTTTCGCAGTCAAGCCTAGCATTATTGCTATCTTTTGTCTTAGATGGAATGTTGAGCAATGTGCCTATAATGCTGTCACATATATTTATCTCCATGTGCATGACATCAATATTATGTCAAAGTGTCTTACCATCCCAATACGGCAAGTCCCATAGAGTCGATCTGCGCTTATAAAATATTCTCGATTCCTTTTCCTTCCCTTGGGAATCTGCAGCTACTTCTTCCGCTTTCTTCCTTTTGGATGCTTCTCCTACTGTTGGTGCATCTTATGTATTCTTTCTTTTACCTTGTCTAGCAGCTCATTGTTTTCCTAGTTTGACATTTCCGACCTATTGTAAATGCAGCTGCAACTCAGTTGTAGTGAACTTTTGTGGTGTCGTGCTATATTCAGTCCTCTTTCCATAGAACTGTAATTTTTTCAAGTGTTTTTGGAATTTGTGGCCTTGAGGAAGATAAACTCGGTGGCCAAGGAAACCATTCTTATTTTGGAGCCTCACTGTGACCTGTTTTATCTCACAGCGAACACATGCGTTATAACCTGTTGTCACTCTACCTGACTGATAACCCATAAGTATAGGAGATCATGTGTAGCCTTTTCGATAAGTAAGATTGTCGAACCCAATGTGGAGCTAAAGGTAGGATAAATATTCTCTCAAGTTCTATCAACCACTGATACAACTCTACGCACACTAAACGTTTGCATTATCTAAGAAATAAAACTAGAGCAACAATATGAGTAATAGAGATAGCTTTGCATGATAATAAATAACAAGAAAGTAAAGCTAGTTGCTACAGCAATAAAATACACTAAACTAACAGAACCATGAGTGTGGAATTCTGGTGGTAATTGTGGTGGCTTTGTCCAAGTTTAAATAGCGAATAGATCAGGTTCATTGTCTTTGATGCAGTTTTCTATGTGGGAGAGGCTAAATATACATGCGCTTCACTACTTGGAATTACATGTACTATATGATTGGATTGTTAGAAAATATCCATAAACACTACTCAATGCATTAAGGTTTCGCTAACCATAGCCTTAAGTTTAATGGTCCTTTTACTCCCATATGTGCAACGTTCCGGTTTGCGTCCTCAGATTTTTGTCACTCCGGCAGAACTCCCCCTTCCTTTTACACATACTACAAACCCTATGATGTTTAATCCATGCGTGCACAAATCTAATGAATACCAAAGGACTATACCATATCAACATACAACTCTAATAAACCAAAGACGTTCAACCATTCAATCTAAGAACAAAGAAACTACACAAACATGACATAGATCATAGGATTATAACTTATAGCATCAAACAACATGTTTACATAGGATGGTACGGAGGTTTGTGGGAGGATGAACCACTTCATACTAGGAAGATTAGATAATGGAGATGGCGGTGAAGATGGTGAATATGGTGAAGAGAGCGGCGGCGGCGCAGGGGACTCCTTCCCCGCCGCCAATATCATGGGGGAGCACCGCCCCTTAGCCCCCATCCTTCATGGCTTCTTGGGAGCCCTCCCTCATGGATATGGGATCCATGGGGAGGCAAAAATGTGGCTTTGGTGGCTGCAAATTCGTTATTGGAGATGCCCTGGGCGAATTAGGTTTCCTCCTTTTATATACATTCTCAAATTCCCGTCACCCCATCTTTGGTTGTAGTAAATCAGGCCTAAAAGGTCCGACCGGACTCGAAATCAGCTAAATTTTATGTTCAGCACGTTTGCCGCGAAATTTCCAACAACTTTGTAGTTGAAGCATTTTCCGTTTGACGCCGTCTTCGACCTAAAACATGACTATCTTCAAAAAGAGTTCTGAGATAGATTTTTTAATAATCCCAATTTGACTCCAACAAGGTTTCCACTTGTATACTTAGTAATTTCTACACATCAAAGTGTAAAACAAGAACATTGTGCACTTTTGCAACTATTAGTAGGTTAGTCCAAATAAATCATAAAATTTATAGAAAAAGGAGTGTCAAAAGTATATTATTATCCTAAAACCATCAAAAATTATAGATACGTTACGGACGTATCACCATCCCCAAGCTTAGTTCTTGCTCGTCCTCGAGTAGGTAAACGATCAAAACAATATAATTTTTGAGGGGATATGCAGACAACACAATCTTGATCATCATTATTGTAAAAGAATTGATAGCTAAGATTAAGGTACTCTAAACATGAATCATGAAAGATAGAGTTCTAACAATAAGACATAGCACCTGTGTTGTAACATGAAAAGGCACAAACAAAAGATTCATTAATAACAATGCTTTGCAAGAAGTTTATTTGTTTCACATAAAGAAAGCATAATGAGAATGGTATCCAGCATGTCCCTCATTGAGTAGCAAAACATAAATGCATAGGACACCTTCAAAGTTCATAAGGGTGACTAGATACAAATTTTTTAAGAATAAGCAATATCAAAGTTATGCATCAATCAACAAGTCTTGGGACAATGCACATTAAACTAAGAATGGCCACTATGCTCTCTTAATAGGTGCATAAAGATAGAAGATGGAGACTCAATATAAAAGTAAAAAAAGTCCTTCTTAGAAGGAAGCAGGGATTCAAGTCTCATAAAAAGCTTCCAAAAATTATGGTACTTATTACCTTTCAGCTCTCATTGCCCCTATCATAAGCATCTTTAGGTGATTAAGGTTAAAGTGACACAACTAAGAGGATATGCTAGACAAGTTATAAGTTGAAATCTCATGCCCCTTACTTACAAGTACCGAACCTCATGCTACTCAACTTCAGTCACAAGTAAGCTCTTGTCATTGTAAGTACATATGTATCATAGAGAACCGCCAACGGGGTACTCCTTGCACATGATAGATGAGCTATCCCATAATCAAAATGACAAGGCAAGCAGACAATGAGCATCTCAACAATCTTTTTATTTGCTATTTGCATAGGTTTTTATTGAGGATGCTTCATAGAGTGCTCATTATGGTTATGCTGTAAGTTTCCACCATGATTAGGCATGGCTTAGGCTAGCGGCCCAGGTGTTTATCTAACACACATACAAACGCCATGATCTTACAAGTTCCTCTTTTATTTCACACCGCTCGGATCCATAAGCAAAAGAATCATGATATCAACGGAATATAAGTGCAATGTTGAAAGCGTTCCCCATGATACATGGTTCTGCTAACTTCAACTTATAAAGCGTAAGCATGTACGCAACAAACATAGACACAGTGGTTCAAGTTTATTAAGTGCAAGAAAATAAAGTGTGCAATCAAGTTCGTGAGAGCTTTAATCACTAATTTTCACATAACAAGTTTAATTTTTAAGGTAGATAAAAGCATGAATATACTTGGAATAGCAAATGCTAATAGGTAGGTATGGTGGACTCTTTGGAATAACTTGGTTTTATTTGGAGTTGGATGCATGAGTGGAACTCATACTTGGTTATGGAGGCTAGCAAAAGACTGGGAGCAACCAACTAAAAGAGCAATAATGGCCATAATCATGCAAAGCGACAAAACATCATTAATTAAAGCATAAAGTGATATTACAAGTCGAAAACTAAAGGATCATAAAGGTGACGGTGACTTGGGATAGTCATAACATGGTGTGAGCATGCGCCAAGTCAACCCAAATAAAGCATCAAAGGGGAATACCACAATACTATGCTTTAATATGTTAAAACAACGCATGATTCTTTCAAGGAACATTAAGCAATCTCAATTGTTTATAACATGTCATGCTACAATAAAAATCACTAAGCATAAAGCCAGGACTATATCAAGCATGACATGACAAAGCATAGGCCACCGTAAAAAACGAGCTCCTTTTGCCACTTAAGCATGAACTTTCCCTACTCTTTTCCAATCCAAACCACACTTATTTGAAAACTAATGTATGAAACACAGGGTCCAACCAATTTATTCAAGCAAACTAAGAAAAGCAAGAAAACAAAAACGAAAACAAAGACGCTCCAAGAAAAACACAATTGTGCATGAAACAATAAAAATGAAGTGTTTGGAAGAAACCTGAGATTTTTTATTGATGAAGAAGGAGATGTCCTGGGCATCCCCTAGCTTTGATGCTTGTATTCCTTGGATATTTCTTGGGGTGACACACGTGGCATCCCCAAGATTGAGTTTTAGTCCATTCTTCATCTCATTACATCACTCTTTCCATACACCTAAAAATTTTCCTTCATACAAAACTTCACACAATCTTTATTAGCAATATTAGTGCACTCAAGATAATAAGTCTTTGGGTTCAGTTCCAACACCAATAAAACTTTCATTAAAACACAAGATACTGTAGAACTTCCCTCAAAAAGCTCAATTCGCTAAAAAGAACTCAAAAAGAAATCAACAAGAAGCAAATGCAAATAATGGCAGAAATCTATCAAAACAGATCAGTAGGTAAAGACTAATTTTTTCGAAGATCTTATGTTGCTCAAATAGAAATTTTTCTAACTAACAAAAGTTAGATAACAACCCGGGGAAGAAGCAAAAAAATTCACATATCAAACCGACGTACAGAGATTTTACACGATTTTTACAGCGAAGCACAAAAATCTGTTTCGGGACAGCAACTTTCCCAAGCATTACTGCTCTCTCATTAGAGGTTACTCTTGGCACAAAAAGCAAATAAAAAGGATAAAGAGTGTTTATTATAGAGGTAATAACTTCCAAGACTCATCTAAAACTTTTGGGTTATCTCCCAATAAGTACTTTTCTTTAACACCTTTAAGTTAGGCATAGGAGCAAGATTCAAGTATTTTCGAATGAATAAGCATTAAGATCAATACCAAAAATATCTTTCTTTTTCAAGGCTTCATGCATTCCTACAAGTTTTTAACTGAAAATATTCCATGGAAAGATTTGTTTTGGTTTCATAGGCATGAACACAAGTGTTCAAGGTCGACCCCCACTTAACCATAACTCATCTTTCCAATCACTTTCCTTTTTGAAAACGTTTTTAGGTAACAAGTACAACTATTTTTTTTGTTATTCGCAGTCCCTATCCATACTAAGATAGAGAAAAACTTAAAACTAAAAGTAAAACCTACTTAGAGATAAAGCAAACAAGTGCACACAAGAATATTCACCCACACACTATTGCTCCCCGGCAACGGTGCCAGAAAAGGTCTTGATAACCCACAAGTATAGGAGATCGTGTGTAGCCTTTTTGATAAGTAAGAGTGTCGAACCCAACGAGGAGCTAACGGTAGGATAAATATTCTCTCAAGTTCTATCAACCACTGATACAAATCTACGCATACTAAACGCTTGCATTATCTAGAAAATAAAACTAGAGCAACAATACAAGTAATAGAGTTAGCTTTGCATGATAATAAATAACAAGAAAGTAAACCTAGTTGATGCAGCAATAAAATACACTAAACTAACATAACCATGATTGTGGAATAGTGGTGGTAATTGTGGTGGCATTGTCCAAGTTTAAATAGCGAATAGATCAGGTTCATTGTCTTAGATACAGTTTTCTATGTGGGAGAGGCTAAATATACATGCGCTTCACTACTTGGAATTACATATACTATATGATTGGATTGTTAGCAAACATCCGTAAGTATTAATCAATGCATTAAGGTTTCTCCAACCATAGCCTTAAGTTTAATGGTCCTCTTACTCCCATACGCGCAACGTTCCGGTTCGCATCCTCAGGTTTCTATCACTCCGGCAGAACTCCCCCTTCCTTTTACACATACTACAAACCCTATGATATTTAATCCATGCGCGCACAAATATAATGGACACCAAATGACTATACCATATCAACATACAACTCTAATGAACCAAAGACGTTCAACCATTCAATATAAGAACAAAGAAACTATGCAAATATGACACAGATCATAGGATTATAACTTATAGCATCAAACACCATGCTTACATAGGACGGTACAGAGGTGTGTGGGAGGATGAACCACTGCATACTAGGAGGATTAGGTAATGGAGATGGCGGTGAAGATGGTGAAGAGGGCGGCAGCGGCGCCGGCACCGGCGCGGGGGATTCCTCCCCCACCGCCGGTATCATGGGGGAAACCGCCCCTTAGGCCCCTTCCTTCATGGCTCTTTGGGAGCCCTCCCCCATGGAGATGGGATCTAGATTCCCGTCACTCCATCTTGGGCTGCAGTAAATTAGGCCTAAAAGGCCATTCCGGACTCGGAATCAGCTAAATGTTATGTCCATAACGTTTGTCACGAAATTTCCAACAACTTTGTAGTTGAAAAGTTTTCCGTTTGACGACGTCTTCGACCCGAAACGTGACCATCGTCAAAAATAGTTCTGAGACAGATTTCTGGAAAAATCCCAATTTGACTCCAACAAAGTTTCCACTTGTATTCTTGGTAATTCCTACACATCAAAGTGTAAAACAAGAACATTGTGCACTTTTGCAACTATTAGTAGGTTAGTCCAAATAAATCATAAACTTTATACAAAAAGGAGTGTCAAAAATATATTATTAGCATAAAACCATCAAAAAATATAGATACGTTACGGACGTATCACTAAGATAGTGCCAAGAGCTGGAAAATCATGGGTGCAGAATAACGCAGTAGCACGCATAGGGAACTTGGCATCTTCAAGGTTGCTGGCAAGGATATCAGGAGTCATGACACCCTTCCATAGTTCATGCAAGTCTCTTATAAGAGGCTACATGAATAGATCAAAATCCTTCCTAGGTGATTTGGGACCTGGGATGATTAAAGACAGCAAGCAGTTCGACTGATTAGTGCATGCCCAAGGAGGCAGGTTGTAAATTGTAACAAGTCCTGGTCACATGCTGTACAAGTTACTCATGTTGCCAAATGGGTTAAATCCATCTATAGCTAGGCCAAGTCTCATGTTCCTTGGATACGCTGCAAATCCTGGAAGAGCCTTGTCAAAGTTCTTCCATTCATCGCCATTAGCTGGATGTCTGAGTAAGTAATCGTCTGACTTGAGAATCTCTTTGTGCCATCTTGTTTCCTTAGATGTTTGTTCTGACTGAAACAACCTCTTCAATCTATCTATAATTGAAAAATATCTCATAACCTTACAAGGATCTTTCTTCTTTTTATCACCATTTTTCCATCTTGATTCGTTACATACTAGGCATTCATCAAGGTTTTCATAATCCTCCCAGAATAGTAAACAGTTATTTGTACAAAAATGGATCTTCTCATATGATAGTCCAAGTACCTTGATATACTGTTTTATCTCATAAAAGGATTTTGGCATTCCTTCCCTAGGGATTGACTCGCTGTACTCTGTAATCACTGAATCGAAAGCTTTGTTGGCAATCTTGTTGACCGACTTCTCCTTTAGTAATTTCATTACCAGTTCGAATCTTGAGATACCAGAATCAGGGTCCACTGAACACTTGGCATCTTCTATCAGGTCAGAGAAAAGTGATCTTTTAAGAGAAGGAGCGCCTTTTTCTTGTAGTGGGGTACATGTCCCTTAACAAACCAGAAAGGTCTCATCCTCGATCTGATGAGCTTCAGGTAGATGATCAGCATCAGCTAGAGGATCAAGAACAGGTTGATCATATAGTTCACCATGTTTAGTCCAACTAATATAAGTGAGTTGCATCCCATTAATGAAAGTATGGTCTGCGACTGTGCTCTGACTTAACTTTTTATAATTAGGGCATTGTCGGCATGGGAAAATAACATCGGAGTTACCGTTATACTGTCTAACAAACTTCATGAAGTCATTAACACCTTCCCAATATGAAGGTGTTGCTTTTTTTCATTCAGTATGCAATATCTGTCCATCTGTTGAGGACAGAGATAATCAGAAGCTTTCAAGATATTTCATCAAATAGGTTGATTAAAGATCTAATTAAGCCAAGATATTTGAGCAACCTGATTGAATATAGAACTATAAATGCCACGTAACTTTAGCTTATTTCAGAAATTGAGTGCAGAACTATGTTACATATTTGAGAGAACTGATCGACCGAGCACAAAATGACAACCAATTCAAACAAACAGATCAAGTGCAGAACAATGTCAAACGAGCAGATCGAGTACAATACTAGTTCTAGGGAATGATTGAGTGAACTAAGGATATTATGAGCGTGCCATGGGGATCGAGCAGCTGACCGCTGGCATGTGTGAGTCTCGAAAAGAACGGCGCCGCTAATAATGGTGTCAAGCCGCCTCGGCTGATAGACGGAGTATGAATATTTTGGTGCGTGGCTTGTGGTTTTGACCGCCTACATGCCTCTAGAAGAATGGCGCAAAGAGACAGTAGCTGGCGCGGAGTGAAGGCGCGAGTTGGAAGGTGCGAGTGGGAAAGTTTTGGCGTGCGTGGGGTATGTGTCCTGGTTGTCAACAATTTTCACGCGAAAATATCGGCCAAAATTTTCTCCCTCGTTTTTTCTTCCTTGTTGAGGTCTGGAATTTTTGTTACCGAGCCCATGAAATTAACCTATCAGGCCCAATCATAGCGCAAAACCTTCAATTCGGCCTTTTCATTGTCTTGTCGCCGCCGACCATAGCGCATTCAGTTTCGGAGTGAGCCCATGAAGAATAGGGCATCCGCCCCTAGTTATCCCAGAATCTTTTTAATTCGGCCTTTATGGTCATACCCTTCCCCATACCCCTAGAAAAAGCTCCACCTACCTATGTTGTTTTGTTGAAACTACTACATTACTAGTAAGTTCTACGTACCCTGCATGTGAGAAACAAATAATAGACATATGACATATCATCACTATATAAAATTATAATAGATAATTCTCAAAAAATATATAATTTGATCAACATCTATATAGTATGTGTGTATACTTGGTCCTTTACGTAGTACCTTGTATATTTAGACCTAGCAACGGACCGATGTCAAAATAGCGGACGGGGCTATAAAAATGTCCATCAAGCACACGTTTCATTTACAGAGAGGCTGACACATGGGACCCAGCATCGTGGCCTTATAGAGATGCTGCATCGAGCAACATTGCCAAGTTAGAAATAGGGAGGCGCGAGCGAGAAAAAAGTCCAGCGTGGTGAGAGGCTAACATGGAGGACCCAGCAACGTTATCAAGGTCGACCCGAAAAAACAGTCAACATACACACACGCCTTTTCGAGGTCAGGGAACTGCTTTTTTTAGCGCAGGATCAGGGAACTAGTGAGCACAAGCCAGTGAAATTTGAGAAATGATCCCATGGAGTATAGGCAAGAACATTTTAATTCGACCTTGTCAGAGTCAAGGGACTGCTTAGCACAACCCAGTGAAATTTAAGAAAGGAGTCCATGGAGTATAGCGCATGTAGATGGACCATGTAGCGTAACCCAAAATATTTTTAATTTGGCCTTTCGAGCATTGCCCCCCACCTCTTTAAAAAACTCCGCCTCCACCTCTTTAAAAAACTCCGCCATATTTTTAAAAAACTAGGCCATTATATATATGGCATTTTATAAATTGAAATGCTAGGAGGCTGCCTTTTTATTTTAAAAATATAAACACGGACGCACGACATCTTTTTAAAAACATTAAAACATAACTTGAAGGTACTAAGGAATGTTTAATAATATATTTTCTCTAAATATCTTTGGCGTAGTGGTGACACACATAGTATAAATCTATTGGAAGTCCAAAACAGTAGACGCGACCGAAAAAAGGTCTATCATACACACATTTCATTTAAAGATAGACCGACATGTGGGTCACACCAGCGCGGCCTTATACAGGTACTGTATCGAGCAACGTTGCCAAATTCGAAACAGTGAGGCGCGAGCGAGAAAAAAGTCCATCATGCATACATTTGTTCTAATGAGAGGCTGATTTGGGGGGACCCAGCAACCAAAAAAACGGCTGATGCAGCGAGCAATATTATCAAGTTTGAAACATAGAGCGCGAGCAGAGAAAAATGTCAATCATACAACCGATCCTTCTAATGAGAGGCTGACATGTGGGACCCAATTACGTGACCAAATGGCAGATTCGGCAAGCAACGCTATCTAGTTAGGAACATTGTGGCGCTAGAGTAGAAAAAAAGTTCATCATACCAGCGATTCTTCTAATGTGAGACTGACATAAGGACCCGCATGGCTAATGCAGCGCACAACGCTGTCAAGTTCGGAACACGGAGGCGCGACCGAGGGAAAAAATTCTAGCATACACACGTTTCTTCTAATGAGAGGATGACATGTAGGGTCTAGGAGTTTGATTAAACGGTAGATACATCGAGCGGCGCTATCAAGTTCGGAATAGGATAGCGCGAGTGAAGAAAAAAATTCCATCATACACATGATTCTTATAGTGTGAGGCTGACATGGAGGACCCAGCAGAGTGACGAAATGGTAGATAGATCGAGCAATGTTATCGAATTGAAATCAGGGAGGCAATAGCCAAGGGAAAAAAATCCATCATACAC
The DNA here is from genome assembly GCA_910589775.1 of Avena eriantha. Lineage (NCBI taxonomy): Eukaryota > Viridiplantae > Streptophyta > Magnoliopsida > Poales > Poaceae > Avena > Avena eriantha. The sequence goes on from OU342740.1 coordinate 91,634,186, forward strand.
ACGTTTCTTCTAATGAGAGGATGACATGTGGGTCCCAGGAGGTTAATTAAACGGTAGATGCATTGAGTAGTGCTATCAACTTCAGAATAGGGTAGCGCGAGCGAAGGAAAAAAATTCCATCATACACACGATCCTTCTAATGAGAGGCTAACATGTAAGACCTAGCAGCCTGACTAAACAGCAGATTTCTTGAGCAACGTTATCAAGTTCAAATCAGGGAGGCGCGACCGAAAAGTATGGTCCTCTAGAGACACTGACGTCCAGGACCTACACGCCTCAAAAGACTTCGGCGAGTCAACATCGCGCGAGGAAACGAAAATCTTTCTTCTACCACACGCTGGCCGAGCTTCCTCTAGGTTTTTAGCAAATCCTTCATAGTAGAGGGCCGCAAAACCAAAAAAAGAGTTTTCCATCGGCCACGGCCGAGCCGAGAATTTCGTCGCGAAAGATGCGCCTTCTACGACGACCGTCGGGCCAAGTCGCTGCGGAAGGAAACTTTTCTTGTAGTGCGACTCGCAAGACTAACTATCTACCTGACAACGGCAATAGGAAGTGACCAAGGCAATATAGGACGCAAGGGGTGTAAATGGTACAAAAACTAAAGCATCACAACACGGATAGCAATAGAGAGAAGTAAAGCCATAAAGCAAAAATATGTAGAAGGAGGAGGACGCTCACTAGGGAACCATAGCTAACGATACATATCCGAAGAACATGTCGAAGCTCACATCATCTCATCGTTCTATTCGGTAAGAAGCAAAGCACTAGCGAGAAACACTGGATGCACTATTTAATTCTATGTATTGCAGAAAATCCGACATGTTCATGATATGATGCATGGCATGAAAAAATGTGATGCAACTATAGCAATATTAAGCAGAATCAGAATCCCGACAATTAATTAGATGATTCAAGTTATTTATCTACCCTGCAATTTTAAATGTTGGATAACACGTCAACACATGGCATTGGGTGAGCTACACAATTTAAATGGAGTCCGAAATAAGACAAGAATATCCCGCATAAACACTCCATATTTAATTATTGGATGAATATAATTACCCCCAAAACAAGATATGTATGCGAGCATGAATAATTTAATATGCACAAGTTAAATATCATCTTATAAAAATAGGGGTTTAGGGTCACACATGTTGGGGTTCGGAACTGGTGTCTCGGGATCTCAGGTTCTCGTGGATTAATGAGATCGGTCTTCGGGTTCAGCAGATCCATCAAGGAGATCTTTGGGTCATCGAATCCGGGTAGGAGTTCTTGGCGTTCCACGGCTGAATTATTCAGATTTGGCTATCTTTCCATGTGGTGACCTTGGGGTTCTGACTTCAATTGTTGGGGTCGAACTCATGATTTGGTGCTGTTAGATCTCGGGGTACGTCTTTGGCAACACGGAGGAACTAGATATCGGGGTTGTTTCTATGACAATCTTCACAGTGGCACATATGTCTAGAGGCGAAGAAATGATCCCTGCAATTACCATACTGTCACCAACATGTCGATCCTGACAAGCATCGGACATCGTCAGGGTTAAGCAATAGAAACAACAAGCATAAAAAAAGTAGCCCCATACCACACACACAGGTAGGCGAGACACGAATGGAGAGAGGGGCCATGACCAGGGTGACGTGCGCATGTGGACCATGGCGATGGACGGAGATGGAGGAGCCCCTAAAGGAGGTCGAGGGTGGTAGATAAGAGCCAAAGGAAACAGGCGACGGCTGGTGAGGTACCCAGATAGTGGGGAACTCAAGGGCTCGTTGTAGAGGAGAGGAGACCGGCGGCGCGAGGCGGCAGGATACTAAACCAGGGCGAGGTCGACCTCAGAAGGCGACCAGATGATCCGCTGGGGGCGACGTACAGGTTACTCGGAAGAGGGAGGGAGAAGAGGACAGCGACGATTGGTGGTGGCCTTGGCGGAAGAGAGGAACCGTGCGCGGTGGTGGTATTGGACGCGGATATCGGATGCATGTGATTGGCGGCAACCCTGGATTGTGAGAGTGCAGCGGTAACAAGGACGTGGGCAGAGGCGAGGACTAGCGGCGGCTAGGAGGGAGGAAGCATGGGTCAGGGGCAAGAAAGGCGCAAGGGAGGCAACGGGGCGCTGGTGGCCGAAGATACTACTGGGTGGCCGACGCTGTGCTCCAGGTCGATGGAGTAGGGAGGAAGCATGGGTCAGGGGCAAGAAAGGCGCAAGGGAGGCAACGGGGCGCTGGTGGCCGAAGATACTAAGGGGTGGCAGACGTTGTGCTCCTATGAGTATGGCCTCCCAGCCATGACCATCTGTCATCCTGGGCACTGCATAGGTGGACAACATTGACAGGTAGCCTCAGCTCAAACCTCTCCCGCGAGGGAACTAATAGTAATGCATATAAATTGCCGGCTAAGCCTTACCCAATTCAGGTATTGTGGTTGTATGGTAAAATTGGAATGGTATCGTATCCGAACCCAACCATCAGTTTTTTAAAAGGGCTAAGGCTCAGGCCACAACATTTTCATCATCATAAACCATTTGTGTTTCTCAACACATGTCAAAACATCTCAATAGATTGACTCATCATTCCAAGGTTTTCACAAGTCATTTTCACCAAGTACTCCCATCTAAAGTGAATCAAGTTTTGGGTTTAGCTCTAAATTACTAAGTTAAGAGTGTTCACTAATGTGGGATGCTAATTTCAATCTCATGCCATAGAATGACATCTAAGTCTAACTAGATATGTCAAATTTTATATTCTTTATGCTACCTTTAAACAAGTAAAGGACTTTGGTAAAGTAAAGAAGGTAAGCTTATAAATAAAACTTGGAGTAGGTAAATAGTCCACACGGTATAACCAAAGCATGCCTAATGCCTTTGCTTAGATTATCTAGCTTGCAAGGTTTAGCTTGCCAATAGTAGCTTGCTAATGAAAGCTTGCTCAGTTTACTTGAAGTGCTAGGCTTGCAAGTAAAACTTGCAAGGGTTAACTTGTATAGTGCTAGCTTGCCTTGGGTAGTGCAGTGGTTGAAGTTTTCTTTCTCCTCCTCTTGGTAGAACTCCTCCTCCTCGAAAGCTTGGTCGGTACTATCATCTATAAATACATACGAGATACACAATCACCAAACAATACTTAACTAGTCTACTTAGCACACTAAGGCACACCTTTTATGATCTATTATCATCACAAGCATCACAAGGTTTAATGAACTAGCTTCATTCTTTTTATTTGAGAAAATTAATTTCTAATCATTGAAATTAAATAAGATTTAATATTCTCCAATTAAAATATGGGATCATGTGGACACATGTCATCACCACATATTCTAATATATGGGAATGTGTTTTAAAGGTTGGATCATAATTTAATGAGTTTAAATTTAATAATTAATGATTTAAAGTGACTAGAAATGCCTATATAACATTATTTTGAGAGTTGGAATCAACTGCATGTAAACCTTAATATTATAACATATTCAGATATCTATGTTTAATTGTGATTTTTGAGAGTTGGAATCAACTCAAAAGCTATTATGGTTGATTTTATAAAATGTTTGAATGTGCAAAAGCTTCTATCTTGTTATTTTTACTACGAGAGATATCTAACTCTAAATGATTTAAATCCAATGGGCCTGGATATATATTTTCATTAGCTTTCCAACAAAATTAGAATCACTCAATTTGGATTTGTAAAACTCTCTGAATTGATTTTTAAACTAAGGGATAGAACTAAGTCTAAGTCTAAAAAGAAAAAGATTTATTTGAATCACAAGGCCAGCGCGGGAAACTAATTGGGCCGGCCTAGATCCCATCCGCGGCGCTGAGGGCTGCTGTCAGGGGGGTCCGCATGTCAGTGACTCATTACACGCGAAGCGGTATGGGGCGAGTTGGACCGTAGGATTAAAACTAGATCTAATGGCTCACAGTCGTCGTTGACGACGAACTCATCGCCGACAAGACTGAACCCTAGCGGCTCGGTGGGGATGCAGTGGGGACGTACCGGGGCTCCAGCTAGTGCGGTGAGGCGGGCAAACGAACGATTAGATGATGGCGAGCTCAGGTGAAGTCGTGGCAGAGGATAGGGTGGACGAAATCAACGGCAATGTCTCCTCCTCTGCTACGGCTGCCTTCGGTGAAATTCTGGCAACCTGCTCCTCGAGCTGCTCCGGCAAGAGGTGGGGAAGGACTAGTGGGGATAGGGGAGTGGAATGGTGTGGCGTTTGAGGCTGGGGAAGGCCTCCTTATATAGGCTCGAGGAGGGGACCGAAGGGCGACGGTGAGCTCGTCGGTGACGACGATACAGGGCGCTATCGGCATGGGCAACATAGGCGGACGGTGACTTGCCTCCTGGCAGTCCTCTACGACTTTATGGCATAGCTAGGGGTGGTGGCAATCGGTCGGGAGCGTCGCACTCTCTGGGGAGATAGGGGCGATGCTCGACGGGATTCCTGGCGACTGTGGGTTGCACGGCGGTGCACGACCGTGTCTGGCGGGGTGAGGTGGTCAAGACGGAGCAGCGTGCACGGCCAGTGGTTGAGGCGCGGTTTGTGGCGTGCTGGCAGTGATCGCGCTCTAGCGTGCTCTGGCACGGCGCAAAGAGTATAGTGCGGCGCTGCTCTGGGGTGGTCCAAGGGTTGGCAATGATCGTGGGGTCAATAGTGGACGGTGGTGAGGTCACGCCGTGCGTCCTAGAGCGGCGGAGAGGGGCTGGAGGTCTGTTGTGGCGTTGGCAAGGTTGGTCGGCGAGCATGTCCTCGAGGTGGCGTGGTACTGTTGCTAGGGACAAGGGGGTGGGTTGATTAAGGTTTGCTTAGAGCTAGGAGGGACAGAGGGAGTAAATTGAGGTCAAATGGGTGGCGAAACCCTGTAGAAACAGTAAGCCTAAACTAGAGTGTGATTCATGCATGCTAAGTGTTTCATCAAATGGCCGCATGACAAAAAGATTTGAATTTTTCAAAGATTTTTGGTGGAGTTGTTTATCACAAGCTTAAACATCTATGGTTGCTAGGATTTGCGAAATGGAATTCATTTGGATGGTTTTTGAAAAAGTGTGATCTGGATACATACAATAGATTCATTTTCAATTGTCATTTAAAATTAGAGTTTGAATGTTTTTGGGAGATCATAAAGTGGGCCTTGGCACATCACTACTTGTACTAGCAAGGGGTGCAAAGATCCACAATTATCTCTGTTGGAAATTGAGTGGTAGGAACACGCAAAGTGGGCTAGGTGATTAAAATGGCAAAAGTGACAATTTGCCTTATTTAATTCTTTTTGATTTCTTTTTCTTTGGGATTTTCTTGGGGATGATCTAGATGATGTGACATTCATCATAGAATCATTTTACAACCAATAGATCACTCAATGGTGGAAATTCAAAACAATTCCTATTTTAATGCACACACATATGAAGGCTTAAAGATTTTAAATGGGAAAAGTTTTTGTTAAACCTAAATTGGGTAGATTTGATCTTGATTAACCTTGATTAAAGATTTGGGGTGTTACAAACCTTCCCCCCTTAAACAAAATCTCGTCCCGAGATTTAAGAAAGAAAACTAGGAACTAAAGAGATCTGGGGTATGGTTGCCGAGTGGCTTGTTCTTCGGTATGGTTGCTCCATTGAATCTTGAGAAATTTGATACTTCGGGTCCTGGTGGTTTTGTAAGCTTCCTCTAAGATACGTATGGGGACTTCATGATATGTCAGATCCTTGTTGATATCAACAGCTCGGTGATCGATGTTTTTGAACACTTCGGTCTTCTCCGGCACTTTTAAGCATTTGCAAAGTAATGAGATATGGAACACACTTTGGATGGCTGACATTTCCTCTAGCAGTTCCAGTTGATATGATACTTCTCCTTGGTGATTCAGAATCTTGAAGGGTCCGATATATCTGGGGGCTAACTTTCCTTTCAGACTAAAACGTTGTGTTCCCTTTAATGGTGAAACCTTGAGATATACAAACTCTCCGACATTGAAAGTCTGGTCTCTCCTTCTCTTGTCACCATAACTCTTATGTCTTGGATTGGGCGGTGTTGAGGTGCTCACGGACTTTGTGAACCTTCTCTTCGGCTTCTCGGAGAATGTCGGGTCCAAAAATCTGACTCTCTCCTACTTGTGACCAATTCAAATGGGTACGTCACTTTCTTCCGTATAGGAACTCAAATGGTGCCATTTGCAAACTGGCTTGATAACTGTTGTTATATGAGAAATCTGTGAAAGGCAGACAATCTTCCCATTTTGATCCATACTCTAACGCACAAGCTCTCAACATATCTTCTAGGATTTGGTTGAGTCTTTCAGTCTATCCATCGGTTTGGAGGTGATAAGCTATACCGAAATTCAACTTGGTTCCTAATCCTTCTTGGACTTTCTGCTAAAATCTCGAGGTAAATTGGGTTCATCGATCTGATACTATGGTCTTGGGGGTTCCATGCAGACTAACAATTCTAGCAATGCACAACTCTGCTAGCTTCGAACTCTGGTAGGTTGTCTTGACAGGTATAAAATGAGCTACCTTGGATAGTCTATCAGCATGACCCAGCTTGAGTCATTTCCCCTACTAGAAGTAGGCAAACCGGTGATAAAGTCCATTCCGGAATCTGCAATGGTTGCAACAGTCCTGCGGGTCTCTGATGTTCCGCTTTGACTCTCTCACAAATATCATACTTGGCGATGTAGCTTCCGATTTCACTCTTCATCTTGTGCCACCAAAATTGCTCTTTAAAATCTTGATACATCTTTGTTCCTCCGGGGTGGATAGAATAAAGAGTATCATGAGCTTCTTGCATGATAACTTGCTTCAGTTCTGAATCTGCTGGCACAGAGATACGTCCTTTGTAGCGAAGGGGAAGTGATTGGCTTGGATCTTAGACTGGGCCCCATACCAAGTAAGTATGGACAAGCTCGCGACTTGGATGTGCAACAAGGCTAAGGTCTCTTGTGGGTAAAGTAACACACTTCTACAGAGTGTAAGAATTGTGACATGTTACTCCCTGTTCCAGGAAGGAGCTACGAAAGCGGCAGGAAATGAACTCCATGAAATTTCTGGCCAACCTGTGAAGGCTGTGAGACATAGTTTTCAGAATAAAAGCAACCTTTAAAGAAATGTTTACGAAATCCTGCATCGCCTACGACATTTGGTCTGTGGCTGTAGAGATAGTGCATCATACATTACTTTTTAGTGAACTTGTTGAGTATGTTCGTACTCAAATGTACCTTCTTAACCCTTGCTATGTTCTAAGCTATTGAAGACAACATCAACATCAATTTCTGCTCATGAAACCATCATTGGCAGCTCAAGTCCTTCAATGGAGTTAAGGAAGTCAACATATACATCAACCGAAGTGAAGACGAAGTCCTTAAGTAGATAGGAGTAGATTCTCTAGCCATAACACCTACTTCTATAGAGCATTGCACTTGCAGCAATTGCAAGCCAATTAGTTTAGATGAAAGTCTTATTAGCCAGATAGTTCTGAGTTATTATTTCTGGTACTTCTTTGTAAGAAGTTTCATTCTCTCTCTTTAACCTAGAGTGTTCTCTAGATCTTATGTAAAGAGGCGAGTTGTAATTTATATTCATGTCTTGGACCTGCTATGTTTCTGTTGTACCACTCCGAGGGATGTAATACTAGTGAACGGTGTTTCATTGGTGTTATGTCAACGACTATAGTGTACTACATCATGAAGTGGTATGTTGGTTCACCGCAGTTGGTGTCAGAGCATTTGCTTTGACCTTAGGATTAAAACCCTTTAGGAAGATCTGTAGGTTGGACAGTGACTATAGGAGCCATCTTATCTAAACCAAGACTTGTGATGGATATCCACTTGAGGATAGCCTTGTCACACTTAGGTTGGATACTTTTGTCATCTTTCTTAAGGATTAATTATATGTCTTCTTTAGAGAAATGTCATTTGGGTGTAGCTTTAAATAGGTATAACACCACTAAGATATCTTAAATAAGTTAAAATATCAAAGATAATTATGACTGAGATCAGAATACCTTGAGGGGTAGTTTAAATGGTGTAGTATATCAATAGGATCCATGTAAGGTAGCAAAATCTTTTCATTAGATGATAATGATAGGCTACATGATGAAGACCATTGGAACATGTGTAGATGTAATGGGAAGTAATCATGTGGGAATCACTTGAGAATTCTACGTGTTGGAGTAGAATTATGTTAAGAGTCGTTAATAGTAAGCTAAGAAGAAGAGTCATCATGGTGAGATTAGCTCTTCAATCATGATGACTAGGTAACTATTAATAAGTTTGTGGTGAATGAGACCATGATAAGTGTGTAATTAGGACTAGTACTTAGCTAATAATCTTGTAACAACAGTAAGAAAAGAATAGTGTAGGTTTATGATAGAAGTCAGAGGTGCCATAATATTACGGTAACTATTGCATTAAGGTAGTAACTACAATGTTGTTAGTACTTTGGAGAGATCATGTGAGGATAGTTTATGATAGAATGGAAAATTAGTAGTCTTTAGTAGTCCCAAAAGAAATGTAAGAGGTTAGTTAAGAAGCAAAGTGAGATCACTTTGCTCAATATCCTTTTGCAACTAAGCAATTTGGGTAAATACTGAGACAAAAGTGTAGTTTAACCTCTAAGTGCTAAGTATCACCATGTAAACCTATACTAGGAGGTGTCATATACTACACCGCTAAGCCTAAATTCAAGAGGTATTATACTCAACTACTCCATTCCAGGCTTAGAATGATGTGTGTTATATGTACCACGTTTGGATTTCTTGGTTTTTCTTAGATCTTCTTGATTGACTAGATCTGTGCATGAAGTTTGACTCGATATGCAAATGCATGTTGCATAATCAAGTTATTACTTAATGTTATAGAGATAGATAGAAAAAGGAATTCGTGTAAGGGAGTGACAAGTTTCGAAGATCAAGATGAAGACTTGCAAGAAGAAGGAAGCTAAATATAAGGACTATCAACACTATTTTGAAGGATGGATCGATGCCAACTTGCTATGAGCTGGCAATAAGAAGAAATATTAGTGTAGAAAAGGTGTGGAGCAACATGAAGGAATGGACTTAAGTTCACTTAAAGTAGGTGATATTGCTCAAAACCTAATGAAGTAGTTGTACCAAGTTCATGGATGTAACTTGAAAAGGGTGCAAAGAATAAGTCTTGTAAGAAAACTGGTATTCAAACTCTGACAAATCAGAGAGAATGCCAGTGGTAAGATGGAAAACCATGGGTAATTCATACACCAAGGAGGATCCGCAGCTGGTATCCGCAGTTGGTATCCAGTAGTTTAGCTAATTAGGTCATCTTTGTGTAATTTAAAGAGTATAAAACTTGTCCTCAGTTAAGTTAGACCTAAGGAAGTATAAAATTAAAGATCGTCTTTCGAGACGCTTCATGAAATAGGGCTTACCAAAGAGAGAATGTCCAAAAGGTTAGAAGTAAGACAAATAGTGTTGGAAGATTCATTTGGGAAATCCACAATTATGTGGATATACCGCATATTCTTTCGTGAGACCTTCTAGAGGTAAAGTATAAGCTAGACAGAGACCAGTATCCTAACTATTGAGTTAATGGGTATTATACATGAAGTTTAGAGACCATTAGGAAACCCCAAGGGGGAGAGTAAACAATAAACACTGAAGTGTTTTTGTCTAACTTTCTAACTAAAGGTTGGAGAAGAAGTACAAATTTATGATGAGGTTAAGCCTTATTCTCATAAGGATATTAGAAGCCATCATTATAAAGTATTTCCGAGAGTATGTCCGGATGATTGATGGACGGGGATAAACTAGGCTGACTTTAGCGGACTAGTTATAAAGGGGAAACCACTCGTAAGTTGTCCTTAAAGGGGGAATAAAGTACTCCAAAGTAGACCAGTGTAGTGTAATAGGAAAACCCTCTTGGAATGGACAAAATGTATCCACCACCAGTCTTAAGTAGGACTATGAAGACATAACTCAAGGGATTGTAGTAGAAGGAGTTATGCTACATATTGGAAACGACAGTTGGAAGTTCCCAAGTATGAAGTGAATTCAGGGAAAAAGATTTGGATACGGGATATCACAATTATCCCAAATGTGATCACAATGGAGTTGAGAAATGTTGTGCTCTATACAAGTCAACACCTTATTCCGAAACGTAAGAGAGTACGAACTTCGGGGACGAAGTTTATTTTAAGAGGGAGAGTCTGTAACATCCTAGCAGTACAACTTAAAAATAAGCTAAGATTAGGTGTGTACATTGCATTCATGCATAGAAAATCTGGATAATTTTCGCGCTTTTAATAAAACTTACCAAAGTGATTGAAGCTTCTCTTAACTGGGTGAAACTGAAGTAGATCATCAAGTTGATTTCGATAAGTTTCAACATGACCTTTGCTAAAACCTTACCTTTGGGAAATATAATTTGATCTAAGGGTAGATAAAATGTAATAAAACTAAGTAACAACACACTACTTAATAAGGAGTACTAGATCTTCTAGAAATCATTACATGGTATTCCATACAACAACTCAAGGATGAATACTTAATATTCTAAAGATGATATCAAGGTATTATCTGCCACAAACCTTGAATACTCAATCAAGTATATAACTTAAGTGAAGAAACCACATAACTAAATCTTGAAAACCGTGTTTGCCATAGTTATTCCTTCCATGGGTATTATGGTAGTTCTTAAACATTAACTCTTATTACAAATAGAGTAGAAAAGTAGGTCAAGCCAAGACCATCCAGCACATACCCTTAATATGATATGAAGAGGTGACATTCCTACTTAACCAAGTCCTAGTGTCTATTGATCTTCAATGTAGAGGGATAAATCGTTGACCTAGAACTTAGTGACCTATTATATTGACCTTCCAAAGACCTCAAGTAAATTAATAAGAAGGAACTAGTTATGGTAGAGTGTGTCATCATCAATGGAATGAGATCCTTAGTGGTGATCAAACATTTGGTGTTGGAGGAGTTAACTCACTCATGCGTTAACTAGAAGAAGTATCTAAACCTAAGAGTTAAGTGAATAATTGAGAAGCTATAGGAAAGTTAGTAATATTAGAGAATCAAGTAATGATCTTGTTAGGTCAAGTAGAAGTAAACCTAAAGTATGCTTTCTTAACAAGATAAGGCTTATAGATAGACTAGTACAAGTCTATTGCTTAGTGTTAATGGATCTTAATCAGACAATTAAAAGTCTAAGATAACCATGATCAAGGGTTGGTGATTATTATTCTCAAGACAATTGAGGATAGATGACTAAGTGTTGAAGTAGGGTTGAGAGTATACTAAATTAGGCAAGACTAGTAAACTAAATCACCTAGCTTGATCATGAGAAGTAAAGCTAGAGTATGAGGAAGTATATAACATGAGTATATGGAGTAGTTGGAGGCATAGTAGTTTAACCAAGCTAATACAAGAACAAAATTGTATTATGGGAGTAGTACCAGACCCATTCCAGAGGTTTGATATCACATGTGATATGGAGAGAAGTGTGATCTTGAAAGCCTTGAGAGTAGTTGCAAGATGGAATTAAAGGAATTAATGGATGGAGTTAGAAGTAGATGCATAGATGGGTTTTATCAAGGGTAGTTAAGAAGTGAAAGTTGTGTAGTCAATGAAGAGTGTTGCAAGAATGGATTTATGAAGTTAGAACTAATTAGATGAATGACTTCCTCAAAAGTAGTTTAGAAATGGAAGTTATATATACTAGGAGAAGAATAAAGAAGGAGTAATCTTGAAGTGACATGACCATGTCATCATATGATGATTGATATGGAGGAGTCATATAATTAACTTATTCAGAAGGATGCGATCTTTGTGAATAAGATAAGAGTAATATATGAAATATATTTAGGAAAGGAATTCCTTATCTAAACATAACCTTAGTGAGGTATTAAGGTAAGGATTCTTTAGAATCCTTAACCAAGATCATATCAAACCATGACAAGACCATGTCTACCTCTTTGTTTAACATCCTAGAATAAAGAAGGTAGTTAAATCAATTCCTATTTTTAGGCAGCCAATGGATAGTATCTCTTAGTCAAATGAAATGTCTAAGAGATAAGTAGGATGCAAGTTGAGAGTGTATTGGTGGAAGCCTTGTCCATCTGATTGACTTAAACCCTAATAGATACCTAGTCTCATATACTATCAAGATCACTTTAGTAAAGTCTTCTCAATAGCTCACTCTACGTTGAGTTATTATCCATGGCCACAAGACATGAAGGAAAATTATCCTAGCTCTTGATCTTCACCCATATCCATAATAGATATGAGTCTATTATTAAACTTTACAAAACTCATGTCCATTATTTGGAAATGAACATTTTCATTTCCTCATTGATGATGACTTAACCAAGATTGTTTTATGATAATCCTAAACACTACAAATCAAGTAGAATTGGATTTGTTGAAATCACCCCATAGGGAGAACCATGGAATTCAAATCACCATATTCCAAACCACAAGGTTTAAGGCATTATATTGTATATGTATTAATGAGCCTAAGAAGGAATAGAGTTCTATATATATCCTTCACCATTTTAAATCCTTATCATAATAAGCATCATGGTGTAAACAAAGCCATTTTCATAAGATTTTCTATATAAGAAATAAGTCCCTAGAACCCTAATTCCTATTAATAATTCTCTAATAAAAGAACCCTTCATATAATTATACATTTTGTAAACACAACCAAAAATATAGAAAGAACTGACTACAATTAATCTTCATAATATTCTCCGTGTCTTAAAAAAATTTCTATATAATGTGAACCTTGAACAAAATCATATTTGAAATATAATTGAGAAAATAGAAACAAAATAAAGAAAATGAAGAAGAACTGCCTGCGTAACCGGCCCATAGCCCATTTCTGCCTCGCTACCCATCAACGCGTGCATTTCGCGCAACCTTTCGCTTGCTCCACCACAGCCTAGTAGTGGCCCAGGCCTAGGTACCGTTTTGTCCGATCTTTCTCCATCGTCCACCTCGCGCGCGGTGGCCGAAGCAGCTCGCTGGCGGGAGCGCCACCGTCATCTATGCCAAGATGCTCGCTGCTGTTGCCGAGAAGGGATAAGAACGCCACCGCGATGACCTTCTGTCCTCATCCTCAATGTCGCTCGGCCGCACCCTCTCTTCTCCTCTCTTTTCCAAAGAGGGCCGAAACCCTAGCTCACCGGTCGTCGTTGCTCTCGCCATCTCCGGTCACCCTAGGACCCGCTGCGACATCCCCTAGGTGCACCTCACTATCCTCGTTTGTCTCTGACCAAGCTCACAAGGAAGCGCGCTGTGAATCGTACAAAATTGAGATCTGCATCCCGTCGGGCGTCACCAACATCATCATCGATTCACCGTCATCCGAGTTCCGGTGTCAGCAACCCCTCTTCTTCTATTCCGGTGAGCCAGCGGTGCTCAGGCACCATTTCAACATCTCCCTCTTGCCCTAGATCGATATGTCAATGTAGCTCGCTGTCCACCGCCGCAGTAGCTAGCTTTCCTCATCGCTCTGGTGACCGTTTGCTAGAGGCGCCGCCACTATTAGGTTCCCCAAGTTGCGCAGCATCAAACCCGATCAAACGCGCTTGCTATTTCGTGCTAGATCACCGTCGCCGCTCGTCGTCTGAGCCTCTCCGGCGAGGTGACGTCATGCCGACGTCAGGCTCACGTCACCTCAGCCGTTTGACTGGTCCTCACCAACATGGCGTGCCAATGTGTCGCCAACCCCACCTGTCTATGACTCAGGCTAGGGTCGGTATCGGTATAAAAAGTAGTTCCTGTTTAGGAAATAGATTAAATATTATAAATTCGATTATAAATATTTTTCAAGAATTAAGAAAATGATTAAATCTTATAAATTTAATAACTTTTGTTTTGTAACTCAGAAGAATATGTTTAATATATGAGAATTTACAGAAAAATAAAATCTATAATTTAACCTTATTATCAAACATTAATATGTTAACTATTTATATAATTATTATTTAATAAATATTTTATAAGTAATAATGCTTTGAAAATTCATATTGTAATATTGGTAAATAAAAAAATATGAATAATATACTAAAATTCTTGGAAAAATAAGAACTAAAATGTGAAACTATAAACTTAAACTATTATATCACTTAACTAAGTATTTATTATTTATTTAGTATTTATAAAGTGATAAAACTTGTAAAAATCATATCTTATATTTAAAAATCACAAAAATACTTATAACATACCAAAATGATCAAAAAAATAAAAGCTACGCATAAAAATGTCAAATATCACTTTTGAAGTAAAATAAAAGGTAGAGGTTTAATAAAACTAGTTTGAACCCTTTTCTTTTGCTTTAATGCATACAAATTATATAAAACTTTGCTTATGCCTTTAATATAAGTTATTTAAAAACTAAGAGTATAATAACTAGTTCAATTAATTCTTAAGTAAAGTCAAAATAGTTCTAACCATTTGAAGTTGTACTTACTAAAACTACCATTTAAAAATTAAGTAAATATTACTCTCCAAAAATATTTTATCTATAACATCCCAATTTCAGCAACCCTGATTAGTTGTCCAGAATACAAAAATCAGGGGAAAATAAACTTTTTCTTGTTCATTCGTGCAGTGTTTACTTGTTGTTTGTTTGTGCTTGTGCATGTGAGTGTATACCATATGATACTGCTAACCTCACCATCAGTTGACAAAAGCTATTTAACAAAACTATCTTGGCTCATTTTACATATTCTCAAATGTTCTGGCATTCCAAAACATGAGCCAAGATTCTTATGTAACCAAAACTATTTTAGTAGCTTCTATTGACAAAACTATGGAGAGATATATAATATAATCTCCTTATGTTTTCAAGACAGAACCTCCAACTACCCCTACCTCTAGGATTCTCAAAACCTTGTATAAAACTTTTGAATTCTACTCTTGGTAGGGATACCAAGGACCTTACCTTGTTCAACTCCAACCTATTCAAAATACTCATCCTTACCTCAAGCTAAGCTTGATGGTAACCCTAGTAGTAGTTGAATTGTTTGAAAGATGAGTTGCCTTGATCTCTTGCTTGAATTGTCTATTTAGGAGATACTATGAGCCACTCTAGGAGCTCATCACTAGGATCAATATGTTTCCAAATCATCACACCCTAAGAAAGAATACAAGATGGATCTGATCTCTAGCCACTAGGTGATCATCAAAAACCCTTAACCAAATCAATTCTGAAGTGATCTAATCTAGAAGCTTCCAAGTCAATAAAGACCAATATCAAGCATGGATATCTCATACTCATCCCACACTTCAACATAATCCACTTGATGATGCTTGGGTACCTTGAAACCCATCAAAAACATCCCCTCTCATACTCTAGTCAGAATCCTGAAAACTGCCAAATTTGACTAAGTCTGGAAACTATTTCAACATCACCTTTTTGAATGCCTCCCTTTCTCAAACCATGTGCATTTTTGGAAATTCATTTGAACCACATTTTTAACCATCCTAATAACTACCAAGTCCTACTTTTTCCCTTGGTTATATCATCCTCCAACCCACTTGTTCTTGATGGTTTTGCAGGCAAGAACATAGCTTTTACTACAAATCTTATCAACATGCCTACTTTGACAGAAGCTCACACCATCATCCAACCTTCTACTGACCAACTCTTTGCTCGGTTGTGTTCTACTCATATAGTTTTATCAATATATTCTTCACTTATTCCAAGTGGATCCTTGTGCATCTTAAACCCACAAGGTTTTGAAGGCTAGTTGATAATGTGCTTGGCAGGCTTATTTTATTCAAAGTTTGAAAGCCTGTCTTCGTGAGATCAAGCAGGATCAAGCTCAAAACTCTACACCATTGCTATCTACATCACTTGGTCTATCCATCAATATATCCCATGACCCAAGGTGAGCTCTGAGCTCCAAGATCAAACAAGGTTTTGGTGGTATGAAAATAACATCACCCTAGATCCTCAATTCCTGGGTTTAACATCTAAGTCAAGTTGTATTTCCAATTCCCAAGGTTTCAAATGCTTGCTAAACCTTGTATACCTCATCTACCTTGATCATCAATATTTATAAAGTATTATCCATAATTATTATGGCTCCAAATCTAATTAATCTCTTTAATAGACAAAATCTCCAAAACTTCTTCCATAAAGGAAAGTTTGGTTTTTTCCAAAACACTTCCCCAAATTTTGGCTCAAAGGAGGTACATACATCATACCCTATCTTCTTACTTCAAACATAAATATTTTTGAAGAGCCTTAATAATTCTTTTTGCCCATTTTCTTAAATGGCAGAAATGGAACATTAATTGTTTAAAATACATTTATTCATCAATAAATCCTAGGAAAATTCCTCAAAGTATGGATTCATATTTAGAATCATCTCACATCAGGAAAAAAATTTCCAATGTAAATTGATCAAATGAGATTCTATAAACCACTTCTGCACTTTTTGAATAATTGATGAAAAATGCACTAAAAATCATCTGAAAAATCTCAATAAATTCCTGGAGGTGTATCTTGACCTCACCTACCTACGAGCATCTTTATCTCATCTTGCCAAGATCAGGTTGGAGAAATTCCTGCATAACTACTACTTTGGCCAATATTTGAAATTAATCTAAACTACGAGAAAAACCCAATCAAACATTCCTCAAACTTGTCCAAGGCTTCACCACAGCACCAATACATCATCTCTAGTCGACTCTATTGTAGCACTCACCTCTCACTTGTACCTTTATTTTGGAAGTAAAAGAGAGAGAGACTAGGCCTAGGGAATTTAAATCTTGGTCTTAAAGCCACAACAGTTGCAGCACGCCTCACCTCTGCCAATGGTCGTGTCCCTAGCCCCACATCACCTCTCCACCACCCCTCCTGACATATACATGGCCACCACCTCCCCTCCCAACCCCTCCATGCACCAAGCTCACCATGGACCTCTCCATTCGGTTTAAAGGACTGGAGGCCAGCCCAACTCTACCCTTTGCTCTCAGACCACCCCTACCCTCTCCCCTTACCCCTCTCAAGCTCCCGATCCAGATCCCGAGCTCCCCATCGCCATGGAGGAGAGTAAGCTCTCCTCTCGGTCTCCTTCGAGTAGTGGAGTATTTGGTCGACCCTGACCTTCCCTAGTGCCTCAGATCTCTTCCAAATCCTTCCTTTGTCCCCTCTGAAACCTCCCTACCGATCCCCGGCCCTGCAAGCTCCCCAGAGAGAAGAAAACCTCCATTTCGGCCATGGTCAAGATATCCCTCATGTGTTTCCCTCTCCCCTCCCCTCCCCCTGCATGTGAGCTTGCTGAGATACCCATCCCTCATGCATCTAAACCTATCCTCTATTTTGCCCAGGACCGCCTCTACCGACTTTGTCGGCGAGCTCCGACGAAATTTCCTTCGGTCGCTGTCGCGGGAGCAGGACCCGGCCCCCAAAACGGCGTCGTGCCGCCCATCCCTGGTGTCGCCATCGCCGCCCGCGTCTCCCCGTCACTTCCCCAGCCGTCGACGAGGTCCCCTGCTCCTCCACCGCGCCTCCTAGAGCCGCTAGGGTTCCCTCTCTCAGCTCCCAGGCGCGAGGTGGACGACGAACTCCCGGCCGTCAGATCCACCCTAATCCAACAGCTTCCGCTCGACGATACCCCTTCGCTACCTAGTACGGTTGACACCTGGGCCCCGCCCCAGCGATTTGAACCCCGCCTCTCCCGCTCGCTGAGACGCCGCATGGGCTGGCCCATCCCGCTGTGGGCAGTTCCTGGTCAATATCGGCCCGTCATGGTAAAATTCATTCCCTTTTTATTTTCTTCTCCAGATCTGCTATTTTAAGTTTCTAGGTTTAATTCGAAACAAAAATGAAAACGAGATGAAACTTCCCAGATCTAATTTTCCCTATATGCATGCATGTTTTCCCTAACATGCAGTATAGACCACCCGCCGAGATTTTTATCTCATTATTTCCTGGTATATTAATTACCAAAAAGTATCAAAACACTAATAAATTATTTATGGGATATTGGTAAACTCAAATGGAATAAATCAAATTGTCTCTAGTAGGAGTTCCCTATACCTATCTCATGACCTTGGCCTCCCTCCAAGTGGGACCATTAAACCCCTTTAGCAAAAATAACAAGATCCATCTAATTATGACTTTAGAAAATTCCCTAGACCAAACCTTGAGTCCAACTGACCCAATTCCAACTCTATCTGAGGTGTTACATCCAGTTATATCTAAATCCAGGAGATCAGAATTATAAACTTTCTAAGTATTTTTAATGAATTTAAAACCTTCTGCTTAGGGTAGTTTCACTAGAAAAATCACTACAGTAGCTCTGCAACTCCAAAATTAGTATTTCCAATTGGTACTGGAAGGTATTTTCAATACCAGTCCATTGCCCTTTTCTTCATATCAAAAGTCCCCATATATTTAATTTGGTGAAAAAGACAAAACAGCTCCAGAACTGCTTTTGGAAATTTCCTGAGGGCATTCTGGTAATTTCAACTCTCAGTGAACAAGTACATCAAGCCCTACCTAACCACCCAAGGAGATAATCTTTTGACATACAGAACATTTCTGGTGATTTATTTCCTAAAACTAGACTTTTATTCACTAGAAAATTCATAAGTAATTCAAGAAAATTGATGAAATAGTGAAACCACTTTTGTTGGTTTCATTTTATCAACACCTATCTATTGGCACCATTTTTACACAATGGTATCATACTGAATATGTCCTTGTCCAAAACCCCTCTTAGGTAATTCCTCGGCTATAAACCCTAAGGGATGTTCATCCATGTCTCCAAGGCCATCTCCATCTTCTAAATCCAATCCTCTCAAAACCTAATATTTTGAACAACGTGTGTATGTTAGTTTTCTGTTTTGTCTTGTTGATTATAGGCCTTGTATTGATTGTGCCCCTTGTTTGTTTGCATGTGTTCCCTATCGACGATAGTTGCGATTATATTGGAGAGCAGAAGAAGATGGTTTTTACTGGATATTATGGTATTCTAAGAAGAAGTCCAGGGACAATCATGCCATATTGTTGATCATCCGGCAAGCCACCTTCTTGCTCATAAGCCTTATCCTACTGTTTTACTTATGCATGTTTATCTTCTGTTTATTTAAAACTGCATTGTTTTACTATATGTTGATGTATATATGGTAATGGTTTGGCTCCTCCGAACTATTACACTTTTGTACTACTAAGTACAACCCCCTTGGTGACACCTACTTGTCCCTAGTAGAATAGATGGTGTATATCACCATAACCCTCTAGAGTCCCTGTTTAGCCAAAGCAAAGCTAGAGGATGGGAAGACCCCGGAAAAAGTTTTACCAAATGTTTTATGATAAAACCTTGGTGAGGTGGGACCTCCCAAGAGATGTTGAGAAAGAAAAAGGTTTTTTTTTAAATGCTGAAGGAAAGATGGAGGAAAAAGGTTTACGAAAACGCACCCGGTTCTTTGCAGTTTAGCTATAACAACTTAACTCGTGCAACCACATTACTCTGGATATTTGTCTATTCGGGTATAAGATTTCTCGCAACTACTACAGGGGATGAAACTCCCTGGAGGGTGGGCTTTCTCCTAAAGGGTCCATGTGAGACATCGACCTGGAGAAGGAACGAAGGGTTTACGGACCTCCACGTGTTACTATGAGCCCCTCATTGAAAGCGCACACTCCGGAAGTGGAAAAAGTGCTTCGGTTGGCTGTGAACTATATAGGGTGTCCCGGTGTTGAGGGGAACAACAATCATTGGGTAGGCACTTATATTGGGGTGGGCATCCGGAGAGTCTTGATCGGTTACTCGACCCACGATCGGTGTAGATCAGGGTAGTGTACCCGGATGATGTGGGTAAAGTGTACAACCTCTGCAGAGTGTAAATCTATTCGAATAGACGTGTCCACGGTTATGGACGGGTTGGACAAACTTCTGTAGAGCGGTGCTGATTTTGATTTCAAGAAGGATTTCGGAAAAGAAATGGCTTTGGAAATGTTTTGACCATGGGATGGTTGTAAAGCAGAAAGGTTTTGACCATGGGATGGTCGGAAGGAGGAGAAGGGAGCTTGGTCGTGGGACGACCTGAAGACAGGAATAAATGGGTACCCCAATCCTAGTGTTTTCCAACACTTTCCAAAAAGGTTTCCAAAATGTTTACAAAGGTTTTTCAACAAAGATATGTAGATGCTATATCTACAAGAGAAACTATTTGAGAAAGGAACCTCTATTGGAGCCCTCCTACTACCACAGCCATATTGCACAGCCTCTTGTTATTATTGTTATTTTAAGGTGGTTTGCGAGTACATTCAAATTACTCACTAGCATTCTCCCTGGCTATTAACTTGGTCAAATATCGAAAAGAAGGTGGTGTTGGCGACTATGCGAGCTAGGACGTTCGCCCAGTCAGTTGCCTGTAGGTTAAGGCATGGCTCGGGCTCTACGCTTGATGAAGTTCCGCTGATGATTGTCGATGTATCCATAATGGCATGTAAGGTATCACATGTATCCGCTTAAGTATGGATGTTAACTTTGATACTTGTTAGTTATGTGCCACGACTAACTGATCATGGGATCGTGGTGTATGCGTAACAAATACGACCAATGTAAACATCGATCTCTCCAAAAGAAATGATGGTGTAGGCAGTCACAGCCTCCCTAGCCGGAATCCAGGTCTCGTCGAGAACGATGAGAGGGACGTAGCTGGCGTAAAGGATGTGAACGACGGCGATAGTCTCGCGGATTCCGATTCTTGCAGATTCGCTTGGAACGCAGATCCGAAGCTCACTTGCCCCACGGTGGGCGCCAACTGTCGTCGGATTGATGACAAGTACGCCATGAGGGGGTCATCGAGGCATGCGGAATAGAGGGGTGTGAGACATATGGTGTTCCGGGATGGTGAGCACACAATTTTACCCATGTTTGAATCCGCCGGCTTTGGACGAATCCTACTCCTGCTAGCAATCCAGTAATACGGCAGAGCAGGAATATGGGTTACAAGGGTTTCGCCTATGCGAGTTGAGATTGTAGACTATTGAGGTGTGCCCTAAAGGCTCTCCCTATGATGGCTTATATAGATATCCGGCCTAGGGTTTACAGGAGTGATCTATCCGGCTACGACTAAGAGTCGGTTACAGAGTACATCTTGAACTACAAGTAACACTATGGGCCTAAGTCGGTAAGTCTTATGGGCCTTCCCGTAGCCGGATTGGACTCCGTCTTTTCTCCCTGACTGGGCCGCCCATGAAGCAAAGCTCTAACCTGAAGTGGGCCACCCTGATCAGCGAGGAACGTTGAGGATACCCAGAAAGTATATCCCCAACAGGGATTCTCGGAGGATTAGTCCGGGGCCCCACATTATCATTTATAAAATCATCAAGATTTGAGTACTAATACTTTTACAAGTTTGGTAATCCACTTTCAAATCTAAACAAAGTTTTCAAGTATTTAACATGATGCCATTTCCATGTTTATAAAAATGAGTATTAATTCTATAATAAGTAAGTGATTCTATTCAATTATAAAAATCAAGAGAACCCCACTTCGATAAAGGCATAATAATTTTATTTCACCTTCATAAAGTGTTAAAAGTCTCCACTTGTTAGTGGAATAGCTTTTCAAAAATACTAATTGTTTTCTACTTAATACTTGTAATTAATAAGAAAACCATAAAATGTTAGTTTTAAGTTTAAATGTTTTTTACTTTGAAAAGTAATATTTTCCTCAAAAGTTGTTCTTCTAAGAAGTATTAAAAGTAATCCTTAAGCATTTCTGTGACGGCTCTAATGAATTGACAATCCTATTCAAGCAGTTCTTATGTACCATTCCACATTTGAGTAGTTTAGTATTGCATGCTACTTGTTGTATTTACATATTGTTTCACACACCCTCTCACAAGTCGTAATAAGAAGCACAAGTACAAAATTGGTATAAAAGTGTAACACATTCCAAAGAACTCATCACAAGCTTCGAACCCTAGATCAAGTACGATTAGTCCAGGGATTCACGTTTATCAAACTGCAGTACATTACTTATGCACAATTTCATCTTGCTTCTTAAACATTCGTCCTTACTGGACCAATGATGTTGTTTACAGAATTTGGATCTTCTACTGTCTTGAAGACTGTGAGTGCATAATCTTGCAATCACAAAAGGAAAATTCACAACTTGCTCATGTCCTTTGATTATTTTCTATCAAATGCTTGTAACTCGAATGTTGTCATCACCTGCATTTCAAAAAGGTCAAAAACCCTATTTTTATTATAATATGATTATGGATTATTTACCAGATGGTAATAGTCTACTAATACAGTTCCAGTGGTAAAGGAACATAATATTTAGGACTTGACAACCAATGTCGCCAGTGATTCTAGCGTCGTATATTACTCGTTAACCATGAGATTTGGAATGGGACAGAGAAGTCAACTGTATCTTCTTCCTCTCGCATGCATCCAGATGGCCAGGTCGTGCTTGTTATCCTCGTATCATGCATTAATTGTTAGTTCATAGAGGATATGTAGAATATGGGTGGGAACCCTCAACGTCCCACGATAGTTCTAGCATCTCACGGTTTGTACTAACCATTGCCATAATTCAAGGTGTGGGCATGGCGTACACCAAGGCAACATGTGGGGCTGCGAAGGGGGCAGTGATTGGCTTGGATCTTAGACTGGGCCCCATACCAAGGAAGTATGGACAAGCCCGTGACTTGGATGTGTAACAAGCCTAAGGTCTCTTGTGGGTAAGGTAACGCACCTCTACAGAGTGTAAGAACTGTGACATGTTACTCCCTATTCCAGGAAGGAGCTACGAATGCGGCAAGAAAGGAACTCCATGAAAGTTCCGGTCAACCTGTGAAGGCTGTCAGAATAGTTTTCAGAATAAAAGCAACCTTTAAAGAAATGTTTACAAAAACCTGCATTGCCTATGACCTTTGGTCTGTAGCTGTAGAGATAGTGCATCATACACTCCTTTTTAGTGAACTTGCTGAGTACATCCGTACTCAATCGTACCTTCTTAACTCTTGCTAGGTTCTAAGATGTTGAAGACGACATCAACATCAATTTCTTCTCAAGAAACCATCATCGGCAGCTCAAGTCCTACAATGAAGTTAAGGAAGTTAACATATACATCAACCGAAGTGAAGATGAAGTCCTTAAGTAGATAGGAGTAGATTCTCTAGCCATAACACCTACTTCTATAGAGCATTGCACTGGCAGCAATTGCATGCCAATTAGTCTAGATGCTAGTCTTATTAGCCAGATAGTACCGAGTTATTATTTCTGGTTCTTCTTTGTAAGAAGTTTAATTCTCTCTCTTTAACCTAGAGTGTTCTCTGGATCTTATGTAAAGAGGCGAGTTGTAATATATAATCATGTCTTGGACCTACTGTGTTTCTGTTGTACCACTCTGAGGGATGTAATACTAGTGAACGGTGTTTCATTGGTGTTATGTCAATGACTATAGTGTACTACATCATGTAGTGGTATGCTGGATCACCGCACATAGGTATGGTGGTCTTATAGGCAAGAAAGCAAGCACTAGACTCGATAAAACTTTCGTCTATCAGCGAGGGATACAAGATACCTATTCGAAACTAACCTCATACTAACACCAGCATAACCCATTCATAGTTTCCCCCTCGAGTCCAAACAAGGAAGTCATTCCGAGGAACTCACATGGATGGATGTTTTATTAACCATTCCATTAAATTTTCAATACATACTAGTCAGATATAGATAGTGTCGAGTGATCACCCCCGGGTAGGATAAGCTAGGCCGAATAGGTCGGCTCTAGAAGGATCAAGCCGGATGGCGACAGGACAAAAGGCTATAGCCGGCTGGAACGCTCCAACTAGATATCAACCAAGATCACCCCGGCTGGCCCGTCTAACCGGTCAACTAGAGAAGCCCACCGGATGGCCAGCTCCATCCGGTAACCTTGAAATCAGTACCGAGGATCCGGAGGGCGTGACAGTCAAAGCAAGGGCATGCTTCCGAGTTCTCGTCTTTGCGTCATCCTAGATTGCGGTGCCACACATACCGCAGGATGCAACACCCGCTCTGTGCGGGGTAAAGGTGGCAGCTAAACACTATAGCATTGGCGTCTAGCCACTGTAGCATTGATTATTGTGCTATGGCCCGCCAGCTAGGCCTTGCCAGCTAGGACCTGCCAGCCGGCCAACCTTGTAACCAGCACTCCCATGCAGTATATAAGGGGGAAGGGCTACCGTTAGAGAGGACTGCACTTTTCTCTAGATGATGTTGTACCTCTAGTTCTCTCTAGTTCATCAGATACATACCCAGGAGCACTTGTACTAGGCATACGACCTTGGTATAGTAGATCCTTGCAGGAGTACGGGTGTCACCTCACCGAGAGGGCCCTGGACCTAGGTACCTTGCTATGTCTGCACTGCTCATGCCCAATCATATCTGTGGTAGGCACCGCTAGCATCTGATTGTCCCTTCTAAATCCATCCCTGATGGCACTGCCATGTTCCACACCATGACAGTTGGCGCCCACCATGGGGAACAACACTGCGGCAGGGGTTATATTCCGCACGAGACTTCCACTCGTTGTTGGTGAGCGTGTCACCTCGGGCCTCATGCTCACTCTCGGCTCCTTCAACGGCGTCATCAACAATGCATCATGTTTTGCTAGGGAAATGATCCCAGCAATAGCTTCATTCTCCACTTCGGCGACCTCCATGTCTACTTTGCCACCTTCACCAAGGCTTTTCCTCATGGAATCTTAACCGTCTCCTGTGCATCGCCCGGCTTAGTCGATCCGTGTATCGCCACAACCAACTTCAGCGTCAAGGTCATGATGGCCGGCTCAGGCGAAAACCGTCGTCCACCCACCAAGCGTCGGACAGGAGGCAACGGTTATACCTTGTGCGAGGCATAGCAAGACCTTACAACATCCTCCATCCAGCATATTTGCAACCCTATCGTCCCCGAGGCAGATCCAGCTATGGCCGTGGCCTTCCTGGAGGCTACCCGCCAAAACCTCCTAGAAGAGGACACCAAGGTCGTCGCCGCCCAGCGCCCGCTAAAAGCCACCGTACATGGCTTCACCACCTTGCTCGGCACTAGCCGACACGTCCATCATGGAGGTTGTGACCTTGGTGCAGAGCTAGACCATGCTACTAACCTGCGCACCCCCGTAGCTCAGCTGGTTTACATCACCCCTGCCAAAAACATGAGGGCGGCAGAAGCAGCTGTCATGGAGCTGAACTACCTCGAGGAGGAGGAGGTGCATCACCAGTAGCAGCGCGTCCAGCTCCTCGTCACCACGACGAACCTGCAGTCGGTGCAGGATGATCCCATCCAAGTGGGAAACAACAAGAACCAAGCTCCCCGCTGAATGGCAGATCCGATGGCCCCCGACGGTAGCAAGTAGGCACAATAGGCATCCTCGCCAAACGGGCCGAGGCAGAATAGCCGTCAGCGTGGTGGATTAGGTAGCCACGGGCAGTGCCAACACGAAGCTACGACAGTCACCGGCAAGAACCATGGTCCGACTGGCGGAACAGGTCAAGGACAAAATCACCAGCCACCTACTGACGGAGCCGGTCAAAGCCACGCTGCCCCGTGTCTTGTCTGATAGGATGTCTTAGTCCCAACAATATGGAGTTCATGGACGACTGCGACCGCATCGACCTGTTAGTCCAGTCATGCATCATGGAGGAAAAAACTTCGGCCGGTCCGAGATGTTTTGGACCGAGCATCTGGAATTAGCCGTTTCCAAAGGGATTTTCACTCCCGAGGGTCATACCAAAGTACAATGGCACAATCAAACCGGAAGATTGGTTGGTGGATTATGTCACCGCGGTGGGCATCGCCGAATGGCAACAGGCGGTGGTTGTGCTCTACGTCCCCCTCATGCTCCTTGAGTCGGCCAGAACATGGATTAACATCCTCCCCGACAAGAGCATCAACACCTAGCTAGAATTCGAGGAAGTGTTTGTTCGCAACTTCACCGGCACCTACAAGTGCCTAGGCAGGCCTCGTGAGCTCGACCTCTTCATCAAGGGAAAGAATGAGTATGATCGTGCCTACCTAACTAGGTGCACAAGCATGCATAATTCCTATGAGAGGGTGCGTGCTTGCTAAAAATGTAGAGCTCGTTGGGGAACCCCAAGAGGAAGGTATGATGAGCACATCAGTAAGTTTTCCCTCAGTTATGAAACCAAGGTTATTGAACCAGTAGGAGCAAGGAAACACCTCCAAGGTGTTGTTTCCAACTTGGAATCCTGCACAACACAACCACAGAACTTTGTCCCCAACTTACAGTGAGGTTGTCAATCTCACCGGTTTTGCTGAAAACAAAGGATTAAACATATTGTGTGGAAGATAGTAATTGCTTGCAAAAAGTAAACAGAAAATAGTAAATAGTAGATTGTAGATTGATGGTAAAAGGATGGACCGGGGTCCATAGTTCACTAGTGGTGATTTTCCTTAAGATAGATGACATGTTGGGTGAACAAATTACAAGGGGCAATTGACAAATATCGCGAAAGCATACATGCATATACTAAACATCTTGACTCCTTTGAGAATTGATTGGGCATTACAACATTATACGTAGACCGTAATCCAACTGCATCTATGACTAATAATCCACCTTCAGGTTATCATCCGAACCCCCTCCAGTATTAAGTTGCAAGCAATAGATAATTGCATTAAGCAAAGTGTGTAAAGTAAACAATACGATTGTTCTATGAACAAAGGATTGATGTTTTCTCCCTAGTAGCAACAGCACATCTAGTACCTTAGAGATTTCTGTCACTTCCCTAGATTCCTAGAGGCATGAACCCACTATCGCGCATAAATACTCCCTCTTGGAGCTGCTAGCATCTACTTGGCCAAGATAGCTACTAACAACAGAAATCATGTGAGATCGCAAATAACAAAGACATGATAGAATCAATAATCAATCTGAAATAACATCTCAATATCCATCGGATCCCCGCAAACACAACATCTAAAATTACAAATAGATGATCTTGATCATGAACGGAGCTCACTAGATCTAAGCATGGTAGCACAAAGGAGAAGAACCAACCATCTAGCTACTACATGGACCCGTAGTCCAGGGATGAACTACTCACGCATCACACCAGAGGCAGTCATGGTGATGAAAAAGGCCTGTAGGGTGATCTCTCCCCTCCGGTATGGTGCCGGGAAGAGCTGAGATCACTCCTGATCTAGGGATGGAGATGACGGCGGCTACAGACTCTTTCGTGGAATTTTGATCGAGTGCCTAGGGTTTTCGTCTCGGAAGCAATATATAGGCGAAGGGGCAAGGTCGGTGGAGTGCCAGGGGGCCCACACCCCCTGGTGGCACGGCTATGGCTAGCCACGCCACCACCAGGTGTGGCCGGCCTGGATGCCCTCTTTGTATCCCCACCGGACGCCGTGTTCCTTATGGTGAAATATTGACTTGGGCTTTTGTCCGGTCCAATTTCGAGAATATTTCCTTACTAGCTTTTTTGAAACCAAAAACAGCAGAAAATAGGCAACTGGCACTATGGCATCTTGTTAATAGGTTAGTTCCAGAAAATGTGTAAAAATACTCCAAAGTGTGCACAAAACATAAGAAAGTAGATATAAAACAAGCATGGAACATCAAAAATTATAGATACGTTTGCAACGTATCAACATCCCCAAGCTTAACTCTTGCTCGTCCTCGATTAGGTAAGTGATAAAAGAAAAGAATAATTTTTGAGGTGACTTGCACCATCACAATCTTGATCAAGGTATTTATAAAACATTGATAGATGGGATCATAGTACTTTAACATAGACATGAAAGATATAGTTCTAACAATAAGAAATAGCAACTATGTTGTAGCATGAAAAGGTACAGACAAAAGATTCATGAATAACAATGCTTTGCAAGACGTTTGTTTGTTTCACATAAAGAAAACATAATGAGAATGGTATTCATGTTGTCCCTCATAGTGTAGCAAAACATAAATGCATAGGACACCTTCAGAGTTCATAAGGGTGACTAGATACAAATAGTTTAAGAACAAGCAATATCAAAGTTATGCATCAATCAACAAGTCTTGGGGCAATGCACACTAAACTAAGAATGACCACTATGCTCTCTTAATAGGTGCATAAAGATAGAAGATGGAGACTCCACATAAAGTAAATGAAAGGCCTTCATAGAAGGAAGCATGGATTCAAGTCTCATAAAGAGCTTCCAAAAATTATGGTACTTATTAGCTTTCAACTCTCATTGCCCATATCATAAGCATCCTGAAGTGATTAAGGTTAAAGTGAACAAACAATGGAGTATATGCTTGACAAAGTATAAGTTGGCAATCTAATGTCCCTTGAATACAAGGGCTGCTCCTCATGCTACTCAAGTTTAGTTACCGGTAAGTTCTTGTCATAGTAAGTACATGTGTATCGTAGAGAACTGCCAACTGGGTACCCCTTGCACATGATACAAGAGCTATCCCATAATCAAAATGACAAGGCAAGCAGACAATGAGCATCTCAGCAATCTTCTTATTTACCATGGGAAAATGGTGCTTTTTGGTCTCTTTCCTCTTTCCTCATTTTTTCTTTTTTCTCAATCTCTATCTGTTTTTTATAAGATGAGTGCTTCATGGATTTCTCACTATGCTGATGCTGCAAGTTTCCACCATGATTAGGCATGGCTTAGGCTAGCGGCCTAGGCATTTCTCTAACACACATACATAACTCCATGGACTTACAAGCTCCCCTTTCATTTCACACTAACGACATCCATAAACAAAAGAGCATGATATCAACTGGGTATAATGTACAAGTGCAATGTTGAAAGCGTTCCCCATGACAGCATGGTTCTGCTAATCCCAACGTATAAGTGCAAGCATATACAACATAGATGACGCAATGGTTCAAGTTTATTAGGGGCAAGAAAAGTAAAGTGTGCCATCAAGTTCGTGAGAGCTTTAATCACTAATTTTCACATAACAAGTTTAATTCGGAAGGTAGATAAAAAACATGAATATACTTGGAATAGCAAATGCTAATAGGTAGGTATGATGGACTCTTTGGAATAACTTGGTTTTATTTGGAGTTGGATCCATGAGTGGAACTCATACTTGGTTATGGAGGCTAGAAAATGACTGGGAGCGACCAACTAAGTGAGCAATAATGGCCATAATCACGCAAAGCGACAAAAACATTATTAATTAAAGTATAAACTGATATTACAAGTCGAAAACTAAATGATCATAGAGGCTATAGTTACTTGGTATAGCCATAACATGGTGTGAGCATGCACCAAGTTAACCTAGATAACGCATCAAAGGAGAATACCACAATACTATGCTTCAATATGCTAAAACAACACATGATTCTTTCAAGGCACATTAAGCAATCTAAATTGTTTATAACATGTCATGCTACAGCAAAAATCACTAAGCATAAAGCCAAAAAAATATCAAGCATGACATGATAAAGTCTAAGTCACAGTCAAGAACAAGCTCCTTTTTACCACTTAAGGATGAACTTTCCTACTCTTTTCCAATCCAAACCAACTTATTTGAAAACTAATGTATGAATGAGGGGGTCCAACCAATTTATTCAAGCAAACTAAGAAAACTAAGGAAACGAAAACTAAGAACGGAAACAAAGATGCTCCAAGAACAACACAACTGTGCATGAAACAATAAAAATGAAGTGTTTGGAAGAAACCTGAGATTTTTGTTGATGAAGAAGGGGATGCCTTGGGCATCCCCAAGGTTTGTCGCTTGTACTTCTTGGATATTTCTTGGGGTGACACAGGTGGCATCCCCAATGTTGATATTTTGTCCATACTTCATCTTATCACATTACTCTTCCCTACACTTTAAAATTTCCTTCATACAAAACTTCACACAATCTTCATTAGCAACATTAGTGTACTCAAGATAATAAGTCTTTTGGTTCAGTGCCAACACAAGTAAAACTTCCATTAAAACACAATATACTGTAGCACTTCCTTGAAAAAGTTCAAATGATCAAGGAGAACTCAAAGAGAAAGAGATTAAGAGGCATATGCAAATAATGCAGAAATCTGTCAAAACAGGCTAGAAGGTAAAAACCAATTTTTTCAAAGATCTTCTATTGCTCAAATCGAAAAGTTTCGAACTAACGAAAGTTGGATAACAACCTGGGGCAGAATCACAAAAATTTACAGCTCAAACCGACGTATGGAGATTTTTCGAATTTTTACAGCAAAGCACAAAAATCTATTTCGGGACAACAACTTTCCCAAGTCTTACTTCTCTCTCATTAGAGGTTAATCTTGGCACAAAAACCACACAAAAATGATAAGGAGCGGTTATTACGGTGGTAATAACTTCCAAGACGCAAACAAAAAGGTTCCTAATAAAATTTGGGTTATCTCCCAATAAGTGCTTTTCTTTAACGCCTTTGAGCTAGGCATAAGAAGCAAGAAAAGAATCAAGTATTCTTGAATGAAGAAGCATTAAGAGCAAATTTTGTTTTAATAGGAGAGGCAAAATGAGTCTTCTGTCTCTTCTTAGGGAAGTGTTCTATACCTTTCTTGAGTGGAAATTGATATTTAATGGTGCCTTCTTTCATATCAATAATGGCCCAATAGTTCTAAGAAAAGGTCTTCCCAAAATAATAGGACAAGAAGCATTGCATTCAACATACAAAACATAGAAATCCACGGGTACATAGGCATTGTTAGCCATAATAAGAACATCATTAACACTCCCCATGAGTTTATTTTTAGCATTATCATCAAGTTGGACATTTAAATAGCAATCCTCCAATGGTGGTAAATCAAGCATTTCATAAATCTTTCTAGGCATAATAGAAACACTACTATCAAGGTCACATAATGCTTTGAGATCAAAATCATTCACTTTCATATTAATGATGGGTTCCCAACTATCTTCTAATTTCATAGGAATAGAAACTTTATCTTTCATCTTTTCTTCTTTATTTTTTATGAGAGCATCAGTAATGTGTTTTGTAAAGGCCATATTCATAGCACTAGCATTAGGACTTTTAGAAAGCTTTTGTAGGAACATAATTACTTCAGAGATATTGCAACCATCAAGATCAAAATCATAATTATTATCTAAAGTAGTAGAACTATTGTTTTCCATATTTCTTAGAATTTCAAAAAATTTATTAGAAAAGGTTCCATTGGTTTTAGGTATTGTTGCAAAGGGAACTTCATGTGGTTTGCTAGCATTAACGTTAGTGGTGGTGATAGTAGGAATACTAATATTTCTAGAAATTTCATCTTCTCTCTCCCACTTACTATGCAATTCAGCTAACAGTCTAACATTTTCATCAATTCTAACGTGTATGGCATTAGTAGAAGCAAAAGGATTTTCGATAGTTTTAGGTTTAGCATCCATTTTATTAATTAAAGAAGATTGTGCTTCAGACAAAGATGATATATTTCTTTCAGCATTAGAAAGTTTTAATTGCAAACTAGGGATTTCCCTATTTAAACTCTCAAGTTGATGACTAATATTTTTCAAAATAGTAGATTGTTCCTCTATGGTTTTAGTAAATAATTTATTCTGCTCATAGTGCATTTGCATGAAGTTCTTAGTGGCTCTTTCAACTTCTAAAATTCTTACCTCACTAGGAATTCTAGATTTACCATGATAACCATAAGTATTATTATGAGGGTAAGGCCTATAAGTGTTATTACCATAAGCATTGTTTCCAAAATTATTATTTCTAATAAAGTTCACATCAACTTGCTCTTCTTGAGCAACCAAAGAAGCTAAAGGAACATGATTTGGATCAATATGAGCTTTCCCATTAACAAGCATATACATAATAACATCAATTTTATCACTGAAGGAGGAGGTTTCTTCAACAGAATTAACCTTCTTACCTTGTGGATCCTTCTCAGTCTGCCATTTAGAATAGTTAACCATCATATTATCTAGAAGTTTTGTTGCAGCACCCAAAGTAATGGTCATAAAGGTACCTCCAGCAGTAGAATCCAGTAGATTTCTTGAAGATTTCATTCTTTCCCAAAGTAATTCAGTCCTGCATAAAAGGTTTGGATAATCATCCAAGCAGTCAGTCCATGAGTGGGACAATTCTTTACCCAAGATTTCATTCTTTCCCAAGCTTGAGCAACATGTTCATTATCACATTGTTTAAATTTCATTATTTTACTTCTCATAGATATAATCTTAGCAGGACAATAGTATTTTCCAATGAAGGCATCTTTACATTTAGTCCAAGAATCAATACTATTTCTAATTAGGGATTGCAACCATACTTTAGCTTTTCCTCAAAGAGAA
This sequence comes from Avena eriantha, assembly GCA_910589775.1. Classification (NCBI taxonomy): domain Eukaryota; kingdom Viridiplantae; phylum Streptophyta; class Magnoliopsida; order Poales; family Poaceae; genus Avena; species Avena eriantha. The sequence goes on from OU342740.1 coordinate 91,666,426, forward strand.
AGGAAACAATTTAAGCTTAATAATATCCCCATCTATATCCCTATGTTTTTGCATCTCACAAAGTCCAACAAAGTTATTAAGGTGAGCAGCAGCATCTTCAGTACCAATACCAAAAAATTGTTCTCTCATAACAAGATTGAGTAAAGCAGGTTTAATTTAAAAGAAAGTAGCTTAAGGAACATGTGGAGCAATAGGTGTGCACATGAAATCATTGTTGTTGGTGCTAGTGAAGTCACACAACTTAGTGTTTTCAAGAGTAGTCATTTTTTGTGTTTTTTGTATAGAAAGCAAACTAGTACAACTAATTTTTGTGTGTTTTTGATAAAGAAAGAAGCAACCAAAGCAGAAATAAACTAAGCAAAACAAATAAAACAAAGTAAAGAGATTGGTTATGAGGGACTCCCCTTGTGGAGATGTCCTTGACTCCTCGGCAACAACGCCAGAAAAGGTCGTGCTTGCTCAAAATGTAGAGCTCTTTGGGGAACCCCAAGAGCAAGGTATGATGATCACATCAGTAAGTTTTCCCTCAATTATGAAACCAAGGCTATCGAACCAGTAGGAGCAAGGAAACACCTCCAAGGTGTTGTTTCCAACTTGGAATCCTGCACAACACAACCACAGAACTTTGTCCCCAACTTACAGTGAGGTTGTCAATCTCACCTGTTTGCTAAAAACAAAGGATTAAACGTATTGTGTGGAAGATAGTAATTGCTTGAAAAGTAAACAGAAAACAGTAAATAGTAGATTGTAGATTGATGGTAAAAGAATGGACCGGGGTCCATAGTTCACTAGTGGTGATTCTCCTTAAGATAGATGACATGTTGGGTGAACAAAGTACAGTGGGGCAATTGACAAACATCGAGAAAGCATACATGCATATACTAAACATCTTGACTCCTTTGAGATTTGATTGGGCATTACAACATTATACATAGACCGTAATCCAACTACATCTATGACTAATAATCCACCTCCAGGTTATCATCCGACCCCCCTCCAGAATTAAGCAAAGTGTGTAAAGTAAACAATACGATTGTTCTATGAACAAAGGATTGTTTTTTCTCCCTAGTAGCAACAGCACATCTAGTACCTTAGAGATTTCTGTCACTTCCCTAGATTCCTAGAGGTATGAACCCACTATCGAGCATAAATACTCCCTCTTGGAGTTGCTAGCATCTACTTGGCCAAGATAGCTACTAACAACGGAAAGCATGCAAGATCACAAATAACAAAGACATGATAGAATCAATAATCAATTTGACATAGCATCTCAATATCCATAGGATCCCCGCAAACACAACATGTAAGATTACAAATAGATGATCTTGATCATGAACAGATCTCACAAAATCTAAACATGGTAGCACAAAGGATAAGAACCAACCATCTAGCTACTACATGGACCCGTAGTCCAGGGATGAAATACTCACGCATCACACCAGAGGCAGTCATGGTGATGACGAAGGCCTGTAGGGTGATCTCTCCCCTCCGGTATGGTGCCGGGAAGAGCTTAGATCACTCCTGATCTATGGATGGAGATGACGGCGGCTACAGACTCTTTCGTGGAATTTTGATCGGGTGCCTAGAGATTTCGTCCTGGAGGCAATATATAGGCGAAGGGGCAAGGTTGGTGGAGTGCCAGGGGGCCCACACCCCCTGGTGGCGCAACTAGAGCTGGCCGCACCACCACTAGGTGTGGCCGGCCTGGCTACCCTCTTCGTCTCCCCTCCGGACTCCATGTTCCTTCTGGTGAAATATTGACTTGGGATTTTGTCCGGTCTAATTCCGAGAATATTTCCTTACTAGCTTGTCTCAAAGCAAAAATAGCAGAAAACAGACAACTGGCACTGCGGCATCTTGTTTATAGGTTAGTTCCAGAAAATGTGTAAAAATACTCCAAAGTGTGGACAAAACATAAGAATGTAGATATAAAACAAGCATGGAACATCAAAAATTATAGATACGTTTGCAACGTATCAGTGCACAAGCACCATATTGACTTATTCACCAACGCTTGCTGAGACGACACCATGCTCTAGCACAAGCTCAATCGGGTGGATCCCTAGACCATGTCCATTGTGGACAAGTATGCCACCGTCGACTTGGCGATTATGAAATCCATTGTGGTGGACGACCAAGGGAAAATTATTGATGACAACTTAGTGGAGTGATGCCAGCCTGGTGAGCACCACCACAACTCCAGGAGGCACGACCACGACAACCTCCAGGGAAAAAGGAAGGACGACCAGCCGAACAAATGGTATGGCTCCAAGAAGGTGGCGACAGTTTAGGAGGATCCAGCTACTAGAGGCAGCTAGAGGCAAAAGACGAATGACCGGCCGCCATGACCCAAGTACACCATTGAGTCAATGCTTAATGGGTCGTGCAATTTCCATAGCGACGGCAACAAGATGGCTACGTGCACGACCCGCCAGTGCAGTTGGACTAGGAGAATGGCTAAAGGCGGTGGACTCCCACCCCAACCTCCGCCTCCCCCAACCGGAGGCCCACCAAATAACCAAGAACGCCTGCACCACTAGGAGAAGGCCAATGCAAATTTTCCTTGGCATGTGGGCAACTACTACATCTTCACCACTGAGTCGGAGACCAAGAACAACAAAAGACACCACAAAGCGGAAGTGAATGCCATCATCCCACCAATTCTCCAATACCTGAATTGGTCGGAAAAGTAGATAACGTGGAGCAAGAGGGATCTTCTGGTTGTGCTACCTCATCCAGGAAGCTACACAATGGTCTTAGACCCCATCATCACCTCCTAGAAGCAGTCCAGCAGATTCTCACGTGTCCTCATCGACGGCGGTAGCAGGATCAACCTCCTATATAGTAGCTCACTGGACCGGCTCGGCATCAACGAATCTCAGCCTCAACCCTCTAGCACATCTTTCCATGGCACCATTCTAGGCCCTTCGCATTCGCCAATCAGCAAAATCTGACTGAACGCCATCTTTAGCGTGGAGGACAACTTCCGCTGCGAGGCTATGTAGTTCGAGGTTGTCAACCTTGCCAGCTGTAATCCTTGGACCTCACGTTTCTAAATCACAAGACGGTATAACCTGAATCTGGGGAGGACGTACTACCGTGGAGGCTACAAGGCTTCACACCAGCAAGTCGTAATGGCACGGCATAGTACCAGCCAATCATCCACCCAAATATTCATTGTTATAGCTTCGAGTGCGAGAAATGTGACCGGCTGGCTGCGAGTCTAGCGTACACAAGTAAGTATGTATGCCAGCGACATACAAGAGTACACCAGAGCTATTCCATCTAAAAGAAATAGAATTATATTACAATGCCATTATGACAAGAACCAAATTATATAGATAGTAGTAATAATATTGTAGGATTATATCCTCATACATAACTCAACAAATCATCAAGAAGCGGAAAACACATTTCTGAGTATGAATTACGAGTCAAATCGACATAAGATGCCATGGAAATAAGCAAATTCCTGCCCATACATCTTAGCGATCTCCATCCCCAGGATCTCTGTGCAAGATGGTTGTTGCCTCCATCACCGACCTCATCGATGTAGTAGCCTCCATAGGGGTATACTTGAAAATCTGATCAATATTCATGGTGTGACACCCTAGGGGCACTCACCAAGTCTTTATGCAACTAATGGGATAACCTTGGTTGACATGATTGCAGCGAAATATAAATAGCTAATAGTTCTATGGAGACACGCTACAACATCTTCCTAACAAAATATAGACGTATGCTCGTTAATTAAAAACTAATAGTTATATAAGCAACATAAGTAAATATATTCCCTCCTCCTTCTCGCTTACCGAACGAAAAGACGAAAGAACATCCCATCTGTTGGCAATTTTATTAACCATTCCATGAGTGTTGCAATAATTACTAGTTAGGTTTAGTCATGTTAAACACGATACTTTAGTTATAGTAATCTAGGATCGAGAAACTGTGCTCCAAGTCATCCATAACCATGGGCATGGCTTTCAGAAAGATTTACTCTATAGGGTGTACAAAATAGCAACACACACGATCAACCTCGGAAAAAATCAAATGAAAAGTAACAAGGCATCACAACAAAGCATTTGCAAGATTCAAAAATTATTTCAGGGGCCACCTCACTAAGCTACTCACAACGAAGTCGGCCAGGCTTTGATATGGACCCAGGGTTTGTGCCAATGGCTATAAACAACTGGGAATACGAAATTTTGACTGGGCTTGTCGATACCACATAAACATTCCACATTCCAAAACAGTACAGGTAAATGCTCCACGTGCAACAGTAGTAAATGAACCAGTAAAACATGCCATAAGTACAGGATAGTAGTAAAGCCCCAAACTATTTTGTGGCCCCAAGAAATAAGATGTGAATAAAGCTTAGGCAAAGGGGATTGTCGTGGTGGTGTCACGGGAGATGCCATGGATAAGCTAAAGGTGGGGCCAATATGCACTAGCGGAATCCAGGGAGGGATAGTGTGGTGATTCCACACACAGATGCTTTGTATTCTCAAAGTTCATTGAGTTTACAGATGCTCCTTGAGCTGTATTGGGGAGAGGAGGAAGAAGAAGCTCTCTTACTCTCACCACAACTTCTCACCCAATGAACAAACAACTCACCCGCTAGCCCCTTCTACAGAGGCCCTAGCGCCCGTTATAAAGGAGAGGCTAGGTTCTCAGTTAGGGCATACGTGGAGGCATATTCCTAGGAATATGCCTCTCCCAAAATAGCAAACTGACCGGGCCTCCTTTTCCCTTCGTAAGCCATGGAGAGGCTACGTAACCCTCTGCGGCGCCAACGTCAACCGACATAGGAAACGTCACCTTTGTCGGCCACGCCCTGCTGGTCCCTCCCTCTGTTCGCTTCGCTCACGCTCCAGCGCACAGAGACCACCTTTTGACCAGCGAGATACCTTCCTTCTCTTGCAAGCCTAGTATAACCCGGCTCAGGCCTGGTTAACCCGGCACCGTGGGTACCTGCAGACAAGATACAAAGAACCTGTCGATGTACGATATACGTCGGCCGGGACGCGGTTAGGTAGACATCTTCCAGGCCGGGTTACCCCGTAAGTCAGCTTGCCTTGAGGTGACTTGGCCAGCTCTCGCTTTGAACTTGCCTTACCTCGGCTAACTTGGCCTTTATACCCCAGCGTGACCCTACCCAGGGGTATCCCCCCAACATTATTCCCCGAAGCTGGTGCGGTCTTAGCAACTTCAGCTGCTAAGGCCACAGCAGGATCAAGCTACCAAGATTTTTGCTCCCCTTTCCGAGTTACCCTGTAGTTCGGATCTCTTGGCTTAACTTTCCCTTTGCACATTTCGAGTTTTCACTTGTTGGCCGGGTTACTCATCGGTTTTCTGTGTTATCCTTCCTTCTCTCATACACTTCCCCATGTCCTACGTGGAGGGTAATCATCACCTTGCCTCATTTTAAGGGCCTGCGCCAGTTACTGCATTTATTGTCAGGGGTTACTGTTGCAAACGTCGCATCGTGGATGCCTCCTCGTTAACTGCATCACCACATCGCATCATGGGATCCCCTGTTTCCTGTGGCTTGCCTCTAATTGGCTGATCCGGCAGATACACGGCCACACCGTGTGACTTCAGCGCACTACCCGATCCCACTATCATTGCAAGGGCGCCGTTAAATAAGGGAGGGGCGTGTCCCTTGGTTGTTTTCCCCCTTCTCACGCCCCTCAGCCTGTCTTCTCCTTCTTCTTCCTTGCGACATTGCCGCCGCCGCTGCCGCTTCTGATCCACAACGCCACCACCGCGCCTCTTCTGTTCCACAGCGCCACCGCCGTGCCTCTCTTCTTCATCACGGGGCAGCGCCAATCCAAACCTCTGTCCGCCACCTCTGATCGGGCCGGTGAGGACAATGACCTGGAGATGACTGAGGAGGAGCTTGTTGTCATCGAGGAAGAAGAGATGGAGGAGGGTGAAACTCTGGAGCGTGGTGCCTGGTCCGGTTCTTGGGTGTGCCAAGACGATCTTGATTGGCTCTACCGCACCCGCCACATCCCCGAAGGCGTGATTTCTTGCCTTGCCTCCGAGGAGCTCGCTCCCTCACCCAATCCGGGTGAGTTCATCATCTTCCTCTCTCACTTACACCGCGGCTTCGGCCTGTCAGTGAGTCACTTCTTACATGATTTCGTTCATACCTACGAACTCCAACCTCATCATCTTCTGGCGAATGCCATTACATCCCTCTCCTCCTTCGCATCCGCCGTAGAAGGATACCTCGGCTTGTGGCCTACTAAAGAGCTTTGGATCCGGTTCTTCGGTCTGTGGAGGAATGTGGTCCTGGATAAGGAGCGTACCTCGGAGGACAAGCACCTGACCCAGTGTGGTGCCGCCTCCATATCTCCCGAGAAACAATCTGTCTTTCCTCGAGTCACAGGGATTTAATCTTGCAAGGGCTAGGCTCGGACTTTCTTTTATGTGAGGAATGGCTCGGATGAGGATCTGATCCGGCTGCGCCCCTTCGCGATGGGTCCTCCTAATCTGGCTCTTTGGGACTGGGTTCCCAAGAAACCAACTGTCTTGGGGAATCAGGTTAATAAGCGGTTCAAGGAACTAAAGGATCTAGGGCTGCGCAACGAGGATGTGATGATCACATTCGTCCGCAGCCGGATTTCTGCCCTTCAGAAGCGCACACACAAACTCTACCATATGAGCTGGCGACTTGACCCCAACCGGACCTCCTCCTTCTTGTTGAGCAACACTGAGATCTTCCGCCGGTCAAGGCCCTCTTCACGACCGACAAGGACTTCAATGCTGAGTGGGAGTGGGGGATGGAGCATTACTGCCGGGACAAGCCTCCTCCTGTGGTAAATCTCATTACCCAATCCTTCTCCGAGTTATATCCTATGTCGAAGCATGCTGTTTATTTGATCCCTTTGCATTTTCCTTTTAGTTGTTTCTTCAGCAGACCATTGAAGATGGCACCGAGCCTTCCCTCAAATGGGGGAAAGATCGACTTGTTCCCGACGAGGAGGAGCCGGATCAGGAAATGTTCTTGCCTACCCTGGACGCAACCAAGCGACCCTCTGGTAACTTCTTTTCCTTAAGGAATTGGCCTGACGATGAGGATGATTCTGACATTGAGGTGGTCGAGGTATTTGACCCGGTGCCCCTTTCTTACGCGTTTCCAGCTTCAGCTAACCTGGTTGGGAAGATCCATGAAGATCCCCCTCTTGCTACGAGTGAGCCAGCCCCAGCCGTGTCTAAGAAGCGGTCTGCCACTTGGGCTGCTTCTTCCGGGCCTCCCAAAACAAACAAAAGGCAGAATAAGTCCGCTGACAAGGTCGCCAGCAAACCTCCGACTAAGGCCATAGTTCGGACAGCTCGAAAGCCCAAGGAGCCTCTGACCTCTGATGAGTGATTTTCTTTTTCCTTGTACCATTTTCCGCTTCAAGTTTATTTGTCTTCACGCCTGTCTCTCTGTTATATAATTTGTTATTCACTGTTTAATTTGATAGGGCTGTCGTGGAGGTTCCCCAGAGCGGCTCCAACATTGCTTCATCTTTTCGGCGTTCCTTATCTCCCCCTCGTGATGATGACATACGCCCACTAAGCCCAATTCAGGAAGGCTCGGTGGCTAACCCGGATCTTAGTCCACCTCACCTAGAGGAGGGCAACTCCGGTGTAGGGGGAAGTGGTGCCGCCGAGGACAAGCTAAGGCCGGATGCTCCCAGCTCCTCATCGGCTCAGCCGCAACCCGTCGTCCCTCGAGATAGCAACAACAGTAGCAGCACCAACACCAACAGCAGCACCAGCACAAGCGCCAGCACCCGTACCACCAGCATCACCAACAGCATGAGCAGCAGCAATAGCAACACAAGCATCAACACAAGCACCAACTCCTCATGTCTCGTCCAAGTCTTCCAAGACTCAGCGAGAAGACCCAACTAGCACTAAGGCTGCGCCCAAGTCCAAATCTGCAGCTCAAGCCTCAACCTCCCAACAGCAACCCAAGGCCAAGAAAGGCTCTAGCGCCACTAGAGCATCATCTATCAAGGCTGGACAGCGCACCCTTGCATCCATGCTGCCGAAGAAAGATGCCTCCTCCGGGTCAGCTAGCAGCAAACAACTTGCACCGCATACCAGCCCTGCTGCCGCCCTAGTTGCGAGGAGAGAGGCCCATGCCAAAGGCTTGGTCGCGCCCCACATGCTTAGGGGAGAGAGCTATCCTCTAGGTTTGGTCGAATATGTCGATAATTGGAACAAAGCGGAATTCGTCGATCCAAACGATGATCTCCCGGAGAAATTTGGGGCCGCCGAGTTCAGCGCACAGATGAACACGGCAGCCAAGGCTATCAACATTGCTGGTCGAATGATGGATGTACGCTACTTCGTCTTTTCCTTAATATGCACAAGTGCTTAGAGATATCTCCATTAGTCCCTGAGCCTCCGGGGGATGCTCCTTAGAGAACTAGCGTAGCTCCTTAGTAGCTTAGAATATGCACACACCTAGAGCCGGGTTAAGTTCCACTTGGCCCGGATTTTGTACACTTGAAATATGCACACACCTAGAGCCGGGTTAAGTTCCACTTGGCCCGGATTTTGTATATTTCGAATATGCACACACCTAGAGTCTGGTTAAGTTCCACTTGGCCCGGACTTTGTACACTTCGAATATGCACACACCTAGATCCGGGTTAAGTTCCACTTGGCCCGGATTTCGTACACTTCGAATATGCACACACCTAGAGCCGGGTTAAGTTCCACTTGGCCCGGATTTTGTACACTTCGAATATGCACACACCTAGAGCCGGGTTAAGTTCCACTTGGCCCGGATTTTGTACACTTCGAATATGCACACACCAAGAGCCGGGTTAAGTTCCACTTAGCCCGGATTTTGTACACTTCGAATATGCATATAGCTGAGCCGACTTTGCTCATTTTAGATCACTACCAATCGTCGGACTACTGAGTTTCAGCGCCTCTTGGACTCACACAAGGTGCTGTGCTCGAAACATGCCGCTCTTCTTGCTGAGTGTGAGAAAAAGGGTAAGTTTTCTCTTCGACTTCTCCCCCATCTTTCTTTGTCTTTTCCCACCGAATTAATTTGTCATTCGGATTGCACAGCCGGAGTGGAGGCCAAAAATACAATTATGAGGAAAAACTTGGACCAGATAAAAGGTAATTCTCTTTGGTTACTCATTTTCCGTGCTTTCTCTCCTTTCTCCTAGGCTCGGAAGATATTCATACCTCGGTTCGGTCGGGTCAAAAAAATCGTTGTAGCATCCCTTGAAGATAGTGTGCCCATGCCAGATATGATGCTGCATTTTCTTGAAAAAGCAGGGCAACATTAGGTCGAGCTCAGGAAGAAGGATGACGAACTTGCCAAACTCCGAGCCAAGAATGATGAACTTGCCAAGCTCAAGGCTTAGATGAAAAAGCTCAAAGTGCTCCACAAGATTGAGATGGACAAGGCTGGCCAAGACTTCACTGAAGAGCGAGAACGTCTTTGCCTTCAACTTGCAAAAGACCAAGAGTTGCTGAAGGGGACCGACGTCAAGCTTGACTCGGCAAATGTTGAACTTGAGCAGCTCGGGAAGAGGTGTGCTGATTGCACCAAAGAGCTGACCCGGATCCATAGTCATATCTCCCGTAAGATCTTTTCCTTCCGCCAATGATATTTCTCTAGGTTAAACTGCTTTACTTATTTCATTTGTTTTGTTTTCAGGCAAATTCCTAGAGGGTGATGCCGTTGTTGCTAATGCCGTTGCCAAGTTCCGCCGGCAGAGGGGTACCCCAACTGATCCTGGCGCTGAACCCATTCCTTATGACATGGAGGATCTGCTAGTCAGCATATCCTCCCGGATTGAAATTGTGAAGAACTATGGTTCGGGTCTCCTAGATTCAGCCGTCCGGATCTTCCATGCACTTTGGCCTGGTAAGGATCCTCCGGAGGGATCAACTGTTTCATCAACAAGCCGATGGACTGCGAGACCCAGCTCGACCTCTAGAGGGAATCCACCGCTCGTGCTGGAGCTGATACTGTCCTCCATTTCGTGCTCACTTGGTATAAAAACTGGACTTGGAGCTCCACGAGCGCTTGCGTACTGGGTCCAAGTGGTCGAATGATCCGGATTGGGTTGCTCGGCGCAAGGCTTGTGCCCACAACTTTATCCAGTTTGCCCCTGTCCATCAATGGAACGAAGGACGAAACTTCCTCGGTATCGTTTACGACGAATATGTCAAAGATGGTTCGGATGATGAGGAAGAGGAAGAAGCCTCAGATATTGAGCAGAATAAAGATGACGATGAGGCTAAAGCCGCTGCTCCACCCATTGGCGCCGAGTTACCCCCTCCTGCCGCTGCTCCTTGAGCACCAAAAAACACTTTGAAACTTATGAGATTCCCAGTATGCCGGGTGCAGATGTATCAATCATACTGATTATATTTTGCTACTAAGCTATTCTTGCCGGATTAACCTGGGCGTAGTCCCCGAGTTTCATTTTCTTGTTTCTTCAATTTCATGGCTCGGATCGCGTCTAGCTTGATTCGGTTTTGTGACTTACGAGTCCAAGTTTCAAAATTGACTTAACAATACTTGGAAACTTTAGGATTAGCCTAAAATAAACCACATAGTAAAGGTAAAGTAAACATAGGGTTAGTCCGAACCATAAATGTCGGCTGGGTTACGTTCCTTTCCTTAGTCGTTTTTCGTGTGCTACGCATTTCCAAACTTGTTCTCTTGCTCGCCATGAAGCCAATTCATGTTGGAGAGTAGCGAGTCGAAGAGTTGAGTTTTTGGTGCTCACACACTACTAATCCGGTTTAGGTAGAAGCAACTTAAGCTTGCCGACATAAAAATAAATAACAAATACAGAGGACAACAAATATTACTAAGGCAGTCCTCGAGTTACTGCTCGAGGTGCCAAGATTTCATTGATAAACTCATTGCCAGCATACATACCGACATATGAGAAACTCGGATACACACACTTCTTTGTTAAGTGTAGAATGGATGAAGTAGGGCTACATTCCACGGACGCTTAGATTCCTCGCCAGACCTGTCCGCCTTGTTCTTCTCCTGCGGTTGGCATCAATGAGATAATAAGAGTCATTGTGCAATGCTTTGCTTACAATGAATGGCCCTTCCCATAGGGGATATTTTATGAATGCTAGCAGTGCGTTGCACCAACCGGGGTAGTAGATCACCTTCCCGTAAGACTCGGGGATTTACTTTCCGGCTATGATAGCGTCAGAGATTTTGCTGATATATGGTAGATCTGGACAATGCCAATTCTCTCGCTTCTTCCAGCAAATCAACATCATTTTGCCGGGCTTCTCGCACATCGGCTTCTGTGTATTGGGTAACCCTAGGAGAATCATGCTCTATGTCGGCTGGTAATACAGCTTCTGCCCCATATACCAGAAAAAATGGCATATAGCTTGTTGATCTATTCGGAGTTGTTCTTAAACTCCACAGTACCGCTGGTAGTTCTTCTATCCAGCACCCCACTGATCTTTGCAGTGGCTCAATGAGCCGGGGTTTTATCCCGGATAAAACTAATCCGTTGGATCTTTCCACTTGTCCGTTCGGCGTGGGCTACCGAAGCAACGTCCAGCCGAATCTTCTTATCCCGGCAGAATCGCGCAAATGCTCCTTCAGCAAAATTAGTGCTATTATCTGTTATGATACTGTGAGGGTAGCCATATCTCAGGATGATATTTTTGAGGAATAACACGGCTGTAGCTCCATCACATTTTCTTATCGGCTTTACTTCAATCCATTTTGTAAACTTGTCAACCATAACCAAGATATGGGTCATGTTTCCTTTTGTCGGCTTAAATGGGCCAACCATATCCAAACACCATACGGCAAATGACCAAGTAATTGGTATGGTCTTGAGCTCTGACATTGGCATGTGTGTCTTGGTAGCATACCTCTGACAACCATTGCATTTTCTTACTAGATCCTCTGCTTACTCCAAGGCACTTGGCCAGTAAAACCCATGCCGGAAAGCTTTTGCTACTAAGGCTCTAGATGAGGCGTGATGCCCACATTCCCCTAACGTATATCTCGGAGGATTTCAAGCCCTTCTTCCGGGTCAACACATCGTTGGAGGACATTTGTGACACTCCTCTTGTATAGCTCGGCGTTGATAATTGTGTATGCCTTTGAGCGCCTCTGAATTTGCCTTGAAAGAACTTCTTCATTAGGCACATATCCATTCTTCAGGAACTGGAATATGTGCAGTGCCAAAGCTGGTATGGCTCGCACCGGAAACACTCATCGTCAATTTACATTTGATCCGCAGACATAAACTCTATCGGATCACGCAGCGCAGTCCCCGAGTTTGTCGAAGTAGTCCCCGGGTTTCCTGAACCACTTCCCACATTAATGTCCATGGGCACAGCTCCGGACTTCGGATCGGCCGGTATATAGATTGACTCGGACTCTAGGGATGGCCTGATAGATGGCTTTCTGAGGTTCTCTAGTGCTACACCCGACGGGATCGCTTGTCGGGTTGATCCGAGCTTCGACAGTACGTTGGCAACCTCATTTTCTAGCCGAGGTACATGGTGAAACTCACATCCCTCGAAGTACCCTGATATCTTCTGCACATGAAATCTGTACATGCCATGTTTGCATCCAAAGCATCCCATTTCCCTGAGACTTGCTGAACCACCAAATCCGAGTCACCGAAGCACTGGATCCAATGTATTCCAATTTCTTTTGCTACTTTGAGTCCATGCACACGTGCTTCATATTCGGCAACATTATTTGATGCTGTGAAATGAATCTACAGCACATACTTCAGCTGGTCCTTCTTGGGAGAGGTAAGCATAACTCCAGCGCCTAACCTGGTTTTCGTTTTTGATCCATCAAAATGCATTCTCCAGTAATTCGGATCTGGCAACGATGGCTCATATTGCATCTCGGCCCAATCTACGAAAAAGTCGGCCACTGCCTGAGACTTGATCGCATCTCTTCTGTCGAATTGTGGAGCATAAGGGGCTAGCTCAATTGCCCATTTTGCAATCCAGCCGCTTGCATCCTTGTTGCTCATTATTTTAGATATGGGGGCTTCACATATCACTTTGATGGGGTGCTCTTCAAAATAATGCTTTAGCTTCTTTGCCGCCATATACACACCATATGCCATCTTATGATAGTGAGGATAGTTTTTCTTTGATGCTGATAATACCTCGCTCAGGTAATAGACTGGCCTTTGCACCGACTTACCCTCCTTGTCGAGCTCTACCACAATCACTGCACTTATAACCCGGTTAGTTGCGGTTATGTAGAGCAAAATTGGCTCTTTTGATAGTGGAGAGGCTAACACCGGTGCAGTAGCTAGCATTTTCTTTAATTCGATGAAGGCTTCATTAGCCTACGGCGTCCATATGCACTTGTCTGACTTTTTCATTAGCTGATAGACAGGCAGTGCTTTTTCTCCCAACCGACATACAAACTGACTTAAGGATGCTAGGCAACCAGTGAACTTCTGGACATCATTAAGACACTTCGGCAATTCCATTCGCTCTATGGCTTGGATTTTAGTTGGGTTAGCTTTGATACCTCAGCTGGAGACAAGAAATCTGAGTAATTTTCCAGCCGGGACACCGAAGGTACATTTCTTCGGGTTAAGCTTCATCCGGAACCTCCTTAGGTTCGAAAATGTTTGCCTGATATCATCAAGGAGCGTTTTGCTTTCCTTGGTTTTTATAACCACATCGTCAACATACACTTGCACATTTCGACCAATTTGATCGTGTAGGAATTTTTGCATACATCTTTAATACGTTGCCCCTGCATTACGTAAACTAAAAGGCATAGTGCGATATCAATAAGCCCCGTACGGGGTAATAAATGCAGTCTTTATTTGATCATCTAGGTTCAGTGGTATCTGGTGGAAACCAAAATACGCGTCTATAAATGACAACAGTTCACACCCAGCAGTAGAATCTATGACCTGATCTATCCTGGGTAGCGGGAATGGATCTTTTGGGCACGCCTTGTTCAGGTTCGTGTAATTGATGCACATACGCCAAACCACTGCTACATTCATATCATCTTTCTTCTTTTCCACAAGCATCGGATTAGATAGCCAGTCCGGGTAAAGCACTTCCATGATGAACCCGGCTGCTAGGAGCCGAGCTATCTCATCTCCAATGACTTTTATCCTATCTTCGGCGAAGCGGAGGAGAGGTTACTTCACCAGCTTCTCTCCGGGTCTCACATTCAAAGAGTGCTCGGCCAATTCCCTTGGAACACCTTGCAAGTCATGTGTGGACCAAGCAAAGATATCCCGATTCTCACGGAGGAAATTGAAGAGCTCGCTTTCCTATTTCTCAGTTAAGCACGCACCAATTTTTACAGTGCGCTCTGGGAACAGATCATCAACGGGCACTTTCTTTGTATCCTTTGTTGCTTGAAATGAGACACTTCCATGCGGGTTACTTAGCGCCAGCATATACTGCTGCGCGGACTGAGCCAATGCCGGCACTTCCTGGATCTTTCTCTTTTATTGTGCAATCACGAGTGACTCGGCCAGGTTAGACCTCGCTGATGCACACTCAATGGAACTTCGGAAATCCCTAGTTATGGTAATTACTCCATTTGGCCCAGGCAACTTCATCTTCAGGTAACTGATGTGACTACTAGTCATGAATTTGTTCAGGGCTGGCCTGCCGAGTAACGCGTGATATGCGCTTTCTAAGTTCACAACCTCAAACTCCAAATTCTCAGTTCGGCAGTTATCTCTTGTGCCGAATAACATGTCAACCCGGACTTTGCCAATGGGTTCACAGGAGATACCAGGCACAATGCCATGGAAAGTTGTCTTTGTAGCTTGGAGCATGTTCTCTGAGATACCCAACTTGCGCATTGTATCCACGTACATGATATTGATGCTGCTTCCATTGTCGATCAGCACCTTGGAGAACCTCACATTGATATTTGGTCCGATGAATGTTGGGTCCAGCACTAGTGCATACGAACCAGGACTCGGCATGATCCTGGGATGGTCCTTGATACTCTAGGTAATTTCCTGATCAGACCAAGGCATATACCTCGTCACTGCCGGCATAACCGCATTCACCTCCATATGTCGGCGTTGCAAGCTTTTTCTATCCGTTTCCTCCGTGCTAAACACACAGTAGCTCTGGTGATGCTCCCTATATTCATTTCTCCTCTCATTGCCGGGATATCTTTGATCTGGCTGATGCTGGTTTTCCACCTGATGCACTGCAACCCTTCTCTCATGATTCTCATACCTCGACGGAGGTGGTGGCAACATTAACTATTGCGTATTTGCTCCAGAGAGCAGTTGCTGCCTAGGTAATTTCTGCCGAGGTTGATCGTTCCGAGGTGCCTGAGCATTCCCCGAGACACTTTGCTCTATCTTCCTCATCCACTCACATTGCCGGGTTGTATGACCCGCAGGGTTACTCGGATTTGGCGTGTGAAATTTGCATGGCTGATCCAGCATTGCCTCATACGTATACCTCGGCCGGTCTTTCTTTTCTTGACACTGTCTCTTTTGTTCGGGCATCCAAGTTTTCTTGCTGTCATTTCTTGGAGTCCACTATACCTGTAATCTGGTCTATCATCTCTTCTCTTACCCCGGTAATCATTTCACCGGGATGATCTGGCTCCGTCTCGCTGGTAGTACTCCTCATTCGACTTGTTTGGCACTAGCCGGGGTTGAGCCGGATCACCTAAAGCAAACGAATCAGCAATCCGGATTGTTTTCGCCAGTGTAGTTGGCATATCCCTTTGTAACCTTTGCCACAACATGCTTGCATATCTACACCCTTGTGCAAACCACGCTATGGCCAGAGACTCAATCACGCCTTCACATGAGTTTCTCACGTTGCACCAGCGAGTTAGGAACTCCCGGTCTGTTTCATTTGGTCTCTGCTTGCACATTGCTAAGGTCTATGGCCTATTCGGTCTCTGATAAGTGCTCGAGAAGTTACTGACGAACATTTCCTTAAAATCTAGCTAGCAGTTGATACTACCAGGTGGTAAATTGTTCAACCATACCCTTGCTGGCCCCTCCAGCATATGAGGTACGTATCTCACTGCCCATCTCAAATTTCCTGTTGCAATTTTCACCGCCGTAGCGTAGTTGATTAACCAATCCTATGGCTTGGTGCTGTCGCATATGTTTTTGTGCCTCTTGGTAATTAGAAGTTAGGTACCAGAGGCTCTTTCATGATTCGGGGCCCAAAGCACGCTGGACCTAGAGGACCTTGTCCCTCAATTTGCTCCGACCTGTAGAGCCGATCCAGCTTTAACCTAGCGTCATCAGGAAGCAAGTTCCTGCTTCCCAATCTTGACCCTATCACATGATGATCCGGCCTATGGTATCCTGCATTCACCATTTCCGAATCACCGTCGTTGTATCTGTCTTGCTCTTGTCAAGCGCAATTTTGCCGCATACCCTGGCCGGCACTCTGCTCTTGCCGAGGTACATTCCGCTGCAGCTATTGCCGAGGTAGGTTTTGCCCTGCACCCGCCGAGTTACGTTGTCCGGCATTGCCGTTTTCAGCGTTTCTCCGATCGGCATTGTCTTGGTCGCGGTTACCTCGGCTAGCCTCCTCGGCTAACACTTTGTCGATCCTCATTTCCCTGTATTGCTTTTCCTTTCGCTGCCCTTGCCGGGTCATATAGGACTATCTGTTTGTTTCTCCTTGCCGAGGTTACCACTTCCTCTCTTCTAGGGCCATCATGAGGGGATAATGCAGCTCCAGCAGATTTCTCCGGGTTACCCACTACCAAATAAACGACCTTGGAAGCCCCAGCTCTTGTCGGGTTAGCCCTAAGCAACTCTTCATTCTGTCTGTTAGCGATCCGAACTAACTCGTTGACCCTCTCGTGCTGTCTTTGCCTAGCTTCACCCGTCAAACCTTCTAGTTCAGATGCAGTCGCATCCGCTGCTCTGAGGTTCTTTGCTGGGGTGCTATACTTCGGCAGCCCCATGGGCAACAGGTTCTCTGATTCCTCAACTCTAGTCTCACCCTCTTTGTTCATTTCACTGATGAGGTTTCTCCCTTTTACTTTTACAGCATCTACCTTATCTGCTCTTGCATACTCGCGCAGCGTCATGTTCAACGACTGCTGAGCCGCGGCTATCTTTTTCGCACCCTCTAGTATTTTCTGCCTAGTTTCTTCTAACTCGGCTTGTGCCTGAGCCGAATCTACCACAGGTGCTATGGGGCTTGCCAAGCTATCTATCGCCTGCTGTAGCATGTTTTCTGCCCTCTCTAGCGGAGGACCTCTACTTTTCCTCGGCGCCTTGGGTGTTACCTCTGGATCTGGTGCCGGGTCCTTGCTCGCACCAACATCAGGCGTTGTCATCATTACCTCAGCGCAGTCAGGAGAGTGAGTGATACGCGCACCGTAAGCCACGCTAAGGGGTGGCTCGCCTCCTTCGACGACGTGCTGCGGGTGAATGCATGACACATCGACACCGACGTAGATCTTGTGGGCCAAGTTTGGCGAAGAGTCCATTGCGTGGTGGAGGTCGCTTGTCGAAGCTACTAGCATTGTCGCTGACGTAGTCCAGTGCTCCAACGCGCTGAACGAGCCCAGAGACGATGCGCTCACCGTTGCCGATGATGCTTCCCGTCCGGATCTTCACTCTTTCTAGCGCCGCTAGCCCCATGGTGGGCGCCAACTGTCGTGGTGGTGTCACGGCAGATGCCATGGATAGGCTAAACGTGGGGCCAATATGCACTAGAGGAATCCAGGGAGGGATAGTGTGGTGATTCCATATACAGATGCTTTGTATTCTCAAAGTTCACTGAGTTTACAGATGCTCCTTAAGCTATATTGGGGAGAGGAGGAAGAAGAAGCTCTCTTACTCTCACCATAACTTCTCACCCAATGAACAAACTACTCACCCGCCAGCCCCTTCTACCGAGGCCCTAGCGTCCCTTATAAAGGAGATGCTAGGTTCTCAGTTAGAGCATACGTGGAGGCATATTCCTGGGAATATGCCTCTCCCAAAATAGCAAACTGACCAGGCCTCCTTTTCCCTTCGTAAGCCATGTAGAGGCTACGTAACCCTCTGCGGCGCCAGCGTCAGCCGACATAGGCAACGTCACCTTTGTCGGCCACGCCCTGCTGGTCCCTTCCTCTGTTCGCTTTGCTCACGCTCCAGCGCACAGAGACCACCTTTTGACCAGGGAGATACCTTCCTTCTCTTGCAATCCTGGTATAACCCGGCTCAGGCCTAGTTAACCCGGCCCTGTGGGTACCTGTAGACAAGATACAAAGAACCTGCCGACGTACGATATACGTCGTCCGGGACACGGTTAGGCGGACATCTTCAGGGCCGGGTTACCCCGTAAGTCTGCCTGTCTTAAGGTGACTTGGCCAGCTCTCGCTTTGACCTTGCCGTACCTCTGATAACTTGTCCTTTATACCCCAGCGTGACCCTACCGGGGCTATCCCTCCAATAGGGATTCATGGTCCCACATGCGGATAGTGCGATAGTCAAGGAACAAGAATCAAGTACTTGGGTCCTACGGGATACAAGTGGGCGGGTAAAAACCAGATCTCAGCTATTGCTCAATGGTTCCTCTTTCTTTATTTATTTATCCCATTACTATACATTTTAAGTTGTTTAGGAACCTCGGTATCCACAACAGACGCACACAAACCCTACACATGCAATTATATGACTCGCATGGCTCAAAACAACTCCTGTAGTTAGGTCTGATAGGATGCAGGTACAAGTTTTAGTAGGGTTTAAAAGTAAAGGCTATGCGGTACTTGGGATTGCAATTAATGAATCGCGACACAATGATGCAAGAATAAAGAAAGAGGCATATGTGCTATATGTAGTGCAATCATGGGGAAATGCTTGCTTCTAAGCTCAGTAGTAGGATAACCGGGATTCGGGTAGTACTCTTTGGTCTCCTGATAACTCCCTTGCTTCGGCGTCTATCCGGAATAAAAACTAAACACACAAAGGACCATAATAAATAAAATGCGCAATCATATGAAACATATGTAACAAGCGAACCATGGTATGCCATGATGGAATGATGAAAATTACATGGCATAACATAACATGGCATGGGTGAGGTGTAGGAACAAGAATAAAGCATTTTATTATTTATTTAGTCATGTTTTACTCCCATAAACCTTGCAGAACACTTAATATTTATATGATGCATGATTCAATTTATATCATGAAATGCTTTATTACGAAATTTAGACATGTTATTTGTCAAATTCAGAATTACGAAATAATAGTTATGAATTCATTAAGAAATAGGCATATTAATGATATTTAATAATTCGAAAAAATAATATCGAGAAATTATTTTAAATAGCATATTTAAATTCCTGGTATTTTTTTGATTAGAAAACATATATCATTTCCATTATTTGGGATTTTTAATAAAAAGTTTTTATTAAATACATGAACAATAGAAAATGCAATAATGTAAACAGTTGTAATAGTTAGGGGTATTTCTGTAATTTTATGAAAGTGGATCTAAATTCATCTCTGAAAATAATTCACTTTTTATTTTTAAAGCTTTTGTAAATTCCAAACAAACCGGGAGATATGAATTTTTATCTAGAATTTGAATTAGAATTGGAAAAGGGATTAAGAAACTGAATTGGGCCTCCGGTAGGGAGTTGGGCCACTATGCCTAAGGAACTGGGTCGGCCAAGCTGGAACTCTTTGAAGGACCCCTAGTTGAGAAAAAACACTGGCCAGAGGCCTTTTTACGAAACTATCAAGAACTAACGGGATGACTGAATCGAATCTGAATATGATCAGCAAGAATTGGCTAACTCGGCCCATTTTTGTCAAATGATTTCGAGTAGCCCAATGCTCTGTTTTGCAAATGGTTTGAAGCTGCGCATAGAGTAAACAAAGGAGAAGATATATCACCCAAGCAAACCGCTAGAGCTCAACTTCACAGGATCCGAAAGTTCTAGGAACAGAGAGGAGAACAACACGACATAATGTTGTTGAAAACGAACTGAATTTTGGCAGCCTCGCTGCTAAAAATAGCTAACTTCGTCGGATGATCTTGAGAGCTATAGTGCTCGGATCAGGGCGTGGTTGGTGGCGTTGGAAAGAAGGATGACCCGAGAAGAGGAGGTGCTGAAGAGCAACGGTGATGAGCTGAGTTAGCCAGGAACACGTGGAGAACAGAGGAGAAACTTGCATCTGAACTATCGACGAAAATACTCTGACGAACTTCGGTTAACTCGATATTCGATGGGAGATTTTGCGAGCTACAGGCAACGATTTTGGATGCCGTTTGATTGACACAAAAGAGGGTACATCAGTGATCAACTACGTATCAAAACTCGCCGGAGAGGGGCTGCACCGGACGGAGTCTTGCCGAAAACAGAGAGGCAGAACTGGGTATGCACGTGCGTGCTGTCTATGCGCGTGCGTGCTATCTATGCATGTGCGTGCATCTAGCATGGCACGAGCGGCAAGCAGGGCTGGCGAGCACGTGCTGGCACGTCAAGGACAACGAGGAGAGCTAAAAAGGGCAAGGCGAGCTAGGGATCATCGAGGTGTGGTTGAAGGAGAGCCAGCGAGCAGGGATGGCCAGAGGCGCGGAAGACCGGAGCGACAAATGGTGAGGTGGTGATTGCGGCGTCGGTCGGTGGCACGGGTGTGAGGTTGGTCGGTGACACAAGCCACTCCTCCTCCTCGCTCCCTGTTCGGTACTACTTCTTCAGCATCGCGGTGGAGAACCTTGGTAGCAACAAAACTTCAGGAGGGAGGTGGCAAGGCTAGGGTTTAGGTGGCCAGGACATGGTGATGACAGGGAGAGGAAGAAGAGGGGATCTCGATCTGATCTAGGGAAAAGGTGGATGGGGATAGTGCTTGTTGTGCTGCTGCTCGCTTTATGCAAAGTCAGGGAGAGAGAGCATGAGCGAGGCATGAGGGTGGCTGTTGGTGATCACGTGCGAGGTTGGGGAAGAAAAACAGTGGGGCTGCCTCGGTGTCCATCGGCTGGGTAAAGCCAGACAAAGAGAGGTAGAAGGGCATTGCAAGCGGGACTGGGTCGGTGTTGGTCGGGTGTAGAGATTGGTGCAAGGGGCAGCCGCGTATGTGTAGATATTTATGTGTCTGTGTGTGTGTGAGTAAAATCACACAAGATGTAGTTAGACATGATTTTAGCTAGTATGTAGAATACTAGCTAGATAGAGAGAGGTTTAAGGGTTTTTATATATTTGGGTAGTGATTGGAGTAGGTCTGATTAGTTGAGATTTAACCAAAACATGAGATTTGAATTGAAACATCAAGACACAATAAAACAAGTAGAAGTAATAGGAAGATGGGGTTTGGCTATTATTACATGGGACATGCAATATAGTCAAACTAGCAAACAAAGGTGGCATGGAGAAATGTTGGTGTTCATGCATACGGGTCATATACGTGAAAACATAAATGAGCATATGGATGGCATGGATATATGGTTGTATCTACCCATGTTGTTGCCATGTCTGCGAGAAGAAAAGGAAGAATCCATATATATGTTGTGGCTCGGAGTTGAAAATATCGACAAAACAAAAGGACCACACACATACATATAGTTGGAATATCAAGATACCAAAAGAGGAGGTGTGAGGTCTCAATTTAGTAGGATGGAGTGAATCAAAGAGATGCCCTCAAATCAAATTGGGCACATAACAATATATGAAGAAGCAAATACAATATATCAAGAAGCAAAGTATTAATAAGACAAATGCAATATGAGGATAAGAACCAAATGAAATAGGTTTTAATATGATGCTCAAATGCAATATGGCATGATGACATGAATATGATATTATGATGATGTAACCTTTATTATCTAGGGATAGCCTTATATTGATTGAAACCATGTAGCATTATAATGTAAAGCATTTGGGATGCTACACCAGCGCTTACCATGCTATCCTCGAGCACCCAGTGTTGACCAAGTTCCTGGTGGTACCACACTACGCATACCTCAAGATGAAGCTTCCTAGGCCCAAGGAAGTGATGACTGTTGCCGGCTGCTACAAGCGGTCAATAGAGTGCACATCTGCTGGCTCCAAGCTAGCCGAGGCTATGATCATCGTAGAGGAGACGCGTGTCATCATGCAGAACGTGGCACTGGCACAAGCTGACATGCTGGCTTGCAAGCCTAAGCCAGCTGGGGAGATGCAATTCAAGCCTGCCAAGGGCACCAAGAAGATTTTGCTCAACGAGGCCGAGTTGGACAAGTTCGTCCGAGTCGAAATTAGCCTCGACATAAAATAGGAAAGAGTGCTCGTCAACTTCCTCCGTGAGAAATGGGATATCTTTGCATGGTCCCCAAAGGACATTTCAGGTGTTCCGAGGGAGCTCACCGAGCACTCTCTCCACATCTGGCTGGATGCGAAGCTAGTCAAGCAGTCTCTCTGCCGCTTCATGGAAGAGAAGAGGAAAACAATTGGTGAGGAGATCACTCGACTCCTTGTAGCCGGGTTCAACATGGAAGTGTACCATTCGGAGTGGTTGGCGAACCCAGTGTTGGTATTGAAGAAGAAAAAGATGTGGCGCATGTGAGTCGACTACACCAGCCTCAACAAGGGTCTACCCTAAAGATCCCTTCGCCCCTGCCGCGGATGATCGATTCGACGGCTGGCTGTCATCTGCTATCCTTTCTGGATGCCTATTTAGGCTACCACCAGATTAAGTTGAATCCTGCTGATCAAATAAAAACGGCCTTCATCACCCTGTATGGGGCTTACTGTTAGACCACCATGTCGTTTGGACTAAGAAATACAGGTGCAGCCTACTAGCGTTGCATGTAGAAATTCTTGCATGCGCAAATTGGGAGAAATGTATACGCCTACCTTGACGATGTGGTGGTGAAGACGAAAGAGTGACACACGCTGCTCGAAGACTTGAAGGAAACATTCACGAACCTCCGCTGGTTCTAGATGAAGTTGAACCTAGAGAAGTGCGCCTTCGGTGTCCCAGCCGGTTAGCTCCACGGTTTCCTCATCTCAGAACGAGGAATCGAGGACAACCTGGAGAAGATAGGCACAATCGAGCGCATGAAGTCGCCGAAAAACTTGCGCGATATGTAGAAGGTCGCTGGATGCCTGGCCTCCCTCAGTCGGTTCATCAGGCGGCTGGGCGAGAAAGCACCCTCATTGTACCAACTCATGAAAAAACCGACAGGTTCATTTGGTCGGCTTAGACGGTCCACGACCTCAATCGCATGCTCTCCTCCTTGCCCATAGTGGTGGCCTTGGCCACAAAGGAGCCAATGCGGATGTATATCGTGACCACAAACTAGGTCGTCGGTGTTGTGCTCGTGGTGGAGAGGCCAGAAGAGGGAAAGGTGCAGCTGGTCTAACACCGAGTGTACTATTTGAGCGAAGTGCTCTCGCTCTCAAAGCAAAACTACCCCCACTACCAAAATCTGGTGTATGGCGTGTACATGGCCACCAAGAAATTGAAGCATTACTTCCAAGATCATTCTATCCGGGTGGTGCCATGGGCCTGGCCCTCTGATCATCGGCAACAAGGACGCCATCGGCCGGGTGGCGAAATGGGAAATCGAGATCGCCATCCATAACATCTAGTACGAGCCAAGGATGGCGATCAAGTCCCAGGACCTAGCCGACTTCCTATTCGACTGGTCAAAAACCTAGTACCGTCCATCGGTCCCCTACTCCATGCGTTGGAGATTACACTTTGATGGCTCAAAGTTGCGCGGGGGCTTGGGGGCCGACATCATCATCATCTCTCTGAAGGGAGACCGGCTAGAGTACATGCTGCAGATCCACTTCCGCGCATCCAACAATGTCACCAAATACGAAGCACAAATCCATGGCCTCAAGCTGGCGAAAGAAATTGGCATCCAATAGATCCTTTGCTTCGGTGACTTGGATCTAGTGGTACAGCAAGTCTCGGGCAATTGTGACGCCAAGGTTGCAAACATGGCCCTTTGCAACTTCTTCGTCCAGTAGTTGTGTGCTTGTTTCGAGGGGTGTGAGTTCCACCACGTCCCTCGATCCAACAATGAAGTTGTCTACGTGCTCACGCGAGTTGGCTCCACAAGACAAGAAATCCCTCCTGGAGTCTCCCTGGAGCACCCGCGCAAGCCCTCAATACAACCGTCTTCGGAATCCGAGACGATCGTTCTAGATGCGAACACGAGGGATGCCAGCTCCAAGGACCCAGAGGTTGCCAGAAAGGTACCAGGGACTACCAGATCGAAGGCCTCGACACCCCATGCCACCCCCATATGCCGGGGTCTGCCGGGGCCTCCCTTCCACTCGGTAGGCCACCCGATGAGCCTAACCTAGCCAAGCAAGAAAAAGTACAAATGATCATCTAGACCGTGTTCGCCATCCGGGAGACACTGACATCGACCAATCCCTTCATTGATTTCTTTGCCAGAGGTGAACTCCCAAACGAAGAAGTTGTGGCCAGGCAAATCATGCAGAGCACGTACATGCACCATCATCAACACCGAGTTATACAAGCGCATCGTGGGAGGCATATACCGACGCTACATAGACACGGAGGAAGACATCCGGATGCTCGTAGACATCCACCAATGAGAGAGTGGCCACCACGCATCATAAAGAGCCATAGTAGCCAAGGCATTCCGCCATGGTTTCTACTGGCCGACTACGTTGGAGGATGCCGAGAAAATGGTGTGAGTGTGCAATGCTTGCTAGTGTTTCAGTCAACAGAAGCACACACAAGCTGTTGCACTCAAGAAGATTCCCATCAACCGTCCATTTGCTATCTAGGGGCTCGACATGGTCAGCCCCTTCAAGACAGCACAATCCAGCATGATGCATCCACTAGTGGTGGTGGACAAGTTCGCCAAGTGTATCGAGGACAGGCCCATCAAGAAGCTGGATGTACCCACTATGGTCCAATTCTCAACGGACATCATCATGCGCTACAGTTAACCTCATATCATCATCACTGAAACCAACACAAATTTCTCCAAGGGGGCCTTTGTGCCCTACTACAGAGAAAAGGGCATCCTCTTAGACCTAGCTTATGTCGCCCACCCCTAGTCCAATAGGCAATGTGAAAGGACAAATGGCTTGGTCTTAGCAAGAATCAAACCTCAGCTGATCGAGCCACTTATGAGGTCGCCCAGATGCTGGATAGAGTAGTTGTTGGCCGTGCTGTGGAGTCTGTGCACCACGCCCAACCGGTCAACCGGCTACACTCCATTCTTCCTTGTCTACAGCGCAGAGGCTATCCAACACACGGACGTCGAGTTCAATGCGTCCCGCAAACTGCGATACACGAAGCAAGACACCAAAGAAGCTCACCAATATAGTTTCGACCTCCTCGAGGAAGCATGCGATATGGCCTTTTCCAGATCAACCATCTACCAGCAAAACCGGTGCCGCTACCATGCCAACCGGATCCGCCCATCTCATTTCGAGAGGGCGACCTGGTGCTCCAGATGGTACAAAGCACCAAGGGGATGTGGACATGTGCATTTTGCATCATCATTTTTAGGACTTGTATGTTCTGTTTACAATCATATTTATCATGATCTGTCATTATTTATGCAAATTTAGTTTATTTATGGGACTTTCCTACAAAATCCCTTTCATTGGTATTTAATTTCTAGGAGGCAGAAAACCTTCTTTTTCATGTCTTTGTTGTTTTAGGACCTTGTAGACGTCAATAAATCGAAGGAAAAATACATGATGAGTTTTTCACCTGGAGAAGGACTGTGGGTGAAAGAATGAAGTGAGGGGAGCCACGAGGCCCAAAAGAGCGCAGGTGGCGCCCCCTTTGCGGGGCGCGCCACCCATGCTCCTTTGGCCCAAGAGCATCACCTCAGATTCTCCTTTTAGACGCCTCCCTATCGCCAGAAAACCTACGACATAATATTCGCATGATTTACAGAGGCGGCGGAGGAGAAAGTCCTCTCCTACTTTGGGAGAGGGCAGATCCTACTGCACCGAAGCCTCGAGTGAGGGGAAATCGAAGACATCGTCATCGCCACTCCTCCTAGATGTAGGGGGGGCTCTCCATCAAAATCTCCACTAGAACCATCATCATCATCACCATCTCCAAGATCCATCTCATTCTCCTCATAGTTTGTGATTGATTGAACCCCGGATATTGTTTTAAGGGCTATTTACATGTTTGTGATTGGCATCTTGTCTTTATTTGGTGGAGATATTATATTTTTATATTGTGGTGTATTCCATATGCTACTGATCCATATCATGTTTGTCACTTGTGAGTAGATCCCCATGTTCATGAGGGCATAGGATGAATTAGCTATGATTTCCATATAATATGCAATGAGTATGTGGTCAAGTTTTTTTATCTTTTATATTGTTCTATCATGGTTTTATGCAAACATCGACTGCATATTACTTCGCCGATATGGGTTCATAGGAGAATACTTTTATGCAATTATAGGGGTTGGAAGGGATGGAATTGACAGAAATTGTTTTCCACTACTTTGACTTGCATTAAAGGGATTATATGTCAGGGACCAATGAACTTATTGCTATGGTGGGACATTTATGTCTTAATGATTCTTAGATGTTCATGTGAATGGCTCTAGGACCCATCATAAGTGGTGTATTTTGCTCATATTTATGGCTGCACATAATTTAGGCTCCGCCCTAAGGGAATGAAACTTGACAACATATTCACCATATTGTGTAGAAATCTTTATGCTAAGTAAATCCATGTTGCCCTCGGGAACGCTTGTCACATATAAGTACACACACAGTTGAGCTTGTCCTCTTTCTACATAGAGGATTGAGATTTCTCTCATTGAGAGCATTTAATTATTGCTATTTACTTTCAGCACTTTATATTCTTACAAACTACAAAGCCAAAAACACCAAATCTACTTCATTTACTATTCCTTTGTCAAATTTGCTAACCAATACCCTCATATCCTGGTGGGTTTGACAACCTTTCTTAATTGAAACGTACTACAATTGATCTCCTGCACTTGGGAGCCATCAAGACACTTTTCTAGCGCCGTTGCCGGGGAGCGTTGTGCTATTGGTAAGCTATATGGTAATGAAACTTGAAATTTATTTTTATATTTCTATTGCAGTTTTATCATGGCTTTCTGAAACCATAAAGATTAGAACTCACCTTATTTGAGTACCTTCAAGATAAAAATAAAGAGAAGGTTGAGAAGCCTACTGAACCAAAAATTCAATATGAAATTCCTATTGGTATTGTCCAGAGAGCTAGTGAGGTAACTTCTTTGGGGCATTTATATGAAATTGAAGTATTATGTTCCCTATTTAGACTTCCAGGTATTCATGAGAATGAAGTGAGAAGGAAGGTATTATATTTATGTTTATCTGGTAAATCTCGCGAATGGTATAGATCTCTGGATGATAAATATCGTCTTGATTGGGACAATTTGCGGAAGGCTTTCTATCTTAAATATTATACTCCTAAAGAAGCTTATGATGATCTCTTCCATATTTATAACTTTTGGCCACATAATGGAGAAAGTATTGCTTAAGCATGGGGGAGATTAAGGGGTCTTCTTCGTAAAAATCCTTTGCATGGTATTCCTGAAAGCATTATCTTAATAAACTTTTATGTGAGATTGCCTCAACATCATAGGGACTTCCTGGATAATTCTTCCATAGGAAGTTTCACTAATAAAACTCAAGAGGAGGCAGCGGATGTATTGGAAACTATTTCTCAAAATATTGATGCTTGGGATCTTGACAATGATAGTAAAGCAGGTTTGGAATATGAATATTCATGTGTAAATAATTTCTCTACTTCTATATTATTTGAGGAACTTAAGAACAGGTTTGGCGTTTACCCTCATGCTTTAGTAGAAATTGCTAATCTTTTGCTAACCATCTTAATATCCCAAATAAAGGATTTAATGTATTTGTTGAAACTCTTAAAAATTCTGCATAAGTTTCTAAAGTTGTGAAATAAGTTCATCAAGTCTCATATCCTAAGATAGAAGAAATCTTTGAAGCTCCTCCTTATCCAAGCAAAGTGAAGAAAAATTTACTCACTACTGTTAGTAATAAGAGTGCCATAAGATGTCATGAACCATATGAACAAATTCAAGTCCAACATCAAATTTCGGCCATTAAAGAATTGAATGAAGAAATACCTTGTGATGTTTATTGATGCGAAGATTCTACCAAGGTAATAAAAGGTAACACCACTAGAGTTGGGAAACCTATCATACCATGTACTAGTGGGACTTAATGTTATCATGGACTTTGTGATATTGGAGCAAGTATAAGTGTGATTCTATATTCTTTATATCTTGAAATCAAGGAAGATATCAATCCCCTCAACATGTAAGAGATACGTATAACTATCCAACTTGCTAATAAAGAGTATATTTGTCCTCTTGGTATTGCTAGAGATGTTGAAGTGTTAGTTGGTAAGATTAAATATCCTGCTGATTTTATTGTGCTTGGTTGCTCCCAAGATGCATTTTGTACAATTATATTTGGTAGACCTTTCCTGCATACCGTTGGTGCTGAAATTAATTTGCTAAAAGAGAAAGTATTCATTAAATTTGCTGGTGAAAGACTTGAGTTCAAATTTTCAAAGTTTACTGATAAACATCTGGAAAAGAAAATTTCTCTAAATATATAGAGGAGACTCTTGCTTTAGTGACAGTCGCTTCATCGAATGCGATGGAACGATATGCGCTGAATCAAGAGGAGCCATTTGATGATAAAGAGAGAGAAGCTTTAGAAAAAATACTATCTTAACAACCACCACAACTGCAATTACATATTCCACCTGATAATCTAGGAGAACTACCACCACCTAAAGAAGATCTTAGTTTTGAACCCTAAACCATCGCCTGAAGATATGAAATATGCATTCCTTGATGATAAGAAAATATATCTTGTTGTTATTAGTGTTAACCTTTAAGATGAAGAAGAATCACAATTATTTGAAGTATTCAGAGCTCATAGGCCAGCCATTGGCTATTCACTTCATGATTTGAAAGGTATAAGCCCCGCTTTATGCATTCATAAGATAAACTGGGAAGAATATGCAAAACATGTTTTTAACTATCAACGTTGTCTTCATCCTAGAATGAAATAAGTGGTAAGAAAAGAGGTAATCAATCTCATTGAGGCGAGTATTATCTATCCCATAGCTGATAGTAAATAGGTAAGTCATGTTCATTGTGTGCCTAAAAAGGGTGGAATCACTGTAGTTCCAAATGATAAAAATGAACTTGTTGCTCAACGTGCCATTACTAGTTATAGAATGTGTATTGATTATATGAAACTTAATAAGGCAACTCGTAAAGATCATTATCCTTTACCATTCATTGATCTAATTATTGAAAGATTATTCAAACACTCTTACTTTTTTTATTTAGATGGTTATTCAGGTTTCTCATAGACTTTGGTGCACAAGGATGATCAAGAGAAGACTACTTTCACATGTCCCTTTGGTAATTATGCTTATATGAGAATGCCATTCGATTTGTGTAATGCTCCTGCTACTTTTCAAAGATGCATGCATGCTATATTTGCTGATTACATTGAGAAAATTATGGAAGTATTCATGGATGACTTTTCTGTGTATGGTACCTCTTTTGAAAATTCCTTGTTCAAACTTAAGAAAGTTTTGCAGCATGGTGAGGACCAACTCTTAGTCCTAAACTGGGAGAAGTGCCATTTCATGGCGACAGAAGGTGTTGTTCTTGGACACCCAGTTTCAGGTAGAGGCATTGAAGTGGACCACGCCAAGATAGAAGCTTTAGAAAAGCTATCATATCCTAGGGATATAAGAGGTATAAGAAGCTTTCTTGGTCATGTTGGTTTCTATAGAAGGTTTATCAAAGAATTTTCAAAAATATCCAAGCCTCTAATAAATGTTTTGCAAAAAGATGTTCCATTCTCTTTTAGTGATGATTGTGTAGAGTCTTTTGATGTTTTAAAGAATGGTTTGACAAGTGCTCCTATAATTCAACCTCCTAATTGGAATTTTCCATTTAAAATAATGTGTGATGCTAGTGATTATGCTATAGGTGTTGTTTTAGGCCAATGAATTGATAATAAACTTAATGTGATATAATATGCTAGTAAAACTCTTGATGGCGCCCAAATAAATTATGCTACAACTGAAGAGCAATTCTTGGATATAATTTTTGCATGTGATAAGTTTAGACCTTATATTGTGGACTCTAAACTAATAGTACATACTGGTCATTCTGCTATTAAATACCTTATGAACAAAAAATATGCTAAGCCTAGACTTATAAGATGGGTTCTTTTACTACAAGAACTTGACCTACACATTGTTCATAGGAAAGGTGAGGACAACTCGGTAGCTGATCATTTATCTTGAGTGGAAAAAATTCTGATAGATCCTATTCCTATTAGTGATAGCTTTGCAAATGAACAACTAGCAAACATTAATGTATCTGTTGTTAGATTAGCTTCACCATGGTTTGCTAATTATGCTAATTTCACTATTGGAAAAGTTATGCCACCACACTTCACCTACCAATAAAGAAAGAAATTCTTTTATGATCTTAGGCATTATTTTTTGGATGATCCATTTCTTTATAAGAAAAGTGTAGAGGGTATTATTAGACGTCATGTGCCTAAGTTTGAGCAGCAGGCTATAATAAGGGATTGTCATGACAACCCTTATGGAGGACATCATGCAGGAGACCACACCGCTCCAAAGGTATTACAATCCTGTTTTTGCTGGCCTACATTATTTAAGGATTGTGATAATTATGTTAAAGCTTCTGACAAATGCCAACGCATTGGAAATATCTGTAAGAGAAATGAAATGCCTATGAACTATTAACCTCCTCTTGAACCATTTTATGTATGGGGATTTGACTTTATGGGACCATTCCCGCATCAAAAACAAAACAAACTCATAATTTGGTTGAAGTGGTATGTCATGAAATGGGTTGAACCAATTCCAACAAAAGTGTAGACCATGCCACAGCAATCAAGATGCTTAAGTACATCATCTTTGCCAGGTTTGGAGTGCCTAGATTTTAATTACTGATGGTGGTTCTCAGTTTATTCATGGAGTCTTTAGAAAAACTCTATCCAAATATGTTGTTAATCATGGAATTGCACCTCCATATCATCCTCAAACTGGTGGTCAAGTTGAACTAAGCAATAGGGAAATTCAACTCATATTAGATAAGATAGTTAATAAAGCTAGGTCTGATTGCCCAACTAAAATTAATGATGCTTTATAGGCCTATAGAACTAATGTCCCCTTATAAAATGGTTCATGGAAAAGCATGTCATCTTCCAGTAGAATTAGAACATAAAGCTAGATGGGTTGTTAAACAAACTCAACATTGATTTTAAAACTGCTAGAGAGAAAAGAATTATTGACTTCAGCTTGCTAGATAAATGGAGGAATGAAGCATATGAAAGTGCTAGACTATTTAAAGAGAAAGAAATTTTTTGGCATGATAAGAAAATAAAAAGAAAGGAATTCAAAGTAGGAGAACAAGTATTATTGTTCAACTCTCGTTTTAAGATTTCTGCAGGAAAGTTAGCTTCAAAGTGGCAGGATCCATTAGTTGTGCAGGAGGTGTATCGCTCTGGAGCAATTCTTCTTCATGGATACTTTAACGGTAAACCTCGTGTTGTTAACGGACAACATCTTAAACATTATATTGCAGGCCAAACATTTGTTGGAAGGGTTGAAGTAATGAATCTCCAAAGTCCGGAGGCCATAATCGAAATTTTTTATCCCCTCCTATACAATGGGAATAAAATTTCCGTCCGTATAGTCCCCCCCCCCCCCCGTATAGTTGGCACCGCCACCACCTCCTCAAATAGTTTCACCCCGTGCAACTGGATCAGTGAGACGACCTACAGAACAACCATAAATCGCCGAAACCTCACCTCTAGAAGGCATCTAGAGGGGGAACTCGTCCACCGGGGATCCATCTTCCCCCTACGTAGATCTGGGAGGCTAAGGCATCGATCTTCATCATCAACCGCTGCATCATGACCATCTCCATCCATCCCATCTACATATTGTCTAGATCTTGTTGTAATTTCCGTACTCGTTGTGAATTTATACAAGTACTATTCATCTATGATAGATTTCATTGTTATTGCCATGATGGTGATTGCCTCCATGTCTGAGTAGATCTTTAGTTCTTGGGGAGATGGAGAAACCCTAGTATGAGATTGAAATAAGATAAAGTTTATTATGATATTCATCGTTGTGACCATGTGTTAGATTGTCTTCATCTTGATGTTGGGAGAAGTCGACCTCTCAATATTTGCCTCCTATAGGGACTTGATGGAGGGAACTACTTATTGGTAGACAAAGGTGTGTTAGCACTTCCAGTGACTATAAAGCTGTTGACACTCCTTACATCTCAAGTTGGGAACCGAGGAAACTCACGGAACACTATCCATGCCATGGGATACGTCCTACAGGATTAAGTCCCTTAATAGCGCAGTAATTTGATTATTGTGATTGCTGACTGCTCTGGTTATGAGGATGATGTGAGCAATGGTTGCTGCCTATTTGTCCAAATACGAAGTTCCTCCCACACAGACACAGTTGAGAATGCTCATTATAATAATATTTATCTTAGCACTTTATAATGCTAGTGGTGTATCCGCTTCTCCTTGAGAACACATTTTCCCTATTGAAGTTCCAATCTCTCTTACATACACGATACTTATTTTCTGTGTTTAGTTGTTTTACTTTACTTATTGTTGCTCTTACACCAAAAACCCCAAAACACCTTTTTACGCAATACTCGCATTTTATCTTGTCACTTAGAACTTTACTTAGCATTTTCTATTATAGTATTTTATTCAAGAGTTATTAGACTTCAGTCTTCTACTCCCTGTGGGATCGAGTTCTTTATTTATAAACTAGCTACAAACGATCTGTGCACTTGCAGTCGTCAAGCTATTTTCTAGCGCCGTTGTCGGGGAACTAAGCGCTGTAGGTCTTTTAGTTTTTACTTATTTATTTTTGTCTTGCTAAGTTTTGTTTTGAGTTACTGGTTTCCACCAACATGATGGACTTTTAGCATATGTGACATAGGTATGATTACTCGGATGACTATGATTCGGTACCCTATATTGGGTAAAAGGCTTACGACCCATGAAGGATTCAGATGACAGCCCAAGGAAGCAACTGACAAAGATTCTGATTGTATTGGGAAAGAGACTATGAAACCGACATTGTATTGGTATTGTAACTACACGTGTATGAAACCTATCCGCATACAGCTTTGAGACCCGGCCTATTATATATACGACAGGAGAAGCCTAAGCATGGGTACACAAATCTAGAGGACAACTTGTAATAGTGCAATTACACCGATATTCTGGCGACTTTGACTCCATTGTTTTCCTTACATCCGACAAAATCCCCAGCATTCTCTTTTCCACGAAACCCCAAGTCCATCACCATGGGTATTGCCGAGGTTACCCCTCGTCAATTGGCGCTGTATGTGGGAAACCTGAACGCCGGAACCACGGATTCGGCGGACCGCTCTCCACCAAGCATCAACTCAACCAAAGAAGATCCACACCTGCCCACCCATGTATTGGTACCCGCCGATTTCAACGGCGGATCCGATCTGATCATCGGAAATTTCCACTTTCAGGTAGATGACTCGCAGGAATCGCACCCTTCGACCTTGATCACATCAGAACTATCGGTGCAAAAAGCTACGCCTAGGGAGGTACCAGTATGTTCCGTCGGATCCTCCATGGAAGTCACAACACAAATCAAAGTAGGCGACGAAAGCAAGAAAATCAAGATGGATCTGGGGGGGCCTTGATGGTCTTTATGACAATCTCTCCTTCGGATTAGATCCATAGTTAACCCCACCACGGGAAGCAAGCTCAGCAAATTCAGAACCCGAAGAAAGCAGCGAAAGCATTGACTTCAGAATTTGGATTGCAGAAATCTACCCAGAACAAAAACTGATGGACCTCACCGACTCTTCCGACATGTCTCCCTCGGTGCAAACGATGACGTCACCAGTCCATATATCACTCAACACCAAGTATGCGTGATCATAGAAGATGCCATGACCCAGCAAGACTCCAACGGTAACCCAATTTTTAATCCCGATGATATTCTTTCAAGCCATAATGCAGGAAGTCATGGAAATGAAGGAAGCCAAGGAAACGGGGGAGACCCAACAGTCAACCGTGTAAATCGAGAAGAAGAACAACCACGCGGAGGCGAGAGGCAAACTCTCAGCTTACTAGCCAGTTCATGGGAGAAGGCAAGGGCAACAATTTCAGTGCGGTTCCAATGACAACAGATGCCACTCATATCAATATCTGCTTCATCGCAAGAAGAGAGATCTACTCAGGATGCAGAGGCAACTCGACGAAAGGAAAATGGTAGCCGACAAATCTAGCTTATGACGCACACAGTTAAGCTCCACTTGAGGATCAAGAAGCATAATAGGAGAAGCATCGCCAAGGAGAGGAACATCTAGGTTGCGGGATATTCCCGAAGAAGAGAGGAGTGGGTTAATCCGAGACCTTGATCTGTCATTCATGTCCATAAACCAAGCTAGAAATATCAAGGCAAAAACAGCTCAGGCAACCATTGTGGCCGCACAAACATATCTAATTACAACACAACCCGCACCCAACGATCCTCACGCGGCCCTTCACTGCTCCTCCCTAATGAATATCGGCATGGTAAGAGAATCTCTCGTGCAAGCTGATAAAGGGACCACGTGGCAACTCGACAGATCCCCGCACCATCGCAGCAGCCCTTGGCACGGAGGTCATACTCGACGATCACGATCACCACATTGGTTCCACTTTTCAGAATAAGAACCACGAAACAACACAAGAAACGACATCATACAGTGACGGATCGACCGATCCAGAGAAGAACGCAGCACCCGAAGATACCATGATGGTGAAAGCAAGGAAGAGAAAGAACTATGCGGAGCCAGTTGCTTTACCCGACGGGTTCTCAAGACTCCGGTATCAAAATATTTTAAGTTACCCCAAGATCGCTAAAAGTACGATGGCCTCCAAGAACCTGAAGCTTGGCTGACGGATTATCTGGAAACTGTCAGACTACAAGGCGGATCCAAAGCTATAGAAATGCAAAGCTTCTAGCTGCATCTAACTGGTGCGGCACACTCTTGGCTAAAACAACTGACCGAAGATTCTATCAGTAGTTGGAACGATCTTGAGGACAAGTTTATCAGGAATTTCCAGTCCATATTCAAGCGACCCGCATCTTTGGAACAATTGCGGGCCTACAAGAAAAAACCGGGAGAATCAATACGTGATTTTGTCCAATGGTGGAACATCATAATTTTTTTGGCTGAAGCCATATTCGACGAAAGAGCAATCGACGCCTTCAATGATGGACTTCGTCGGCAGGAGTTCATTGAAGAACTAGGACGGATCAAGCCAAAGACAATTTCACAGCTGATGGACATAGCCAATCGATGGCTGGCGGAGAGGAAGTGATACACAATAAAACAACCCGTTCACCCTAAGATGATAGGGACAGGCGCAATAATGATCGTAGATGATGAACCAATGATGGGCACCATACACCAAGTTATGTTGCAGCAAGTTTCTCTGGAGGGGACAACTGACGAAGCAATGAGTACAACAGCTGATACCATAGCAACAGGGACAATATCAGTGGAGGCCAGTCGTACCAACGATACCAGCCGACGAATTGAGAACCACCTATGTCAGCAGGACAAATGCTGGAAGGACCCTGCAACATGCACTACTACGTCCACTCAAAAGGGAAAAGGAGATCAAATCATCTACTAAAGGACTGCCGAATATTCCTGAAGATGCAAGAACTATGCAATGCAAGGGCATCCAAAGGAGCAAACCGAGGCTATGCTACCGCACATGGCGCTTTGGCTATCGGCGCACCACCGCCACCACAGGGCCATCCGCCAGCAGGGTAGCCGCAAAGCACAACACACCAAGACGATGAATATCCCAGGTCAAAAGGAGCAATGTCAATAATCCAGAAGGGACTGCCCTCTAATAGAACACAGAAGTTAATCACTAGGCAGGTCAACATGGCAGTAACAAAGCCACCTCCTACACCGGAGTACCTCCATTGGTTGGAACATGAAATTACCTTCAGCAGATTTGATCATCCATTATGGGTCCCTCAACCAGGCCAGACAGCACTAATAGTAGAAGCGCAAATCGGTGGGTTCGACATGAGCAAAGTTTTCTTGGATGTAGGAAGCAACATCAACCTGATCTATGCCAAAACTCTATGGGCCATGAATTAGTCCATGACGAATCTAGTACCTACATACACAACTTTCCACGGGATAGTTCCAGGAAAAGCCAAAATTCCATTGGGCAAAGTACATCTCGACGTAGTCTTCGGGTCAAAGAATAACTTCAGACAAGAAAAACTAGAATTTGAAGTCATGGACTGGCCATCTCAGTATCACGCGATCCTGGGACGACCAGCTTTCGCTAGGTTCATGTAAGTACCTCAGTACGCATATTTAGTGTTCAAAATGCCAGCCCCCAACAGGGTCATAATAGTTAAAGGAAGCTTCAGTCGCGCGGATAGCTGCGATAGGGAATTCAACAAAATCTCAGAATCTTTCGGGATAGAGGCAGAACTTGGACACTTGAAAATAGCGGATGAGGAGTCGCTACACGAAGGGCATACCTGCAAAAAGAAAGCATCGAAAGAGCAAGCGCGCAACGGTCTCGCAAAAGCATCCCATGAGGCCTCGAATATAGGTCCCGCATAGGAAGAACCACCGATCGACAAGACGAGAGCACCACGACACAAAGTATGATGAAGAATTCCAAGAACCGAAGTTCCTAAACAAAATCTTCACTTAGACACATTTTATATTCAATAAAAGGCCAATGGCCAGGCGATCATGCACTCGAAATGTATTTCCACCCATGCTTATCAATAAATAAATAAAGTATTCCACGAGATGCAAATTTCTATGGCAAACATGTTGGGTCCGCAGCATAGAAAACAAAAAATTTCCTACGATGAGAACTACACACCAAGATCTATCTACTAGGTACAAAGCAACGGGTGGACATACATCCAACGAGAACTTACCCTCGAAGACAACGAGTTTTGTTAACGAGTAGGAACTCGTGGTTGATGTAGTCGTACACTTGCTGATCTCAAGATCGTGAGGAAGTCCGAGCGCTGAAACTCAGCAGCGCATCTGTACTCGCACACACGTTCAAGCCACCGGACAACCTCTACCTCCTCGCTCTAGCGATCCAGCGGAACCAGAAAGTCCTTCCAGACAAAATGCCACCGGGAACATGTATCTCGCTAATCCGAGACCATGGGGAAATAATTCTAGAGGGGGATAGAGATCCTTCACAAGGAGGTGTGAGGAAGAAGGAGGAAGAGGGTGGCCTTTCATAGGAGGAGGGGGGTGCCCCTCCTTCATGGCCGACACATGGGAGGGTGACTCCTCACCTCCCCCATTCATGTGGTGGAAACCCCTCCACATTAAAATGCCTCTTCACATTCCCCTTTAAAGTCCCTACTTTAAATGCATTAAAATTCTCCAAGTTTAATGCTCTCTCATTTAAGAAAACTCTTTTATTAAATTTATTCAGAATTTTGTTAATTACTTTAATTAACAAACATTCACATATAACCCCTTGCAATATTTCAATATCACATGCAGAACCACTTTCTGCAATTACACCCAAAACAATTTCCGGTTTCTATCGAAACAATTCCTGCCCTTTGCAATTCTTTCGTCTGAAACATATGTGCTCCAAAATGGTGTCCCGTAATTCTTAAGTGTGTCACCCTAAGGTTCGCGAATAATGCAGACATGATTGAGACTCCTCTCAGATAAATAATCAGAAGTGGGACCTGGAGATCCATACTGACTCCTACACATTCAACGATGACTTCTGTGATCGTGAGAACCTTTAACGCTAGTAACTAAATCCCTTTGTGTCGCGATATATTACATTTCCGAGATTCGATCATTGGTATCTCCATACCTAGTTTGATCTCGTTACCGACATGAACTCTTTTGTCGTTCCCGTGATATAACATTCTAGTGATCACATCACTTGCTTGCAAGCTATCTTAATGTGATATCACCGAGAGGGCCCGGAGTATATGTATCCTTCATCGGGATTGACAAATTCCACTCTTGATCCATGAGCCTCAACATAACACCTTCGTAGCATTGAACCCATCTTTATAGTCACCATGTTACGGTGTGACGTTTGATGTTATCAAGATACTCTTCCGGTGTTAGCAATTAACATGATCTCATGGTCTAAGGATAAAGATTACTTCGTATGATGTTATAGCAATATAAACATAATGACTTTGATCGTAATGCTATACTTCGGATGAATGTTCATCACATCATTCCACCAATGTTGTGACCTTGTTATTAACAACATCCAATGTCCATTATCAGGAAACCTTGACCATCTTGTTAATCAACAAGCTAGTCTATAAGAGAGGCATAACTAGGAACCCTTTTTGTTTATTAAACACACATGTATTGACGTTTCCGATCAATACAATTATAGCATGCAAAATAAACATTTATCATAAACATGGAATAAGATAATAACCACTTTATTATTGCCTCTCGGGCATATTCCCTTCAGTCTCCCACTTGCACTAGAGTCAATAATCTAGTTTGAAAATCTTTGCGTATTGAACACCTATGGCTTTCTGGTGTTGCATATATGCGATTGCTAGTGGTTAACATAATCTCCGGATCTGACACTTTCAGGTCCGTGTGTATTTGCATGTCTTTGTGTCTCTACGCATCACTCATTCTCAAATGAGATGGCATTGTATAAATTTGGTCCTTTGGTGAGACCTTTAGTTCGTTCCGGTTAAAATATGTTGATATTATTGTCACACAATATATCTTCATAGTATTAGCCCACTTTTGAACCACACCTAGTTTGATAACAAACTACTTAACACAAATGCCCTCCTTTGCTGCTACTATAGCAGTTATATACTTAGACTTTTGTAGTAGTATCCGTCACAATGTCTCAACTTTGGAACTCATACAAATCCATCATGGAACATCCTTTCCATTACATTGTGCTACCCATAGTCTAAATTGAGATAAATTTAATTTGTATCTTGTGACAAAACTAGTATCAATGTAACACTTTACAATGAACTACCTTTAACTATTTGTCACTTATACATGATATATTCTTAGTTCTTCCAAAGCTCATAAGAATATATTTACTATTGTCCAATGATCATCTTATGAATCATTCTGGTATGTGCTCATAACATTTAGAGCATAGGACATTTTGGATATATACATATCATGGTATAATCGATCACAATCTTCATGTGATTTTACTCACCAAGTGTTGAAACACTTGAATCTCGATACAATCCTTTCCATGCAGCAAGAACCTTTCTTATTGTTTCCATATTGAACCCTTTCAATATCTCATATATGTACATCTGGCATAACCATATTAGCGCCTCAATCTATCCATATAGACATTGATGCCAAATATTCTGGTTTTGCCCAAGTCTTTCATTGAAATCCTATTTTAATGAAATTCTTAACTTGTGTCAATACAAGATACATCATTTCCAATCAACAATATCTCCTCTACATAATGTATTAGAAATATGTCTCAACGCTCCCACTTAATTTCTTGCAAATGCAAGCATCTTCATCATCTCCGATGAATTTAAACTCTTTTTACAGTTTCATCATGGTGAAGATTCCAACTCCACTATGCTTACTTCAACTATTGAAGTTTGCATGCCCTTTTAGCATCCTTTGAATTAACAAAACCCTTCGGACCGTGTCTTGTACACGTCCTAGGTAACCATTCTATTAGAAGAACCTTATTTTGTTTATTCAACTACCATATACAATATTATATGTAGTGGTTGCTACATTAATCCGTCAAGACTAAATATCGCTATGAAAGATCAAATCTTTTCATAGTCAACTCCTTGAACATTGCCGTAAACTTCTTTTCGACATGTCGACTATTTCATAGATGTTAAACATCCATGTCTTATTTCTTTATAGATCCAAACACGACCGATAGGCTTCACGCCATTCCGGAGGGTCTTACAAGTTCAAAAACTTGATTTCTCGTGTATGGATACTATCACGGATTCTATGACTTCTAGTCATTTTATGGAGTTAGGGCCCATCATCGCTTCTTTTCATGTAGTCGGTTCATCATTGTCAAAACAATAACGACTTGCTTATCAAATCACACTATTTGATTCTTACTGACCCACACGGTTCAATAGGAACTCTAATCTCCGAGATCACACCCTTTGTAATCACGGGAGCCATGAGCATTGTGGCCGCCACCAGGACACTTTCCGGCGCTGCGCTACTTAGCACATATAGCTAAGGTTCAACAACCTTATCAAAGTTCAATTCTCCTCCCACTTAACTTTTCACGAAAAATTCCTTCTCAAGAAACTTGACGTTCCAAGTAACAAACTCTTTTGTCCATGGTGTTATGGAGAAATTCCCAACAAATTCTTTGGGATAACCTACAAAGACGTGCTTATCCGACTTTGGTTATAAACATTTTACTTATGCTTAGCATACCAAAAGTTAAGAAAAGACAATTCGGATTTTATCCCAAACCATAACTTATATGATGTCATTTCAACGGATCACGATGGTGCTTTTTTTCAGTGTAAAAGCGGTAGTCTCTAAAGCTTCAATCCTTAAAACATAATGGCAGTTTTATAAATGACACCCTTGATCTTATCTTGTCAAACATGGTTTGATTTCATCTCTCGAATATTCCATACTCCTATGGTTTATCGGGAAACACAAATCATGGAACAATTCCTCAAATCTTAGGTGTTTTGCTAAACATGTAACTCAAATATCTTCCTTTATGATCGAATCATAAACTCTTTATTTTCTTGTTACAATGATTTTTCACTTCATCTTGAAAGTCTTTGAACAATTTTCAAATGTTTCATACTTCTTCCTTATTAAGTAAATATATAGATATATTCACTTCAATTTCTAGAGAAAGCATATGAAGAAAAAAAGTTCAATCGCATATGGCTACATATAATGGACTATATACATCAATATGTATAATATCCAAATAAGTTAGTCATCCGTTCCTCTTTTGCCTATGGACGGAGTTTCAATTATCTCGAGGAAAGTTTCACTAGCGTCAATTGATCAAAATCAAAAGACTCCAAAATTCCATCAACATGGAGTTTATTCATGTTTTCTTTCCAATATAATTTAAACAACAATGTCACTTCATAAGTGATCTTTCAATCATTTGTCTTGTGACATTTTAGTAATAGTGTTTATGGATGTGATTTCTCCCACTAGACTTGTAAAAGTTCATCCATCCTTTATGGAATACGGTAATTATTTGAACAACCATTGTTCTCATAATACCAAAACAAAATAACAATTATTAAAACAAATCTTGAAGGCTAGGTTTTACGACAACGAAAAACAGAATAACACTTTATTTGTTTTTGATGAACATGATCACTTATTCTCTTGCTAGTTACTTAGGCCATTGCAGTTCATGAATTGCATTGTCATCTATGACACTTCATACCAACCAATTCAGTATCCAATACCAGTATCCAATACCTCAGAACCACATTGTTTAACAAGCAAGGAATGCAGCCATAACATGTATATCTTTTATATACCTAAGTTGGACATCTCCAACCTTTTATTTTCTGCCAAATATTTTATAGATTCTCTTTCAACAATTCCCTTTCCTTTTAAAAGAATCTATCAACATGAATAGTGGTGTCATTCACATTACAGATAGTACAAACGTATATAGTCAAATACTAATACCTTTGGACTTGCACTTTGAAGTAGATCACCATCATCAAATATTTGGTGTTCTTTCAAAAAACCATTCTTTAGTAATCTATTAGTGTAGTAAACATTTTACTTACATATTCTATTCATCCTTATCATGAAAACTTTCATGATCAAGCTACTATAGCCTATAAGGAAGAATAACGATTATAATTTTAGTTCCCAACACCTTTTGGGAGATTCGGATGCCTAGCATCTCCATCCTTCACAAATTCTCATACAATACGAGAACATGTATTTTGATAAATTACACTCTATCATAATGCAACCAACAACTTTGTTTCAGATATCACAATATCTTTCACACATGATGGTATCTAAAACAATTATTTTAGCTCCTAGATAATCTTGATATTAAAACAACTTTTTGAATATCAAGAATCATGGAGGCAAACATGATACTTTAGATACGAACATTGGAATTCTTACTCTTGATTTAATACTACTTATTAAACTTCATGGAGTAAATAGAGTTCGCTGAAAGTTTGCAATAGGACTTATAAACATTAAATTGACATTCAAAACAATATGATGCCAGTTCGTAAAGTAAATATCTACAATTCTATAGTTCTATTATCTCAACTAAAAGTAAGCATAAGGTAGTGAACAAATACCAATGACTATAACAAATTATGCAAATCCACTTCGATTTAGTTTATGATAAAATTGAGTTTGACTAATCCAAATTAGAAATGAACTCCCACTCAAAACTGACATCCCTCGTGCCCTTTTGGTGATTACATGAACCAAATCCACTACACCAAGTCCGATCATCACGTGAGTCTGTGTAGCTTCAAAGGTGAGCATCTATATGGCCATCATATCAACTATATGACTCATGCTTAACCTTTCGGTCCGTGTTCTGAGGCCATGTCTGTACATGCTAGGCTTGCCAAGTAAGAACCTTAGTACTCGCGTGTGTAAAACTGTCTTACACCTGTTGTATGAAAGCGTAGAGTCGAGTACACCCGATCATCATGTGATGTCTCGAAACACGATCCATAGAATGGTGCATACTCAAGGAAGAACACATTTTATCTTGATATCTAAATGAGGGATCATCTTACAATGCTACCAAAAGCGCCAAACTAGCAGTATAAGATGCTAACATCTAATGTGTAAAGTGAGATGATATGGTCCATGCATTTGATCTCTATCATTTGCACCATGGTATGATCTCTATCATTCCTTTGTGTGTAAGGCACATGTCTATGGAACTTACACGTTGAATGAGTTGTAAAAGTATCTATCATACATATACTTACAACAATACTATATCAATACACTAGCCCAACAACGATCTAAACTAGACGCCTCTAATTTATCAATTGCAAGTTTTACTTGGCTTAGGGCTTTCGGAGATAGAACCGTTCTCACCTACGAACATGAACCACAACGATGATAACCAAGTTATTAGAAACTTGTTGTAAATCAGATACAGATATTGACTATAGTAGGAGAGACAGACACCCGCCAGCCACTTATGCAAAACAAGTTGCATGTCAGTCGTGGAACCGGTCTCATGTACGATGACATGTAAGGTTGGTCCGGGCCGCTTCATCCCACCAATATTCAAAATACATAGAAGATGTAATAACATGATCATCATCGCCCACATATAAACATATGTGTACTACCCGTGCAAAGCACCTACGCATAGATCAGGCTCTGATACCACTGTTGGGTCCGCAACATAGAAAACAAAAAATTTCCTACGATGAGAACTACACGCCAAGATCTATCTACGAGGTACAAAGCAACGGGTGGACATACATCCAACGAGAACTTACCCTCGAAGATAACGAGTTTTGTTAACGAGTAGGAACTCGTGGTTGATGTAGTCATACACTTGCCGATCTCAAGATCATGAGGAAGTCCGAGCACCGCAACTCAGCAGCGCATCCGTAGTCGCACACACGTTCAAGCCAGCGGACAACCTCCACCTCCTCGCTCCAGCGATCCAGTGGAAGCAGCAGCTCCTTCCAGACGAAATGCCACCGGGAACATGTATCTCGCTAATCCGATACCATGGGGAAATAATTCTAGAGGAGGAGAGAGATCCTTCACAAGGAGGTGTGAGGAAGAAGGAGGAAGAGGGTGGCCTTTTATAGGAGGAAGGGGGGTGCCCCTCCTTCATGGCCGGCGCATGGGGGGGTGACTCCTCACCTCCCCAATTCATGTGGTGGTAACCCCTCCATATTAAAATGCCTCTTCACATTCCCCTTTAAAGTCCCTACTTTAAATGCATTAAAATTCTCCAAGTTTAATTCTCTCTCATATAATAAAACTCTTTTATTAAATTTATTCAGAATTTTTTTAATTACTTTAATTAACAAACATTCACATATAACCCCTTGCAATATTTCAATATCACATGCAGAACCACTTTCTACAATTTCACCCGAAACAATTTCCGGTTTCTATCGAAACAATTCCTGCGCTTTGCAATTCTTTCGTCTGAAACATATGTGCTCCAAAATGATGTCCGGTAACTCTTAAGTGTGTCACCCTACGGTTCGCGAATAATGTAGACATGATTGAGACTCCTCTCAGATCAATAATCAGAAGCGGGACCTGGAGATCCATACTGACTCCTACACATTCAACGATGACTTCTGTGATCGTGAGAACCTTTAACGCTAGTAACTAAATCCCTTTGTC
The DNA here is from genome assembly GCA_910589775.1 of Avena eriantha. Lineage (NCBI taxonomy): Eukaryota > Viridiplantae > Streptophyta > Magnoliopsida > Poales > Poaceae > Avena > Avena eriantha. Next base: position 91,710,892 of record OU342740.1, read on the forward strand.
TCGCGATATATTATAGGTCAGAGATTCGATCATTCGTATCTCCATACCTAGTCTGATCTCGTTACCGACATGCACTATTTTCTCGTTCCCGTGATATAACATTCTAGTGATCACATCACTTGCTTGCAAGCTATCTTAATGGGATATCACCGAGAGGGCCCAGAGTATATCTATCCATCATCGGGATTGACAAATTCAACTCTTGATCCATGACCATCAACATAACACCTTCGTAGCACTGAACCCATCTTTATAGTCACCCTGTTACGGTGTGACGTTTGATGTTATCAAGATACTCTTCCGGTGATAGCAATTAACATGATCTCATGGTCTAAGGATAAAGATTACTTCGTATGATGTTATAGCAATATAAACATAATGACTTTGATCGTAATACTATACTTCGGATGAATGTTCATCACATCATTCCACCAATGTTGTGACCTTGTTATTAACAACATCCAATGTCCATGATCAGGAAACCTTGATCATCTTGTTAATCAACAAGCTAGTCTATAAGAGAGGCATAACTAGGAACCCTTTTTGTTTATTAAACACACATGTAATGACGTTTCCGATCAATACAATTATAGCATATCATAAACATGGAATAAGATAATAACCACTTTATTATTGCCTCTCGGGCATATTCCCTTCAAAACGAAGATTAGTTCATCGGGTCCTCAAACAAGAGAATACAACATACAATCAAAATCTCATATAAAACATACAACCTTTTTGATAAATATCTATACAATATTTCGTTTATGAAAGTACAAGGCAAAACAAGCAAGCTGTCATATTTCAAAATTAACAAAAATATCTTCGTCTGCTTCTAAGCATCTTCGCCCAATCCTAATGGTGGGCCTAAGAGCAGCAGCATAATGAGGCGCTATGTAAACAAGGTTGCCATCGAAAGGGGGAGGCAAACCTGAAGATACGACATCCAGATAAAGCGTCGGGGGATGTGCATGCACCCAAGATAGTGCGAGGTTAGCACCCACCACAAGCTGAAGCTTCACGTAATGGTGAATCCTTTCATCTTGTTGAAACTTCGCAATTAAATCCACCAAGGTATGAGGTTGAGGATCCCGAGGAAACATGGCATTGTAAACAATGGCTAGAGATCTGCAGTAGCACTCGACAAATTGCTCCAACTTCGAAAGGCGATCCTGAAGCAATGCCATAGTATAGGCACGATGGTGATCAGTTCAGAAATTTGTTTCAGAACTTCGGGAGGCAAACACACGAACGTGCATTCGGTTGCGCAGATGCTGGGTTTCCTCCCTCTCGCACAATCGAATGCATACAAATCAGGGAGAAAAAAATAATTTCCCACAACTGAGAAAAAGCAACCGAAGGAAAAGAAAGGTGACTTACACAACAACATTTCACTTTCTCGGGAGATTTCCTCCAAGAAGAAAGCCTCGCGATTGAGGGCCTAGCCTGTCTTTGATTGGGAAACATCCACCATCGATTGAACAACCCGAAGTTTTCCTTCAAGTTTTTTCACTTGTTCTATCTTTTCAGCATACAACGGCGGGTCCACCGTCCGCACGATCGCGGAACTGGTCGCACCTACTACAGAGGGGGAGGGAACACCATCTGATAGTTGCACGGATCCAGAAGGAGCCGAAGAATCATTCAAAATCTAGCAAGATAAAAAGATATGAAGCATTCAGCATACAAAAGCAAGCTCACACACATATATTCAAAAGTTGCTTTCTTGTAAAAAGAAGCAAGGGGAAGCTGGATAAGTTCAAGATTCATTACAACAATGGCAAAGAGGATACACTGAAACTAGAAAAATAAAAGCCTATGAAGCCGTGTCCTTCAAATACAGAGTGGCACTAGCGGAAGGAGCACTAGCCATAGGAGCAGTAGGGGCAGCAGAAGAAGGGGCGCTCGTCGTAGAAAGGGCGCCCGTCATAGAAGGGGCAACCAGTTTCTCCGAACCTAAGCCAAGGCCTAGAAGTAGCCGAGAATATTTTCTGGCCATCTTAATGTAAGGCTTCAGGTCAACCTCTTGGCCATTGGGGGTGACTGGGAAGGAGCTAACCTTCTCCTAGTCGACCTTCTCACCGTGCGCCATCACCAGCGCCATCGAAGTTTCGGCACCACTCTTCGACTGCGTCAAACTATAACCAAAAGGGGGCTAGGATCAGCACCGAAAATGGTGACAAGATCATTCTGGTTGTTTGGCACATGCTTGGTTGGATATTTCGGCGTGAAGATTCTTGACGGCACGACGGGAGCGGACAAGAAGGTTGTGCCCACGAACGTTGTTAGCCTCCAAGGTGCTAATAGCATCCGACAAAGGGTCAACCTTCTTATCTTCATGCAGCGCGAAGTCCTGGCTAGTCAATTTTGCAACTAAAACAAGAGGGAAAGGATTGGTGACCAAAGGAAAGAAACGAAATAAAGCCACATAATAGGAAAAACTTATGGGTCAGAGAAGTACTAAGGGCCTCCAAGCGCTTTCGAAGATTTTCATCTCGAATAGCGGGTTGTTTGGACAATTCTTTGGCATCAGCTTTCGCTTTCTGCCTGGCCTCCTCCAAAGCCTCCTCAGCAACCCGCAGCTTGGCCTCCAGATCATCGACACGCTTCTTCGCCTGGTCCCGAATAACTTTGGATTCTTTGGCAGTTGCTGCATAAATGGATCATTAAAACTAGGGAAGAAAAATTCACAAAGAAATCTTGAAGATGCATAATACAGACCCTTCATTTCTTCGGCTTGGTCACGGATTTTTGTAAATCGCGTGGCCATGTCGACCATATTGCGCATCAAAGGCTAAAGAAGAACATCACTATAACATCCCAATTTCGGCAACCCTGATTAGTTGTTCAGAATGCAAAAATCAGGGGGAACAAAAACTTTTTCTTGTTTAATGCTAGAGTGTTTGCTTGTTGTTTGGATATTCTTATGCATGTGAATGTGTATTAGATTATATACTCCTTACCTTAACCCCAGTTGACAAAAGCTACTTCCCAAAACATGTTCTGGCATTTCAAAACATGAGCCAAGATGTTTATGTAACCAAAATTATTTTTGTAACTTCTATTGACAAAACTATGGAGAGTTATATAATAATCTCCTTATGTTTTCAAGACAGAACCTTCAACTACTCCTACCTCTAGGATCTCCCAAAACCCTTTTTGTAATATTTTGGATTCTACTCTTGGTAAAGATACCAAAGACATTACCTTGTTCAAACTCCAACCTATTCCAAAATACCCATCCTTACCTCAAGCTAAGCTTGGTGGTAACCCCAGTAGTAGTTGATTTGTTTGTAGGATGAGTTGCCTTGATCTGTTGTTTGAATTATCTGCTAAGGAGATAGTATGAGATACTCTAGGATCTCATCACTAGGATCAAGATGTCTCCCCAATCATCCCACACTAAGCAAGTACACAATCTGGATCTGATCTCTAGCCACTAGGTGATCATCTAAAACCCTTAACCAAATCAATTATGAGGATATCCATACTAGAAGCTTCCAAGTCAATGAAGACCAGTATCAAGCATGGATCCTTGCTACTGAATATACACTTAAACATCATCCACTTGATGATGCTTGGGTACCTTGCCACCCATCAAAAACATCCCATCTCATATTCTAGTCAAAAACCCTAAGTCTGCCAAATTTGGCCAAGTCTGGAATCTGTTTCAACATCACCTTTTTGGATGTCTCCCTTTCTCCACCCTTGTGCATTTTTGGTAATGAAGTTAAACCATCTTGTTAAACATCCTAATTACTACCAAGGCCCACTATTTCCCTTTGTTATATCACAGTCCAACCCACTTGTTCTTGATGGTTTTGCAGGCAAGATAATAACTTTTCCTGCAAATCTAGTCATCATTCCAACTTTGCTAGAAGCTCCCACCACCATACAAACCTCTATGGACAAAATATTTTCATGGTTGTGTTCTACTCATATAGGTATATCATTACCTACTTCAATTTTTCCAATTGGATCCTTGAGCTGTTGACACCCACAAGGTTTTGAAGGCTAGTTGATAATCTGCTTTGGCAGGATTATTTTATTCAAAGTTTGAAAGCTTGCCTTGGTGATCTCAAGCAGGATCAAGCTCAAACCCATACACCATTGCAATATCCATCACTTGGTATATCCATCCATCTACCCCATGCCCCAAGGGGAGCTCTGAGCTCCAAGATCCAACCTGGTTTTGATGGTATCAAATTAACATCACCCTAGATCCTTAATCTAGGGTATTCCACCAAAATCAACTTGGATTCTCCAATCCCAAGGTTGCAAATGCTTGTTACACATTGTCTACATCATCTACCTTGATCATCAAGATTTATCAAATATTACCCATAATTATTTTGGCTCCAAATCAATTTAAATCTCTTTTATAGTCAAAATCTCCAAAACTTCTTCCATAAAGGAAAGTTTGTTTTTGCCAAAACACCTCCTCCAATTTTGGCTCAATTGAGACCCATATATCATACACTAATTTCCAACTTCAAAAATAAATATTTTTGAAGGGTTTTATTATTTCTTTTTGCCCATTTTCTTAAATGGCTGAATTGGAATAATAATAGTTAAAAATACTTTCCCACCTCAATAAATCTTGGGAAAATTCCCCTAAGTGTGTATTCACATTTGGGATCATCCCACATCAAAAACTCCACCTGTCCAATGAAAATTTATCAAATGATCCTCTAGAAACTACTTCTGTACTTTTTGAATAAATGGATTTAAGTGGACTTCTAGTCTTCTGAAAATTCCAAAATAAATCCTAGAGAGGCATAATAACCTTACCCATCTACCAGCACCCTTACCTCAATTGGTCAAGATCAAAAATCAAGGCATAAACCTTGATTATCCTTTATGGCAGAATTGAACTTTTATCCTTTATGTACCAAACACCAAAGGAAAATCTCACCAATCCTCACCAGCAAGCCTCCACGACCCTGCACCTCAGTCCTGGTCGTGTGCATATAGCCCTGCACTGTAGTGTCACTATTCACCCCTTGTCTCATGTGTTTGTTGCAAAGGAGACACAAGGCTAGGCCTTTTTCTAGCCAATTAAAGTCTTGCAGCTGCTACCACTCCTCCTCTCTATCATGCAGCCCGACTAGAAACCACCCTCCCACGCCCACAGCAACACCAGCCCTGCTCTCCCTCCTCCCTCCCATGCCCAATAGGCAATGTCCACCATGAACCTCCCCGTGCTCTTAAATGGACCAGAGGCCTCCACCCTACCCCCTGCTCCCTCATTTCTCTCCCTCACACTCCACTGCACTTCCCTAGAACACCCTCTCCCTCTCCTCTGCTTTGATCTCCTCGAAGAAAGGAGAAAGAGCTCCTCTCGGCCTTGGTCAAGATTTGGCCGTAAGACCTCTCTCCCACTCCCCTTTCCTCTGCATTCAGTTGTACTGCAACCCTCTCGTCCTCCTCTATCTGACCCTGTTTCTCTACTCGGCATGCGTGCACCGCAGGTGCCAGCTCCATAGAGTACCGACGCAAGCCCCAACAGTGTGGAGTGCATGCGACCTGTTCAGACGTTAGAACCACCACCACCGCCCCTCTATGAAGTCGCAGTCGTCTTCCACCTCATCTCCCACCACCCCTCCGTCGTCACTGATGCTCAAATGGGCCGCCCCGCCGAGCTCCGGTGAAACTCCCTCGGTCGCCTTCACGCGAGGCACCTTCTCGGGGCCAAACCCTTCACTTCTGCCCATGACGGTGACCCTCGCGCGACGCCGCGTCTCCCCCGCCACCTCTCGGTCGCCGACGAGCCCGCATGTGAGGTTCCTGAGCCCCGCCGCCCCCGCCCCTAGGGTTCCCTCCCTCTATTCTGTGGCCAGGGGAAGAAGAAGAGCAGGCACCGTCGATCCCATCCGGATCGAACGATCCTCGTTGCAAGATACTGGTTCGGCCTCCCCGGGCCACTGACCCGTGGGCTCCACCCCGGGGAGTTTTGAACTTGTCTCCCGCCCGCGCCGTGGCGCTTAATGGGCCGACCCGACGTAGTGTTTTTGGGTCTATTTAACTCTGGCCCAATTCCCCTTTTTATTTTTTACTCATTTTGTCTAGATCCAGATTTCGACCGTCAGTTTAAATCATTATAAAAAATAAAAATAGCTCCTCTTGCCCATATTCAATTTTTGACATTTTCTTGTATGTTTTCTCTAACATGCAGAACCAACCCTAGTACAAAAGGGTCTACCAATAAATTCTAGAAATAAATATACAAACAGGTACCTAATCTAGTAAATAAATTCCAAAGAGAACCATCCTCATCCAAATGTGGTGAAACAAACCTTACCTGTTAGGTATTCCCCATATCTTCTATCTAGCATTGGTCCCATGCCTGTTTGAACTCTGGTCCACCAGTAGCAAAAATAACAAAAACAGGGCATTTCTGCCTTTCAGATTTTCTCTGGGCCAAATTAAAATAGTTACTGTCCTAAACCAAACTCTCCTAGTTCCTAAAACATAAGATCTATCAAAATCCAGGAGCCCATAATTTTCTAAGCGTCAGTTGATTTATTGTGAATTAATCAGTTCTAGGCTTAGTCAATTCATTAGTTAAATCACCACAGTAGTTCAACAACTCCAAACAAGGTGATTCCAATCTATACAGAAAGGTAATCTAAATACCTACCATGTGTCCTTGGAATCAAATAAAAAGCTACTTTAGATTTACTCTGGTGAAAAAGACAAATTGTCTACATAACTGCCTTTGGGAATTTCCTGAGTGCATTCTAGTAATTGTCTTGAACTGATTACAACTCTCAGTGAACAAGTACATTAAACCCTACTGAACCATACAAGTAAATAATTTTTGGAGATCCAGAACTTTTCTAGTGAATTATTTCCTAAAACTAGAGCCTTTATCACTAGACAATTCATAGGAAATCAAAGAAAAGTGATAAAATAGTGAAACCACTTTTGTTGGTTTCATTTCATCAACATCTACCTGTAGGTATCATTTTTATACAATGGTATCAAACATAATATGGTCTTGCTCCAAAAATCCATCTCTTAGGTAGTTGCTAGACTATAAATCCTAAGGGATTTTCATCCCCTTCTCCAAGACCATCTCAACCTCCTAAATCCAATCCTCTCTAAAACTACTGAACCTTAATTGGAGTTTATTCAATTGCTTGTTTGCTGAATGGTAGTGGTGATTGTATGCCTTGTATTGATTGTGCCCCTTTGTTTGTTTGCATGTGTTCCCTATCGACGATAGTTGCGATGAACTCGGAGAGCAGAAGAAGTGGTATTTAGTATTGCTAATGGTATTCTGGGGTTATCTCAAGAAGAAGTCCAGGGACATATTGCCATATTGACCATCAGGCAAGCCACCTTCTTGCTCATAAGCCTTGTCCTACTATTTTACTTATGCATGTTTTATCTTCTGTTTACTAAAACTGCATTGTTTTACTATATATTGATGTATACTTGGTAGTGGTTTGGCTCCTCCGAATCATTACACCTTGTACTACTAAGTACAACCCCCTTGGTGTTACCTACTTGACCCTAGTAGAATAGATGGTGTATTACACCATATCCCTTTGGAGACCCCGATTTAGCCGAAGCAAAAGCTAGAGGATGGGAAGACCCCGGAAAAAGTTTTACCAAATTTTTTATGATAAAACCTTGGTGAGGTGGGACCTCCCAAGAGATGTTGAAAAATAAGAAGGTTTTGTTTTTACAAAATGATGAAGGAAAGCTGGAGGAAAAAGGTTTACGAAAATGCACCCGGTTCATTGCAGTCTAGCTATAACAACTTAACCCCGTGCAACCACATTACTCTGGAATGGGATAGGGCTGGATTCGATGTTTATCCATCCTGGTATAAGCTGCCTCGCAACAACTACAGGGGATCGGGGATCCCTAGAGGGTGGGCCTTCTCCGATATAGGTCCATGCGGTACATCGACCTAGAGAAGGAATGAAGGGTTGGTAGGCCTCCGCGCGTTACTATGAGCCCCTCATTGAAAGCGTGCAGTGGGACATGCAATAAGCGCTCCGGTTGAGGGGATTAACACTCATAGGGTAGGCACTTATACTGGAATGGGCATCCGGAGAGTCTTGATCGGTTATTCGACCCACGATCAGTGAAGATCAGGGTAGTGTACCTGGATGGTGTGGGTAAAGTGCACAACCTCTGCAGAGTGTAAATCTATTCGAATAGCCATGTCCGCGGTTAACGATGGGTTGGACAAACTTCTATAGAGCGGTGCTGGTTTTTTTTTCAAAAAGGATTTTTCTGAAAAGAAATGGATTTTCGAAATGTTTTGACCATGGGATGGTCGAAAAGGATCCTTGTTTTGACCATGGGATGGTCAGAAAGGGATGGAAGGAGTTTTGGTCATGGGATGACCGTAAAGGAGAAGCAAATGGGTGACCTAGTCCTAATGTTTTCCAAAACTTTTCAAAAATGTTTTCAAAATATTCATAAAAGTTTTTCAACAAAGTTATGTAGATGCTATATCTACAAGAGAAACTATTTGAGAAAAGAACCTTTCTTGGAGTCCTCCTACTACCACAGCCAAAATGCATATCCTCTTGTTATTATTAATATCTTAAGGTGGTTTGCGAGTACATTCAATGTACTCACTGGCATTGCCCCTCGCTATTAACTTGGTCAGATATTAAGAGGAAGACAATATTGGCGACTATGCGAGCTAGGACGTTCTCCCAGTTAGTTGCCTGTAGGTTAAGGCATGGCTCGGGCTCTGCGCTTGATCAAGTTCCGCTGATGATTAATTCTCTAGCCATAACGGCATTTATGTAAGTCTTGTAATTCGGTATATTCTCAGATGTTGTAATGATACTTTTCGGTTATGTGCCACGACTAACTGATCATGGGATCGTGGTTGTAATCATAACAGGGATTCTCGGAGGGTTAATCCGGAGGCCCCACAATCACAGCAAATGACATCAGGGAAAAATAAATGAGGCTATGTGTAGGAAAATTATGAATTACAGAGTGACTTACATTTTTCATATCTACATCAACAGGCTTTTCTGATATCACCACCCCTTTACCCACAGTTTTCTTCCTCTTTTTTGGCGGCGACTTTGATGAAGTGGCAGCATCTTTCTGGATAATCTTATCCATAGAAGACGCGAGCTTTTTCTTCGGCTCCCTCGACGACGGAGGAGATTTCCTTGTAGAGTAGCCCACAGATGTGTGAAGAGGAGATGCGGGAGGATCTTCATCATCATCACTGCAAAGAGCAAAGAACCAAACATTTGGGAAAAGCATCAGCAATAGAACTACCTGATAAAGCAGAAAATGAAGCAGTCAAAATACTTATGAAGACACATCCTGCGCAAAGCGGAATAAATTCATCTGGGCGAGAGGAGTCGAGATTGGAGTAGCACCAAGGGGCTTGGAAGCAGTCGAGTCATCCGAATCTTCGACCCTTTCCACATCATAGGGGCGCTTCCTCTTTTCAGCAGCACGCTCCACGCGAAAATATCCGAAGCGAGCCGACGGAAGAGATTGTGTCTTTGATGAAGAGTCAAATGTAGAGAACTCCATCTCCTCATCCGTGGCAGTCCCAGTCATAGGGAGATCATCGTATGCAGAAGGATGGACAGGGGGCTCACAGCTTCCAGGGAGAGGAGGAAGTGAGCTCAGGTGATCAAAGTCCTACACAAGCAGAAGACATGGAAGAAGCACTAATCAATCGATAGAATTTATCCGCAAATACAAGGAAGGAGAAATGAATTCAAAGGAAATTTACGTCGGGGAGCCGGTTTTTCTTGCCAAAAGGCTCCATAAGACAGCTTGAAGGAACCGGGATTTTCTTGGTGAGAGTGGTGAAGCTCTGGACCCTTTTCTCGTACACCTTGAGGGTAAGGTCTTCCGAGGAAATCCTCATCGGTTCCTTCTTCCCGGTGTATCAAGCGGATCCGCAAAAAGTATGCCAGGATTTGGAGACCCGACAATTCCTTGCCAACTTCATGCCGCAGCTTTGAAATACTATCAACATAGGGCTGGATTTTCGCCATTTCTTCTACAGAAGGACGCTGATCCTAGGAGTCAAGTTTGCAGCAGGTTTTGTTAGGATCAAAGGGAGCTAACCTAAAAGATTGGCCTTCAAGTGGTTGATCCTTGACATAAAAACATTTGGACATCCAGCCTTGGATAGAATCAGTGATTTTCAAGTCAAAGTAATCAACGTCAGATCGGACAGAGAAAATGGTGCCACCAACATCGTGGAGAATGGTGTCAGTGGTGTTACGATGAACATAGAAGAAGTGCTTCCAAAGGCCCCAATGGGGATGAATCCCAAGAAAACACTCACAGGGAGTGACAAAACAAGCGACATGAAGAATGGAGTTAGGCGTGAGCTGATACAGTTGCACGCCATAAACAAACAAAAAACCACGAAGAAATTCGTGGACAGGAAGAGAAAGACCGCAGAAGAGGAAATAGAGGAACATTACCCTCCAGTCAGGCTTGGGGATAGGAGTAGCCTCGTCCCCAGGAAGCTTGAAGGCACCCTGCACCATCCGACGACCCTCTTCCTGGTGGCCTTCTCGGCAGCAGCGGAAGTCCCAGCTTTGCTTTTGCCCATGGCGGCGAAAGGGGAACACGAGCACAAGAGCAAGAGTTCGGAAGGGAGCAAGAGCGCAAGGAAGAAGATGGAGCAAGGGGAGGTGAGGTAAAACAGTAAAATACATGCCCATTCCCTTATAAAGAGCAAAGGCGTGAGGTCCAAACCGTTCGATGCAAAATCAAACTGAGAGAAGATCACACAGTGGTGACACGTGTGACAAGGATTCCTTAAAGGAAAGAATCTAAATAAGTTATGGCCGCGGTAACAACGGAGGACAGCGCGTGATGCCTCGATTTTTGCGTGGAGAGGGGACGTGCAGTCAAAAATTTCTACTAAATACGCTATCACATGTCATCATTACTACTGCATGGCCTCATGTTTGACACGTCCAGTCAGGACGTGTCTTCTGAAAATCAACAACATAAGATACGTCATCACCAACGTCACAACGGAGGCATTGCATAAATTGCGGCTTGCTATGAAAAATATGACCCGAAGAAATTAAAATTAGAGTTGAAGTAAATTCCTCCAGGAGAAGATTTGAGACTACTATCGAGTATACAATATTACGACTACAGCCTCGGAGGCTACTCCTATCGGGAGCACTGGTCGTGCACCCGACAAAAACTACAGAAGCACTGGAGCCAGAAAATTAACATTTCGAGCCTATGTTCTGATATATATATCCAAACATAGCCTCGGGGACTACTCATATCAGGAGCGCTGGCATGCACCTGATAAAGAAAGATAAATGAAATATTAATCGATAGATACTCCTATCGGGAGGAGTAACAAAAAAAAAATTCTTCAGCCAATACAAATCAAAAAATTCTCGGATCGCACTCGACGCGACAAAAATACGAATGCCATGTTCAGAAACATGAAGGTAAGACCCCAAGATTTGTTCTATGTGGCCTGGTAAGCACACAAGAATGCGCTATGCCAGTTAAATATCCATATCAAAAATACGATGAAAAATCCTAATGGACACGTTGGGTACCCGATAAAGTAGAAACTGGAATTCATGATTTGATAAGACCTCAGCGGCTCGAACTGAATTACGCTAGTAGCAAATTCTAGATTCAAGCCTGGGGATTTGAATTTGATGTAGGAGAATCTTTTTTCCCCAAGAGCAATTAACTGATTCTCGATCCGTCGGAAGCATCATACTCATTATACCAAAATCCCAAAAAAATAAAATCAAGGAACAAAAATAACAAAAAAGAAGGAGAAAAGAAACTTTGAGACTCAACTTGAAACTGTGGTTCAAGTAGAGTCTCAAGGGCTACTGACATAGGTATGATAACTGAGATGACTATGATTCGCTATTGGGTAAAAGGCTTACGTCCCATGAAGGATTCGGATGACAACCCAAGGAAGCAACAGACAAAGGTTCTAATTGTATTAGGAAAGAGACTACGAAACCGACATTGTATTGGTATTGTAATTACGTGTGTATGAAACCAATCTGCATACAGCTTTGAGACCCGGCCTATTATATATAGGACATGAGAAGCCTAAGTGAGGGTACACAAATCTGAGGACAACTTGTAATAGTGCGATTACACCGATATTCAGGTGAATTTGACTCCATTGTTTTCCTAACATCTGACAAAGTCCACATTGTTCTCTTTTCTGCGAAACTCCAATTCCATCAACATGGGCATTGCCGAGGTTACCCCTTGTTAGTATGACTAGTGCTAACCCACTCAGCCACTTTGGGAAGCCCTATGATATTTATAAAAGAGACAACTCTAACGAGAAGACAAGGGGGTTTGAAATAAATCCTCTGTTACTTGGTATTCTACACAAGAAGCAATTTACTAGGGATGAAGAAGATCCTGATCCATATGAGCATATTGCATGTTTGAAAGATATATGTGGCACTTTTCAATTGACTGGATATACCGCCAATGAGGTAAGGGTTAAACTTTTTAGTCAGATTTTGACTAGTTTGGCTCTCTCATGGTATAGATCTCTACCCCCATAAGCCACTACTACTTGGGATAATTTAGCCTATGAACTTCTAGAAAAATATTACCCATTATCAAAATCTTTTGGAATCACGCGTCTTATAATGACTTGGAGGAACCATCCTAATGAAGGACTAGTAAGAGTTTATATCATATTTAAAGATTTACTTAATCTATGTCCTCATCATGATTTGTCTGAATGGTATTTGTTGCCACTACAAGGAAATTTGGCTTTTACAATGGACGATTTTCGTGGTTGAAGGCCCATTTTTTGTGGCTAAAAACTCTTCTACGACGGATTCCCTTCGTGGTAAAAGCCGCGTCACAAAAGAATATACCACGGTTTTTTCTAACCGTGGCGGATCGCACCCTTTAGCCACGAAAACTTGTTCCTTCGTAGATCTGTTTGCCAGCTGTGTTGACTGCCGACGTCATGCAAAATGCCACGTGGCAAAAACCGTTAACAGCCACTGAAACTATGGTAGAAGCCAGGCCCAGCCAAAGCCTGCTCATAATTAAGTGGGCCAACCCATCAAGAGAGCCCAATAACATTACGGCCCATTACTATTTCGTCCGACAATGTTTGAAATGGACCCAAAGATGTGGCCAGCAGCGACCCGTGAATGTCAGGCCCGATCTAGTTCGGGCTACAAAAGCCCACACTTTTCGAATATTGTGTAGCCCGCTAATAGGCTGCGTCAAGTAGGCCCGATACTGTTAAAGCCCATGGTCAGCCCGTCACTGTTCTCATAGCTCGTCATGGGCCACATACGAACGACCCACTTTTGAGAAGGTCCAAAAATGTTCTGGCCTTTTACTACTCTGGCTCGTTACTGTTCTGGCCATGTACTATTCAGGTCCGTTACTGTTGTGGTCCTTTACTGATCTGGCCCGTTACTTTGTTGGTTGCCCCTATTCTAGCATGTTACTATTCAGGCATATTACTGTTCTGGCTTGTTAGTATTCTAGCTTATTACTATGCTGGATTGCCACTATTCTGGTTTGCTGGTGTTTTGGCCTGCTACTGTTTGGCCTGTTACCGCTTTGACCTGTTACTATTTCGGCCTGTTACTGTTTCGGCCTGTTACTGTTTTGGCATGTTGCTGTTTTAGCCCGTTATCGTTGCTGTTTTGGTTTATCACTGTTTTGTCATGTTATTGTTTTGGCCAATTACTGTTACTATTTCGGTAATTCTAAAACCTGATCGACCTGGCTGGCGGACGGGGTCATATAAATGCCTACATGGCCTGTATGAGTTATCTAGATATTACATCAGCTGCAAACTTCTTAAAAATATTACAAAATATGAACAAAAGGGAAAGAAAATTCAGCACTTCAGTTGCGAATCAAGTAGATAGCAGAGTCCTCAATTTGCTATCTCAATCCATCAACTGCATCTCCCTTTCAGTGTGACAGCTACATTGGAAAACCACCTTGACATATGATCTTGCAGTCCCCTCTTTGGCGGCGATAACAATAATTGCAGTTTGAAACTAACTAATAACAAGTTAATACAACAAAGAAGACAAACTACTCATAGCTAAGAATGAACCAGATAGGAATTATAACTGCATAATACATACAAACTTGTAGAGCAGGAATGCAAACCATGAATGAACTATATAGTAGAGGATAGTTATGTCGTTACCTAGGACGAACCATAACTAGATACGAGATATAATGGTGTGACTTGTGAACCTGTAGAACAGGACAAACAAGCATTATACAAGTATGCCAACAATGAAATGAGCAATCAAACAAAGTGTTTCTGAGAATTTCAGTATAAACTAGCCAGGTTATTTCAGCAAATATATATGGAAGAAGTTGTATCTCCTGGAATGCAAGAGACACTGGGTGACTCGGAATTTGCGGTGAGCTATACAATGGCATGCACTTACTATCATAGCTAAGAATGAATCACATAGAAATTGTAACCGCATCATACCAGAACTTGTTGAGCAGGAATGGAAAATACAAATGAACTATACAGTAAAGAATAATTATGCCGTTGATTAGGACGAACCAACACCAGATATAGAAAATATATAATGACATTGTTGGTGGACCTATAGGCTGTGCAAACCAACATGTTCAATGTTGCCTTTTTGAGCCCTATGCAATGAAAACGAAAATAATCAGTGTTGCAGCTTTTGAAGAACCAGATGGCAACAACAAAATTATAATCGAACTAGTACAAAGAGTTTGAACGGGTACCACCGGATAGCAGAACGATGTCAGGGAGGAAATAATAGCAGGAACTTAGCTCAGGAATAACCAGATAGAGTCAGTAACTGTGTAGCAGGGAATCCACACTAATATTTTCCACTGACATTACATTTTGCAAGAACTACACAATAGCAGGAATTTACAGGTGTACGGAGCAACTAAGATAAGAAGATGTGCATGAAAAAATAACAAACATGTGCATGACTTGATATTTGTAGAGCAGTGAATGCAAACCAACATGTCTAATGACATTGTATCTACTAGCACAAAGAACAGGCGTGCCCAGTGACATGTATGTACTAGCAGGATTACAAAAATGCAGTTCACTGCGACAGGCTTGAACCTACTATACCGCTAACAAAACAAAAATGGGTAAGAGATCTGGTTACCTTGGTCGGAGAGGCGTCTAAGCATCATTGGTAGCGTGCTAGTGACGTCCAGGTCACCGAGGGTGCTGCGGTTGCGGTGGCTGTTGGCATCGGGGAAGTAGATCTTGAGCGGTTGATGCGGGTGCAGTCAATGGAAACGACCGTGTAGCTGGTATGGAGCAGTGGACAATGAACTTGATGAATTAGATCTCATCTGGTTGACAACGGTGAAGTTGCTCCAGTACAGTTGGGTAGCTATCGGCGGTGGGGAAGCAGAGTGTGGGCGGTCGACAACACCATAGGAGCGGTCAGCAAGACCACAACTCTTGTGGAGTGGAAGAGAGACCCGGTGGACTAGATCTGATGGGGTGGGCGTCGAAGAAGTGGCTCTGGCAGCCGTGGAATTGCCGTCGGGCGGTGTGCGCGGTGGTCGTGGAAGTGAGGGCGTGGGAGAGAAGCCTGGGATTTTGGGAGGGCCAGATGGAAAAACTACGCGAATCGGGTCTATGGAGGTGAACAAAAAAATAATTACGATTATGCCCCCAAGCTACCGACTTTAGCGTGCCATAGGGTGTCGAAACAATGGGTAGAAAAGGAATTTTAACGTCAAAAGTTTTTGAAACGGAGGGGCATGAAATGCTTCAAAGTCGGTCTCTGGTTTTGCCGCTCGATTGAGATTTTGAATTTGGCAAATAGTAGAAAAATGCTAATCCCCCAGTGGGAGATTTTGCCTCAAAGTTTTTGAAACGGTGGTATGGGAAATGCTTCAAGGTTGGTCTGTGATTTTGCCGCTCGATCGAGATTTTGAATTTGGCTACGGGACAAATAATAATAATAGAAAAATGATTCTCCATGGTGGGAGATTTTGCCTCAAAGTTTTCGAAACGGCGGGGCGGGAAATGCTTCAAGGTTGATGTGTGAATTTGCCGTCCGATTGAGATTTTGAATTTGGCTACGGGACAAGTCATAATACTGTAATAGAAAAATGGTACACTACGATGGGATATTTTGCCTCAAAGATTTTGAAACGGTGGGGCGGGAAATTCTCAAGGTCAGTGTGTGTTTTGCCGCTCGATAGAGATTTTGAATTTGGCTACAGGACAAATAATAATAATAAAAAAATGGTACTGCTCGATCGGAGATTTAGTTCAAAGTTTTTGAAATGGTAGGGCGGGAAATGCTTCAACGTCGGTGTGTGATTTTGCCGCTGGATTGAGATTTTGAATTTGGCAAGAGTCCAAGTAATACTAGAAAAATTGTACTCCATTGGTGGGAGATTTTGGCTGAAAATGTTTGAAACGAAGGGGTGTGAAATGCATATGAGTCAGTTGGGATTTTGCCACTCGATTTTACGATTTTGAATTTGGCTAGCGGCGAAGTAATAATAGAAAAAGATAGTTGTAGACTATTACGCTCTCTGGTCAGGAATTGAAGGCCGAGAGCCACATCAACTGAACATCCATTACATAATTGCGCAGAACATTGGTAAATTTTGTCGCTCAACAGAGATTTTGAATTTTGCTAGAGTACAAGTAATAATTTGAAAAAATGGTACTCCCTATTTTTACAAATAAAAAAATTCCCATAGAAAAAATAATGTTGAATCCATCTACGAAATTGTTTGGGCTATAGTTTTTTGCCCTTGATTAAGATTTTGAATTTGGCTATAGTCCTAGTAACAAAAATTACGAGCGAACCCCAACACCCAACCCAGCAATTTCACAATCTCCATTGGTCATCAGTACGATAGGTCAAACGGAATTTCGCAGTATACGAAAGATTAAACATGGAGACCAAATATTTCGTGTAGGTGGGAGCTTTTGCCTCTCAATTCAGAATTTGAATTTTTTGACAGTCCAAGTAATAACTGCTAGTAAACCGTACTTCCCTCTGTTCACGAATCCAAGGCCTAGTCACATCAACTGATTATCCATGACCTTGCTCAAAGTAGCCTTTTTTTAGACGGAGGGATAGAAAATTGGATACCATGATCTCGGATTCAAAAATATTACGGGGGATGGCGGGAGGATTTGCGGCTCTAGTACGGTTTTGAATGTGACTACTACAAGTAACAGAACATAAAAATTGTATAAGGTCTTTTTTTGTGGGTCGTACTCCATCTGTTCATCAGTCCATTCAGACGTGAAAGAAAATGTTGAGCTCCAATTGAAAAATGTATTTCCATTTATCACATGACGCGTATGAATATGGTGTGCAACAAAGGGCTAAGGCATTGTTTTGAGAACCTGAACCTTATGATCAATGATCCAGGACAGCAGCACTTGTAACATAATGTACTGTATCATACTGGTACATATTGGTGCATCCACGCATAACTAGTTTGTGGCACTTGTTGCACAAAACACAGAAACAATTTCTTTTTTTTGCACCTAGCACAGTTTCTTCTGTGTAACATAAAGATTCATAGTTCATATGTATAGTAATACTAGCATCATCCTAATATCAATAAATTAGTCATACATAGTAATAGTATCATCCTAATTTTCAAAAATCTCACGTCAGCTCATACTTAACAAGATGAATAAGAGAGAAGCTCAATGTTCATACACCATTATTCATACATGAAAGCTCCATTTATTCATAGATTTCCCGTATTGGAGTAAATTTGTTATGGGGTAACCCTGTGGGTGGCCCGATTTTCACGGATCTCATGGTCAAATCGATGGGAAAACGGGGGGAAAGGGAGAAGGTAGCGGAAGCGGAAGCTCACCTCGCGAAGAACATGATGAACACACGCAAAAATCACATGATACAAGGCAGATTACTCTCACCGGCGGCCACCGGTCCGAAAGAATCCTCGCAAGGAAAGATCGGTCAATGTGCTCCCTCGATCCCACACGGAGAGGTAAGAACACCTTGGAGAGGTTCTTGACGTCTTGTCAAAGGGACACCGATGCCAAGGCCTTGTACAACGAGGGAGGCGCGATGCAAACTCCAACGAGGTGGTGGCGATAGTCGAACCCCTTTGGTAGAAGGGGATGAGGCAAAACTAGAGATTCCACAAAGGGGGTTTTCTTTAGTCTATCATCTATGCCTAGGGTTACATGAGGGGGTGGGGGCACTATATATAGGCCAGCCACTAGTTCAAGGGTAGTTTAGGAATAAAAGGGTAAAGTTTGGGTGGACTAAGGGGTACATGGGCCGAAGGCCCAGCTAGTGGCGCACAGGCCCATACACTCATGCCGGAGACTCCGGTATGGGCCGGTGACTCTGGTCTGTCTCCGGTGTCGTCTCCGGAGTGGCAGACAGATTGTCCTCACGCTCAATCTGGGGGTCGGTCGAGAGATTGGTCCGGAGACTCCAGGGTCTGCAGGACGGAGACTCCGGTGTCTTCAAGCCGGAGACTCCGGTGTGGCCAGAGACTCCGGTGTGCGCAGGCCAGAGACTCCGGTGCTCCAGCTGCTGCTTCTTCCGTCTTCTCTTCCAAGCCTCCGTCTTGTCGGGCTTTGTGCTCCAGGCTTCCTCCCATGCCTCCGTAGTTGTTGGTATGAACCTATCATGAATACATGACAGAGTATGAAGTAGTATACCATTCAATGGGGTAGGAAGTGGGCTCACACAGAGGAACATATTCACCTTTGGAGTCCATGACGACTTGGCATAAGTTGGAGACCATGATGTGGTAACGACCAAAGGTCGGGCTACATCATCTCCCCTCCCTTCAAAAAGAGTCGTTCTCGACTCTACACGCTTATCACAAAGTAGAAGATGGCGAGAGACCTTCTTGATCCTAGGGTTCACCATATAGTCGTCCTCGGGAAAATTGAATTGACAACACCTCAATGTTCCTTCACTTTCCATGAAGCCTACAAAGCTCACAACAAAAGCGAAGCAACACTCAAAGCATAACCAATTCATGAAGATAATAGCATGAGTCCTCAAGTAGAGTGAAGTCACCTTATGGTGTAGAGATAGCTCATTGAAGGGCAACCATAGGTAACTCTCTACGGTTCGTCTTGTCAACTCTTTGTCCATAGAGGTTGACGTGTATATTCTTGTACCATCACACAACAAATACCAAGAAAAATATGTTTGTGTGTGATAGAGGAGCATGTCATTTGTGGCATGTCCATTCTTGTTCACAACACTATTAGCACAACTCAAGTATCGCAAACGAAATGCGTATGCAAGGTCAAAGTGCATGAAAGTTGCTTGAAAATCATCCAAATGTGGGAACTCAAAAACTACATAAAGGGTCTTAGTGTGGCATTCAAAGCAATTGACTAAGATATCGATCAACATCTTTGATGCAAGAGTAGGAGAATTCAGCAAAAACACATGCGGAATAACATCCAAAACAACATCATTATGTGTGCAAGCCAACCATTGGAAAGAACAATTTTTCAGTATGTTGGATGCCACACACAAATCATCATAAGCAAATACTATGGGCATTGGAGTATCACAAGCGGAAGTAAAAATAACATGTTTGCAAACAAACCATATGAAAGAGCAAGTGTTCCTTATGTTTGTTGCAACAACAATATGAGAGACTTGGAAGCTCTTGTGACAATACATTCTCAAAATGGCATTATGGTTGCACACAAAACATCATAAAGAGAAATTGTTCAACATTTTTGTTGCAACACACAAAGCATCAATATCCAATAGCAAAGAAACATAATTGTCACAAGGTGAAAGAATACCATTAACATGCTTGCAATCAAACCATAGGAAAGAGCAATTTGCCAACATGAAAGATGCAAACAATGCAAAAGGTATCAGAGTTGGGTTTGATCTTGAACTCACGTGGGGGATGCTCTCTAGAGCTCTTTTTGTCAACTCGTGCTCAACCGAGGTTGAGATTATCTTGCGGGTTCCTACACACATCAAGCACAAAAGGAAGAACGTGTGTGAATGGTAGAGAAACACACCATCCATCATGACATCTCTCTTCTTGTGCACATCACCATTAGTGTCAATCAAGTGTAACATAGGTGCATGGTGAGTATGCAAGTGGGGAACATGATTGTCATGACAATCATAAAAATCTCCAAAATTTGAGAAATCTATGGGGTCCATCTCAATATAAACCATATTAGAATGATTGTTGCAAGCGAAACAAGTGAAAGAGCAATTATTCAACTTATTGCAAGCAACGAGAGAGATTGTAAAACATTCATGACAAAGCATGGTTCAAGGTGTACCATTGGTAACATCATTGCAAGAAAAACATTGGAAAGAGCAATTATTCTACAAAGTGCAAGCAATGACATCATCAACATAACATTTATAGCATGGCATGTCTATGGCAATATCATGGCAATAAGGGGAATCCACATGGCCATCATGATGCATAGAAAGATTAACACATGGGAATAAGAGTGGAACATATGTCATGTCACAAGTATCATCCATAGCATGCAAGTCATCACAAATCATCATGTCCACTAGTGGGATCATGGCATCATCAACACCCTTATTTTTACCTTGTTCATACCTATCATATGAAGTGGGTGTTGTGGTAGTATTGGCCTCCATGTGGGCGACTTCTTCATCCAATATGGGGATGGCATCATCTTCATCCACCATGTACATCTTCTTGGTTGGAGGCATCATCATCTCCAAGCTTGGTGTGTCTTGATCCATGGAACCTAGCACAACATGAGAAAACACACTAGAGGTAGAGGGTAAGTTGTTAGAAATCTAAGTGGTCCCACATGACCTATCAACTACCACTCTCAACTCACTCGATGTATCACTCATGCCCTCCAAGTGGAAGCACTAAATCTCACATATGGTGGAGTCACTCATCTCACTCTTGTTTTCACTCTCTCATACTCACATGGGATTGGTACCACATCATCAATCAAGCATGTAGGGGTAGGATCGGTTCTCTCAACTCCATGTGCCTCCTTTGGTGAAGGGAAAATCCCATGCTCACCAATCTTTACCTTGTCGTCACCCTCTTGCACATTGGCTTGTGTAGTCCTCTTGACGTACTCATCTAACTTGGCGAAGTAGAGGTCTTCGTCCTCCTCATCCATGAGGTTACATGCGTCATCTAGGACGTCAATTCTTGGCGTCGAAGCTTGATGGCGTGGAGGAGAGCTTGCTCTTGGTGCCATTTTGGTGGTAGCACGAGTAGTTGAAGGTGCCTTATAATGGTTTCGACAGAAGTCATTGGCGTGCCTTGCCAAAGGTTGATGTAGATGGCGCACTTGGTCATCCACATGATGCTCGCGACGATGATCCTTTTCCTTGGCACTCTTCTTTTGATGGTGGTGCCTGCTTGTGCTTGGATGAGCATTATGGATGGTGCTCAACATGTATTCTCCATCTTCATGGCGAAGATGCCTTGAACGACATCTTGTATCCTCTTGATGTTGGCGATGATCATGAGAGGATGTATGTCGATGAAGATTCTTGCTTCGTGGCGCCTTGTGTGGAAGATGATGTTTGGGCGCCACTCTTCTTGGAGTAGATGGCTCTTGATGCCTTGGAGGTAGATGCACTTGACGCCTTGGAGATGGTGGCGCTTGACGGCTTGGAGGTGATGGCTCTTGGCGCCTTGGAGATGGTGGTACATGACGCCATGTAGGTGGTGGCGCTTGACGCCTTGGAGGTGGATCATCGAAGTAGGTGGTGCCCTTTGGTGTGGCACGCTTGGCCTTGAAGGTCATGGTTTCTTGATGATGCGTCTCCGCTAGCTTGGCGTAGTAGTCCTCCATCTCCAAGCGGTGGAGGTATTCTTCATGGATCATGGAAGAGCCCTCGAAGTTGGTGAAGCTTTCCATGTCCTCCGTGCTTGGTGAGGCGTCTTCGTTGAAGCACTCGAAGTCGTCCATGCTTGAGGAGTCATTGTTGATGTAGTACTCCATATCACCCAAGCATGTGGAGCCATTGTCGGTGTAGTGCTCCATGCATGAGGAGCCATTGTCGATGTAGAGCTCCAATTCCTCCATGCTTGAGGAGCCATAGTTGATGATGTGCTCCATGTACTCCATGCATGTGGAGCCGTCATAGGTGTAGTGCTCCGGGTCCTCAAAGCATGTAGAGCCATTGTCGGTGTAGTGCTCCATCATGTCCTCTATACTTGTGGAGTCGTAGTCGTGGTGGCTCATCATGGATTCTCCATAGATAGCATCCTCCCTTCCGGAGTCCCTAGACATGATTCACAAGACCAAGTGGTGTATATGGAAGTGGTAGGGGGGTTAGGGATGCAACGCGAAACCTTACTTTACCTTGGAAGATAGTATCGTGCAAGTGGCAACACTTGAGAGCAATCAAAACCAAGCAAAGTGAAGTTCACGCCGAACATCAAAACCAACTAACCACTAAAAAACACACACACACAAAGCTTATGGTGGATAGGTATGGAAGGTGGCATGTCAAGAACCAATCCGAAATCAAGATGTTGTAATGGCAAGTAAAGAACCACGATAATCACAAAGCAAAAATAGTCAATCCACAAGAAGGAATTTATACAAGCAAAGACTCATGGTGGGATAAATGGGACTTGTGTGACGGAGAAAGTGAGCTAAGAACCAAATGATTACCTAGCGAAGACTATAAACTCGTGTTGCACATGTGCAAGGAGAGACGCTAGTTCGATTGCAATAAATTGGTGGGCTACAAGATATGCACAATAAGTACCACCTATATGATGTTCATCGAGCTTGCGCTTCCTATTCTATGAGGCACTTTTTTCTTTCTTTTCTTTTTCTTTTTCTTCTTTTTCTTTTTCTATTTTTTTCTATTTCCTTTTCCTTTTCACTTGCCTCTTCCTTGTGCCAACAACTATACAAGATAACTATATGAGATAGCGCGCTCACAACTTTTTCTTGGAATTCAACAAGGTATCAAATGTGCATAGCCCAAGCAATCATAGGAGGAACTAGTCTAAATAGGTGTTTGTTGAACACAAAGATAGTGTAGCTCACAAGGGGATGCAAGTGGGGAGAAGTCGCTGAATGTTTATACCTTTCCTCGCCGTTCTTCACCCTTTATTGGTGGATTCCGCCTTGCTCACGAAATTTGGATGGAGTATATAGCATGGAAACGCAGGGGAAAGTAGATCAACAAGTTTAGCAAGTAATCCATGGATCAAAACCTACCAAAACGCATTCAAATCACAGATCAATCCAAAACATGATTTGGGGCTGTTTTTGGTGGAATTTTCGAATTTATGGGAAAAAAGACCAAATCGAGGAGAAATCCGTGGCAACCAAAAGCTTCTGATACCAAATGTTATGGGGTAAGCCCGTGGGTGGCCCGATCTTCACGGATCTCTTGGTCAAATCGATGGGAAAGAGGGGGGAAAGGGAGAAGGTAGCAGAAGAGGATGCTCACCTCGTGAAGAACACGATGAACACATGCAAAACTCACATGATACAAGGCCAATTGCTCTCACCAGTAGCCACCGGTCCAATAGAATCCTCACAAGGAAAGATCAGTCAACGTGCTCCCTCGATCCCACACGGAGAGGGAAGAACACCTTGGAGAGGTTCTTGACGTCTTGGCAAAGGGACACCGATGCCAAGGCCTTGTACAATGAGGGAGCCGCGATTCAAACTCCAACGAGGTGGTGATGATAGTCGATCCCCTTTTGTAGAAGGGGATGTGGCAAAACTAGAGATTCCACAAAGGGGTTTTTCTTTAGTCTATCATCTACGCCTAGGGTTACATGAGGGGGTCGGGGCACTATATATAGGTCAGCCACTAGTTCAAGGGTACTTTAGGAATAAAAGGGGAAAGTTTGGGCAGACTAAGGGGTACATGGGCCGAAGGCCCAGCTGATGACAAGCAGGCCATACGCTCAGGCCGGAGACTTCGGTGTGGGGTCAAGAGACTCTGGTATGGGCTAGAGACTCCGGTTTGTCTCCAGTGTCATCTCTGGAGTGGTAGATAGACTGTCCTCAAGCTCGATCTGGGGGTTGTGTTGGGGATATACTTTCCGGGTATCCTCACAGTTCCTCACTGACCAGGGTGGCCCACTTCGGGTTAGAGCTTTGCTTCACGGACGGCCTAGTCAGGAAGAAAGACGGAGTCCAATCTGGCTACGGGAAGGCCCAGA
Source organism: Avena eriantha (assembly GCA_910589775.1). Lineage (NCBI taxonomy): Eukaryota > Viridiplantae > Streptophyta > Magnoliopsida > Poales > Poaceae > Avena > Avena eriantha. Next base: position 91,735,051 of record OU342740.1, read on the forward strand.
AGACTTACCGATGTAGGCCCATAATGTTACTTGTAGTTCAAGATGTACTCTGTAACCAACTCTTAGTCGTAGCCAGATTGATCCCTCCTGTAAACCCTAGGCCGGATATCTATATAAGCCGTTCTAGGGAGAGCCTTTAGGGCAACACTCTAGACACCTCAATAGTCTACAATCTCAACTCGCAAAGGCGATACCCTTGTAACCCATATTCCGGCTCTGCCGTATTACTGGATTGCTAGCAGGAGTAGGATTCGTCCAAAGCCGGCGGATTCGAACCTAGGTAAACTTGTGTGCTCACCGTCCCGGAACACCGTACGTCTCACACCCCTCTCTTCCGCACGCCTCGAGGACCCCCTCATGGCGTACTTGTCCTCAATCTGACGACATTGGGCGCCCAGCGTGGGGCAAGTGAGCTTCGGATCTACGTTCCGAGCGGAATCTGCAAAAATCGGAATCGGCGAGACTATCGCCGTCGGTCGCATCCTCTACGGCAGTGATGTCCCTCTCATCGTTCTCGACGAGACTTGGATTCCGGCTAAGGAGGCCGTGACTGCCTACACAATCATGTATTTTGGTGAGATCGATATTTACATCGGTTTTGCTGAACCTGCCCAACCCACCCCAGTAGTGATGATAGAGGCAGAAGAATTTTCTGGGTCACCTTTGTCCGCGGAGGCGGCAGAGTTCCGGATCTCAGAAAACCCTAATCCCACCCAGCCCGCACCAGTTGCAGAGATAGTGGAGAAATCCGAGCCTGAAGAAGACCTAGCAGACCAAGTCGATTCCGGAGTGGATCTCCCTAGAGAAGCCGGATCCCAGATCGACCCACCCGTGGAAGTCGAAATCCAGGAGGAGCATATTAGCAACACTAATTCCGGCTTTGATGATGCCGGGACAGACAAGCCTTTCCTAAGGTACACACTAAGACGTATGATACTGCAAGGTGAAAGCGCAGATGCAATCCTCGAAACCATCAAAAGTTTTGACATGGCTGATCGCAAAAGCCGCAGGTACCTCAGGAAGCACGCGTCACACTTTGTCGGGTACGTAGGATCCGGATCCGGCTCTGCCGATGCTGGAGAAAACACCGACTCTGTGATGGAGGCGATTGGAACAAACGCCGAACGTACCCGCATCCTCGGATGAATCGATGACGTCAGCGGATTTTCGAAAGTTCTCCGCGGAATAGGAAGAGGAGTATAACTCCAAAGCTGCAGAAGAAGGAGAAGCCATGGATGAAGGATTCGGGGAACACTCTCCCAATGCGCAGGATGACATGGACGTCGGAGATAATCCCGAGGTCCAGATGTCTGAAAGTACCGATCAGAGCTTGACTCCGGGAAACGGACCCAAATCCGTCTTTGCTACCGGCGCTGCCAAGAAGGCAAAGAAGAAGAACAAGAAGAACAAGACCCCAGCAAAAGACCCTCTGACAGAGGAGGTGATTGCCGAGGAATACGAAGAAGACTCAGATGGAGCACTTATCCTAGACGAGCAGAAAAAAGAAGCATCGGTGGATGGACACGTGATCACCGAAGGTGCGCGTAAACTCATCGATGCCGCATTAACCACACCTATCCCTACAGCTGTAGAACTCATTGCGGATGAGCTGGACGAAAGGGCGCAAGCCCTAGAGGCACGTCGTCAACAACTCCTCGATGAAGCCAAAAACATCGAGGTGGAGAAGAAACGCATGTCAACTAAGGAGTACATGTCTCGGTTGCATCAGAAGACACGGAAGCGTCACACCAATGATGACCAATTCCCACGTGTCCGTGCTGTCCTTTTTGGAGATGAGATGGGGAAGCCACGGAAAGATAGCAACGGAGATTGGGTATACCCAATCCCAGTACAGAATACCATGGCAGCCCGAGAAATTCTATCGGCTAATCCAGGACCAGAGCGGATCCGTTTGGGTATCAAGCTACTAAACAAGGGACTAGAGTAGCAAAAGGTCGCCCTGTCCGGAAGTCAAAAATTGGTCTCGGATTCTGACCAATGTCGAACAGATCCGGCATGGGCTGGCGTAAGATCCCATTACGTCCGGGCGCAGTACCATCACCCCGAACATAGGAAAGACAATTATTCAAGAACCGGATCATCAGGACAGCATCACAGAACTACGCATAACTGGAGCAATGTCGCTCCAGCGGCCGAGAAATATGCCATCGCTGCACTGAATCCGAGGAACCCTCCCCGACGAGAGTCTAACGATCGAAGGGGAGAAGATAAAGAGAAACGTCGGGAGGAGGATCGTCAAAAAATGCCACCTCCTAGACATGAAAGCCGTCCGGCTAAGCCTCACCATGGTGGGAACGACGGACGAAGGAATGATGGAAACCATGCCGGGACAAGACGGCAGGGGGCTCATCGTAGTCAAGATCCTCCCCGGAACCGGAATAATGACGCTCCGGACGGAGGCCGGCGATCCGCCGGAAACAATTCAACTGCCCCACCCCTCCACCAGGCAGTCGCCATAACGGCCCCCAAGGAGGGCAAGGAGGGCGACATGGCGGAGGAGGTGGTGGCAGAAGCCGAAGTCCGGCTCGAAGGTACCAGAGCCACAGCCGGCATTCGGGATGATCTCTATCCCCGAACGACGCAAGGCACATGATCAACTCCAATATAGAGGCGCGGTGCTACGAAAACGATGATATCTACGTGGGCCCAAAGTTCTTCGGACCACGCATCAGAGCTACAAGATTCTCGGAAGGATTTGCTATCTCAAGACACATCCAAGCCTCCGACGGCATTGCTCGGCCAGATACCTGGCTTCAGGATTTTTTCCAAGCTTGCTGCATCGCCAAAGGCGGAAACAGCCTGGTCACAACCCGATATCTCCCACTTATGTTGCGGAAGACGGCACGATCATGGCTCAACGAACTTCTGGAGAACACCATCCATAACGGGTATGACATGCAAAGTGCGTTCTTTCGGAATTTCGAAGGCACATATCGGAGGCCCTGTACGGTTGGAGACCTACAGCGTTGCACCCAGAAAGCCGGAGAAACTTGTCGGGATTACCTCGGACGATGGATTGACACCAACAACTCTTGTGAGGGAGTAAACGATCAAACCGCGATTGAAGCTTTCATCGCAGGACTCCCAATTGGTCTACTACGTCACCGCCTGAAGTGTGACAAGGTCACTGATCTGGGAGAGATGATAGAGACAGCGAGCAAGTATGGAGATGCTGACGACGATGCAAAGGGATTACTTAACGTCCTGGTTGTGCCTCAGTCGGCAAGACAACCAAAGGAACAAGCTCAGAAGCGCAAAAATACCTCGGAAGAGAAACCCAACGCGGAAACAGCGGTGGTCACTACTGTTTCCTGGTCTGGAGGACGAGGAGGACGTGGCGGAGGCTGCGGGCGTGGTCGTGGGATGTCAAGGGTCCAAGGTAGAGGAGAACAGCAACCAAGCAAAACCTACACTTGGGCCGACATTGCCAATAACCCATGTGTGCATCACCTAGACGCCAATGGGGGCTCGTCCCACACCAACGCTGAGTGTTGTTTTAATGACGACATCAAAAGAGATGATACCGCGGGCTACAAAGCTAAGCGGAAAAAGGGAAAGAAAAACCCCGAAAAGGACAAAGAGACCAAGGAAGATTCCAACATGGAGGAAGCTTATGCTTCAAATCCCAAGACGGAAGGGAAGAAAACTTTTCCCACCAAAAAGGACACTTACGTCACCTTCCACGGATCTCAACCAGCAAAGGTCAAGAAAGCAGTTCTCCACGAGCTCAATGCAACAGTTCCGGTTGTCCCCCAATATCTGGACTGGTCGGAAGTGGCAATCACATTTGACCACGATGATCATCGCACATGCAAGGAAAATACGCCTTAATCGTCAATCCACTTATTGACGGTTATGGTTTCTCCAAGACCCTCATGGACAGTGGTAGCAGCATCAATATTCTCTATGTCGAGACTCTACGCCGGATGAAGATCTCGGAAACACAGCTTAACCATAGATTTGTGATCTTTCACGGAGTTATCCCAGGAAGACAAGCTAATTCCCTAGGAGAGATTATTTTGGATGTTACCTTTGGAACTCCAAAGAATTATCGGACGAACGCACTTTCCTTCGAAGTGGTCCCATTCAAGAGCGCATATCACGCTATATTCGGACGTCCGGCTTACTAGGCTTTTATGGCTCGTCCGTGTTACATTTACAATATGATGAAAATTCCAGGTCCCAACGGCGTGATCACTATCAGGGGAGACCCGAAGAAAGCGCGAGAGTGCGAGGATGGAAATGCCGCCTTTGCCGAAGCCGTGCTTCACGCCCAGGAGTACCAGGAGATCAAGAAGAGCATAGATCCGTCTGAGATGCCAGCAACGAAGAAGGAGGTGACAAAGCCAACTCCGGAGTTCAAGGCATCAAAAGAGACGAATAAGATGCCGTTGAAGGATGATGACCCCTCCAAGGTGATCCAGATAGGCGTAGGCCTAAGTATCGCATAGGAAAGCGCACTCGTCAAGTTCCTCCAAGCAAATCAAGATATCTTCGCATGGCAGCCATCTGACATGACCGGAGTACCTAGGGAACTTGCCGAGCACTCTCTAAATGTAAACCCGAACGCTAAACCCGTCAAACAGTCCCTACGATGGTTTGGCAACAAAAAGCGTAAGGCAATAGCTAAGGAACTAGCACGGCTCGAGTTAGCTGGATTCATAGAAGAGGTCATCCACACTGAGTAGTCGGCCAATCCTGTAATGATCCCTAAAAAGGACACCACTGATTTAAGGATGTGTGTTGATTATACTGCCTTGAACAAGGCTTGTCCAAATGATCCGTTCGCTCTGCCTAGAATTGATCAAGTCATCGACTCTACGGCAGGCTCGGAACTCCTCTGTTTTCTCAACGCATATTCCGGTTATCACCAAATCCGGATGAAGGTATCTGACAAAGTCAAAACTTCATTCATAACCCCCTTCGGAACGTTCTATTTTGTTATGATGCCCTTTGGGCTCAACAACACAGGAGCTACGTACCAGCGCACGATGCAACATTGCCTCCACGACCAACTCGGACGCAATGTACATGCATACGTGGATGATATCGCAGTGATGTCCAAAAAGAAGGTAACACTGATTTCCGACTTGGAGGAGACGTTTTCCAATCTACGAAAATACAACATCATGCTAAACCCGAAGAAATGCTTCTTTGGAATACCAGCCGGAAAATTGTTAGGTTTCATCGTGTCTCAAAGAGGCATAGAGTTGAACTGAGACAAAATCAAGGATATACTCAATATTTCCAGGCCAACTCGCCTGAAGGACGTACAAAGATTAACTGGCTGCATTGCTGCGGTCAGTCGATTTGTAAGTTGGCTTGCTGAAAGAGCCGCACCATTATATAAACTACTGAAAAAGACCAAGGATTTTATCTGGATGGACGAAGCTGAAGCTGCACTACAAGATCTGAAAAGAGTACTCTCATCTGCTCCTATCCTTGCAACACCGGAACCTCAGGAACCGATGTTGCTTTACATTGCTGCGACAAATAAGGTCGTCAGTATCGTCATGGTGGTGGACAGACCAGAGGAAAATCAGGAACACCTGGTGCAGCGTCCGACTTACTTTGTCAGCGAGGTCCTGACAGAGTCAAAACAGCGGTATCCGCATTATCAAAAGTTGGCTTACGGTGTTTTTCTAGCATCTCGTAAGCTACGACATTATTTTCAGGAGCATCCAATTACCGTGGTGAGCAAAGCTCCCATGAGAGACATAATCAATAATAGTGACGCCACAAGACGCGTCGCCAAATAGGGAATAGAGCTTTCAGCTTTCGATATCGAGTATAAGCCTCGGACAGCAATCAAATCCCAGATCCTTGCTGACTTTGTCGCTGACTGGACAGAGACGAAGGAGAACATGATCCTCCCTGAGTTGGCATATTGGACCCTCTTTTTTTATGGGTCTAAGGCTCGAGGTGGCTCGGGGGCTAGTGTGGTGCTCAAATCACCCCACGGAGATAAACTTTTATACGTGTTGCAGATCCACTTCACAGCAACAAACAACATTGCTGAGTATGAAGCACTGCTGCATGGAATCCGGATTGCTAAGGATATTGGCATCCGACATTTGATGTGTTACGGAGATTCGGATCTTGTTGCTTAGCAAGTGTCGGATAATTGTAATGCAAATAAACAAATGGCAGCATATAAAGCTGTCGTGGATGATCTATCTAAATCGTTCGAAGGGTTTGAAGTTCAACGCATCCCTCGAGCAGAAAATGAGGAAGTAGATGCACTATTTCGGATAGGCTCTGTGCGGAAAGATGTCCCGGATGGCGCTTTTCTAGAGCACCTCAAAGTTCCCTCAATAAAGGGAGTAGATGAGGAATATCCTACCAAATCCGACTCATCTCTGATAGAAGTTCTGGCTGTAATTCCCAGCTGGACTCAACCCTACCTCGATTATTTGGTAAATGGCAAATTACCCGAAGACGAGGTGCTGAGCCGGCAGATTATCCGACGAGCAAAAGCCTATACTATTGTTAAAGGTGAGCTCCATAAACAAAGTGTTTCTGGGGTTTTTCAGCGTTGCGTATCTCCGGAAGGAGTGGAAATCTTAAGGGAAATCCACGAAGGCGAGTGTGGTCGCCACGCTGCAGCGAAATCTTTAGTGGCAAAAGCTTTTAGACACGGATTTTTCTGGCTTACAGCTCAGGCAGATGCCGAACGATTAGTCAAGACGTGCAAAGGCTCCCAAAAGTATGCCAATCAAGCTCATGTTCTGGCTGATCAGCTGTGAACAATACCTATAACATGGCCCTTTGCGGTCTGGGGGTTTGATATGGTAGGACCATTTAAACGAGCTCCAAATGGATTTACTCACCTCTTAGCGATAGTCGATAAATTCACCAAATGGTTTGAGGCTAAACCTGTCACTAGTTGTGATGGAGCAACAGCCAAAATATTTGTCGGGGATGTTATAATCCGGTATGGTTATCCACATAACATTATCACGGACAACAGGAGGAACTTTTCTATGGGAGAACTGACTGAATTCTGCAACGAGCAAAATATCTGGCTTGACATTGCGTTAGTCGCACATCCACAGGCTAACGGACAAGTCGAAAGAGCAAATGGTTTAATTCTACAAGGCCTAAAACCGAGACTCGAAGCACCACTACGACGTGCTGCGGGGGCTTGGGCAGAGGAATTGCCCTCTGTAATTTGGAGTTTACGAACAACTCTGAACAGGTCAACAAGATACACACCTTTCTTCTTGGTCTATGGCGCAAAAGCAGTTCTTCCTAGTGATTTAATTCATACTTCTCCTAGAGTGGCCGCATATATCGAAGAGGATGCTGAGATTTCTCGACAAAATGATCTCGACTTAGTCGAAGAAGTTCGCGTCGTTGCTGAAATGAGATCTACAACCTATCAGCAGAAGTTACGCAAGTATCATAGCCAGAGAGTCTGAAATAGATCTTTCAATAAAGGTTATTTGGTTCTCCGGCTTGTGCAACAAAGAAAGCACAAACTTTCCCCAGTTTGGGAAGGGCCCTTTTTAGTTAGTCGAGTATTGCACAATGGGTCGTACTACTTAACTGACATGAGGCCAGTCAAAGAAAGACCTACTACTAAGAAGAGAAAGAGAGCTGGAGGCAGTACAAATCCGGAGGAGTTAGACAGACCATGTAATATTGCTCAGCTACGTCCCTTTTATTCTTAGTTTATCCATCTTTGTAATCATACATATGTACATGTTCTCTGAGAAATAAAAGTTTTGGTTGCCTCAAGTTTTTTCTGAGAAGTTTTTTACCATCTTATTTCCCAATGATCATGTCATAGTCGAAAATCCCAGAATGCTTGAAAGTACTTTATGCTCATATTCGTTCTAGTTTAGATTTCCGATTCTAAAATTGATACCTTCGGGTATAACTCTAAAATTTCTAGTCTTTACTTTGGTTATTTGTCTGATTGCTGGATGCGGGCATTTTCCGAGTAGTGAATTGTTGGTACTGGAAGCCGGCTTTGTTTCCGAGTTTAAACTGGTTTAGCAATTGAGCTCCGTTGCTCAGCAAAGTTTCCGGCGGAAGGTTTAGCCGGCTCACGAAAGGGACGAGGCGGAAAGCTAGATAAACGATAAGTGAAGACGGAAAAATACAAGTGCTTATGTAAACATTTCAGGCACACAAAAAAAATCAAAAGTCAAAAAGTGATGAATAGATCAAAAGCTTAGCACTAGCAAAGTTAAAGTATTACATATTTAGAAACGCATCATGTTTTTTCCGAAATAATACATAAGTTTCTGGTCTATGATGCAGGAGGAGATGAAGGAGCTGCCGGCTCGCTGGTTACTCCGCCTTGATATCGTTCCGAGATGTCTGCATCTGAGGTGGTGCGTTCATTGTCGGAAACTTCTTCCGTTTCTTCTGGAGGAGGAGGCAGAGTAGCTACGCGGGTGAAGAAGGGGATCTCGTAGCTGGTCAGATCAGCCACGTGACACCCATATCCGGCACAGGAGGGCATGATGTCTTGAAGGTCCTACTCCTGGCCGTCTTCATCTACCGTGCAGTACCCTCTGGTCACCTGCCATATCTCCATGTTTCCATGGTGGCTCATGACCATTGTGAGAGCGTTCTGCGCAGAAGTCCGCGCGTAGGACTTATTCCAGTCCCGAACAAGCTGCGGCATCTCCTTGGCCTTGTCCCGCCCCTGAAAATCTAACATGCTTGGCATGTCCGGAATCTTTAGAGCTTTTCCAATGTCCTCAAGGGACTGGCGGAAGTCATGAAGAAGGTCACCGACTTAGGTAAGCCGGTGGGTGCGGGGCTCGGAGGAGGAAGAATCCGTCAAGTTCGAAGGACCTATACACAAAAGAAGTTAAGAAAAATCCGACATTGATAGAAGTCTAAGAAAAAAGATAAGTCAGACAGATGGAACGTACCGAAAATGACGTCTTTAATCTTGGTCTTCTCCTCCCGGAGACTCTGGAGCTCAGCCCGGAGCGCCTGGGAGATGTCCTTCTCTCTGCCAAGCTCATCCTTGAGGTCAGAGATTATTTTATCTTGAGTAGCGATCTTGCGATCATGCTCTTCGGTGGCCATGGAGGAGGATTCAAGGACCTTAGCTATTCTCCTTTCATGATCCGCCTTGAGCTTATCCAGCTCTTAGCGAAGTCCCTTGTTCTCCACCACCAGGGTCTTGAGGTTCTCGGCCTCTTAAATCATAGCGATGGATTGTTTCACTAGCACTGTAAGTCAAAAAGAACAACAGTTCAAAAAAATTCGACATTGAAAAAGCAAAAGACAAGGTTTGAATCTCGGAATGTTTACCTTCGGCTTCATCCTTGGCTACTTTAAGTTCAGCATTTTTAAGCCGGAGAGCTTTGATCTCTCTCCGCTTATCGCAGACATTGGTCAATAATTCCTGGTTATAGGAACATACTTTCTGTAAGTCAGAATACCCAAAGTCAGAAAGCTACTTAAGGCTCGGGCTAATATTTTTGCTAAATATCAGCACGAGCCTTGGGGCTACGCTAGTTCGTTCTTTGTCATCCTAATTAAGCATAAACCCGGATTATATATCCTACTTCATGCTTTGGGGCTAGAGGATATGATATAACATAATGGAAAAACAAGAGTTGGAATTCCGACTTACATATTGCTCGCGGGTGTGTTTATCCAAACCCACGTTCACTTCAGCGGCCACCTTCTCGGCAAGAGTAAGAGGGATCACTAGGGCTATTGGCAGCTCGCCAGTCCTAATCCTCTCGTCGCAAAGGCGGACTTGGGCAAGAAGGTCAGAGAACTTGACGTCCTCTGCTTCTTGCGCTTCTTCTTTGGGAGATAAATGGCTTTTCTCCAGGACTTTCCTGGCTAGCCGCTGGATCTCTTCTGCAGATATCCGGGACAGGCCAAACTTGGCATGTCCCGGATCGCTGATGAGGTTTTCGACGAAGATTTTTGCCAAGGGATCATTACCCGAAGAGGGTTCACCCTTATCTTGATTTGACGCACCCATGGTGACGTCAGTTTGCGACCCAGGGATCGTAGGCTCCGTCGGAGGAGCTGGACCTTCTGCAACCACCGGAGAAGGAGTGATCACCGGAGTTGCAGAAGGTTGCGGGGCAGGAGTCGGAGGAGCTACGGCAGGGGAAGCTATGGTGAGATTCGTCTGTCGTAGGGGCTTCGAAGGAATCCCTTTCCCCTTACCCTTGATGAGCGGCTTTGCTCTGAGAATGTAGTAAAGTTGGAAACATTACATCTCAGAAAGAAATTCGAATAAAGTACAAAGGAGGAAGTTGTGACTGAAAGTTACCTCTTCACAACAGGCACCTCCTTTGTGCCAACAGCCACTGTCGGAGCTTTGTGCTTCTTGAGCGCAAGGTCCGGCAATGGGACCACTTCTGTCTCCTGAGAAAACTCAGGAGGATATCCTTCGAGTGGAGCAAGTTCCGACTCAGGGAGGTCAGCAAGCTGAAAACAAGAAAATATATCAGTATTGCAGTATAACTCAAAGATTGAAACACATAAAAAGGTGTACGTATGGAACTTACCGGCACTACGGGGTTTTCCGCCGTATGCATATCCAGAGAAACCTCTAGAATTCTCCTCTCTATCCTCTCCTTGATCAGCCACTTGATTTGGCTTATGTAGCCTTGAGTGGTGTAGGCTTTGGGGCTGATGTGGAGGGAGTCTTTTTTGGATGACGTGATGGAGTGCATCAGTCGATCCCCGTGGTACTGAAGGGGCTGGATCCGATGAGAGACCCAGCACTGGACCAAGTCAGATCCCTTCAGACCCTTGTGTTTGATTAAATATTCGATCCGCCTCTTAGCGAGGATCAGATCATCGGCGCGAGCCGGAGCAGCCTCGTCCCAAGAAGGTTGGGTCGTGGCGGCTCCGTCGACAAAAGCCGGCAAAGCAGTAGCTTTGTCGGGAGCCAGAATATCCCTATGATAGAAAAATGTGGCTTGCCATTGTTTGATCGAGTCACTGGCTAGAATTTTGGGATAAGCCCGGTCGCGTCTAAGTGAAAAGCCGATAGTGCCGGTGATGTAAGGAACACAACCTATGGTACTACGGAACCCAGAACACGTGAATCCTAGTTTGAATTTTAGAAGAGGATTGAAAACGTTACACTTCCTTACCAGAAAAAGGGTCGGTGGGTGGGTAAGAAGAAAAATGGAAGCAGTCCTACTCTCACGTTTTGTTTTTCCCTAGTATACATAACTACCAAAAATATTTGCTAGACTGACAACGACCATTTTGGCTGAGACCCTGAAGGGTGGGATGGCTCTGATACCAATTGTAACTACCTCGGTGAATTACGCTCTTAGTTACATGCCTGGATGAGCGAAAGTGGTTAAAATAGTACGGTGGGGCCCAGGGCCACTCACAGTAGACCTTTCGGCCGTCCTAACCACTTTCAGAACATCGGGACAAGAACAGACAGCGTAATCGGCAGGCGAAGGGATCAACTACATACACAAGTGAGTATGTATGCAAGCCACATACAACAGTCCTCAGAGCCATTCCATCTAAAAGAAATAGAAATATTGCAACGCCATACGGCAAGATCCAAATATCCTAGATAGATATAATAGTTTCGGATAGCTCCTCATACATCAAACATCAGAGTATCAGGCGAAAGCGGAAAACAAGATCCGAGTATGGATAAGAAGCAAATCGGCATAAGATGCCACATAAATAAACACATCCCGCCCACAGATCTCACGGATCCCCGTTCCCGAAATCTCTACACCGAGTGATCGTTGCCAACATCATCCGTCTCCTCCACCCAGTATCCTTCTTGCGAGTACACCTGTTCCTCTGAATCAAACAATTTGTCGTGTGAGACCCTAGGGGTACTCAGCAAGTCTTTATGCCACTACTAAAGGGGACACAACCTGGGGTGACGCAATTGCAGCAAAAGATAATAACTAACAAATCTATAGATACTCGCTAACCATCCGCCTAACCAATGATAGACGGATGTCGGTGAATTAAGAACAACAGTTATAACAGTATAATTAACAGATCCATCCTCCTCCTCGCTTACCAACGAGGAAGCGGACGAACAACCCCCATCTGTTGGCAGTTTTATTAACCATTCCATGAGTATTGCACTATTTACTAATCAGGTACTTAGTCAGATTAAAGCGGTACTTTAGTTATACTTGTCTATGGTCGAGAAACTGTGCTCCAAATCGTCCATAACCGCGGGCACGGCTTTCAGAAAGATATACCCTGCAGGGGTGCACGAATAGCAACACACACTCGATCAACCTCAGAAAAACCAACTCAAAACCCAACAAGGCATTCACGACAAAGCGATCATAGGATTCAAAAATATTTCAGGGGGCCACCCCATTAAGCTACCCGCAACGAAGCTAGCTGACTCCGAGACGGACTCAAGATTTCTGTGGACGGCGGTAAACGACTGGGAACCCGAAAGTGTGACTGGGCTTGTCGATACAGCGAAAACGTGTCACGATCCAAAACAGTACAGGTGCTCCTCGCACAATCGTAAATAAACAGTAAACATGGCATAAGTACAGGATAGAAATAAAACCCCAAACTAATGGTGGCCCCAAGAAATAGAAATCAATCAAGCTCTGGCTTAGGGGGGTCCATAAGGCCTCCCGGATGTGGATAGTGCGAATAGTCAAGGAACAGGAACCAAGTACTCGGGGTCCTACGGGACACAAGTGAGCATGAAAAACCAAATAGCTGATATTGCCCACCGGTGCCTCTTTCATTAGTTATCCCATTACTACTCAGGTTAAGTTGTTTAGGTACCTCGTTATCCATCAGACACTCACATACCCTACACATGCTTTTCTACGACTCACATGGCTCAAACAACTCCTGTAGTAATGGTTCATGGGATGGAGGAACAAGCTTCGGTGGGGTTTAAAAGTAAAGGCTATGCAGTACTTGGGATTCAATTTAATGCAATCGCGACTCAATGATACAAGAATAAGATAGAGGCAATAGGTACTATATGTATGCAAGCATGTGGTAGTGCTTTCCTGGTAGCTCAGTTGAAGCGAGAGATGGATCTGGGTAGTACTCCCGTGATTCCTGATAATTCTCCGGCTGGGCATCTATTCGAAGAAGAACCAAACAAACAAGGGCCAACATGAATAAAGTGCACAAGCATATGAATTAAAATGTGACAAGCAAACAAGCATGCCATGATGAATGATGCACAATTTGCATGGCATTAAAGTAGCATGGCAAGGGTGAGGTGTGGTTACAAGAGTAAAGCATTTTATTAATTATTTAGCCAAGTTTTATTGTCATAAAAAGTTCTGATTTTTAATAATGACATGATGCATGCTTCAATTCAGAACAAGGAATGCATAGATAGAACGGGCTCGTCGCGCTGATCGATTTATACATATTATTTGTCAAATTTGGAATTATAGAATTAAAGTTATTAATTTATTAAGAAAAAGGGCATTTTATTGTAATTTAAATCATCTTGAAATTTAAAGTGTTCAAACATTATTTTGAATGGCATATTTGAATTCCTCACATTTTTCTGATTCAAAAACATATATCATATGTATTATTTGGAATTAGCAATTAAAAGTTATTAAACACATAAGTTAAATCATATTAAAACATTTCTGGAAATTGTTTTTATTAAACAGATAAACGAAAACCGTTTTGCACTCAGCCACACCTAGCCACAGCCACGGACAGGTGGGCCAGGTGCTGACTGGATGAGCTGGCGCGGCAAAAACTTTTTACACCGCGGGGGAGGCTAGCTGCAGTGACTGACGGGTGGGGCCGATCAATCCGCGGGGCCACACATGGGCGCGCCAACAGGGGCGTGCCACGTGTGGGATCCGGGGGAGCGCGGGTTGAGAAACTACAAACCGCGGGGGCTTTCTTGCAAAACTACACCGGGGCTGACTCGTGGGGTTGCTGGGGCTGCTAAGGACTTGGGCGTGATCGACAAAAGTGAGCGGGGGGGGGGGGGGGGGGGGGGGGGGCTTTACGCAAAACCGCTGCGGCTGTGTACTGAACCTGCGTGTACTGAACCGTGAAGGTCCCGATGACGGCGAGGTTTGCGGCGGAACGGCGGCGTATCTCGCATCGCCTCCAAAACAAAAAGCGGAGAGGAATCTACCAGCTACGGGTTTTGTTCTGGAAGGAATGCCAGAGGCGGGCTGTACTGGGCGGAGAGCTTCGAGGAACAGGGGGGAAATGCACGGCCTTGTCTGCTCGCCGGCGAGGCAGATCACCGGCGGGGCCAAAATCGGGCGGCGCTCGCACGCGGAGGGGAAAAGAAGGGGAAGGGAGAAGAGGGTGGCGCTCACCTCGTCTGATTCCACAGGAAATCAGAGGATGGGACGGCCAGAGCAGAGGGGGACGACGAGGTCGTGGCGGTGGTGCTCGGTTCACTGGCGAGGGGGTAGCTCCGAGCGGGGCCGGCACCTCCTAGCAGGCGGAAACGATGCCACGTTCCGTGGCGGTGCTCCCCGGCGAGTCCCTGGTCTCCGACTAGGCCGGAAACGGCGTCGTGGAGCTCTGACTGGCGGCGGGCATGGTACGGCGGAGAAGAGGGAGAGGGGAGACGGAGCAGGGCGCTAGGGTTCGAAAAAGGCACGGCTCGGCGCGAGGATAAGGAGGAGGGGAGATGGCGTACGGGAGGCGCGAGCTGACGCGGCAGACGGCGGAGAACGGCCACCTGCCTCGCTTCTGTCAGAGCTGAGCAGGGAGGGGGCGACGGAGAAGAGGAACAGAGGATGACGGTGGCAAACGGCGAAGCGGTACGGGCCGGGGGAAGAGAAGGAACGACCCTGGAGGAAAAGAAGGGCGGCCGAAGCTGCTGCTGGGCAGCATCCAGGTAGGGAGGCTGCTGCTGGGCTTTCTCTTTATCTCGTTTTTTTCTTTTTATTTAATTAACTGTTTTTGTTTTTGTTTTGTTGCAGATTCAAACAAGCCCAAAAAATAACCCTTTTTGGAAGCTTTTGCTAATTTGATTAAAAGGGAAAGAGATGGCCATGGAGTGAGGTGAGGGCTTGGTGGTTGAGCACAAGTTGATGGTGAGGAGAAAAATACAAGAGAGAGAGAGAGAGGGAGAGGAAGAGGGTTTTAAAAATCAAAGAGAAAATCCCACATGATCATACATGATGGGGAAAAGGTTTTGTTAGAAACATGAGGGTGGTGGAGAGAGATGGAGAGATTCTCACAAAAGAATGATCCACTAAAACAAAGAGAAAAACAGAAGAGCTAAAGATGGTGATGCTATTGCATGGCCCATGCATAATAATTAATTGCCATGTTTTATTCTTGTGAAAACAATAACATTATAACATGGCATGATTCCATGCATTACCAAAATGTGGAATAAAGGCCAAGCAAAATAAATTAGAATTGGATCCATCCCTACCCACATGAGCTAAAATAAATATCAAAGGAAAAGTACAAGCTCATGGGTAATTAGGATGGTGGAATTATAAGGTGGTGACAAAGAAAGGTGGTAGAGTGGAATAAAAGATGTGCCCCCAACTCAACTTGGGCACCAAGCATTTATCAAGAACCAAGTACAATTAATAATGCATATGAGAGAAGAACCAAATCAAAAGGGTTTTATATGATGCTCAAATGCAAGGTGGCATGATGACATAAGCATGATATAATTATGATGCAACAATTATATATAGGAAGTAGCCATTATATTACTAGACCAAGTAGCATTACAATTGTTAGAGAATTGGGATGCTACACTAATACACGCTAGGGGAATCCAGGGAGGGATAGTGAAGTGATTCTCCACACAGTTGTTTGTATAGCTCTGTTACCAAGATTACGAGTGCTCCTCGAGCTGTATTAGCGAAAGGAGGCAGAAGTAGCTCTCTTACTCTCACCCACAGATCACACGTAAAACCCTAGCCAAAACCGGAATAGCAGAAAAAACCAACCCCCTCTACTGAAACCCTAGCCCCTCTTTTATAGAGGGAGCTCGGTCTCTGCCTAGGGCATACGTGGAAGCATATTCCTAAGAATATGCTTCCCCCCAAAATAGTAAGCCGACCGGGGTGCTTTCCCCCGCGTCACACATGCTTTGGCTACGTGAGCCTCTGTGGCGCCCGCGTCAGCCGACTTGAGCGTCGTCATCCTTGCCGGCCACGCCCCGGTGGTCCTGTCCTTGCTTGCTTCACTCAGGTAGGGCGTACCGGGGCTTCTTTTGACCAACGAGATTCCTTCCTTCTCCTAGAAGCTAGACGTGACCCGGATCATAGTTGATCTGGCCACACCTGTTCCTGCATATAAGTAAAACATGCACTTCCGACTTACTACTTAAGTCGGTTGAGACTTAGTCAGGCGAACGCCCCCTGGTCCGGGTTACCCCGTGATTCGGTCTGCCTTGAGGTGACTGGGCCAGCATCTGCTTTGGCCTTGCCGAACCTCGGCTAACTCGGCCTTTATACCCCGGGGTGACCCTACCCGGGGTATCCCCCCAACATTAGTCCCCGAAGCTGGTGCGGTCTTAGCTGCCTTGGCCGCTAAGGCCACATCGGGTTCCATTTCGAGCTTCGGTCGTTACTGCCGAGTTACCTCTTTACCTCGGAATATATGGATTTACGTTCCCTTCACACATTCCAAGTTTTCACTTGTCGGCCGGGTTACCACAGTTCCATCCGGGTCTTGTTTCCTTCTCTCGTACGCCAACCCATGTGAAGGGTAATCATTATGTTGTCTTATTTTAAGGGCTTGCACAGTAACCGTCGCTGTAATTGTCAGTTATCACTGCGTGCGGGTCACGTCATGTCTGCCTCCTCGTTTATCGCATCACAGTGTCACGTCATGGGATCATCTCTGCTCTGTGGCCCTCCGTGTGGCTTCCCACTGATTGGTCTAGGCAGGTGATACATGGCCACTGTGTGTGGCCGATCCGCAGGACACGATCCCACTCACCGCTTGAGGGAGTGGTTAAATAGTGGAGGGGCGCATCCCTTAGGATTTTTCTCCTTCCGCGCCCCTCTGCTCGTTGCTCTTCTCGTTCGTCTTCCTCGCGACCGCGCCGCTGCCAGTGCTCCAAATAGCAGTGTCGCGGCCGCACTTTTCCCTCACACTTCTGCATCACAGCCACCGCTACGCAGCTCTTTCGCCACGGGTCCTCGCCAATCCCGGCCTCTGCCCCCCGCCGCCACTAGCGCCAGCGAGGACAGTGAAGATCAGATGACGGAAGAGGAGCTCATCGTCGCTGAGCAGGAGATGGAGGAGGACGCCACGGCAGCGGACCGCGGTGCGTGGGCCGGGTCCTGGGTCTGCGAAGATGACCTGGACTGGCTCTACCGCACCAGGCGCATCCCTGCCGGTGTTGCGGCTCGCCTCGCCTCCTCCGAACTGGCCCCCTCACCCAATCCGGGTGAATTCGTCGTGTTCTTGTCCCACTTCCAACGGGGCTTCAGGTTGCCGGTGAGCGATTTTCTCCGGGACTGGCTCAGTACGTACCAGCTCCAGCCGCACCATCTTCTAGCCAACGCCATCACTTCTCTTTCTTCCTTTGCTTCTACGATCGAAGGCTACGCCGGACTGTGGCCCACGAAGGAGCTATGGATCCGGTTTTTTGGCCTTCATCACAATGTCATCCCAAACATTCACACTGATCCGGAGGACAAGCAGCTCACTCAATTCGGAGCGGCTTCCATCTCACCCTGGAGGTTTTCCGTCTTCCCCCGGGTCACCGAGTTAGAGTCCTGCAAAGGGTGGGCCCGGACTTTCTTTTACGTCCGAAACACTGGCACCGAAGATTTAATCCGGCTGCTCCCATATACTCCGGGTCCACCTAACCCGGATCTGTGGGACGCCGTTCCCAAGAAGCCCACAACCTTGGCCAACCAGGTCAACAAAAGGTTCGCGGAGCTGAAGAAGCTCGGGCTATGCAACAAGGATGCCATGATCACTTTTGTGCGTAACCGAATCTCCCCCCTTCAGAAGCGCACCCACAAGGTGTGCCATATGAGCTTTGGCCGCGATCCCAACCGGACCTCGTCTTTCGAGCTGAGCAACACGGAGGTATATCGCTGGGTTAAGGCTCTCTTCACCACCCACAAGGACTTCTCCTCCGAGTGGACCTGGGGGATCGAGCATTATTGCCGCGATAGGCTTCTTCCCGCGGTAAGCTTCATGTTGCAAATTTACCCCGGACTAACTATATGTCAGTTATTGTTGAATTTTAGACTCTTTTCTTCATTCCTTTCCTTAGCAATTTCTTCAGCAGACCCTCGAGGACGGCACCGATCCGACCCTTAAGTGGGCGCCGGACCGGGAGACTCCGGATGAGGAAGAGCCAGACCAGGAGATGTTCCTCCCGATGACCGACGCCACGAAATGACCCACGGGTAAATCTTCTTCTATTAGAGATTGGCCCGATGATGAAGATGACTCAGATGTTGAGGTGATTGAACCTGTTGAGGCTGTCCCCCTTTCTTTCGCTTTTCCGCCATCAGCTCACCCCGGTGGTCACATCCGCGAGGATCCTCCCCTCGCTACGGGCGACCCTGTTCCGGTGGCATTGAACAAGAAGCGTGGGTCTGCTTCAAGTTCTTTCTCCTGACCATCTTAGCCCGCTAAAAGGCGAAAGAAGTCCGGGGAGAAGACAACCTCCAAGCCAGCAGGCAAGGCCCCAACACGAAGGGCTCGGAAACCCAAGGAGGCCCAAACCTCGGATGCGTAAGTCATTCTTCCTTCTGTAACTTGCTCTTCCTTACATCGTTGTAATTTTTCTTCTGACATTATTTGATTTTGCAGGGCTCCGGTGGAGGTCCCTCAAAGTGGATCTAGCATCTCTTCACCTCTCCGACCTAGCCCTTCTCCCCGTCGCGACGACGAGTCACGTCCACTGAGCCCTATTCCAGAGGGTTCTACGGCCGCTCCGGGTTCGGCTCCACCTTGGCAAGAGGAGGGTAACCTTGGAGCGGGGGAGACTGGCCCAGCCCAGGCGACGGCATCCACCACTTCGGCATCGCCGCAACCAGCAGCCACTCAAGCTACCTCGGCTCCAGCACCAGTACCATCAACCAGACCAGCACCAACACTAACTCCGGCATCAACACCAACTCCGGCTGCAAAAACGTCAGTAGCGGCACCAAGTCCAGCAACAAGAGCACCAGCGCCTAGCTCCTCTGCCTCATCCGAGTCTTCTCAACCTCGATGAGGAACTACCCCGGCCGCTCCTAAGGGGGAATCCGCTGCGACGACTTCCTCTTCCCAGCAAGCCATGGGCAAGAAGGCTCCGGACGCTACCAAGCCAACATTCGTCGAGGCTAGGCAGCGTACCCTCGTATCAATGCTTCCCAAGAAAGCTCCAGCAGCGAAGGACGCCCCTGCGGAGCCAACTGATGCACAGCAGATGGTTCTGCACACCAGTCCAGCCCTTTCCTTGATTGAAAGGAAAGAAGCGCACGCGAAGGGCTTGGTGGCGCCCCATATGCCCTCCGGTGAATGGTACCCTCCGAGCCTGATTGAATTTGTCATGAATTGGAATAAGGCAGAGGTAGTTCAAGACACTGATCTCCCGGAGAAGTTCGGCCCCGCTGAGTTTTCCGCCCAGATGAACATAGCCGCAAAGGCAATTAACCTCGCTAGGCGGATGATGGAGGTACGTCGCTTCCCCGTTACATGCTGTAGATAATAACCATTAGTCCCTGAGCCTCCGGGGGAGTAACTTGTTACTCGGCCGGATACTCCTTAGAAAACTAACGTAGCTCCATGAGAACTTCGAATATGCACACACCTAGAGCCGGGTTAAGTTCCACTTGGCCCGGATTTTAGTACACTTTGAATATGCATACACCTAGAGTCGGGTTAAGTTCCACTTGGCCCGGATTTTAGTACACTTCGAATATGCACACACCTAGAGCCGGGTTAAGTTCCAATTGGCCCGGATTTTAGTATACTTCGAATATGCACACACCTAGAGCCGGGTTAAGTTCCACTTGGCCCGGATTTTAGTACACTTTGAATATGCATACACCTAGAGTCGGGTTAAGTTCCACTTGGCCCGGATTTTAGTACACTTCGAATATGCACACACCTAGAGCCGGGTTAAGTTCCACTTGGCCCGGATTTTAGTATACTTCGAATATGCACACACCTAGAGCCGGGTTAAGTTCCACTTGGCCCGGATTTTAGTACACTTTGAATATGCATACACCTAGAGTCGGGTTAAGTTCCACTTGGCCCGGATTTTAGTACACTTCGAATATGCACACACCTAGAGCCGGGTTAAGTTCCACTTGGCCCGGATTTTAGTATACTTCGAATATGTACACACCTAGAGCCGGGTTAAGTTCCACTTGGCCCGGATTTTAGTATACTTCGAATATGCACACACCTAGAGCCGGGTTAAGTTCCACTTGGCCCGGATTTTAGTACACTTCGAATATGCACACACCTAGAGCCGGGTGAAGTTCCACTTGGCCCGGATTTTGGTACACTTTGAATATGCACACACCTAGAGCCGGGTTAAGTTCCACTTGGCCCGGATTTTAGTACACTTCGAATATGCACCAAGTTGACTTAAGTTTCTGTATCCCTTATAGGTGACCACCAATCGTCGGAGTGCTGAATTCCAACGCTTGCTAGATACCCATAAGATGCTACGCGCAAAGCAGGCTGCACTTATCGCGGAATACGAGAAAAGGGGTAAATTTCTTCCTTAGCGCTTCTTCATTTTTCTTCATCTTCCTTTGCCGAACTAAACTCATCATTCGATTTCCGCAGCTGGGTGGAGTCTGAGAACATTATTATGCGGAAAAATCTAGAGCAGATCAAGGGTAAGTCATTTATGTCCGACCTTGCCGTGCTTTCCACTTTCTTTTCTCCTTGGCTCGGCAAACATTCATACCTCGGCTCTGCCGGGCCAACACACTATTTCAGCATCGCTTGAAGATAGTGTGCTCGTGCCTGATATGATGCTGCATTTTCTCGAACAAGTAGGGCAGCACCAAGCCGAGCTTAAGAAGAAAGATGACGAGCTCGCCTTCCTCCGGACCAAGGACGATGAGATTGCCAGGCTCAAGGCTGAGATGAAGAAGATGAAGGCCCAGCACCAATCCGAACTTCAAAAGGCTGGCCAGAATTACACAGAAGAGCGCGAGCGCCTCAACCTCCAGATCGCCAAGGACCAGGATCTTCTCAAGGAGTCCGGCATCTAGCTTGGGTTGGTGAATGCTGAGCTTGAGCAGCTTCGGAAGAGACGTGATGACTGCACCAAGGAGTTGACCCGGATCCTCAGTCATATATCACATAAGTTCCTTTCCCTTTTCTGACCTACTTCTCCAGGTTACTTCATATGTCTTTTCTTGACCCTCCTCCTTTGCCTCGTTTCCAGGAAAATTTTCCAGAGGGCACTCCTATTGCGAGCGCAGTAGTTGCCAACTTCCGTCGACAAAGGGGTACTCCGGCCACTTCTGATGGTGAAGGGATTCCTTATGACCTGGAGGACCTGTTAGTCAGCTTATCATCTCGCGTGGAGCTCATCAAAAATTATGGCAAGGATATCCTCGGTGCTGCAGCTCGCATCTTCAACACGTTCTGGCTCGGTGAAGAAGCCCCGGAGACCACCGCACTGCTCATTGAGAAGTTAATGGAAACCGAGACTCAGCTAGACCTCTGGAGAGAGTCCGTTGGACATGCCGCAGCTGACACCATTCTTCACCACATACTCACGTGGTATGAGAAGATCGATCTCAACCTCCTGACACGTCTACACACAGGATCCAGATGGACCAATGACCCGGAGTGGGTAGCTCGGCGCCAGGCTTGCGCCCATAGCCTCATCGAATACGCTCCCATTCATGAATGGGTCGAGGGGCCGAGCTTCCTGGAAGCCGCTGCGGACGAAGAGGTTGAGAATGATGAAGATAGCTCGGATGGTGAAGGAGAAGATGACGCCTCGGATATTGAAGGCGGCGAAGATGATGCCGAACATCCTCCTGCAGCTCCTTGAGCGAAAAAACTCAAAAATTTATCAGATCCCCGGTATGCCGGGTGGAGATGTATTCCAAACGCATGTGATATTTTGCTACTAAGTTCTTATGCCGGATTAACTTGGGCGTAGTCCCCGAGTTTCTTTTTCTTGTTCATTCAATCTCTTGGCTTGGTTCGTGTCTACCTTGATTTGGTTTTATGACTTACGAATCCGAGCTTCAAACATTGTCTTAACAATACTGAGAAACTTTTAGACTTAACTCAAAAATAAAACTGCATAATAACTTGAAAATAAATACAGGGTTAGTCCGAAAAACAAACGGTCGGCTCGAATAAATTCTTTTCCTTAGTCGTTTTTCATGTGCTACGCAATTCCAAACTTGTTCTCTCGCTTGCCATGAAGCCAATTCTCGTTGGACAGCATCAAGCCGAAGAGTTGGGTTCTTGATGCTCACACATTACTAATCCGAGTTAAGTAGAATAACTTATTCCAGCTGACGCGCGAAAGACAACAAACATTATTAAGGCAGTCCCCGAGTTACTGCTCGAGGTGCCAACATTTCATTGATAAGCTCATTGCCGACATACATACCGACATATGAGACGACTCGGATACATACACTTCTTAGTTAAGTGTAGAAAGGACGAATTAGAGCTATATTCCATGGTCGCTTAGATTCCTCTCCGGACCTATCCGCCTTGTTCTTTTCGTGTGGCTTTGCTTCTATAAGATAATAAGAATCATTGTGCAATGCCCTGCTTACGATGAATGGCCCTTCCCATGGGGGGGATAATTTATGCATGCCAGTAGTACGTTGTACCACCCGGAGCACCAGATAGCCTTCTCGAAAGACTCAGGGGCACACTTTCCGGCTATGATAGCGTCGGAGATTTTGCTGATATATGGCGGATCTGGACAGTGCCAGTTCTCTCGCTTCTTCTAGCAGATCAACATCATTTTTCCAGGCTTCTTGCACTTCGGCTTCTGTGTATTGGGTGACCCTAGGCGAATCATGCTCTATGTCAGCTGGTAATACAGCTTCTGCCCCATATACTAAAAAAACGGCGTATAGCCTGTTGATCGATTCGGAGTTGTTCTTAAACTCCACAGTACCGCTGGTAGTTCTTCTATCCAGCACCCCGCTGATCTTTGCAGCGGCTCAATGAGCCAGTGTTTTATCCCGGATAATACTAATCCGTTAGATCTTTCCACTTCTCCGTTCGATGCGGGGTGGGCTACTGAGGCTACGTCCAGCCGGATCTTCTTATCCCGGCAGAAATGCGCAAATGCTCCTTCCGCAAAATTTGTGCCATTATCAGTTATGATACTGTGAGGATAACCATACCTCAAGATGATATCTTTGAGAAACGTTACGGCCGTAGCTCCATCACATTTTCTTATAGGCTTTACCTCAATCCACTTCGTAAACTTGTTCACCATCACTAGAATATGAGTCATATTTCCCCTTGCTGGTTTGAACGGGCCAACCATATCCAAGCACCATACGGCAAATGGCCAAGTAATTGGTATGGTCTTGAGTTCCGACATTGGCATATGTGTCTTGGTAGCGTACCTCTGGCAACCATTACATTTTCTCACCAGATCTTCCGCTTGCTTTAAGGCATTTGGCCAGTAGAATCCGTGCCGGAAAGCTTTTGCTACCAAGGCTCGGGATGAGGCATGATGCCCGCATTCCCCCTGATGTATATCTCGGAGGATGTCAAGCCCTTCTTCCGGGTCAACACATCGCTGGAGGACATTGGTCACACTCCTTTTGTATAGTTCGAAATTGATGATCGTGTAAGCCTTCGCCCTCCTCTGTGTTTGCCTAGATAGCACTTCCTCAGTGGGTAACGTTCCATCTTTCAGGAATTGAAATATAGGTAGTGCCCAAGCCGGTATTGCTCGCACAAGGAACACATCCTCATCAATCTCCATCTGATCCACCGGCATAACTTCAATCGGATCACGCTGAGCAGTCCTCGGGTCTTGCGGAGCAGTCCCCGGGTTCAGTGAAGCAGTCCTCGGGTTTGCCGAGGCAGTCCCCGGGTTTCGCGCACCACTTCCTATGTCAATGTCCATGGGCACATCTCCGGATTCCGTGTCCTCCGGGACATAGATCGAGTCGGTTTCTGGGGAGGGCCTGATGGATGGTTTCCTGAGGTGCTCTAATGCTACACCTGGTGGAATTGCTTACCGGGTTGACCCTAGCTTCGACAGCATGTCGGCAGCCTCATTTTCCACCCGGGGTACATGGTGAAATTCGTATCCCTCAAAGTAACCAGATATCTTCTGCACATGAAATCTGTACAGTGCCATGTTTGGATCAAGGGCGTCCCATACTCCCGACACTTGCTGCACCACCAAATCCGAGTCGCCAAAGCATATAATCCGACGTATCCCAATCTCTTTTGCCACCTTGAGCCCATGCACAAGTGCTTCATACTCAGCGACATTGTTTGATGCGGCGAAATGGATCTGCAGCACATATTTCAACTGGTCCTTCTATGGCGACGTGAGTACAACTCCGGCACCTAGCCCGGTTTTGGTTTTTGATCCATCAAAGTGCATTCGCCAATAGTTCGGATCTGGGAGTGGCGGTTCGTATTGCACCTCGGCCCAATCCACGAAAAAGTCCTCCACAGCTTGAGATTTGATGGCCTCTCTTCTCTCATACTGTGGCGCATAAGGAGCTAGTTCAATTGCCCATTTTGCAATTCTGCCACTCGCATCCTTGTTACTCATTATCTCGGATATGGGGGCCTCACATATGACCCGGATAGGATGCTCCTCAAAGTAGTGCTTCAATTTCTTGGCAGCCATGTACACGCCATATGCCATCTTTTGATAGTGTGGATAGTTCTGCTTTGAGGCTGACAACACCTCGCTCAAGTAATACACTGGCCTTTGAACCGACGTACCTTGATAGTGGTGAGGCTAGCACTGGTGCCGTGGCTAACATCTTCTTCAGGTGGGTAAAGGCTTCATCGACCTGCGGCGTCCAAACGAACTAATCTGACTTTTTCATGAGTTGGTAAAGAGGCAATGCCTTCTCTCCCAACCGACATACAAACCGACTTAACGAGGCCAGGCAACATGTGAACTTCTGGACATCGTTAAGACACTTCGGCAGTTCCATTCGTTCGATGGCCCAGATCTTGGTTGGGTTAACCTCGATACCTTGGCTGGAAACAAGAAAACTAAGCAATTTGCCAGCCGGGACACCGAAGGTGCATTTCTCCAGGTTAAGTTTCATCCGGGACCTCCTTAGGTTTGCAAACATTTGCCTGATATCGTCAAGGAGCATTTTTCTTTCCTTGGTTTTGATAACCACATCATCCATGTACACCTGTACATTTTGACCTATTTGGTAGTGCAAACATTTTTGCATACATCTTTGGTATGTTGCCCCTGCATTACGTAAACCAAATGGCATGGTGCGATAGCAATAAGCCCCATACGGGGTAATAAACGTAGTCTTTATTTCATCATCCGGATTCAGAGGTATCTGGTGGAAACCAGAATATGCATCAATGAATGACAACAATTCACATCCAGCTGTTGAGTCTATGACCTGATCTATTCTTGGCAGCGGAAATGGATCTTTTGGACACGCCTTGTTCAGGTTCATGTAATCAATACACATGCGCCAAACCACTGCCACGTTCGGGTCATCCTTCTTATTTTCCACCAGCACCGGATTAGACAGCCCAGGTAAAGAACTTCCATGATAAATCCTGCAGCTAGCAACCGAGCTATCTCATCCCCAATGACTTTCCTCCTATCTTCGGCGAAGCGGCGGAGACGTTGCTTCACTGGCTTAGCTCCGGGTCTCACATTTAAAGAGTGCTCGGCCAACTCCCTCGGAACACCTTGCAATTCTTGTGTGGACCAAGCAAAAATGTCCCGATTCTCACAGAGGAACCTGACGAGCTCGCTTTCCTATTTATCACTTAACCCGGCACCAATTGTTACGGTGCGCTCTGGGAACATGTCGTCAACAGGAACCTTATTGGTATCGTTCGTGGCCTGGAAGGAGACACTACCATGCGGGTTACTCAGCGTTGGCATATAATGCTACGCAGTCTGAGCCAATGCCGCCACCTCTTGAATTTTCCTTTTTTCCTGCGCAATCACAAGTGACTCGGCTAAGTTTGACCCGGCTGACGCACACTCCATTGAACATCGGAAATCCCCTGCAATGGTAATCACCCTGTTTGGTCCGGGCAACTTCATCTTCAAGTAGCTAACGTGACAGCTTGCCATGAACTTGTTCAACGCTGGCCTTCCAAGTAATGCGTGGTAGGCACTTTCCAAGTTCACCACCTCGAACTCCAAATTTTCGGTTCGGCAGTTATCCCTTGTGCCGAACAGGACGTCAACCCGGACCTTGCCTATGGGCTCACAAGAAATGCCGGGCACAATACCATGGAAAGTTGTCCTCGTGGCGTGCAGCATGTTCTCTGAGATACCTAACTTGCGCATTGTGTCCGCATACATGATGTTAATGCTACTGCCATTGTCGATCAACACCTTTGAGAACCTTACGTTAATGCTAGGTCCAATGAGTGTCGGATCCAACACCAACGCATACGAACCAGGGCTTGGCATGAGCTTGGGATGATCCCTGATGCTCCAGGTGACTTCCTGATCAGACCAAGGCATGTACCTCGTCACTGCAGGCATTACTGCATTTACCTCCATATGCCTACGCTGCAAGCTCTTTCTATCTGTTTCCTCAGTGGTGAACACACAATAGCTCTGATGATGCTCTCTGTACTCATTTCTCCCCTCATTTCCTGGGTACTCTGAGTCGGATCACCCAAAGCATACGAATCTGCAATCCGGATCATCTCTGTCAACGTAGTTGGCATTTTCCTTTGCAATTTCTGCCACAGCTCGCTTGCATATCTGCACCCTTTTGCAAACCATGCTATGGCCTGTTATTCTATCACGCCCTCACACGAGTTTCTCACAGTGCACCACCGGGTTAAAAACTCCCGATCCGTCTCATTTGGCCTTTGCTTTCACATAGCTAGGGTCTGCGGCCTATTTGGCCTCTGATACATACTCGAAAAATTGCTGATGAACATTTCCTTGAAATCTATCTAGCAGTTGATGCTTCCTGGTGGCAAATTTTTCAGCCATACCCTTGCCGGTCCTTCCAACATCTGGGTACAAATCGTACAGCCCATCTCAGGTTGCCAGTGGCAATTTTCACAGCTATAGCATAATTTATCAGCCAATCCTCCGGCTTTGTAGTGCCGTCATACGTCTTTGTGCCCCTGGGTAGCTGGAAGTTGGCTACCGGTGGCTCCTTCATGATGTGGGGTCCAAAACATGCTGGACCCGGTGGACCTTGACATTCAATTTGTTCCGACCTATACAGTCGATCCAGTTTCAACCTGGCATCATCCGGCATCAAATCCCTGCTTCCCAGTCTTGACCCTATCACATGATAGTCTGGCCTTGGGTATCCCGCGTTTGCCATTTCCGAGTCTCCATTATTATACCTATCTTTCTCTCGCGGAGCACCTTTCTGTTGCATACCTCGGCCGGCACTTTGCTCTTGCCTTGGTATATTCCGCTGTTGTGGTTGTCTAGCTCCAAGCGAGTTTTGCTGTCCGGCATTGCCGTTGACGACGTTCCCTTGACCGGCATTGCCTTGGTCGCGGTTATCTCGAGCAGCTTCACCTCGGCTCACACTTCGTCGATCATCATTTTTCTTAGCTTCTTTTCCTTTCCCTGCCCGCGTTGGGTCATACGGGACGATCTGTTTGTTCTGTCTGGCCGAGGTTACTACCTCTTCTCTCCTTGGACCACCATGAGGAGACGATGCGGCTCCAGCGGATTTCTCCGGGTTACCCACCCCCGAATGGACGATCTTGGAGGCTCCAGCTCTCTCTGGGTTAGCTCTGAGTAGTTCCTCATTTTGCCTGTTCGCGATCTGAACCAGCTCATTAACTCTATCATGTTGTCTTTGCCGAGCTTCACCCGTCAGACCCTCTAACTCGGACGCAGCTGCATCCGCTGCTCTGAGGTTCTTTGCCGGGGTACTATACCTCGGCAGCCCCACGGACAAATAGTTTTCTGATTCCTCAATCCCAATATCACCCTCTCTGTTCATCTCGCTCATGAGATTTCTTCCCTTCACTTTTGCAGCGTCAACCTTGTTCGCCTTTGCATACTCACGCAGTGTCATATTCAACGACTGATGTGCGGCGGCTATCTTCTTTGCGCCCTCTAGTATTTTCTGCCTAGTTTCTTCCAGCTCGGCCTGCGCTCGAGCCGGATCTACTGCTGCTACTATAGGGTTTGCCAAGCTATCCATTGCTTCCCTCAACACGTTCTCTGGTCTCTCAACTGGAGGACCTCTACCTTTCCACGGCGCCTTAGGCGTTACCTCCGGATCTGGCGCCGGATCCTTGCTCGCGCCCGCACCTGGCGCAATCATCATCACCTCTGCATGGTCCTAGGAGCGAGCGATACGCGTCCCGGGAACCACGGTGAGGGGTGGCTCCCCCGCCTCGACGACATGACGCGGATGAACACACGACACGTCAACAGCAACGTAGACCTTGTGCGCGTCGAGCCTGACGAAGAGGCCATTGCGCGGAAGAGGATGCGTGCCGAAGCAGCCAGCGTTGTCGCGGACGAAATCCAGCGCTCCAAACCGCTGAACGAGCCCGGAGACGATGCGTTCGCCGGTGCCGATGATGTTTCCTGTCCGGATCTTGACCCCTGCTAGCGCCGCTAAAGGTGGGGACTAATACACGCTAGAGGAATCCAGGGAGGGATAGTGAAGTGATTCTCCACACAGTTGTTTGTATAGCTCTGTTACCAAGATTACAAGTGCTCCTCGAGCTGTATTGGCGAAAGGAGGAAGAAGGATCTCTCTTACTCTCACCCACAGATCACACGTAAAACCCTAGCCAAAACGGAATAGCAGAAAAAACCAACCCCCTCTACTGAAACCCTAGCCACTCTTTTATAGAGGGAGCTCGGTCTCTGCCTAGGGCATACGTGGATGCATATTCCTAAGAATATGCTTCCTCCCAAAATAGTAAGCCGACCGGGGTGCTTTTCCCCCGCGTCACACATGCTTTGGCTACGTGAGCCTCTGCGGCGCCCGCGTCAGCCGACATGAGCGTCATCACCCTTGTCGGACACGCCCCGGTGGTCCTGTCCTTGCTTGCTTCGCTCAGGTAGTGCGTACCGGGGCTTATTTTGACCAGCGAGATTCCTTCCTTCTCCTAGAAGCTAGACGTGACCCGGATCATAGTTGATCTGGCCATACCTGTTCCTGCATATAAGTAAAACATGCACTTCCGACTTACTGCTTAAGTCGTTTGAGACTTAGTCAGGCGAACGACCCCTGGTCCGGGTTACCCCGTGATTCGGTCTGCCTTGAGGTGACCCGGCCAGCATCTGCTTTGGCCTTGCCGAACCTCGGCTAACTCGGCCTTTATACCCCGGCGTGACCCTACCCATGGGTATCCCCCCAACATGCATGGATGATAAAACTTGAAAATTAACTACTAACCCCCCACCCCCTGGGTGATGAGCCCGAAGGGTAATCTTCTAGAATTAGGGGTCAACCTTGGTCTCCCATGTTACTATTATTACCTAAACTAACACGAATAAGGTATGAAAGTCCATTGGTCAAACCATCATTGTGGTAGGTCAAAGGGGTAGACATGTGGGGGGTCGCATGGAAAATCGAGCATGCATTAGCGCCACAATCGCTCCAAATCTTGGATGTTCCACTACATATATATGTATGAAAGTGTGGTGGGATGTTGATATAGGCAGAACCAAACCCTTGGGTTAGCCTGTTCTCACATGTAGCAGTTGCATATTCTAGGGGCATCATCTCATATGTGGCAGTTGCATTCCAAGGGCTTTCTGAGTCCTTTGACCATGGTTGACACATGGAGTATATATCTAGAGTAGTCTTGCATGTGTTCTTTTCCAAATCACCTTGGTCCATATGACCACACACACTCCAATTAATGGATGTGGCAATGCAACTTCTATCACACTGATGCATCATCCATGCATGTGGCAGTTGCATTCTAGGGAGTTTTGGGATTTCTAACAAGGTTTGATACATGGAGTGTCTCTCGAGTCATTGCATGTGTTTTTTTCCAAACCACCTTGATCCATATGAACACACACACTCTAATTGATGTGGTGATAATGCAACTTCTATCACACGGGTGCATCATTCCATGTGCCAGTTGCATTTCTAGTTGCATTCCAAGGGCTTTCTAACCATGGTTACACATGGAGTCTCTCTAGAGTCATTTCATGTGTTATTTTCCAAACCACCTTGATCCACAAGAGCATACACACTCCAATAATGGATGTGGTGATGCAACTTATATCACACTTGTGCATCATTCCATGTGTGGAAGTTGCATTCCAGGGGCTTTCTAACCATGGTTTGACACATGGAGTCTCTAGAGTCATTGCATGTGTTCTTTTCCAAACCACCTTGATCCACATGACCACAAACAATCCAATGGATGTGGCGATGCAACTTCTATCACACTGTTGCATCATCCATGTGCATGTGGCATTAGTATTCCTGGGCTTTCTGACCATGGTTTGACACGTGGAGTGTCTCTAGAGTCATCATGTGTTCTTTTACAAACCACCTTGATCCACATGACCACACACAGTCCAATAATGGATGTGGTGATGCAAATTCTATCACACTGGTGCATCATTCCATGTGGCAGTTGCATTCCAGGGGCTTTCTAGGCTTTCTGACCATGGTTTGACACATGGAGTCTCTACAGTCATTTACATGTGTTCTTTTCCAAACCACATTGATCCATGTAATACCTCGGACACTATGCTCTAAGCCTAGGCTCGTATCAAAGAGTCAAACGATGAGTACTATCAGAGAGATGGGGCCGGATCATCCCGGAGGAATGACTACAGAGGAAAAAGGAGAGATGATAGACCGGATCATCGATACGGTTCGCATCAAGTTGCAGCTGTGAATCCAGATCAGCCCAGAGCAGGGGGCAGTAAACGCCAAAAAACTGGAGGGCAGTGGACTCCGAGAAACGATGGCAAAAAGATTTGGACACCAGAGCAAAAGAAACAGTGGCAAGAAAGGAAAGACCGTCCGAGGTATACTTATGAGTCGATGTTGGACCAGCCGTGCAAGTTTCACATACCAAATCCGAACAACCCAGCGGGTCATACGACGAGGCAATGTGAGTGGATGCGCAAGATTGAACAAGGTGGTTCGGGGAATGCTCAGGCACCCCGGAATGATCATCCTCGGCAGGAGTTACCCCGGAAGCAATTGCTCTCCGGAGCAAACACGCAACAGCTAATGTTGCCTCCCCCTCCGCCGAGGTATGATAACAATGAGATAAGGGATGCAGTGCATGAAGTGGAAAATCAGCATCAGCCGGATCCGGCGGTAATGGAATTTCTCCGGACATGGAAATAATACCGAAAGAGAGTCAAACTCGGCCTAATGCCGAGAAAGCCCTCACAAAGCGAAGCATACACACTCATCTCTAAGAGAGAGTTGGGAGGAAGGTTATGGAGTTGAACTCCAAAATGATCTATCACCTCGCAGAAGAACTCTGAGGGAGGAAAAGACAGACCTCTATCGAGGTGGGTGCCAAAATGGACCCGCTCACCATCGCGTGGGTTGGGGACGGTTTCCCCGGAGCCGCTCCACCAGTCGCTGGCGACGAGAAGCCCCTCCTTCTCCACGTTCTTGAGGCCCTCTTCGTTGAGAGCGCAGGGAATCCAGATCCCGCGGAATCTCTCTTTCTCCACTGCTGCTTCCGCCGTCGCCACCACCGCCGTTGCCGCCAAGCCGGAGGAAGAAGATAAAGCCATTTCTCCGGCGAGAGATTGACCTAAAAGGGGCGGCGCTGGGAGTTCTGTGGGGGAAGAACGAGGAAGCTCTGTGCGCGCAGGAGGATTGGGAGGAAAGGAAACAGCAAAGGACTGGTGGAAAGGAGAAGGACAAATTCTAACCCCTTATATCCACCTAACTGCACCAAGATTCGTGCAAATGCTACAGTATAACCGCCACGCGTCGTGGAAAGGACTGGGAAGGACCCACGTGATGATTGCGTCTCCTCGATCTCCACGCACGCATTGAAACGGTGCCTCGGTTCCGCGAACCGCGGACCCACCAACGGTCGTGCTGACGGCACGCCTGTCAGATGACGTGACTTGACCATGACTTGTGTCAGGTGGCGTTAGAAACCAAGTTCCGGCTTAGTTTGAAATCGAGCTGGAGAATCCGAGTAACCTGTTGATAGGTCCGACTTATTTTTAAGAACCGGATCATATTTTTTGTTGTGAAGTTTCAGGAACCCTTCAATATTCTGCAAGACGAAGATCAAGCTAGACGATGATAAATCCGACTTTGGATCTTGGAGGCCTCTGGGGGCTGCTGTTGGGGATATACTTTCCGGGTATCCTCACAGTTCCTCACTAACTAGGGTGGCCCACTTCGGGTTAGAGCTTTGCTTCACGGGCGGCCCAGTCAGGGAGAAAGACGGAGTCCAATCCGGCTACGGGAAGGCCCAGAAGACTTACCGACGTAGGCCCATAATGTTACTTGTAGTTCAAGATGTACCCTGTAACCAACTCTTAGTCGTAGCCGGATTGATCTCTCCTGTAAACCCTAGGCCGGATATCTATATAAGTCGTCCTAGGGAGAGCCTTTAGGGCAACACTCTAGACACCTCAATAGTCTATAATCTCAACTCGCACAGGCGATACCCTTGTAACCCATATTCCGGCTCTGCCGTATTACTGGATTGCTAGCAGGAGTAGGATTCGTCCAAAGCCGGCGGATTCGAACCTGGGTAAACTTGTGTGCTCACCGTCCCGGAACATCGTACGTCTCATAGCCCTCTCTTCCGCACGCCTCAAGGACCCCCTCATGGCGTACTTGTCCTCAATCCAACGATAGGTCGGTCCAGAGATTGGTCCGGAGACTCTGGGGTCTGCATGCCGGATACTCCGGTGTCTTTAGGCCAGAGACTCCGGTGTGCCGGAGACTCCGGTGTGCATAGGCCGGAGACTCCGATGCTCCAGCTGCTGCTTCTTCCGTCTTCTCTTCCAAGCCTCTATCTTGTCGGGCTTGGTGCTCCAGGCTTCCTCCCATGCCTCCGTACTTGTCGGTATGAACCTATCATGAATACATGATGGAGTATGAAGTAGTATACCATTCAATGGGGTAAGAAGTGGGCTCGCATAGAGGTACGGATTCACCTTTGGAGTCCATGATGACTTGGCATAAGTTGAAGACCATGATGTGGTAACGACCAAAGGTCGGGCTTCATCAAAATTACTAGAAAAGTCCACCTATTCATAATCGATACTAATGACCTTGCATCTCCACTAGTTATTTCATTGAAATTGGCATGTATTTATTCCCAAAATTGTTGGAAAGGCTGGTCGACTCCAACAATTGTTTGATGATACCAAGCAAAGTAAATCATTGTCGTCATCCTCGGACCATGGAGCTTCTCTTTTCTTCACCTTGCTACAAAGAATCATCTAGATTAGAAAATTGACGAGCTTTAACCAAAAACTCTACAAAGAACCCTAGAGCTTATCTCTTCCTCACCTTGTTCCGGCTGTGCCGATATGGGAAGGTGCCGGTGTGGGTCCAAGGGTTGGTGCCGGTGCGGCTGCTGGTGTCGGATCCGGAGCTAGTGGCGGCACGGGTGCTCGGGACGCCGCTCCTGCGAGCTTAGTCGGGGAGTTGCAACCGTGTGTAGTCATGCCGGAGGGTGCTTGGCCTCCAGGATCCGACCGTATCGTGGCAAATCCTGGCCACGATGCATCAAATCCAGTGAAGCTCGGTGGTGCATTTGTGGCTGGGGAAAATTGCTCGTGGTGGCCAATTTCGGTGACGTAGGCTACCACAAGAAGCACATAGGGTAGCTTGCCATCGGCGGACAGATCCGGCGAAGGGCAGTGGGTCGACAGTGAATGTGCGGGTGGGGGAGAAAAAAATAATAGATTCGAGGTGACGGTGGCAAGTCCTATATTTATTCTCCTCTAAACGGTGATAGCGGTTAGGGTTAGGTTCGGTGTTGCTTTGGCTTCGGCCGTTAGAGGAGTAAATTTAGTCCTCCATTGCCATTTTGGGGATGGGTTAGAGATGCTCTAATCCATCAGGTTAAGATGTTTATTTGGGCCAGGTGCAAAAAATTAAGCCACAAACCGTGCTAGCCACAAAAAAGGTTGCATATTTAATATGTGAAGCTAGTGATGATGTTGTAGGAGTAACTCTGGGACAACACATAGGTTGCAGATTTAATATTATAGATCATGCTCATAGAACTCTCAATAGTTCTCAAAAGAATTATCCTAAGGAAGAGAGGGAAATTTTTGCTGTATTTATCTCTTGCGATAAATTTCGTTCTTATATAGTTGATGCAAAAGTAAGAGTTCATACGGATCGTGATGGTTTAAAAGAACTTCTTAAGAGGAAAAACCATAAGCCAAGACTGATCTGTTGGATTATTTTACTTCAAGAATTTGATTTATAGATCATGCAGGCAAGAAATAAAGATGTTAGATGAAGTGTCCATATTTTCCAAGCAAGACACCAATCTTGTTGAGAGGAACTTTAGTCCTGGTGATTTTTTCTAGCAAGAATTATTTAGTGAACTAAGGTCAATTCCTCCAAAGGAGAAGAAGTCTTTGTTGTTGGAGGACCTTGTCATTCCTAAATAAGTAAACGGTAAGTTCAAGGTAAGTGTTCTTACTCAAATAAGTGATTTATTTTCACAGATTTTACTCCTAATTTTTTTGCCTTTGAATTCCTTGTGTTTTTATGATGTTTTTGAAGGGTTTACCAAATATACGGGCGGAACTATACGACCGGAGAGAAAATTGATGCCATATAGTTGGTCGTTAAACCCTCTGTATCTTCTTCGTGAAATCGTTTTTAATGTTTGGAACTATGCGGGCGCAAATATACGACCGGAGGAAATAATTCCGGCCGTATAGTTGGTCGTTGAATTCTCAGTCACTTTTGATTTTTGGGGTCTGTATCTATATGGTCGCAACTATACGACCAGAGATGAAATTCTAGCTGCATAGTTGGTCGTTAAACTCTCAGACATCTTTGTTTACTTTTTCGTTTTTCCAATAAAAAAAGGTATTGTCGGTTCTAAGTCGGTAACTTAACCGACCTAGACTTGAGATATTTGAAAATATCTGCCCGGAACCAACTATACGGCCGGAGCTATACGGGTCGCGCCTGTATAGTTGGTCGTTACGCGACAGGACTCCTCCAAATCTGCGATTTCTTTTCCTATTCCGCTAAGATTCTTTTCTTGGGCGTGAGTTTGGTTTTTCTCACGAGTTTTACTGACCTCTGACCCCCTTATATACTGCCATTGTCTCTCGCTCTAATCATAATATTCAGGAACCAATCTAGCAATGTGCTATCCCGCCCTAGGCAGTGGAAAACCCCTAGGTCTCATTGCTCCTTCCAGGGACCGCTCTAGCAGCCCGTCCATTGAAGATCGATGACGAGGAGGTGGAGAGGTTTAGCCCAGGGTACAAGGAGTACGTCAATCCAAGCTACTACAACAATGATTCCAATGAAGTGAGCGACATCTACATCTATCGCGATGTTTATGATCCACCAGAAATCAACTAGGCGATAATGAAGAGAGCTCAAGAAGAGAGAGAAGGTCGCAAGCCGCATGGAAAAGGGCGGGTGGAGATGGTCAAGTTCATCACCACGAACCCCATGCCACACAAGCGTAAGTAATTACCTAATATTGTTGCGGGTGGTAGAAATGGAGCGACGACGCCACTCTTGAAGCCTACTATTGGTGCTCGTATGAGCGTGAAGCCTCAAGAAGAGTGGAGGAACAGTTTCCACTTCCCCGATCAATCAATCATGGATGAGGAAGAGGAAGAGGAAGCTGCTCCCAGGACTAAGGACCGCGTGCGAGCACTGGAGATATATCAGAAGCAAGAGCTACTCCATCGCGTTGAAGTCCGCCACCGTCTCAAGGAGATAGAGAAGAAATCTTCTCCCATTGGTGACTAAACTCGCGGATAAAGTGGACACTTTGCAATATGATTTGTGTAGGTGCTACAGCCGCATCAATGCTCTAGAGGATACCTACAAGAAACTACGCACCGCAGTGTTACATGCCATGGCACCACAATGATCTACAATAATCACGGTATCAAATAATCGCAAGGGATTATTTGATCCCTCCTGGCTTGATTCCAAGCTTGAGGAGATCTTTAAGACCTTTAATCTATCTTATAAGTTTTTACATTACTATTTTAGTTTTTCATTAGTTCGAAATAAAGTTTGCATCATTAGAATTCCCTTCAAGAATAGTCGATCCCTTTTATGAAATTCCGAGTTTATTATCATATATGAAGCAATATTAAGTTTGTGTTTATCCTATTGGATATATGAATGGCTTGAGTATAATTTTACTTGCACTTGATGATAGCAATAGGAGTCTTCCACACCATTGGTATTAATGGAACATACAAAGATAATTTGGTCAATATGCTGTAGGTACATGGTTTAATTTATCAAGAAATAAAAAATTATCTAATCAGTTAAATTGAAAAAGAAACATTGAACAAAGGAAAATAAAAAGTGCTATCAAATTAGAGTGAGAACAAGACGACGTAGAATATTCAAGCTATAAAGACTGCTTCATATACAATTGGAATTTGGTAATTGAGATCGTTAAACTTTGGATTCCTAGATGAAGTGGAATGTATGGCTAGCTTCTTTGCACAACACTTAAACAAAAGTGTGAGCATATATATATAAAAAAAAAAGAAAGGAAAGAAGAAAATAATGAATGTAAAAATGTGCAATTAGTCATACACCGCTATATTGTAGTATGAGAATGAGACGTTTTGAGATTTTGAATCCCAGGTGAATATGTTAAATCCTAAAGCACTTGGGACTACCTCGCTAACTCATTCAGTTGAACCGGATACTTTTACATCATATTGAGACTGATCTTTTGTGAACTATTAAATGCTAAGGTGTTGAAGCCTGCTAATATTATTCGGATGGTTCGAGTAAGGTACTACTTATGAACTTATTCCTATGTATCCTGTATGATAAACACATGCTGAAATTGTCTCATTTATTTTATCAACTCAGCTTCAGAAATATGAGGATCATATCCATTAAGCTAACTTGCTCGGGAGGAGAAAGAGTCTAAGCTTGGAGAAGTTGGTGAGTGCATATTTGCATCATGTTTTACATTATTATTTTGCATTGTAGATATAGGACCATTGTTATTTTACGGCGCTCGTGAGTGCATTTTATGTTTGTTTTCACCAGGATCAAGAAAGATGATAAATACAATGGACACAATTTTGGAGTAGTTATACTAGGGAGAAAATGAGTCAAATCAATATAAATCGCTTATTTGGAAAATCTATACTATTATTTACACATTCTTCATTCGTCGCCCAGCCAAACTTTCCGTCTTCCATATATTAGACGATTTTACGCCTCGCTGTTCGCCCAAACTACATGTACTGCCGCCGCTAACTATAATAACGAATCGACACCATCGTCCTCTCCTGCACGACCGCGTCTGGCTCCACCCCGTCTCCGCGTGTGCGTGTGCCCCTGCTCTGCCACAAGACGGTGAGCCTCTGCCTCCAGCTCCACCCCACCACAGCGTGCGCCCCTGCTCTGTCCCAGGACGTCGATCCTCCGCCTCTGGCTCCACCCCATCGCCGCGTGCGCGCCTCATCTGTACTAAGACGGCGAGCCTCTGCCTTGACCCCGTCGACCTCTCTTGCAGCACTATGTCCGGCCGTCGTCGGCCTTGCCCCTGCCCCGCACGAGCTCAACATGGGAATCCAGTGAGCCATTCTTGGCCAGAATCCAGCCCGACACCCACCTCTAGCGAGCTGTTCTTGGCCGGAATCCGGGACGTCAGGCCGGGAATCGATGCGGACGGCTATAGGGAGCGCATGGACTCGCGGAACCAGTCCACAACGAGCCATCTCGGGAGCACAGCGACTGCATGCGGTGAGGATGTGGCCTTTTCCTCCGATGACCCCCTGATCTTGGTGTGGTGGCCTAGAGCTTCACCACTGGGTTCCAGAATTCAGTATTTTCCTCTGGTGATCTAATGTGAGCCCGCTGATGCTTCTTTCTTCTGCCTGGTCAAGATGGTTTCGCTAATTTATAAGCTTCTGCTCCCGCTTCTTTCTTCTAGTTTGATTCCTTTTATTAGTGTCTATTTGTATTAGCAGTAGATTGCCATGTTTCCTGTACTCTAGCTTGTGTTCGCAAATGAAATTTTGTCGCCTTCTGCAGCTTACTTGCTCTTCCGCCACTCTACACTTTAGTCAGTCTCGTGCCGTACTCACCACCGCCAAGCCAGATTCAGCCGCAAAGCCAGTCACCGAGCTAGCCCTGACGACTACACCAAGCGCTCAGGTTCGACGCCTCCGACCGTGGCCAGTACTGCCACCAACAGTTTGATTTTGTTGCTTGACAACCGCCTCCTATCTCCCTCCAGCAACTGCGTAGGTCACTATCATCCTCCCTCCTTGTCAATTCCCCTAAACCAATTTCATGGTTCAAAGCACTTAGCTCTTCTAATCAATACCTCAATCTTTCATTACACTGACTTAAGTTTTGCTGTGTTTGGCTATTTCAACAATAGATGAAACCCAGATAATGCAAAAGAGGAACATATCAAATGTTACTTCGGGCAGGAGGGGTAGCGAAAGTAGAGACGAGATGCGGGAGGCCCGAGCAAAGTAGGGATGATGATAAGGGGACACCATGGGGATGTTGTCCTTCAGCATCTCCAGGGCTGGTGTGACCACCGATCGGCAGCCACATCATGGTAGGCGTCTATCGTTGTTGAGCTGGAAGATGTCAACACTTGCTGTTGAGTTGCAGATTGAAATGAATTTGAATTTTCTCTTTCTATTAATCTTTTTTAGAATGCTTTCTATTAATCTTGGAGACCATGATTTAGGCTGAAAGAGAGGTGCACAAAACCTGATGGAGGGAGCAATCAGGATTAGCGTTCATGCAGTCTTAACAATAGATGACTTGAAGAATCCCAAATATCCAAAACCTGATGGAGGGAACAATCAGGATTAGCTCGATCCCAGTCACATCTACAGCGTGTGGCCACCGTCGGGCGCTCACATAGAAAAGAGAGAGGCGATGTTGGGGAAGAGCCGAGACACCTCGGCACCATTGACTTTGACGAATCCACAATATCCAAAGTGTCACTGGATGCCCTGTCTCTGATGTGGTGGCAGGGAATCGAGTCCACAACAGCCACCGACAGAATTGGCGGGCTCACAGGAGAGGAATTTTTGGCTAGCAGGGAGGAAAGCATCGGGGCATAAGGTGTCGTAGTCATGCCGAGCAGAGGCGGTGGAGTGTCCGGAGGTCATTGCGAGGAGAAAATGGGCTCAAGCCGGAGAGAGGAGGCAAGGCACTGCATTCTGACGCAATGGTGGTTGTCGGCTGAGCTGAGCGCTAGCCGACAAAGAGGCGCGGTGGTGGCTTTGCAAGAGAGCGAGGTGAGCAACCGGGAGGCGGCGAGCTAGGATGCGGGGCTGCGTTAAGTGAGAGGGAGTGGCAATACTAGGATGCTGGGTAGGGCGAGCGGCAAGGTAGCTAGAGGAGGGGGTCATGTAGGCCCGTAAGGAGGCGTGCACATTACAATCAATTTTGGTGTGTATACTATAGTTCCATAACAACGCACGGGCATTCTGCTAGTATTAAGAATACCAGAAGAAAACCCGCAGCATACAAAGCGTACAGACGGTTTAACGACCAACTATACGGCGGTAATAAACTTTCCGGCCGTATAGTTGGTACCACCACCGCCTCCTCAAATAGTTTCACCCCGTGCAACTGGATCAGGGAGACGACATATACAGAACAACCAGAAATCGCCGAAACCTCACCTTCGGAAGGCATATGAAGGGGGAACTCATCCACTAGGGATCCATCTTCACCGTGCGCAGATTTGGGAGGCTAAGGCATCGATCTTCATCATCAACCGCTGCATCACCACCATCTCCATCCATCCCATCTACATCTTGTCTAGATCTTGTTGTAATTTCCTTACTCGTTGTGGATTTATATATGATAGATTCCATTGTTATTGCCATGATGTTGATTGCCTCCATGTCTGAGTAGATCTTTAGTTCTTGGGGAGATGGAGAAACCCAATTATGAGATTAAAATAAGATAAAGTTTATTATGATATTCATCGCGGTGACCATGTGTTAGATTGTCTTCATTTTGATGTTGGGAGAAGTTGACCTATCAATATTTACCTCCTATGGGGACTTGATGAAGAGAACTACTTAATGGTAGATGGAGGTGTGTTAGCACTTACAGTGACTATAAAGCTGTGTGCACTCCTTACGTATCAACTTGGGAACCGAGGAAACTCACGGAACACTATCCATGCCATGGCATACATCCTACGGGATTAAGTCCCTTAGCGCAGTAATTCGATTGATGTCGATTGCTGACTGCTGTGGTTATGAGGATGATGTGAACAGTGGTTGCTACCTATTTGTCCAAATACGGAGTTCCTCTCACATATACACAGATGAGAATGCTCATGATACTAATTTTTATCTTAGCACTTTATAATGCTAGTTGTGTATGTGCTACTCCCTGAGAACGCCTTTTCCCTATTGCAGTTCCAATCTCTCTTACATACGCGATACTTATTTTCTGTGTTTAGTTGTTTTACTTTACTTATTGTTGCTCTTATACCAAAAACGCAAAAAACCTTTTTACGCAATACTCGCATTTTATCTTTTCACATAGAAGTTTATTTAGCATTTCTATTGTAGTATTTAATTCAAGAGTTATTAGACTTCAGTCTCCTACTCCCTGTGGGATCGATATCTTTATTTCCAAACTAGCTACAAATGATCTGTGCACTTGAAGTCATCACTAGGCACGCCACCCGAGGTCTTTCCCTCTTCCTAAGTCCGTGTCGCCTCCGTTTCTTCCTCAACGCTTCGTCTTACCGTAAAAATTGTCAATATATACTCCTCTCTGTTGATCTAATCTCAGTCGAGTCTTTTTGAGTGAACCTTGTTTTTGCCCCTGTTTTTTTAGATATCTCTCTACACCAATGCCTCTGCCATGTCTTCCGTAGAATCCTTCCAGTGTTCCTCCATGGATGATAATGATGACAAACTTGAGGGCCTTAGCCCCAAGTCGATATGGAAGAGGAACCGGGAGAAGCAGGACTACTCCGGTGATGAAGAGTCTATACACGAGGATGATGGAGATGATGAATATTATGAGGAGGATGGCCACAAGTTCATCACCAGTGATGAGTACAAAGGGAGCATCCACCAAGCTCCAATACCCATCGCTGCAGTGAGGCTGGTGCTGCCTCTAAAGAATACTAGGCAAACTTCTCACATGAGCACTGGTGGAAAAACTCCAAGGCATTATCTTGCTTCAAAAAACCCTATTGCTAATCTTAATCGCAGGGAATGCATGCATGCCCCAACAAAATATCTTCCCGAAGAATGGGATCAATATCTCCCGAAGAAGAGAGGTAGTGGATTGAGCCCCGAGTGGAAGCCTAGCAAGGAGAAACTTGGAGAAAGTCTTTGGGAGGATTTTACAAAATATTTTGAACAATTTCAACATTTTTATGATCTCATGATGATCGTTTTCAGGGACCTTAAGCTCCACCATAGACCTAAAAAGCATAATGTCTATCTATGTATCCCACATTTGCATGGTTGTTAGTTCATATTTCTTTTGGGACAAGTGAATATGCAAAAGTTGATGATGCAATGCTCATATTTTATTATCAACCATAAGCTCATTGATGCATGATCATGATCTAGTCGCTTCTTTGCTCAAGGACGATCAAAGGTTTAAGCTTGGGGGAGTTAATACGTGCATTTTGCATCATCATTTTTAGGACTTATATGTTCTATTTAGAATCATATTTATCATGATCTATCATTATTTATGCATAGTTACATGATTTATGGGACTTTCCTACAAAGTCCCTTCCATTGGTATTTAATTTCTGGGAGACAGAAAACCTCCTTTTCATGTTTAAATCGAATGAAAAATAGCTGATGAGGTTTTCACCTAGAGAAGGACTATGGGCCAAAGAATCAAGCGAGGGGAGCCACAAGGCCCAAAAGAGTTCAGGTGGCGCCACCTGCTAGGCGCGTCACCCATGCTCTTTTGGCCCACGAGCATCGCCTCGGCTCCTCCTTTTTATAGACGCCTCCGTATCGCCAGAAAACCTACGCCATATTTTTCCCACAATATACAGAGGCGGCAGCAGAGGCGAAAGTCCTCTCCGACTCTAGGAGAGGGCATATCATGTTGCATCAGAGCCTCCGGTGATGGTGAAATCGACGCCATCATCATCACCAGTCCTTCTAGGCATAGGGGGATGCCTCTCCATCAACATATCCACCAGCACCATCATCATCACCATCACCATCTCCAAGATCCATCGCATTACACTCATAGTTTGTGATTGATTGAACCCCAAATATTGTTTTAAGGGCTATTTACATGTTTGTGACTGGAATCTTGTCTTTATTTGGTGGAGAGATTATATTTTCATATTGTGTTGTATTCCATATGCTACTGATCCATATCATGTTTGTCACTTGTGAGTATTTCCCCATGTTCCTGAGGGCATAGGATGAATTGGCTATTGAAAGGACATATACTGTCATAATCACATTTGGTGTTCGGTAACAACTAGTAGACCATGTTTTATAGTTTTCTATTGTCTATAGGATGATATATTACAAAGTGAAAAGGACTGCATGTCTCCTGGTGATTCCAGACCAGAGTCTCCGGTCTGCCAAGACCAGAGTCTCCGGTGTGGTCCGGAGTTTCCCCAGGAGTCTCCAGAGGGGGGTTCTGTTTTCCTGCCTGGGTCATTCTATTTGGTGGTCTGGAGCTTGGTCCGGAGGAAGGTCTGGAGTCTCTGGTACGTGGCTCAGACCGGAGTCTCCGGTGCAGAAGGACCGGAGTCTCTGGTCCACTTGGCTCACAAGTGGGTTGGGTCATTCTGTTTGATGGTCCAGAGGCTGGTCCCGAGATTGACCGGAGTCTCCGGTGTGCAGACCGGAGTATCCGGTCTGACTCTTCTCCAACGGTCAGAAAACGGTTCACCGGTGCATAGGGCTATAAATAGAGGACCTTATCCCCTTCCT
The DNA here is from genome assembly GCA_910589775.1 of Avena eriantha. NCBI lineage: Eukaryota > Viridiplantae > Streptophyta > Magnoliopsida > Poales > Poaceae > Avena > Avena eriantha. The sequence goes on from OU342740.1 coordinate 91,778,216, forward strand.
CCCGCTGCTCGTCCACCTCAAGAACACCATGTCCATTTGAGCCACCAAATCAACAAGATCTCTTCACCCAACCATCCAAAGTCTTTGATCTTTGGAGAATCAAAGGAGGAGGCCTTGATCTACAGCTTCACCAAGAGAGATCTTCATTTCCCCCTCATTCACTTGAGGGCCCCTATGCTCTAGTGTTTCATTGGAAACCCTAGGTTTTGATTTGGTTCTTACAAGCTTGTCTTTGATTGTTTGACAGCTTGCTTATATTTGGGAGCCTCCAATTAAGTTGTGGATGTGTGCCCCGAACTCATTGTAAAGGTGTCGGCTTCCACCTCGAAGGTTGCCGTATAGTGGAAGAGGTGAATCAAACCCCTTGGGGTGAGGTTCATCGGAGAACAAGGGAGGACTCTCGTGGCGTTGGTGGTTTGATACCACCCCCTCTCGAAACGTAGACGTACTTCCCCTCAAAAGGAATGAACTACGGGAAACAAATCCTTGTGTCTCCGAGCACTCCACTTTGGTTACTTCTATCCTTTACCGCACTTTGCTTATATAGTTCTTGCTTGGTTCTTGTACTAGGTTGACATATAGGTAAATTCACCATAGTTGCATAATCTAGAGAATTTACCTTTTCATGTCAAACCCTAAATTGAAAATGAGTAAAATTTGGAGTAGCACCTATTCACCCCCCTCTAGGTGCCCATACGATCCCTTCAATTGGTATCAGAGCCTCGGCTCTTTATTCGGGCTTAACCGCCTAAGAGATTATGGGTAACCAGAGGAGGGAGAAAGTCAGGCTAGCCATTTGGTGACCATGGTAGATCTCAAGAAGTTGGAAACAAGCTTGAGCTCTACCTTGGGCAACGAAATCCAACAGTTGCGTCAACTTGTTGAGCAACTTGTTAGGGACAAGAAAACCTCACCTCCTCCCTCTCCAGAGGAAACACCACCAAACCCAAAGGCTAATGCTCCGGCTAAGCCTTTGGAAGAAGTGGTGGGGGATGAACATAATTCCACTAACTCCACCACCAAAAAGGGTGATGGGAAGGAAGAGTTCCATATGGTTCCTGGATGGTACTCTCCCGACCCTCCTATCCCTCATCCACCTATAAATAATAGAGGAGACCCACCTAAGTTAGCTGCACATACTTTTGCTCAATGGCAAGTGTTAATGAAATCTTATGTGCACAGCTCTTGCATTGATTTGTGGAATATTATTGAAGAAGGACTCAAAATTGAGGATCCAACCAACTTGACAAGAAGAGAAGTGGTCAATAGAAAACTCAATGCGACTGCCTTGCACATGATCCAACTTGGAGTGGGGCCAAAGGACTTTCCCCACATTGAGCACTACAACACCGCCAAGGAAGCTTGGGATGCTCTCATTGACTTGTTTGTTGGCAATGAGAGTATGAGAAGAAATAGATATGATGCCTTAAGAAATGAGGCCGAAGGGTTCTTCATGAAGGATGGTGAGGATCATGAAGACATGTATCAAAGACTCAAATCCACAGCCACCACCTTCAGGAATGTTGGTGCCTCTCACATTGATGATGCGTGGATCAAGAGGAAGTATGTGAGTGCACTCATGCCTTTTGAGCCTACTGACTTGAAGAGTCTCCAAGGAAGACACAACTACAATCTCATGATCTCCAATGAAGTGATGCAAGAGATGGCCGCCTTCAAGGTTGCTGCCAAGAATACCAAAGGCGCCCGTGCTCGTGCCATTGGAATGAGTAGCGGTGTCAATATTGCCTTAAAGGCAAAGGTTGTGGAGTATGATGAAGATGAAGGAAGCGATGAGGAACCCTCAATGAGTCACCCCGAAGATGTCAAGCTTGCTCATGGGGAATACATGGCCTTCTATGCAATAAACTTTTGGAAAGATCCCGCCAAGGCCAAGATGGAAATGCAACGAAGAAGCAACCCTAATGGGAGGAGAGACAATGGGTCAAAGTTGAGAACTTGTTTCAATTGAGGTGACCGCTATCACTTCGTTGCGGCTTGTCCCTATGAGAAAAGAGAAGACCATGGGGGTAACCTTGTGTTGAAGAAGACCTCCAAAGCTCCCTACAAGAAACCCTTCATCAAAAGGAACCCAACCAACAAGAAGCCGGGAGAAATTGTCTTGATCACACATGAAGAGTACTCCTCCGATGAGGATGATGAAGATGAAGAAGAGAATACATCAAGTGGTGTGGCGGCTCTTGCCACTACCTCTACCCCGTCATTCTCCCTCTTTGACTCTCCAAATGAGAATATCTCCAATAAGAACGTCACTTGCCCGATGGCAAGAGAAACGGAGGTATTATCATCAACACACTCCACCTCCCTAATCAATGATGATGATTTTGATGATGAGCTGTCTCTTGAGGTCAAAAAGGAATTAGTTGCTTTTGATGTGTTCATGAACAACTTGCAAGGGGAACACAAGAAACATGTTGTGGACCTCTTAAATCAACTTGCACACACACAATAACTTCTAGATGAGAGATTTCAATTAGGGAGAGAGCACATGATTGAGGTAGAAGCTCTAAATAATGCCTTAGAAGAAGAACAAGAAACTAGATTATCTCTTGAATCTAAATTAGAGGGACTTGATGATGCAAATGATCTCATTATTAATAAACTCATCAAGGAACATGATCATGCTATTGCTAAATACAAAAAGGCTAAAAAGGATAAGATTGAGTTTGATGTTGTTCATAAAAACTTGTCGAGGACTTTAGGACACTTGACAAGGCTCACAAGGCCTTGGAAAGTGAACTCTTGTCTCTCATAAAGTCTCGTGAAAAGTTTCAAACTCAATTGATTAATACTCACTCACCTAGTACATTCATTCCTTCTAGTTGTACAAATACTCTTGAAGAACATGCTAGGTTGAAGGGGGAGCTAGCTAAGACCTACTTTCCCAAAGGAAACAAGTCTATTGATGACCTCTTAAACAAGCAAAGGTCCAATGGTGAAAACTGGGGCATTGGCTTTGTCTCTAAAGACAAGAAGAAAAAGAACAACAACAAGAAGAAGGCCAAAACCGCCTAAGAAAAGAACAAGGTCATTGTGGGAAGTAAGACCCCAAGTGGCAAAACTATGTCTCATGATGATTTTGCGGGTAGTGCTAACCCTCACTATGTCTTAATGTGTGATTATTATGTTGATGTGTATGCACAATATGTTGGCCCATTTGATGGTTATATTTCATGGTCTATTTGGGTTCCCAAGACCCTTGTTGCTAACAAAAGAGGACCCATTGAAAGATGGGTACTTAAAAACTAGTTTGATCTTTTGTAGACCTATGCTTCCGGAGGGTCAAAATGGGTGCTTGATAGTGGATGCACAAGTCATATGACCGGAAGCGCGTCTGGTGTCAAGGTGTTGAGACCAAATGTTGATCAGATATCTGTGACATATGTCGACAAATCGAAGTCTAAGGTAATGGGTTTCGGTAAAGTTGTGGTTGCACACAATATCACTCTCGTGGACGTCATGCTTGTTGAGACCCTTGGCTATAATTTACTTTCAGTCCGTGCTCTTGGAAAGATGGTTTTGCCGTCTTCATTGATAATGATATTGTGATCCTCATGTGGAGCAAGTCTCTACAAGTGTGATGTGCCTATTCAGAAAGGCAGATGTGGGTTGGCTATGGCATCGCCGTCTAGCCCATGTCAACATGAGAACTTTGCAAAGCCTCCACAAGGATGGTCATATTGTTGTACTAAAAGAAAATGTTTGCTTTGCCAAAGATCGTATTTGCAGGACATGTGTTGAAGGAAAGATGCATGATTCTCACCACAAGCCAAAGAACTACATCAAGTCCAAGAGGATATTTGAGCTCCTTCATGTGGATCTCTTTGGTCCTCTGTCTCATGCGAGTCTTGGTGGGAAGAAATATTGTTTAGTGATTGTTGATGACTACTCAAGATACACTTTGGTATATTTCTTCAAGTTAAAAAGTGAGACCCAAGAGAACTTCATCGACTTCATCAACATGGCTCAACGTCAACACAATGTCCCACTGTTAACAATAAGAAGTGACAATGGTACCGAGTTCAAGAACTACACATTAAATGGATTTCTTAGTGATGAGGGAATAAAACATCAATATTCCGGTGCATATACCCCTCACCAAAATGGTGTAGCTGAGAGGAAGAACCGGACTCTTATTGACATGGCAAGGACTATGTTGGCTGAATTTAAATCTCCATGCAATTTTTGGGCTGAAGCTATCTCCACCGCATGCCATGCATCAAACCGTCTCTATCTACGCAAAGAATTGATCAAGACTCCATATGAAATCCTTACCGGTAACAAGCCTAATGTTTCTTACTTCCGGGTATTCGGTTGTAAGTGCTTCTATCGCATTAAGGGCATTCATTTATCCAAGTTTGATTCCAAAGCTTTAGATGGTATTTTTGTTGGTTATGGTCTCGAATCCCACACTTATAGAATCTATGACAAGCCCTCAGGAATTGTCATAGAATCTTGTAGTGTGGTGTTTGAAGAATATGATGGTCCCCAAGCGGGGCATGTTGACGTTTGTGATGTAGATGATGAAATGCCTCAGGATGCCATAGGAAGAATGGGTGCGGGTTTCATCCACCCTGTTGAGGAACCCCTTATGGCGGATCAAGAAGAACTATGCTCTACTCAAGTGGAGCCCTCATCTTCACAACTTCAACAAGCTACTGTCGAGGAGGACATTGAGCCATGCCAAAGACAAGTTATGGACCCTCAACCTGCTGATCAAGAAGAAACCTCTAGCCAGGAGATACTTGAATCTCCATTTGCTAGAATGTCCAGTGGTGCGAAGGCTATTACACAAGGAAGATCTATAGAAACCGCCTTAAGGAAAGCTCAATGCCTGTCTAGGAGTATGATTGATCAAGACCAAGGTCAATCTTTGCCTCTTACAGAAGAGAATAATTCCAATGATGATCAAGGTCAAGTTGATGGTCAAGACGAGGACCAAAATGATGAAGTGATCCCCCCAAGAAACAACAAGGAGATCGAAACTCGTTGCCAAGGTAGAATGGATAGAATATTGGAACTAAGAGACCAAACTCTTGAGAATGTGGTAGGAGATCTAAGAAGAGGGATATCTGCTCGAGCACAACTGAAGAACTTTGGTCAGCACCAAGCACACATTTCCATGGTGGAACCAAAGAAAGTATGGGAAGCTCTTGAAGATTTGGATTGGTTGGATGCAATGCACAAAGAGCTCAACAACTTTGAAAGAAACAAAGTATGGAAGTTAGTGGAAAAGCCAAAAGATTGCTGCAATGTTATAGGCACCAAGTGGATTTTCAAGAACAAGAAAGATGAGATGGAACTGTGATAAGGAACAAGTCTAGATTGGTTGCACAAGGGTTCTCTTAAATTGAAGGCATTGATTATGGAGAGACTTATGCACCCGTGGCTCTCCTTGAGTCCATCCGTATCCTTCTTGCTTATGCGGCACATCATAAATTTAAACTACAACAAATGGATGTAGAAAGTGCATTTCTTAATGGTCCATTGCATGAGTTGGTATATGTGAAACAACCCCCGGGGTTTGAGCACCCCAACTTTCCAAACCACGTCTACAAACTCGATAAGGCACTCAATGGGCTTGATACATTGCAAATGTATCTATAATTTTTGATGTTCCATGCTTGGTTTTATCCACTTTCTTGTGTTTTGTTCCAACTTTGGAGTACTTTTCATATGATTTCTTGGACTAATATATTAACAAGAGACACAGTGCCAGCTGCCTGTTTTCTGCTGTTTTTGGTTCTAGGAAAGTCAGAAAATGAATATTCTCGGAATTGGACGGGACAAAAGCCAAAGTGCCTATTTTTCCGGAAGTGATCAAGTGCCAGAATACGAGACGGAGAGGGGCTAGAGGGCGGCCACACCACCTGGCTGCGTGGGCAGGCCTGGCCCGCGCCAGGGGGTGGTGTAGCTAGCCCAGGCACCCCCTCGACCTCCCCTTCCGACTATAAGATGCCCTCGGGATGAAAACCCTAAGTACCCGGTCAAATATCCACGAAAGAGACGGTAGCCGCCGTCATCTCCATCCCTAGATCGGGAGGGATCTGAAGCTCTTCCTGGCACCCTGCCAGAGAGGGGAATTCACCCTGGAGGCCTTCTTCATCACCATGCAAGCCTCTGGTGTTCATCCTTGGACTACGGATCCATGTAGTAGCTAGATGGCTGGTTTCTCCTCCTTTGTGCTTTCATGTTTAGATCTTGTGAGCTCCGTTCATGATCAAGATCATCTTTTGTAATCCATACATGTTGTGTTTGCGGGGATCCGATGGATATTGAGATGCTATTTCAGATTGATTATTGATTCTATCATGTCTTTGTTATTTGAGATCTTGCATGCTTTTCGTTGTTAGTAGCTATCTTGGCCAAGTAGATGCTAGCAACTCCAAGAGTTAGTATTTATGCTCGATAGTGGGTTCATGCCTCTGGTAATCTGGGGAAGTGACAGAAATCTCTAAGGTACTAGATGTGCTGTTGCTACTAGGGAGAAAACAACAATCCTTTGTGCATAGAACAATCGTATTGTTTACTTTACACGCAGTTTGTAAAGCAATAATCTGTTGCTTGCAACTTAATACTGGAGGGGGTTCGGATGATAAACTGAAGGTGGATTATTAGTCATAGATGCAGTTGGATGGCGGTCTATGTATTATGTTGTAATGTCCAATCAAGTCTCAGAGGAGTCAAGATGATTAGTATATGCATGTATTGCTTTCCCGGTGTTTGTCAATTGCCCCGCTGTAATTTGTTCACCCAGCATGTTATCTATCTAAGGAGAGCCACCTCTAGTGAACTATGGATCCCGGTCCTTTTTCTTTACATACAATCTACAATCTTTTACTGTTTTGTGTTTACTTTCTGCAAACTTTTACTTCTTTCCATTCGATACGTTTAATCCTTTGTTTTCCGCAAAACACGGTGAGATTGACAACCTCATCGCAAGTTAGGGACAAAGTTATGTAGTTGTGTTGTGTAGGTCTCCACGTTGCTACTAGCACCGGTAGTGCGCCCTGCCAAAGCTCAGCTAGTAACACCTTTGGGGTGTTTCCTTGCTCCTACTGGTTCGATTAAACCTTTTTTTCATTACTGAGGGAAACTTGTTGCTGTGCTCATCATACCTTCCTCTTGGGGTTCCCAACGAGCTCTACATCAACCACGCACCAGCACTTTTCTGGGCGCCATACACAGAGCCATCAAGCATTTTTCTGGCGTCGTTGCTGGGGAGTCAAGGACATCTTCACAAGGATTGAACTATTCTTCAAGGAACCTATTGGATTGAGCTGCTGGGGGTACCTTTATGACCATCACTTTGGGTGCTGCAACAAAACTATTGGACAATATGATGGTTAATTATTCTGAATGGCATACCGAGAGAGCTCCACAAGGTAAGAAGGTAAATTCTGTTGAGGAAACCTCCTCATTGAGTGATAAGATTGATATTATTATGTCTATGCTTGTTAATGGGAAATCCCATATTGATCCAAATAATGTTCCTTTAGCCTCTTTGGTTGCTCAAGAAGAGCAAGTCGATGTGAACTTCATAAGAAATAACAATTCTGGCAACAATGCTTATGGTAATAATGCTTATAGGAACAATTTTGGTAACAACAATTATAAGCCATATCCTCCCAACAATGGTAATGCTTTTGGAAATTCTTACAACAGTAATAAGAGTGCTCCCTCTGAACTTGAAGTTATGCTTAAAGAGTTTATTAGTTAACAAACTTCTTTCAATAAAACTATTGAGGAAAAACTCTCTAATGTTGTAAGAAATATAGCATCTTTGGCTGAAGCTCAATCTTCTTTGAATAAAATGGCTGCTAAACCTGAAACTAATGATAATCCCTTTGCATCTACTAATGCTATACAAGTAAGAATTGATGAAAATGTTAGACTATTAGCTGAATTACATACTAAGTGGGAAAGAGAAGATGAAATTGCTAGAAACATTAGAGTTTCTACTATTACCACCACTAGTGTTGAGGCTAGTAATAGTTCAACAACTTTAGATGATAAATTTGATTTTGATCTTGATGGTTGCAATATCTCTAAAGTTATTAAGTTTCTACAAAAGCTTGCTAAAATTCCAAATGCTACTGCTATGAACATGGCTTTTACAAAACACATTACTGATGGTCTCATAAAGATTAAAGAAGAAAAGATGAAACATAAAGCCTCTATTCTTATAAAACAAGAAGATGGTTGTGAACCCATCATTAATATGAAAGTGAATGACTTTGATTTCAAAGCTTTGTGTGATCTTGATAGTAGTGTTTCTATTATGCCTACAAGGATTTATGATATGCTTGATTTGCCTCCTCTTGAAGATTGTTATTTGAATGTCCCACTTGCTGATAATGCTAAAAATAAACTCATGGGGAGTCTCAATGATGTTCTTATTCTGTTTAACGATTCCTATGTCCCTGTTGATTTCTATGTTTTGGATGTTGAATACAATGCTTCTTGTCCTATTACTTTGGGAAGACCTTTTCTTAGAACTGTTGGTGCCATCATTGATATGAAAGAAGGCACCATTAAATATCAACTCCCACTTAAGAAAGGTATAGAACACTTCCCCAAAAAGAGAGAAAAGATTTCTTTTGCTTCTCCTATGAAAACAAAATTTGGTCTTAATGCTTCTTCATTTGAGAACACTTGATTCTTTCTTTGCTTCTTATGCCTAACTTAAAGGCGTTAAAGAAAAGTACTTGTTGGGAGATAACCCAAGAGTTTTAGTTGAGTCTTGGAAGTTATTATCTCTGTAATAACCTCTCCTTATCCTTTTTATTTGCTTTTTTTGCCAAGAGTAACCTCTAATGAGAGTGAAGTAATGATTGGGAAAGTTGCTGTCCCGAAACAGATTTCTGTGCTTCACCGTAAAAATTCCTGAGAGTGCTCTGTACGTTCTATTGAGCTATAATTTTTTGTGCTTCTGCCCCAGGTTGTTATCTAACTTGCGTTAGTTCAACACTTCTTGATTTGAGCAATAGTACGTCTTCGAAAAAATTCTTCTTTACCTGCTGGTCTGTTTTGACAGATTTCTGCCATTTTTCAGCATTTGCTTCTTGTTAGTTCCTTCTTGAGTTCCTTTGGGGAATTGAGCTTTTTGAGGGAAGTGCTACAGTAGCTAGTGTTCTAATGGAAGTTTATTTGGTGTTAGAACTGAACCTTGAGACTTATTTTTCTTAAGTGCACTAATGTTGCTAATGAGATTGTGTGAAGTTTTGTATGGAGGAAAATTTTCAGGTGTATGGAAGGAATGAGTAATGACATGAAGGATGGAATAAAGCTCAATCTTGGGGATGCCACGCGTGTCACTCCAATAAATATTGAAGAAGTACAAGCGTCAAAGCTTGGGGATGCCCAAGGCATCCCCTTCTTCATCAATAAAAATTCCAGGTTTCTTCCAAACGCTTCATTTTTATTGTTTCATGCACAGTTGTGTTTTTCTTGGAGCGTCTTCTTTTTGTTTTCGTTTTGGTTTTTAGTTTTCTTAGTTTGCTTAGTTTTCTGAATAAGTTGGTTGGACCCCCACTTTCATGCATTGGTTTGCAAATAGTTTGGTTTGGTTTGGAAAAGAGTAGGAAAACTCATGCTTATGTGGTAAAAAGAGCTCGTTTTTGACTGTGGCTATGCTTTGTCATGCCATGCTTGATATTGTTTTGTCTTTATGCTTAGTTTTATTTTCTTTAGCATGGCTTGTTATAAATAATTGAGATTGCTTAATGTGCCTTGGATGAATCATGCGTTGTTTTAGCATATTAAAGCATAGTATAGTGGTATTCTCCTTTGATGCTTTATTTGGGTTGACTTGGCACATGCTCACACCATGTTATGACTATCCAGAGTCACCATAGCCTTTATGATCCTTTAGTTTTCAACTTGTAGTATCACTTTATGCATTGATCAATGATGTTTTGTCGCTCTGCATGATTATGGCCATTATTGCTCTCTTAGTTTGTCGCTCCCAGTCTTTTGCTAGCCTCCACAACAAAGTATGAGTTCCACTCATGCATCCAACTCCCTAAACCAAGTTTTTCCAAAGAGTCCACCATACCTACCTACTAGCTTATGCTATTCAAAGTATATTCATGCTTTTGTTTACCATCCACTTGTTATGAAAAAACTAGTGATTAAAGCTCTCACGAACTTGATGGCACACTTTACTTTTTGCCTCTAATAAACTTGAACCATTGGGTCCTTCTTTGTTGTGTATATGCTTGTGCTTTATAAGTTGAAATTAGCAAAACCATGTTTCATGGGGAACGCTTTGAACATTGCACTTGTACTTTGTACCCCGTTGATATCATGTTCTTTTGCTTACGGATCCCGGCGGTGTGAAATAAAAGTGGAACTTGTAAGATCATGGAGTTTGTATGTGTGTTAGAGAAATGCCTGGGCCGCTATCCTAAGCCATGCCTAATCATGGTGGAAAGTTGCAGCATCACCATAATGAGCACTCTATGAAGCATCCTCAATAAAAACCTATGCAAATAGCAAATAAAAAGATCGCTGAGATGCTCATTGTCTGCTTGCCTTGTCATTATGGGAAAGCTCCCGTATCATGTGCAAGGGGTACCCCGTTGGAGGTTCTTAATGATACACATATACTTACAATGACAAGAGCTTACTCGTGACTGAAGTTGAGTAGCATGAGGATCGGTCTTCGTAAGTAAGGGGCATGAGATTTCGGTTTATAACTTGTCAAGCATATCCTCTTAGTTGTGTCACTTTAACCTTAATCACCTTCAAGATGCTTATGATAGGGGCAATGAGAGCTGAAAGCTATAAGTACCATAATTTTTGGAACCTCTTTATGAGACTTGTATCCCTACTTCCTTTTACAAAGGCCTTTCTTCCACCATTATATTGAGTCTCCACCTTCTATCTTTATGCACCTACTTTGAGAGCATAGTGGCCATTCTTAGTTCTATGTGCATTGTCCCAAGACTAGTTGATTGATGCATAACTTGTTATTGCTTGTTTGAAACTATTGTATCTAGTCACTCTTATGAACTTTTTAGGTGTCCTATGCATTTATATTTGCTACTCTATAGAGGGACAAGCTGAATACTATTATGCTATGTTTTCTTTATGTGAAACAAACAAATGTCTTCCAAAGCATTGTTATTCATGAATCTTTTGTTTGTGCCTTTTCATGTTGCATTGTAGTTTCTTTGCTTATTGCTAGAACTTTGTCTTTCATGTTATCATTGAAGTACTATGATCGTAACTTTGAATGTTTTGCAAATACTTTGATCAAGTCTTTGTTGGTGCATGTCACCTCAAATTTTTTTATTTTTTTATCACTTACCTACTCGAGGATGAGCATGAGTTAAGCTTGGGGATGTTGATACATTGCAAATGTATCTATAATTTTTGATGTTCCATGCTTGGTTTTATCCACTTTCTTGTGTTTTGTTCCAACTTTGGAGTACTTTTCATATGATTTCTTGGACTAACCTATTAACAAGAGACATAGTGCCAGCTGCCTGTTTTCTGCTGTTTTTGGTTCCAGGAAAGTCAGAAAATGAATATTCTCGGAATTGGACGGGACAAAAGCCAAAGTGCCTATTTTTCCGAAATTGATCAAGTGCCAGAATACGAGACGGAGAGGGGCCAGAGGGCGGCCAGACCACCTCGCCACGCGGCCAGGCCTGGCCCACACCAGGGGATGGTGTGGCCAGCCCAGGCACTCCCTCGGCCTCCCTTCCGACTATAAGATGCCCTTGGGATGAAAACCCTAAGTACCCGATCAAAAATCCCAGAAAGAGTCTATAGCCGCCGTCATCTCCATCCCTAGATTGGGAGGGATCTGAAGCTCTTCCTGGCACACTGCCGGAGAGGGGAATTCACCCTGGAGGCCTTCTTCATCACCATGCAAGCCTCCGGTGTGATGCGTGAGTAGTTCATCCTTGGACTACGGATCCATGTAGTAGCTAGATGGCTGGTTTCTCCTCCTTTGTGCTTTCATGTTTAGATCTTGTGAGCTCCGTTCATGATCAAGATCATCTTTTGTAACCCATACATGTTGTGTTTGCGGGGATCCGATAGATATTGAGATGCTATTTTAGATTGATTATTGATTCTATTTTGTCTTTGTTATTTGAGATCTTGCATGCTTTCGGTTGTTAGTAGCTCTCTTGGCCAAGTAGATGCTAGCAACTCCAAGAGTTAGTATTTATGCTCGATAGTGGGTTCATGCCTCTGTTAATCTGGGGAAGTGACAGAAATCTCTAAGGTACTAGATATGCTGTTGCTACTAGGGAGAAAACAACAATCCTTTGTTCATAGAACAATCGTATTGTTTACTTTACACGCAGTTCATATAGCAATAATCTATTGCTTGCAACTTAATACTGGAGGGGGTTCAGATGATAAACTGAAGGTGGATTATTAGTCATAGATGCAGTTGGATGGCGGTCTATGTATTATGTTGTAATGTCCAATCAAGTCTCAGAGGAGTCAAGATGATTAGTATATGCATGTATTGCTTTCTCGGTGTTTGTCAATTGCCCCGCTGTAATTTGTTCACCCAGCATATTATCTATCTAAGGAGAGCCACCTCTAGTGAACTATGGATCCCGGTCCTTTTTCTTTACATACAATCTACAATCTTTTACTATTTTGTGTTTACTTTCTGCAAACTTTTACTTCTTTCCATTCGATACGTTTAATCCTTTGTTTTCCGCAAAACACGGTGAGATTGACAACCTCATCACAAGTTGGGGACAAAGTTCTGTGGTTGTGTTGTGCAGGTCTCCACGTTGCTACTAGCACCCGTAGTGCACCCTGCCAAAGCTCAGCTAGTAACACCTTTGGGGTGTTTCCTTGCTCCTACTGGTTCGATTAAACCTTGGTTTCATTACTGAGGGAAACTTGCTACTGTGCTCATCATACCTTCCTCTTGGGGTTCCCAACGAGCTCTACATCAACCACGCACCAGCACTTTTCTGGCCGCCATACACAGAGCCATCAGGGCTCAAGCAAGCCCCATGCACGTGGTATGAGCACCTTAAAGAGTTGTTGTTAGATCGTGGATTTGAGGTTGGGGAAATCGATCCCACTCTTTTTACTAAGAAGGTCAATGGGGAACTTTTTGTATGCCAAATTTATGTAGATGATATTATCTTTGGCTCATCTAACAAAGCTTTTAATGATGAATTCTCAAAGCTTATGACTGGCAGATTGAGGATGTCTATGATGGGAGAATTAAGAGTATTTCTTGGTTTTGAGATCAAGCAAGTGAGAGGAGGAACATTCTTAAACCAATCCAAGTATACTCAAGATATGCTCAAAAGATTCAACATGAAAGACCTAAATGGAGCTCCCACTCCCATGGCAACAAAGACTCATCTTGAACTAAACCCAAATGGTAAAGATGTGGATCAAAAGGTATACCAATCCATGATTGGCTCTTTGCTTTACCTTTGTGCATGTAGACCCGATATTGTGAGTGTGTGCAAGATATCAAGCGGATCCTAAAGAAAGCCATTTGATGACAGTCAAGAGAATCTTTCGATATTTGGTTCATACCTCAAACTGTGGTATTTGGTATCCTAGGGGCTGGTGACAAGCATGATAGAAAATCGACCTCTGGGCTTGCCAATTCCTTGGGAGGTCCTTGGTGTGTTGGTCTTCTAAGAAGCAAAACTGTATATCTCTTTCCACCGCCGAAGCCGAGTATGTGGCTGCTGCTAGTGCTTGTACACAATTGCTATGGATGAAGCAAACTTTAAAGGAATATGGTGTCCATTGTGACAAAGTGTCTCTTCTACGTGACAATGAAAGTGCTATCAAGATTGCATATAACCCAGTGGACCATATAAGAACAAAACATATTGAGATTCGTCACCACTTCATTAGAGATCATGTTGCCCGAGGTGATATTGAGCTATCATATGTGTCAACCAAAGACCAACTTACCGACATTTGCACAAAGCCACTGGATGAAGCAAGGTTTTGTTATTTGAGGGATGAACTAAATATCGTGGATTCTAGGAGCTTGACTTGATTACCTTGCATACACACCTATGTCTTGACCCATATTTGGTGTAGGTGCAGGCATGGAGATAGGGGGAGTGCGGTTCTAACTCATTGGACTATCCCTCCCCCAATAATGCCAACATTAAGAAATTCAATCCTCTTAGTATCATTTAGGTATATGTGAGCATCAATGATGAGTAGTGGCTATGGACCCAAGGATAATTCTTCGCGGTTTCATGCCACAAACTCCTACATGGTGGCTTCGGCCACCACCCTCTTCTCATTTGATATGTTGGTTCTTAGTTCGAGTTTATTTGGCGCATTAATGAACATTTGAATTGATTTCTGTGGTTTTTCTTGACTTTTCACATTATGACATCTTAACCCAAGCCTACTCTCTGTCCTAAAAACTATCTCTATCTAATATATGTCCCCATACACATATCTTGGAGTTTTTGGTCGAGGAGGACCGGAGTATCCGGTGTGGGCCGGAGTCCCGGTCCGGACGGTTTTTGTCCACTTAAGGGGAGGACGGGGTGAAATAAAACAGCAGTTTCATTCATCCACCCTCGTCCCCCCCTCTCTACCCCGTTGCCTCCTCTTCCAAATTTTCTCCCCGGAGGTCAAGAAGCCCCTGGGATCCGCCGTGCCGCCGACCAATCATCTCCTTTCCACCATTGGGTGATTCCCACCGGTGGAATCCATCCCATGGACAGATCTGGTACCTCTCCTCCTTTTTCTTCATCTAGGGTTCTTCCCTTGCTATGTTTTTGACGATTGGTACTAGTTTTGGTCACGGGAATCCCTTGTTTGCGTGCACTTGAGTACTTTACCCTTGTTACCCTGCCCGATCTATTGGATTCAACAGCATTGGAGCATTCCTGATATTCCCCCGAGTCTCCAGACCGGAGACTCTGGCCCATGGGCCGGAGACTCTGGTCTGAGCCGGAGACTCTGGTGTGGACCATGGAGACTCCGATGTGGTTTGAATCTGACATATTTTGCAAGTCTCAAGGGTCATGTACTGCCTCCTTGGGACATATATACTTACCTCCATGCTATCTCCCTCGCTGCTTTTCACAGGTTCTGTCTCTTGTCGTCCTCCTCGCACTAAGGCCAAGATGAAGAGAGGGGATCCTCACTTTTATGAGTCTGAGGGTCAGTACATTGTGCCCCCATCCAACCGTAGACAGCAGGCCCGTGACCGTAGACAGCAGGCCCGTGATGCAGCCTATATGCGGCGGGAGCAGGACAGGGTTGAGGAAGAGAACTGTGCTAAGATGGAAAAATACGACAACCTTCAGTCTTTGGCCCGCATGTCTAAGCAGGAGTACCGTGAGATGCGGAAGATTGATATCTATGCCTTGCCTTGCACCAGTGATGACCCATGCTATTGGAGGAAGGAGCAAGCTTCCTTCATGAAAGACATTTACAGCATGCTCAAGAGATCCCCCGTGTGCCCCCAGAAGTACTTGAGTGTTGAGCAGATGAGGAAGAGCTCCTATTTATCTGATGCACTATGGATTAGTGAGAAGTTGGGGCTGTTCAACTTGATGGATCTCCGTGAAGACTACGACATCACCCTTGTGCATCAGTTCTATGCCACAGTTTCGTTTGGGACTGACCAAGCCAGGACTATGACTTGGATGACTGGCAACCACCGCTGCTCTGCTACTTCTTATGACTTTGCTGAGGCCATATTCGAGACATTCCAGGGGTATCTACTCATGTTGGAGTTCTCATGCACTCAGCAGCTCTTGGGGTGAAGAAGAACAAGCTTGCCCCTTTATATGGTAGTGAGGGTTTTGTGGGAGGGTCCAAGGGACTCAAGCCTCTCTACAATCTGATGTTGAGGATCTTTCGCCAGACCATTTCCCCTAGTGCTGGGAATGATGATGCCATCAAGTGTGGTTTGGTCAACTTGTTGTATCACACCCACAAGATTTACATGGCTGGCCCCGATGCAGATGCTGATCCTATTGATGTGATGGATTACATATTTGAGGAGATGTATCATGCCATCTTATACAAGAAGGCCCCTCCATATGTACCCCTGGTCATGAGACTCATCAACACTCAACAACATGGTTCTCCGCTTGCTATGCCTCCCAACCTTACCGAGCTCACTCTCGTATCTCTGCAGCAGAAAGGGGAAATGAGGGCTCCCCCTAGACGCTCTCATGCACATGTGGAGGAGGAAATCTCAGAGACCGAAAGGGCTCCCTCTCCTCCTAGGGCTCGGAGGAAGAATGGTTCCAATGCACCTCTTCCTCCCATGACACGTGACTATGTACATGAGAGGGTCAAGAAGGCCTCATTCTGGGAGAGGACCCTGTGTTGCATGAATGTGGACATCCGCAAGCAACAGCATGATTCCTACAAGAGCAATCGTCGCATCGAGAAGCTACTCAAGGAGATCAAGGCTCAGGGTGAAGCGTATGATGAGGAAGGTGAGGCTGAGTACACTGACGAGCATGGCGCTCATCCATCCACCGAGTCAGATCACACTCTTTCGTTTGGGGCATGGAATGCCCATCAGGACAACTTGGTGGATTGGAAGACCTTTTCTGATGTCACTTCTGGATTTGGGTACCAAGGTACCTCCTCTTCTCGCCCTCACGGCAAAGGACCTGCAGCTCCAGATGGTGATGAGGACTATGATGATGATGAGGATCAGGATATGGATGAGGCGGACGAGGAGGATGATGATGACGAGGACTACTGATCTGTTGGGGCGCTAGCTTAGGTCTTTTCCCTTTTTTGGTGTCTCGATGCCAAAGGGGGAGAAGACATTTGTCATCGGGATTTGCATGGGACTAGGCTTTGATTCTTGTTTGCTATCTCGAATTTTCGTACTTGTTTGCTATCTCGATTTTCGTACTTTCGTATCTATGTGCCTTATGTTTGTGCGAGACACTATTTGCTATTTGTGTATGACTCTGTGGGTGCTCCTACATGCATGTTTGTAACTCGTGTGAGATCTATGTGCTTTATCCATGTTCAGGCTACTATGCCTACTTTCCTTGTTTATCCTAGTGCACATAGCCAAGGGGAGCATGTCCATACTCTGTCTTAAGTTATTGCAAACCTTTTCCATGCTAAATCACTAGTTGTCATCAAACACCAAAAAGGGGGAGATTGAAAGGACATATACTGTCATAATCACTTTTGGTGTTCGGTAACAACTAGTAGACCCTGTTTTACAGTTTGCTATTGTCTACAGGTTGATATATTACAAAGTGAAAAGGACTGCATGTCTCCTGGGGATTCTAGACTAGAGTCTCCGGTCTGTCAAGACCGGAGTCTCCGGTGTGGTCCGGAGTTTCCCTAGGAGTCTCCGGAGGGGGGTTCTGTTTTCCTGCAAGGGTCATTCTGTTTGGTGGTCCGAAGCTTTGTCCGGAGGAAGGTACGGAGTCTCCGGTCCTTGGCTCAGCCCGGAGTCTCCGGTCCACTTGGCTCACAAGTGGGCTGGGTCATTCTGTTTGATGGTCCGGAGGCTGGTCCGGAGATTGACCGAAGTCTCCGGTGTATACCGGAGTCTTCGGTGTGCAGACTGGAGTCTCCAGTCTGACTCTTCTCCAACGGTCAGAAAACGGTTCACTGGTGCATAGGGCTATAAATAGAGGACATTATCCCCTTCCTCCTGCTGCTCGTCCACCTCAAGAACACCATGTCCATTTGAGCCACCAAATCAACAAGATCTCTTCATCCAACCATCAAAAGTCTTTGATCTTTGGAGAATCGAAGGAGGAGGCCTTGATCTATAGCTTCACCAAGAGAGATCTTCATTTCCCCCTCATTCACTTGAGGGCCCCCATGCTCTAGTGTTTCATTTGAAACCCTAGATTTTGATTTGGTTCTTACAAGATTGTCTTTGATTGTTTGACAGCTTGCTTGTATTTGGGAGCCTCGAATTAAGTTGTGGATGTGTTCCTTGAACTCGTTGTAAAGGTGCCGGCTTCCACCTCGAAGGTTGCTGTATAGTGTAAGAGGTGAATTAAACCCCTTCGGGTGAGGTTCATCGGAGAACAAGGGAGGCGTCTCGTAGCGTTGGTGGTTTGATACCACCCCCTCTCCAAACGTAGACGTACTTCCCCTAAAAAGGAAGGAACTACTGGAAACAAATCCTTGTGTCTCCGAGCGCTCCACTTTGGTTACTTCTATCCTTTACCGCACTTTGCTTATATAGTTCTTGCTTGGTTCTTGTATTAGGTTGACATATAGGTAAATTCACCATAGTTGCCTAATCTAGAGAATTTACCTTTTCGTGTCAAACCCTAAATTGAAAAAGAGTAAAATTTGGAGTAGCACCTATTCACCCCCCTCTAGGTGCCCATACGATCCTTTCAGATATGAGTTCCATATAATATGCAATGAGTACGTGGTCATGTTTTTTATCTTTTATATTGTTCTATGATAGTTTTATGAGAACGTCGATTGTATATTACTTCACCTATATGGGCTCATTTGAGAATACTTTGATGTAATGATACGGGTTGGAAGGGACAAAATTGAGAGAAACCGTTTTCCAATACTTTGAGTTGCATTGGAGGGATTATATGTCAAGGACCAATGAACTTATTGCTATGGTGGACATTTATGTCTTAATGATTCTTAGATGTTCATGTGAATGCCTCTAGGACCCATCATAAGTGGTGTATTTTTCTCATATTTATGGTTGCACCTAATTTAGGCTCCGCCCTAAGGGAATGAAACTTGACAACATATTCACCATATTGTGTAGAAATCTTTATGCTAAGTAAATCCATGCCGCCCTCGGGAACACTTGTCACATATAAGTACACAGACGCTTGAGCTTGTCCTCTTGCTGCATAGAGGATTGGGCTTTATCTCATTGGGAGTATTTACTTATTGCTATTTACTTTTAGCACTTTATATTCTTGCAAACTACAAACCCAAAAACACCAAATCTACTGCATTTACTATTATTTCCTTTGTCAATTTTTTTAGCCAATACCCTCAGTTCCTCGTGGGTTTGACAACCTTTCTTTATTGAAAAGTACTACAGTTTATCTCCTGCACTTGGGAGCCATCAGATGCACAGGTTGTCTCCTCCTTGGGAAGGGTCATTCATCATGATCCGGGC
This sequence comes from Avena eriantha, assembly GCA_910589775.1. Classification (NCBI taxonomy): domain Eukaryota; kingdom Viridiplantae; phylum Streptophyta; class Magnoliopsida; order Poales; family Poaceae; genus Avena; species Avena eriantha. The sequence goes on from OU342740.1 coordinate 91,797,327, forward strand.
GCTGCACAACAACTCCTACTACCTCATCCACGCCAGCAGCCGGCAAGGAACAAGATGTACCGATCTGACGAGGAGACCAAGCGTCCCTAGAACACGAACCTGCTTCCCCCATTTTACACTTGAACAAGAAGTGTATGTATCCCCACGCTTTATGTATTATGAATGAACAACTGTGGAGCCTCGAAACGATTTTTGGGACTCCTTTTTCGTATCTTAGCATTTATATGCTGCCACAAATTTTTTTCCGGCTCTGGCAGACTCCCCTGAGGAGCCGCCGGCTGGCCCAGACTACTAACCTTTCATGCCGACGGAGTAATGTATGCGGCGCCAGAGGCCCACTCTTCGGTTCCAGATGTAGATCGCAACCCGTCTATCAGTTTGGCAAGAGAAAAAACCCGAGGTCCCGTACACGAAAATCGCAAGGACGACAAACATCTAGATGTCCTAGTTGCACTCACTCGCCTGAATCCGGCAATAGAAATCTGAAGTATCGTGTAGTACACTTATTAGCTACCCCCTCGGCTCTGGTTGCAGAATGCAACCTGGTTGTCAGTTGGCAAGGGCACATCGCAACGGCCAATGCTCACGAGAAAAAGACAAAGTCGTCGACCAAACGAGAAATAGCATCTATTTACAGCACACCTAGTGACTGAAAGTTACATTTACATAATACATGCCTAATGAACGAAATATTACTTGTGTTTTTTCCATGACCAAAACTACACCGGCTCTCGGAGCCGGGTGACAGACCAAGACTTCGTCGAGTAAAGTTTTGGCCTGATAGACTCTATTAGTTGGCCTGAAAATCAGGGGCTACACCTAGTGGGTGTGCTCCCGTGCCCCCCATAGGAAGATGGAACCACGCAGCCAGATGGGGAACCGGCTGGACTACCAGACAACAAGCATCAAAGTGTCAAAATCCTAAGTAAAGTTTTGGCCTGATTGACTGTCAGTTGGCATGAAACTCGGGGACTACACCTAGTGGGTGTGATCCCGCTCCCCCTCACGAAGACAAGCAAACCTAGAAAATAAAAAATCTCAAAGTCAAGTGCAAAAGGCGATTTCATACAAACATCTAGAAGATGAAGCTTCCACCAGTTTTTAACAAGCACAAATTGTCCGCACACACAAGCATAAAGGAAATAAGTTCATACAATTCCACCCGGCATTCCGGGGATTCAGACTCAAGGTTGAGGGGTTAGATCAGCGGCGGCAAACGCAGTCCCGCTACAGGTGGCATTATCAGCAACAGTCAGCTTGGTGCCCACCAGAGGAGCGGGGGTCTCAGTACCAGCTTTGGTGTCAGCTTCTCCCTCCTGCTCTGGCTATGTGGCATCCAGATCGCTGAAGTCCAGATGCACCTCCACGCATCACGCAATCTTGATGGCACAGGCATGAAGCTCAAGAAGTTCTTGGCGGAGGCCGGCTAAACTAGTCCCCTGCCAGAAGACATGAACAAGGGCGTTCAGCTACGCAGCCAGATACCAGGACTTGACAAGGCCACGGTGAATTCCGCACCCCCACGCATGGCCCACTCCCTCCTAGAGTCAATGGCATCCGACGTACCCTCCACCACCGTAGCAAGCACGTCAATGGTAACCAACTCCTTGTCAAAGATACAGATATACTCAATGATTTCGGCGCATGCCTTGCGCATACGAAGGGCGGGTAGCGACAAGATCTTCGGGCACCAGGTCGCGTCTAGCTTCCTTCGTGTGCACATGGGCAAGCGCTTGGTCGACCACCTCCTGATCATAGGTTGCAACCGGTAGAGCATAAGTTACAAGCCGACTCCAGTAGTTAGAAAGAGAAGAATAAAGGCGAAAGGTACATACCGGCTACGGCCTCGGCAATGCGTGCTAGCTGCATGCGCGCATCCTTCTCGCGTGAATTGCTCTAGTTGTAGAGCTACCCCTGCTACTTATGGGAACCTTGAAGGCTTCGGCACGAACATCCACATTCTTCTTGGTATTCTCGGCGGAGGCCTCCAGTTTTTTCTTCTATGCCACAAGATTGTCAATCTGGTCCTGGCACGTCTTGTTCGACTCCTCTAGCCGGTGCACCTCTTCCCGCATTCGGTCCACCTCATTCTCCTTGTCCACAATCATGGTTGCAGGAGGATACCCGATGGTTAGTAAAAACCACGAGAATTCGCGCAATTGTGAGGACATATTGTAGCGAGCAATCTTACGACCCAAATCATGCAACGCTAGTCGGAAGAAGACCATACGTCCAACGAAATGTTCAGCTTCTTTGCCTCCCCGTGTCCCTGCTCCAGCACTTCCACTAGGCCCCATGCTTGGAGAAGGGAGATGGGCGCCTGACTAGAGATCTAGGCAAGAAGAGCATCCGGCGACAGCACCGGTCAAGTGGGTCTGTACCCAGTAACCAACACCTCCTCTTTGTCATTGGTAGCAGTAGCCTGCGATGGCCCCTCCACGACCAGCTCGGCCCCAGCAGCCATAGCCCTAGATCTAGAGCCTTCTAGGCGACAGCCGTCACCCGCAACTGGTCGTGCCGAAACCTCTGTTGTTGCCTCGCCCTCCAGCTCCTCGCCCCGGTCGACGATCGCACTAGCCTACGTGGCGCTCCAGTTCGTGTTAATGGCCAACAACGGCTAGGATGGAGGAGTGGTCAGGCGGCTCCAGCCCGCAAAGACTTGAGCAATCAGGAAGTCGCGGGAGCCTGGTGCAGCACCACCGGCGTAATCAATGTGGGCGCAACAGGCACAACCGACACAATCGGTGCAGTTGGCTCAACCAGGGTGGTGGCAACAAGGACTGAGCCGAAGGCGTCACGCAATGGCTCCTCGCTACAAGGACAATTGAAGTTTAGAAAAAATCAAGACGCAAGGAAATAAAACACTTCAGAAGGGCAGTATGGGACATACCTAGCCATCGCCAGCATGGTCGCCGCCTTCCACACCTGGCGACGCTTCTTCCCGCCACCATCTGCTGGTGTAGTACTGGCTGACCATCGCTGCCGTTTGGGCTTCACCGTGGTTGTGGGCGCTGGTGGACCCTCATAACCATACATGGCTGCGTCAACAACACCAACATCAGATTTCAGCTGAAACCTCCCAGTCGGTCTAAATATCACATATGAAGACCCTCACCATGTGGATCCGACGAGCCGTCGTCATTCCGGGTAGGGAAGAGCTCTGGATCAGTAGGCAAATACTTCAGCAATTGATGATCATCTGTGAAGACAGGGAGCTCATCGTCCCCCATCCCATCTTCAGCAAGTTGTGCCATAAAAAGCTATTCAAAAAGCGGATAATAAACAGAAAGTAAGCGTCTGGGAGAAATCCATCCGGCAAAACAACAAGCTTACCCAAGGCAGGAGGCGACCCCGGTGGTATGGCGCAAAGGTGTAGCTCCAGGGATCCTTGAGCTCCTCCTTCAAGATCATGGAAAGCCAATATCGAAGGTCTTCGAATGGCACATCCAGCGGAGAGGACCGAGTCGGGTCCGTTGGCCAGACAGATGGCACATCTTGTGTGACCTACGTTGCAACGGGAGCACCTGTCGCGCCAGCCAGGACAAAGTGGTGTCCTTGGCAGTCCACCCCTTTTTCTCCCACTAGCTACCTCACCCATATGGCCATCTTGTCGATGTCCGCCTGGGCCACCCAACCCTTGACCGTCCAAGCTTGTCGGCTAGAGATGACATTGGAAACCTCTGGCAGCCAGAACTAGTCGACAGTGGTGGCATTGCACGCATAGAAATACGAGTGCTGACAAAGCTTGACGGTGTCGGGAAGGTCAAGTTGGGGCATCGGCGACGTCCCCCGTGGGCAGATGGCGCAGCAGTCGGCATTCACTCGCGGGCCATCCTTGAAGACTGTCTCAGATTTGAAGTTGAAAATCTTCAAAAAATTGCCAGCATCTAGGCAAACGCCGAGGTACGACTCGCAACACGCAGTATGGTGCACAAGTTGCGCCATAGAATTCTCTCCAAGATGGTGAGCACGCAGGTCAAACATCTTGTAGAGTTTGATGAGGAAGTCACTCGCGGGCAGGCTGAACCCGAGAGCAAAGTGCACGAGGAAGACGATTGCCTTGATGGGCCCAGGATTGGGGACCCACTCCCCTCTGGCACAACCCAGGCCTTCACCAACCTCTCCAGCAGCAGGAATCGGCCTTGCTAATACTTCGCGATGAGCTCCTCCATCACGAAGGAGCCGCACCCGCCCACCCCACATTGCGATGGCGCCATATCCTCTAAAGGAGCCATGATGGAGATCCGGGGGCCCATCATCGCGTAGTATCGTGGTAGGGCCGGTGACCTCTATCTGACGGCGCAAGCTAGGGGAAGAGCAAGGAGCAGTGAGGCGGTGGTGGCGATAGCAAGGAGAAGGGAAAAGTGCGGGGAGGAGAAAACCCCAACCCTAGACCCCTATTTATCATCACGGTAGGCACATCGCCTCTGCTCCCTCACTCCCACGTGGCGTGCAACTACCCATCTCCCCCACGATGGTTGGGATCCAGATCGCGGGCACCCATGCGGTCTGGCACAGAAGATCTCGGAGGAGTTAACATGGTGTGCATGTGCGGTTACCAAAAACATGAAACAGCAAGACGTGCATCAGAACTTCTGTTCATGGCTGATGCAACCGCTAACCTCAGCGGCAATACCCTTCGTCTCCAAGGCTTCGGCTATGCTAGTAGGCCACTTCCATCAACGTTTCACCCAGTGGGTGTCTACCAATTCCGTATCCGGTTTATTCTAGTCAGGGACTAGATGAGACAAATAAGTCAAGATCTAGCCAGCATCAAGAATAAGTACTTCTACTTGGTCAGAAGCATGCAAGAACTTCTCCACATGGCGAAGTCCCAGCGTGCTCGGGGACTAGTGTCGAGGGATCACCCCCGGGTAGGATAAGCCAGGTCGAACATGCCGGCTCCAGAAGGATTAAGGAAGATGACCAAATGACACAAGGCTACAGTCCGTTGGAACACTCCAACCAGACATCAACCAAGATCACCCTGGCTGGACCATCTAGCCGGTCAAACAGAGAAGCCCGTCGGATGCCCAGCTCCATCCAGTAACCTTAGAATCAGTACCGAGGATCCGAAGGGCGTGATAGTGGAAGCAAGGGCATGCTTCTGAGTTCTCGGCTTTGCATTAGCCTAGACTAAGGTGGTGGCTAATCATTATAGCGCTAGGGGCTAGCCACTGATTATTGTGCTATGGCCCATCGGTTGGACCTCGCTAGCTAGCCAACTTGTAACCTGCACCCTCAGGCGGTGTATAACTAGGGAAGGGCTACCGTTAGTGAGGACTCCACTTTTCTCTAGATCATATTCTACCTCTAGTTCTCTCTAGTTCATCAGAGATACAGCTCTAGGAACACTTGTATTGGGTATACACCCTTGATATAGTATATCCTTACAGGACTAGCAGGTATACCTTGCCTAGAGGGCCCTGAACCTGGGTTCCATGCTGTGTCTACAGTTCTCGTGCACAATCCTATCTGCGGTAGCCACCGCTACCATCTGATTGCCCCCTCTCAAGCCATCCCCGATGGCACTGCTGTGTTCCACATGACGACAGATACATAGGAAATTCCAATATCACTAGCTGTTGGCACTTTTAATTAACCATTCTGTTGTAGTAGAGCTGATTACTAGTCATGCGAAATTCAAATTTATAGGAGTACTTCAGTTTGAGTTATCTATGGTCGAGACAAGTTGCTCCAAGAAGTCCAGAACCATGGACAAGGCTTTTTGAAATTATTTACCTTATAGGGTGCACAAATAGCAACACACGAATGATCCACCTCGGGAAAAACAAAATAAGAAGCAATGAGGCATCACGACAGAGCCGTGGAGGCCATAGAGTTTCAATCTCAGAAATTGCTAATCCCACCCAACCCACACCTAAAGTGGTGATAGTGGAGAACATCAGATCTGAAGAAGATCTTCCTCGGGAGGTCGAATCTTAGGAAGATCAAAGATGTAACAACTCCAGATCTGGCTCTGTCGATGCTAGAGCAGGAAAATCGCTTCTGAGGCACACCGTGAAGAGGATGATGATGAGTGCCATTGTCAACATAGATGTAGTTATCAAGACCATAAAATGTTTCAAGGAAGCTAAGGGACAAGGCCTCAACTACCTCTGAGAACATGGATCACACTTTGTTGGATATGTTGGCTATAGATCTGGCTCTGCCGAGGTTGTAGACGACAACGACTCGATGTTGGAGCAATCGGACCAAATGTCGACACACTTGCCTCCCCAGCAGTTTCCATGACGTCGGCACAATTCCAGGATCTCGGAGGCACAATTCCAGCAATTTTTGAAGAAAAAATTGAAGAGGAGATCAACTCTAAGGCTGAGGAGGAAGGAGAAGATCTAGATCTAAGTCCCTACAACAGTATGGATGAGAGATACGATGAAAACTCTCTCGAACCGCAAGATGATATGGATCTCGGAGAGAATCTCGATGTCCATATATCCAAAAGTACTGATAGAAACTTGACTCCAGGAATCGGACCAAAAGCCGTCTTTGCCATAGGGACCAGTAAGGCCAACAAGGCAAAGAAGAAGAAGAACCGGCTAAGGATCTTCTAGCTCAAGAGGAGGTCTCCGAAGAATAGGAGGAGGATTCAGACGATGCTCTGATCGCCCAAGAACTAAAAAAGTGTCTGGTGGATGGACATGTGGTCACCCTAGGTGTCCATAAATCCTCGGAGAAGCACTTACAACACCGATCCCAACCACCTCGGATCTTACAGCAGATGAGTTGGAGGAAAGGGCCCTAGCCCTAGAAGCGCAGCACCGGGTACTCATGGATGAAGCCACCCATCTCATCAAGGAGAAGTAGCGCATTGCAGATGCAGGATAGTACAACTCCCTACAACATCAGAAGACCCGGAACAGCCCTGAGCTGGCCAATAAAAATCCGAAGGTTCACAAATCTCTTTTTGAAGGAAACACCGCAAACATTGTCATGGGATAACCTTGGTTCGACAGCAAAGGAAACCGGGTGTATAACATGCCGGTAGAAAATACTGCTACGACCCAAGAGATCCTGGCGAATAATCCAACTCCATAGTAGGTCTAGATGAGTGTAGCATTACTCATCAAGGGCCTAGAGCAACAAAAGGCCGCCACATCCTTTAGTGGAACACTAGTCTCCATATCCGACCAATGTCACACGAACACTGCTCGGTAGAATGACACAAGGCCCCATCGGGAACCAGATCAGCATCACCACTCTAACCCTTGGGATGACACTTACTCAAGAATCGCCTATTCAGGACAGCGGCATAGAACTGCACGTGGTTGGAGCAACATTGCCCCAGCCACAGAGCGAGATGTTGTAGCAGTAATGGTTCCAGAGAAACCTCCCGGCGGTAGACAGATCACCACGAGGAAGAAGATGAAGCACGATGTTGGGAGCAGGATCAACAAACAATGCCATCTCCCAGACTCACAAGCCATCTAGATGAGCCTCGCCATAATGATGGCAACGACGGACAAAGAAATGATGAAAACCGCGCCCGATCAAGGCAACTCGGTGGACGTCGTCATGATGCCCCGTATGGAGGATGGTGATCAGCTATAAATAACCCACCGACACTACCCTCTCCACCAAGCAGTGCCCATAATGGCTCCACAAGAGCCAAGGAGGACACTGAGGCGGAGGGGTGATGGAGGAAGTAGAGACCCGGCTTCATAGCACTGTAGCCACAGCGAACATACAATACGGTGCTCTCTGTCACCATGTGACGCCAGGCACCGGATAAACTCAAACATAGAGGCGTGGCACTAAGAACCGGATAGAATATACGAGAGTCCAAACTTCTTTTGTCCACGGATACGACAAACAAATTTGATGGAATGATTTGCTATCTCAAGGCACATTCAACCCTATGATGGTGTGTCTCGGCTAGACACCTAGCTCCAAGATTTCTTCTAGCCCTACTGCATTGCCAAAGGAGGAAACAACTTGGTCAGAGTCCGGTATATCTCACTAATGCTGCGGAAGATGGCTCGATCATGGCTCAATGAACTCTTGGAAAATACAATTCACAACTAGTATGATATGCAAAGTGCATTCTTTCAGAAGAAGGCACATAGAGGAGGATCTACATGGTCGGAGATCTACAACATTGCACCAAGAAGGCTAGAGAAACTTGTCGGGACTACCTCGGACGATGGATCGACACAAAAACTCCTATGAGGGAGTAAACGACCAGACCGCGATTGAGGCTTTCATCGCAGGGCTCCCAATTGGATTACAGCATCACCGACTGAAGTGTGACAAGGTCACTGATCTGGGAGAAATGATAGAGATGGCAAGAAAATATGCAGATGCCGACGATTTAGAGGGGCTGCTGAATGCCCTAGCCATATCATAGTCGGCTAAATAGCCGAAGCAGAAGCAAACCTAGAAGTGCAAGAACACCTCGGATAAGAAACCTAATTCAGAAAACGTAGTTATTAATGCAACTTTGGGATCTAGAGGACGAGGAGAGCACGGAGGCAGCTGGGGACAAGGCCACAAACTTCTCGGGTCCAAGGTAGAGGATACCAGTAACCTGGTAAAACCTACTCTTGGGCCAATATTGCCAATAATCCGTGTGTGCATCACCCAGATGGCATCGGGGTTCTTCCCACACAAATGTTGATTGTCGTTTTAATGACGGCATCAAGAAAGATGAATCCGCTGGCTACAGGGCCAAGCAATGAAAAGGAAAGAAAAATTCCAACAAAGAGAAGGAGTCCAAGGAAGACTCCAACATGGAGGAGGCAGATACCTCAAATCCCAAGTCGGATGGTAAGAAGGCTTACCCACCCAAGAAAGACACATATGTCTGCTTCCTCGGATTCCAGCTCGCTAAGGTCAAAAAGGCAGTGATGCACGAAATCAACGCAACTGTTCTGGCTGTCCCCTCGTATGTGGTCTGATCGAAAGTATCAATTACCTCTGACTGAAGCAACCATCCGCCTAAACCACATAGACGAGGAAAGTACGCGCTGGTCGTCATTTTCCATGGAGTTGTACCCAGAAGACAAGCAAACTATCTGGGGGAAATTACGCTAGAGGTTACATTCGGAATGCCAGATAATTATCGGACTAAACCACTGTCTTTTGAAGTGGTGTTTTTCAAGAACGCATACCACACTATCTTCGGGCGTCTGGCCTACTAGAAATTTATGGCTCTCCCTTGTTATATCTACAACATTTTGAAAATTCCAAGTCCCAATGGTGTCATCACAATCTGAGAAAACCCGAAGAAAGCACGAGAATGCAAAGAAGGAGATGTCGCCTTTGCTGAAGCCATACTACACACCGAGGAGTACCAGGTGAAATGGATCGTATGGGCACCTAGAGGGGGGGGGTGAATAGGTGCTACACCAATTTTTAATTCTTTTTCAATTTTAGGCTTAGAACCAAGGGTAAATTCACTAGATAAACTATTAGGTGGAATTTCCCTATATGCAACCCTATATACTAGCGAGTAAAGAGCGAGTGGAAGAGGAATGGGTAAACCGAAGTGAAGCACGCGGAGACACGAGATTTTTTTGACCACAGTTCCTTCCTTGTTAAGGGAAGTACGTCTACGTTGGAGGGGTGGGCCGTACTAAGACCACCACGCCACAAAAGGCCTCACCCTGTTCTCTGATGGATCTCGCCACAAAAGGCCTGATCCACCTTCCACTATAGGTACCCTTCGAGGCGGGCACTGGCGCCTTTACACAACTAGCGGGGCAACAACTCCACATCAACTTGGAGGCTCCCAGAATGATAACAAGCTGCCACAAGAACAAAGTTATCAAACACAATAAACAAGATCTAGGTATTGACAAGAATACTAGATCAGGGATTTCTCCAAGTGAATGGAGAGGAGTTGAAGCGCTTGATTCTTGATGATGATGAACTTCTCCTCCTTCAATTCCCCCAAAGATCAAGACCTTCGGGTGGTTGAAGTGGGAGATCGAGAATGAGAGCTCTTGCACAATGTCTGGTCAATTTCGAATGAATCAAGGGTTCTGAACGTTGGGGAAGAAGGGGTAATTATACCCCCTTCAGAAATCAGCCGTTGCAACCTTTGGGGGCCGGATTATCCGGCCCAAGTGAGGGCCGGATTATCCGGTCTGGGGAAAACACTGCCCCAGACTCGGAATATCCGCCAGATAATCCTCCCCCTCTCAGAGCGTCGCGCCGAGCTTGCCCTTGATCAACTTCTGGGGGCCGGATTATCCGATCCTATGCGAGGGCCTGATTATCCGGCCTAGGGAAGAAAAACCGCCCCAGTTCGGATTTTCCGGGAGAAAATCCAACCGGATACCGAGCGACGCGCCTGGGCTCCTTTTGCTCGAAAACTGGGGGCCGGACTATCCGGCCCGTGCGACACCCGGATTATCCGGCCTGGGGAGGAAAAACCGCCCTAGTTCGGATTTTCCAGGAGAAAATCTGACCGGGTACCGAGCAACGCACCTTGGCTTCCTTTGAGCGATGAGGTAGGCCGGATTATCCGGCCCTTGGTGGGGCGGATTATCCGCCCCCCCCTCAAAACTTCCTGCACACTTAGCGCACATGAATAGTCTCCGTAGTATTGTTATCTAACACGCAAAACATAGGAAAACATGAAATGTTCTTTCAATCTCCCCCTTTTTGGTGTTAGATGACAATACCAGGATTTGCAGGAGAAAGACACAAGACAAACAATGATAACCATGAAAGAGACTCCCCCTCAATGTATGCATAATAAAGTTTTGCATTGGAATACAAATGCACACAAAGAGGTGAATCTATTCCATAGACATATGAGCAATAAAGACATACCACCGAAGTAGAGAGTAGGCATCCTTGACATAAGTCATAATTAATACCGGATAACCATTATGAGCTCGCCTTCTATGATAATCCTCTAGCAATAGGATATGAATAGATAGATCCATAAGCATAATCCATGACAACCACATAAAGTCTCAACCAACCACAAATCACAAATTTAAAGTTCAACGCTAAATGTGCATAAGCAAAAAAAAACGAATAGAAAAGTGCAAGTGCTTATGCCCGACCCATGCAAATCCACGGACAACCTAATAGAACTACGTCCCCCCCTTTGGCATCGAGACACCAAAAAGGGAGAAGAGCGAGGCTAGCGCCCCATGGGATCACTCGTAGTCCTCGTCCTCGTCCTCTTCTTCATTCTCTTCCTCATCCTCATCTTCAAGCTCCCCAGTGTCACCTTCATCATCAGTAGCAGGCGCAGAGGGGAACAAGTGACGCTCCAGCTCACCATAGTTCAATCCGGAGGAAGAGTTCCACCGAGCATACGGAGTGGGAGGTGTAGGAGCTGGAGGAGCACCCGAAGCGCCGGACACATGGTGGAGAATGAGCAGCTAGGAGTGAGCCAACTCATGGCGCTGCTTGCAAGCCTCGTACTGACCCTTCCGCGTGTCCACTCCCATGCAGAGAATGTGACGCTGGAACCAGTTCAGCTGCTTCATCTCACGGGCAACGGGAGGTACAGGGGGCCTGCGAGCATCTCTCATGAGGCCCTCTGGAGCAGAGGAGGGGTGAGAGGTCTTCCGAACCTTGGTGTAGATCTTCTTGGCCTTGTGCACCGAGTCGATGTGGAATTCCTCAGCAGGCAGCAGGTGACGAATGAGCATCATAATGTAGGGTGCATAGGGAATGGACAAACGGTTGAACATAGCATCACAAAGCTCATGGTAAATGAAGTCCATGACATCCAGCCTGTACTGCACTGACTCGTCCTTGCAGGAGGCAACCTCATGAGAAAATTGAAGTACCTGAACAAGGTGACCACAGATGTTGTCATTGTTGCCCCCACTCGGTGTAATGGAGTCACGGAAGAGACCCACTAATGCAGCATAGATGGGAGCAAGGCCAGCCACAGTACCGACAATGCCATTGTCCACAGTGCAAGGGGAGAGAGCTACATCCTTGTTGGGCTTTAGCTAAGTGATGATGCGGTGGCCACTGGCTCTATCCCTGCCGCGGAAGGATTACCCCAGAACCTCAGCAAACACGTGAAAATCAACAGTCATCGGCCTGTCATGAGTCATCCACTTCATAGTGCGACGCTCATCCCCACAAATCACCAAAGTGGAGAAGAACTGCTTCACCACCTCAGAGTCAAAGGAGAACTGGTGAGACATAAGATGGTGCAACCCCATCCTCTCAGCAACATACATCGCATCCACAAGATGCGCCTTCTCCAAAGCATCAGCAAGTACCAGTGGGTGCATAGGCCTAATGTTCAGCCTGGCATATATGTCTTCATAGATCCCCTTCTGTTCTGCACACCAAAAACGAGTATCCCCCAACTCATCATCACGAGGCAGCTCAGCAAAAAAGTCACGGTGACGGATGGCGGAATAGGAGACCGCATCCAAAGTCCTATAGTTGATCTTGGGCTCCTTGCCCTTCCTCTTGGACACCCCCTTCCTAGTGCTCTTTGCTTGTTCAGCCATGCGCTTCTCTTCGTTCTTCCTTCTCCTCAACTCCACTTCGTCCACTAAGTTACCCTGTCTGTCGTCCCGAAAGTATTTGGCGCGAGGACGACGCGTGTAGGTCTTGGGAACACCGGAACCACCTTTGAGGAGAATAAGGGCGATAACAAGGGGATAAGCATACACACAAGTCCAGGAGAGAGCATGGAAAAAATAGTCAAAAAGTTCATAGGACAAAACTACTCAATGCATACTCCATAGTGAAACTGAACCAGAATCGAATCTGCCAGGCCGGATTATCCGGCCTTGCCAGGGGCGGATAATCCGGCCCTGGCAGAAATTTTCGATTTCACCTAGATTGAATGCAAAAAAGTAGATCGGGCCTAGAAACTGTAAGACTACGATTTCTATGGGAAAACACAACCTTCTAGACAACGTTCCACCCAACAAGTTACACATCTAGCCAAAGATGGGGAGAGAGGGAGTTACCCTCACTCATTGGAGGAAGAACGCGGAGGAGAAGGTACCCGAAGGCGCGGAGAAGAAGATCCGCGGAGGCCCGGAAAATCCGGTGGCCGGAGATGCTCTAGGGAGGGTGAGGGGCGGCAGGCGGCGGCTGGGGAGGAGGAGAGGGCTAGGGGAGAAGTGCTGCTCGTTATGAGCCCTTCCCCCCGAGCCCTTCCCTTTAAGATGAAATCCGCCAGGGCCGGATTATCCGGCCTACACTTGGGCCGGATTATCCTGCCTGAAATCTGGGATTCTGTTATACACAGAACCAGGCCCACGCGTCCCCAAACAACACCCCCACAAGGTGTATAAGGGACTTGTGTGCAAGAAAAGGTGGCTTATAGGTAGGGAAAGGCTTAGGATTAAGAGAGCCAAACTGAGATGGTACTAGACACTCAAACTTGCAAAATCCAAATCAAATAAAAGCCAAGATTGAGTGTGATTCCCACAAGAACATGAGAGAGCAAATAACATCCAAAAAGATCCAATTCTCCTCAAGGGAGAGGGCGGTGGCCGAAGCCACCTTGTTAGAGTCTATGGTGTGACACCGCGAAGATATATCTTGGGTTCACGACCAATACTCATCAATAAGCTCACATATCACAAAATGATATTAAGAGAAATGATTTATCTTGCTTTTGGCATTATGGGGGAGGGTTAGCCCAATGAGTTAGGACCACACTCCCCCTATATCCATGCCCAAACCTAGACCAAAGAAGGATTGAGATGTATGAGTGAGTGCATGGGTAATCAAGACAAGGTCCTAGAATCAATGATATTTAGCTCATTCCTCAAGTAGCAGAATCTTGCTTCATCAAGTAGCTTGGTAAAAAAATTTGCAAGTTGGTTCTTCGTGCTGACAAAGGATAGATCAATATCGCCGCGATCAACAAGGTCTCGAATAAAATGATTCCGAATCTCAATATGCTTCGTCCTTGTGTGCTAAACAGGATTATACGCAATTTTGATTGCACTTTCATTATCACAAAAAAAGGCACTTGGTCACAATTGACACCGTATTCCTTTAAAGTTTGCCTCATCCACAATAATTGAGTACAAGCGCTGGCAGCAGCAACATATTCAGTTTCGGAGGTGGAGAGAGATATACAATTCTGCTTTTTAGAGAACCAACATACAAGAGATCTTCCCAAGAATTGACAAGCTCCAGAAGTGGACTTCTGATCATCCTTATCACCAGCCCAATCTGAGTCAGTATAGCCACATAAAGAGAAATTGGAGCCCTTGGGATACCAGAGAGCAAAGTTATGGGAATGAACCAAATATCGTAAGATCCTCTTGACCGCCACTAAGTGGCCTTCTTTAGGAGCTGCTTGATACCTTGCACACACTCCCACACTCAACACAATATCGGGTCTAGATGCGCAGAGGTAAACAAGAGAGCCAATCATGGACCAATATATCTTTTGGTCCACATCTTTACCATTTGGGTTAAGTTCGAGATGACATTTTGTTTGCATCGGAGTGGCGACACCATTTAGATCTGTCATCTTGAATCTCTTGAGCATGTCTTGGATGTACTTTGCTTGATTAATAAAGGTTCCTTCTCTAAGTTGCTTGATCTCGAATCCAAGAAAGAACCGTAATTCCCCCATCATAGACATCTCAAACCTGTCCGTCATAAGCTTTGAAAATTCATCATTAAAAGCTTTATTAGTAGAACCAAAGATAATATTGTCTACATATAGTTGGCATACGAAGAGCTCCCCCTTAACCTTCTTAGTAAAAAGAGTGGGATCGTTTTGCCCAACTTCGAAGCCAGGATCTAATAAAAGCTCTTTAAGGTGCTCATACCACGCACGTGGGGCTTGTTTAAGGCCATAGAGTGCCTTATCGAGTTTGTAGACATGGTTCGGAAAGTTAGGATCCTCAAACCCCGGGGGCTGCTTTACGTATACCAACTCATGTAGAGGACCGTTCAGGAAGGCACTCTTGACGTCCATTTGCTGCAACTTAAAATTGTTATGTGCAGCATAAGCAAGAAGGATATGGATGGACTCAAGGCGAGCCACTAGAGCATAGGTCTCGCCGAAGTCAATGCCCTCAACTTGGGAGTAACCTTGTGCTACAAGTCTTGCCTTGTTCCTCACAACAATGCCATTCTCATCTTGCTTGTTCTTGAAAATCCACTTGGTGCCGATGACATTGCGACACTCTTTGGGTTTCTCCATGAGTTTCTAGACTTTGTTGCGCTCGAAGTTATTCAATTCTTCATGCATAGCAACAACCCAGTCTAGGTCTTCAAGAGCTTCAAAGACCTTCTTAGGTTCCACCATGGAGATATGAGCTTGATGCTCACCAAAACTGGCCAATTCTCTTCTTGTAGAAACCCTTCGTCGAAGATCACCAACAACCTTGTCGAGAGTGTGACCCCTCAACTCAAGGTTTTGATCAGCCCGAGCCTTGCGACGAAGTTCAATAAGTTTGTTGTCTCTTGGAGGAGGAGATTCATCACTTGAGTCTTCATTGGAAGCATTTTCTTGACCTTGATCAGTAACTGGAACATTAGCAGCAGGTGGTGGAGACGCGTGCCCTTGAGGTGAGTCCGTAACGGTAATAGGAGGCTGCAGGACTGGAGAGTCAGGGCCGGATAATCCGGCCGATGGAGAGGCCGGATAATCCGGCCTGGGAGAACTTGCAGCAGCTTCATCAGGAAGCCTAGGACTTGCTTGAACTGGCGAGGGGCCGGATAATCCGGGGCTAGCCAGAAAATCCGGCCTGGAGCTTGTTTTGAAATCTTCACCACCAGGAGCAACATGGTCAGCTAGAGCGGGGTGGCCGGATAATCTGGTGTCAACCGGAAAATCCGGCCTGGAGCTTTCTAGAACATCTTGACCTTCAGCAGTTGATGGAGATGGTGTAGAAGTTTCCCCCGTGGTTGGAACATGTTGAGTATGTGTAGATGAGGGCTCTATATGAGTAGAGCATTGTCCTTCCCGGTCCGCCACAAGGGGTTCCTCAATGGGGCGGAAAAATCCGACGCCCATTCTTCTTATGGCATCTTGGGGTATTTCAACATCTGCATCACAAACACCAACTTGCTCCGCACGGGAACCGTCATTTTCCTCGAACACCACACAACAAGATTCTACAACAGTTTCGGAGAGCTTATTGTAGACTCTATAAGTGTGGGATTCGGCACCATAACCAACAAAAATACCTTCTAATGCCTTAGATTCAAACTTAGATAAATGAACTCCTTTAATAAGAAAGAAACACTTACACCCGAATACCCGAAAGTATGAGATGTTTGGCTTGTTACCGGTAAGTATTTCATACGGAGTCTTTTCCAAGATCTTACGGAGGTATAAACGGTTGGATGAATGACAAGTAGTAGAGATTGCTTCAGCCCAGAAGTTATATGGAGATTTAAATTCGGCTAACATTGATCTTGCCATATCCATTAGAGTTCGATTCTTCCTCTCGGCTACACCATTTTGTTGAGGGGTGTACGCAGCGGAATATTGATGTCTTATCCCCTCTTCACTTAGGAACTCATTTAAGGTGTAGTTCTTGAACTCAGAGCCGTTATCACTCCTTATAGCCAGAATGGGGACGGTGTGTTGATGTTGAACCTCGTTGGCGAAGTCGATGACAGTTTGTTGAGTTTCACTCTTCAGCTTGAAGAAATAAACCCAAGTGTATCTTGAGTAATCATCAACAATCACTAGAAAATACTTCTTCCCACTGAGGCTTGCATGAGATGGAGGTCCGAAGAGATCCACATGAAGGAGCTCCAAAATCCTTTTTGAAGAGATAATGGTTTTCCTTCGATGAGGTGAGTCATGCATTTTCCCTTCAACACACGCCCTGCAAACACGATCTTTGGCAAAAGAGACATTTTCTTTTAGTCCAAGAATGTGGCCACCCTTGTGGAGACTTTGCAAAGTTCTCATATTGACGTGGGCTAGTCGGGGATGCATAGCCAACCCGCGTCAGCCTTTCTGAAAAGACACATCGGACTTGTAGTGGTTTTCCCCAAAAAGTCCACCACGTACAGGTCGTTTTCGACATATCCCACGAAAGCGACTTTTAGAGACTTGCTCCACAAGAGTACCACCAAATCAGCATCAATATAAACTGCAAAGCCCATCTTACCAAGGGAACGAACTGAAACTAAGTTTTACCCAAGGGTCTCAACAAGCATGACATCCATGAGAGAGATATCGTGAGCCACCACAACTTTGCCGAGACCCAATACCTCAGATTTTGACTTGTCACCATAGGAGACGGTTATGTGATCAAGGTTTGGCCGCATCTCCGTGATGATCTCCTTGCTTCCTGTCATATGACTCGTGCACCCTCTATCGAGTACCCATTTAGAACCATCGGAAGCATAGCCCTGCAAGAAAATTACTTCTTGGTTTTAGGTACCCATTTTTCAATGGGTCCTCTCATGTTAGTAACAAGGGTCTTGGGAACCCAAATAGACCAAGGAATGTACCAATCATAAGGGCCTACATAACTAGCATAAACATCACCATAATAATCACAATATAGTTCAAAGTTAGGATTGTTGATCCCTGCAAAACCATCATAATTAGTCTTGTTATTGGTAATGCTGCTAGTCTTTGGTTCAGCAGTCTTGCTCTTCTTCTTCTTGTTGTTTTTCTTGCTATTTGTCTTGGGTATGTAACCAAGACCTTCTTTACTATTGTTTGTCCTTTGCCTGCCCAGTATCTCATCAATAACCCCTTTACCTTTGTGTTGAGAACTTCTTGCAAGGTCTTCTTTTCCAGAGGATGAAGTGGAGGTACTTGGCACATCATACCATTTCAATTGAGTTTGGAGCTGGTGATGAGACTCATTTAAAGTAGAATGATCACTCTTCAATGCCTTGTGAGCACTTTGAAGATTATCAAACTTCTCCAAAAGTCTAGCATGAACAGCCCCAAAGTCAATCTTTTCTTTCTTTAGTTTCTTTACCTTGGCAAGAGCAAGGTCACGTTCTTTAATGAGCTGAGCTATAGCTTCTTCTTGTGACTCCTCAAGGAATTTGAGTCTTTCTTCCAAAGATACTCGAGCTTCCTCTTCCTCTTCCAAGGCATTCTTCAAAGAAGCTATCTCCAAGGCATCTTCTCTTTCAATTCTGCCCTTTTCTTCAAGAAGATCTTCGGCTTGAGCAAGTTGGCTCATAAGAGCATCAAAATGAAGTTTTTGCTCACCTTGTAGGTTAGTGAAAAAAGTATCCAAGGCAATAACTTCTTCTTTCAGTTTAAGACTGTCATGATCATCCATATCCAAAATTATGTTAGTCTTAGAAAATGAAGAGCTAGAAGTTGATACCTCGGACCCTCTTGCCATTAGGCAAGTGGCGTTGTTGTTGATGGCATTCTCGTTCGGCGAGTCGAAGAGAGATGAGGGAGTCGATGTGGTGGCTATAGCAGCCACCTCTCAGGAACTATGATCATCCTCTTCATCTTCACTTGCGGAGGAGTATTCCTCTTGAGCTACCAGGACAATCTTGGGTTGCTTCTTGAAAGGACCATTCTTCTTAATAAATGGCTTCTTCTTAGGTGCTTTAGATTTCTCTTTAAGAATGAGCCTGCCAACATTGTCTTCTCTATTTTGATAAGGGCACTCCGCTACAAAGTGCATTCTATCTCCACAGTTGAAGCAAGTTCTCAATCTTGGGCCACTTTCTCTTCTTCCATTTGACCCGTTCTTGCGCTGAAGTTCAGACTTGGCATTGGCAGGGTCCTTCCAAAAGTTCCTTGCATAAAATGCCATGTACTCACCATGAGCACATTTGACTTCATCGGGGCAGTCCATGGATACCCCCTCAAAAGCTCATTCATCTTCCTCTTGTTCAACAACATTGGCTTTGAGAGCCACATTGACACCCTTTTGCATTCCAATGGCCCGTGCACGGGCATCTTCAGCATTCTTTGCTGCCACTTTGAATGACTCCATTTCTTGCATGACTTCGTTGGATGTCATTTGATGATAGTTATGTCTACCTTGTAGGCTCTTCAAGTCTGTTGGCTCGAAAGGCATTAAGGCACTCACATATTTCCATTTTATCCATGCATCATCAATGTGAGTGGCCCCATGCTTTCTAAATGTTGTTGCGATGCCCTTGAGTCATGTCCTCATGGTTTTTACCATCCAACATGTAGAATCTCTCAGCTTCATTACTAAGGGCATCATACATGTTTCTTCTCATGCTTTCATTTCCAATGAAGAGATCCGTAAGAGCATCCCAAGCCTCTTTAGCTGTGTTGAGATGTTCAATGTGTGGCATGTCCTTGGGACCCACACCCAGCTGTATCATGTGGAGAGCGGTGGCATTCAACTGGCTATCCATAACTTCTCTCGTTAGATTGGTTTGATCTCCAATATGAAGACCCTCTTCAATAATCCTCCACAATTCAATAGAGGAGCTGCAAACATGAGATTTCATTAGGAATTGCCATTGATTAAAAGAGGATGCAGTGAGCTTGGGTGGATCACCCCTATTGTTTATATGAGGATGAGGGATAGGTGAGTCGGGGGAATATACGTGGCGAACCTCATTATATTCCTGCTTACCACTTCCCTTCTTGGAGGTGGAACCATTAAGTTTTTCACCTTCCACATCATCATCCTTGGATCCGGTGTTACCCTTTTCCTTAGATGATGGTGTGGCAGCCTCAGAGGAGGATGGAGATGGGGCTATGGATGATGTAAGGCGAGCAATCATTTGATTCATCTCCTCCATCTTGGCCTCAAATGATTTCAACAAGGTTGTTTCCAACGACTTGAGATCATCCATTGTGACCTTATCCACAGCCTCATTTCCATCATCCTTGGTACCCATACTACTCTTAGGCGGTTAAGCCCGAATTAAGAGCCGGGGCTCTGATACTAATTGCAATGGATCGTATGGGAACCTAGAGGGGGGGGGGTGAATAGGTGCTACACCAATTTTTAGTTCTTTTTCAATTTTAGGCTTAGCACAAAGGGTAAATTCACTAGATAAACTATTAGGTGGAATTTCCCTATATGCAACCCTATCTACTAGCGAGTAAAGAGTGAGTGGAAGAGGAACGGGTAAACCGAAGTGAAGCACGCGGAGACACAGGATTTGTTTAACCACAGTTCCTTCCTTGTTAAGGGAAGTACGTCTGTGTTGGAGGGGTGGGCGGTACTAAGACCACAATGCCACAAAAGGCCTCACCCTGTTCTCCGATGGATCTCGCCACAAAAGGCCTGATCCACCTTCCACTATAGGTACCCTTCGAGGCGGGCACCAGCGCCTTTACACAACTAGCGGGGCAACAACTCCACACCAACTTGGAGGCTCCTGGAATGACAATAAGCTGCCACAAGAACAAAGTTATCAAACACAATAAACAAGATCTAGGTATTGACAAGAATACCAGATCAGGGATTTCTCCAAGTGAATGGAGAGGAGTTCAAGCACTTGATTCTGGATGATGATGAACTTCTCCTCCTTCAATTCCCCCAAAGATCAAGACCTTCGGGTGGTTGAAGTGGGAGATCGATAATGAGAGCTCTTACACAATGTCTGGTCAATTTCGAATGAATCAAGGGTTCTGAACGTTGGGGAATAAGGGGTATTTATACCCCCTTCAGAAATCAGCCGTTGCAACCTTTGGGGGCCGGATTATCCGGCCCAAGTGAGGGCCGGATTATCCGGTCTGGGGAAAACATCGCCCCAGACTCGGAATATCCGGCAGATAATCGGCCCCCTCTCAGAGCGTCGCGCCGAGCTTGCCCTTGATCAACTTCTGGGGGCCGGATTGTCCGGTCCTATGCGAGGGCCGGATTATCCGGCATGGGGAAGAAAAACCGCCCCAATTCGGATTTTCCAGGAGAAAATCCTACCGGATACCGAGCGACGCTCCTAGGCTCCTTTTGCTCGAAAACTGGGGTCCGGATTATCCGGCCCGTGCGACACCCGGATTATCCGGCCTGGGGAGGAAAAACTGCCCCAGTTCGGATTTTCCGGGAGAAAATCCGACCGGGTACCGAGCGACGCGCCTTGGCTTCCTTTGAGCGATGAGGTAGGCCGGATTATTCGGCCCTTGGTGAGACGGATTATCCAGCCCCCCTCAAAACTTCCTGCACACTTAGCGCACATGAATAGTCTCCATAGTATTGTTATCTAACACGCAAAACATAGGAAAACATGAAATGTTCTTTCACCAGGAGATCAAGAAGAACATTGATCCGTTTGAGATGATGATTACCCACAAGTATAGGGGGTGTATCGCAGTATTTTTGATAAGTAAGAGTGTCGAACGCAACGAGGAGCAGAAGGTGCTGGCTAGTGGTATGGATCAGGAATTATCTGCAAATACTTAGCAAACGGATTTTTAGGGGTTTTCGATAAAGCAAGTAAACAAAGTACGAGTAAATAAAAGACAGTAGGAATAAATGCAGCAAGTGGCCCAATCCTTTATGCAGCAAAGGACAAGCCGGTTGTATTACTTAAGATGACCAAACTTTCTCGAGGACACATGGGAAGACTGTCAAGTGCTTTCGCTTCATATAGCTGATTAATCTTCTCTAGCTTGCTAAGTGTTGTGTGGGTGAACCTGTGCTAATGTACCGCCCCATCCAAGACTAATACATACTTGTGATTATACCCCTTGCAAACATCCATAAGTACAAGAAAGTAATTAAGGTAGAAACCTAACCACAACTTTAAACTCTAAGACCCTTACGTCCCTTGTGCAATGGCTTCTTAACGGAGGTTCAGGTTTCTGTCACTCCGGCAACCCCTACGATTAGTAGACAAATACACGATGCATTCCCCTAGGCCCATATAGGCGAAGTGTCATGTAGTCGACGCTCACATGACACCACTAGAAGAAGTACACCACAACTTAAATAACAATCTATTGAATCTTTCTCAACGCAACTCCACTACTAATAACAAGACTTCTCCCATGTCCTCAAGAACAAAACGAACTACTCACAAGACATCATATGGATCATGATCAGAGATGGAATAATGATGTATAACAATCTGAACATAAACAATAATTAAACGGTTCACGCAATAGCATCAACTACAAAGAGTAATCAACACCGGGAATGTTTCCCCTATGAACTAATGCAAGATTCAACTCAATTGTTACAGAAATATGGAGATGGTGATGAGGGTGCTGATGGTGATGATGGTGCTGATGATGATGATGATGATCCCGATGAAGTCCAGCTTGATGGTGGTGTTGATGGCGATGATCTCCCCTCTCCGGGAAGGAATTCCCCCGGCAGAAATCTGTCTGCCGTAGAGATCTTTCTCTCTCGGTGTTTTCCGCCTCGCAGAGGCGGTGGAATCTTTCTGTGGTCTCTCCCCGAGTCTTAGGGTTTCGGGTGGATGATATACGCCAGAGGGGAGAGGCTGGAGTGGGCCAGGGTGGCCACACCACCTCCAGGCGTGGCCTAGGGCTGCCCGCGCCATGGGGTGGTGTGGGCCCCCTGTGGCCCATCTCCACTCCATCTTCTGGCATCCTTAGTCTTCTAGAAAAATAGGATTTTCCGTATATTTTCCTGGATTTTCTGATGTTCGCAAATTTTGCCTCCAAACAGCACATTTTCCATCAGGATCCTGACTGCAGCGGTCCATGCTTCAAAATTCATCAACCATGCAAAAATAGATGAAATAACATAAGTATCACCTCTCAATATGCAATATATCAATGAATAATAGTGAATTAAGACATAGAATAGTGATTCAAAATGGACGTATCAACTCCCCCAAGCTTAGACTTCGCTTGTCCCCAAGCGAAACTGAGCTCAATAAACATGGCCTCAGGTTTATGGAGTGAAGAGTCGATAAAAGAATACGGACAAGAAGCAACACATTCATCAAAATCATAGATCATAATAGAAGACAACTCACTATTATATAACTCAACTTGTAATAGTCAAAGGAAACAAAATAAAGATACATAAAGTGAATCATAATTGGTAATGGCAAACTTAGCTCTTGGTCGAAGAATAGTTGATAATTTGCTGGAGTTCACAAGTAGCTGGTTTTTCAATGAAAGCTTTCAAAGTAGTAAACATCAAGATAAGAGCAATGTGCAAAACAAGGAACATAAGAAACATGATTGAATAAATCATCATATGAATGAATGAAACACAACAACTCAAAATACTTGCTGAGATAGAAGGGAGTAGGTTTACTGACTCAACTACAAAGTAAAAGAAAGGCCCTTCAAAGAGGGAAGCAGGGATTGCAAGTGTCATAAAGAGCTCCCAGAAATTATGATACTTACTAGCTTTCAGCTCTCATTGCCCCTATCATAGGCATCTTTAGGTGATTAAGGTTAAAGTGACACAACTAAGAGGATATGCTTGACAAGTTATAAGTTGAAATCTCATGCCCCTTACTTATGAGTACCGATCCTCATGCTACTCAACTTCAGTCACGAGCAAGCTCTTGTCATTGTAAATACATGTGTATCATTGAGAACCGCCAACGGGGTACTCCTTGCACATGACACAGGAGCTATCCCATAATCAAAATGATAAGGCAAGCAGATAGTGAGCATCTCAGCGATCTTTTTATTTGCTATTTGCATATGTTTTTATTAAGGATGCTTCATAGAATGCTCACTATAGTTATGCTGCAAGTTTCCACCATGATTAGGCATGACTTAGGCTAGCGGCCCAGGTGTTTCTCTAACACACATATAAACTCCATGATCTTACAAGTTCCACTTTTATTTCACACCGTCGGGATCCATAAGCAAAAGAACATGATATCAACTAGGTACAAAGTACAAAATGAAGTGTTGAAAGCGGTCCCCATGATACATGGTTCGGCTAACTTCAACTCATAAAGCGTAAGAATATACGCAACAAAGAAGGACCCAATGGTTCAAGTTTATTAAATGCAAGAAAGTAAAGTGTGCCATCAAGTTCGTGAGAGCTTTAAACACTAATTTTCACATAACAACTTTAATTTGGGAGGTAGATAAAACAAGAATCTACTTGGAATAGCAATAATGCTACTAGGTAGGTATGGTGGACACAAATGGCAAATGTTTTGGTTTAAAGGAGGTGGATGCACGAGAAGAATACCCTCTCAGTACAGGTTTTTGGCTAGCAAAGCTGGGTAGCAAGTATAAGAGTTGAAGGAAACAAACAAACATACAAGTGATAAAGACAAACATGCAATCTTCCTTGGAAGCACAAAAGATCTTAGCTAGAGAATACTAGACTTATGAGCAAATCAAGAAAGAAAGATGATGGAATTATTTTTCTTTAGAGTACTTCTATCTTTTTCTTCAACTCTCAAAAAGGTGTTGCTACTGACTGAGCCAGGTTTGCCAAAACCAACTAAATTAACTCAATGATCCCAAAGTGCTACCAATACTAACAACAAGATCAATCATATAACCACGAATTGAAAACTAATATAAGCTATGCAAAAGAGTGAATGATAGAACTTCTCATTAATATTCCATAACAGAAACTCACACAAGGGTATACATATCTAACAAGAGAGGGGACACTTCCATAATGCAAACCATACTACATAATAACTTCTCTATTCATGATATGACTCTACTAAAAAGGTAAAAAGATAGAAGATAGTGATATGATACCTCGGCATTCCCCCAAGCTTGGAACAAACCAAGGGGATGCCAAACCTGATGATGAATTACTCCTTAGGTGGTGGTGGTATCCTCTTGATGAGCTATATGATCAGTTTCCCCAAGTCCTCAATCTTGAAAGTGAGATTACGAATCAGCTGTGAGTTTTGCTCAATGCGGCTCATGATCATGTCGTGTTGAGAATTCCAGCTCTTGCTATTATTTTCCCACTCTTCCTCCTTGAAGTCTTTTTTTCCTGCATGGCTAGAACCAGGCAAATCCCAATTGGAGGGTAATTTCCCCTTGGGCATATTCTGGTATTGATGCTCATGGATAAGGGTATGGATAGGATTCTTGGTGCGTGGAGGAAGTGACCAGGGATCTGAATGGTGATGAGGAGGCTTCCCTCCAATGGCTGGATTTGCCACCACTCCAATGCTTGCAACGGTAGTGCTGGTGTGCGGGTGTTGGCCTTGATCCTCTTCACCTTCACTCTTGATCTCCTTCTCCTTCCCGTGGTCTTGGTGGTCTTCCTCCATGGGCTCCTTCCCTTTATCCTTGGCGGACACCATTGTGCTTCTAAGCTTTCAAAGAGTATGTCCTAACAGAAACAGATGGAAACAAAAACACGATGAAAACACGATATACGAACCTCAGGGGATCCGGGGGGTTATATATTACGAAGTTTCATATCAAAAGGAAGGTACTAGGAGAAAACGAGTCGGAGGCGGAGTCCGGGGTGAACTCACCACCTGGTGGCGCGGCCAGGGGAGGGCCCGCGCCACAGGGTGGTGTGAGCCACCCTGGCTCCGTTTTCGTCCCTTTTTCGCTTCGTAGCTTTCCTTATCGACTGAAAACTGCAAAAATATAGTTGGATTGTATTTTCGTGGAACTTTTCTTACCAGAACTGTTACCTATTTGAAAACAGACTCTGTAGGTCTCTGAATTTGGTATCTAGTAGATTCTTCCGAAGTCATCTCTTGAATATCATCGATATCTTCATCTTCATACACTTATTACTTGAGTCATAAAACCCTTCTCTTCCTTAATACACCAATATCTCCACTTCCTGGAAATTTCGTTCACACAAAACTTCACACAGTTCTCATTAGCAACATTTGTATAAGTGAAGTGATGAAACCTTATGAGTACAACTTCAACTGAAAACCATCAAAACAAAAGCTACTGAAGCAAATCCTTCCGAAAAACCAAAAATAATTCAAAAAGGAAATCGAATAAAGAAGCAAATGCAAGATTGGCAAAATCTGTCAAAACAGACCAGCAGGTAAAGATTAATTTGTTCGAAAATCTTCTGTTGCTCAAATCAAAAAGTACAAAACTAACGATAAATAACAACCTGGGGCAGAAGCAAAAAAAATTACAGCTCAATCCGACATACAGAGATCTATCACGAATTTTCACGGTGAAGCACAAAAATCTGTTTCGGGACAGCAACTTCCCCAAATATTACTTCTCTCTCATTAGAGGTTGATCTTGACACAAAAAACAAACAAAACGGATAAGGTGCAGTTATTACCGAAGTAATAACTCCCAAGACTTAAAGAAACAAAAACAAACTAAAAGCAAAAACAAATTGTGTTGTCTCCCATAAAGCTCTTTCTTTATAGTCATTAAGATGGGCATGAAAATTTTGAAGAAGCTCTCATAGGGATATGAATTGAAGTGAAAGAGAGCATTAAGAAGCAAAAAAACACACACATTTAAGTCTAACCCACTTCCTATGCAAGGGGATTTTATAAACAAACAAGTTATTGAAACCAAAGGCAACTTGTATAAGAAGGCAAAAGAAGTGCAACATAAAGACTTTCAACATAAAACAGGGAAACTTGATATTATTGAGATGCATACGGACACTTTTCCCTCTCTCATAGTAACTTTCAGTATCATGCATAAACTTAACAGCTATCACAAGGACTATCATAGCAATGATCACTTATTCTAACAGAAAACACAGGAATACTAGCTCTCATAACACTACTTTGTGAAACAATATTAGAGGTATCCTTACAAAGGATAGTGTGTCCCTCTTCTACATATTTAGTAACAAAGTCTTTCACAGTTGCTATAATAGGTTCATCAACCATTTGTTTATCATGTTCAACAACTTTATTTGTACTTTCATTAACCATACTAGCTATCATAGAATGTTCCTTCATCTTAACTGGGAAAGGTATTTTCTCAATATAAGGTTCAGGTAAAACATGATTAGCAGTATAAACTTCAGTATTTCTTGCAGGAACACTCTTAGCAATATTTTTATAAGGTTCATGATACTTATTCCACTTCTTTTTAGGCACTTCAATATAGGAAGCAAAAGCCTTAAAATAAGAAGCAATAGCTTGAGAGTCTAGACCATAAGCATTTTTAATATTTTGAAAGTTATCAGTTCCCATAAAACATTCAATGCATTGATAATCATAATTTATACCTGACTTTCTACCTTTGTCATTCTCCCAAGCTTCAGCATTGTCTTGAATACGATCTAGAAGGTCCCATTTAGCTTGTTCTTCCATACGAGTGAATGATCCAGCACAAGAAGCATCCAATAAATCTTTATCATGTAGAGGGAGCCTTGCATAAAAGTTACTGATAATAATATTGTTGGGGAGCTCATGAATGGGACATTTGAGCATTAGTAACTTCAATCTCCCCCAAGCTTGAGCTGTACTCTATCCATCAAGAGGCCAAAAGTTGTATATTTGATTCCGATCTTTATGAATCTCACTAGGAGGATAAAACTTTGAATAAAAGAGAGGCACTATTTCCTCCCATTCCAGAGCTTGACCATTCTTCAGCAGCTTATACCATTCCTCAGCTCTTCCTTTTAGTGATAATGAGAATAACTTCTTCTTAACTCTATCTGTAGTAATACCTGCACACTTGAACAACCTGCATAATTCGTGTATAAAGAGTAAATGATCACCGGGATGGACAGTTCCATCCCCAACATAGTAGTTATCCATAACACGATCAATAATTCTTGTAGGTATTTTGAAAACATCATTCTCAGCGGGTGGTGGCTTATCTACTATCTTAGCAGTGGTAGTAGCATTACCAAATAAGAAACTCAGTGAATTATCCATAACGAAAATAAAGCAACTAGAAGAAGTAAACAATACTCACAGTATTAGTTTCCTTTACCAGTTCCAGTCTCCAATAGCGCTTCACTCCCCAGCAACGGCGCTAGAAAATAGTCTTGATGACCCACAAGTATAGGGGGTGTATCGTAGTATTTTTGATAAGTAAGAGTGTCGAACCCAACGAGGAGCAGAAGGTGCTGGCTAGTGGTATGGATCAGGAATTCTCTACAAATACTTAGCAAATGGATTTTTAGGGGTTTTCGATAAAGCAAGTAAACAAAGTACAAGTAAATAAAAGACAGTAGGAATAAATGCAGCAAGTGTCCCAATCCTTTATGCAGCAAAGGATAAGCCGGTTGTATTACTTAAGATGACCAAACGTTCTCGAGGACACATGGGAAGACTGTCAAGTGCTTTCGCTTCATATAGCTGATTAATCTTCTCTAGCTTGCTAAGTGTTCTGTGGGTGAACCTGTGCTAATGTACCGCCCCATCCAAGACTAATACATACTTGTGATTATACCCCTTGCAAACATCCGTAAGTATAAGAAATTAATTAAGGTAGAAACCTAACCACTGTTTTAAACTCTAAGACCCTTACGTCCCTTGTGCAATGGTTTCCTAACGGAGGTTCAGGTTTCTGTCACTCCGGCAACCCCTACGATTAGTAGCCAAATACACAATGCATTCCCCTAGGCCCATATAGGTGAAGTGTCATGTATTCGATGTTCACATGACACCACTAGAAGAAGTACACCACAACTTAAATAACAATCTATTGAATCTTTCTCAACGCAACTCCACTACTAATAACAAGACTTCTCCCATGTCCTCAAGAACAAAACGAACTACTCACAAGACATCATATGGATCATGATCAGAGATGGAATAATGATGTATAACAATCTGAACATAAACAATAATTCAACGGTTCACTCAATAGCATCAACTACAAAGAGTAATCAACACCGGGAAAGTTTCCCCTATGAACTAATGCAAGATTCAACTCAATTGTTACAGAAATATGGAGATGGTGATGAGGGTGCTGATGGTGATGATGGTGGTGGTGATGATGATGATGATCCCGATGAAGTCTAGCTTGATGGTGGTGTTGATGGCGACGATCTCCCCTCTCCGGGAAGGAATTCCCCCGGCAGAAATCTGTCTGCCGGAGAGATCTTTCTCTCTCGGTGTTTTCCGCCCCGCAGAGGCGGTGAAATCTTTCTGTGGTCGCTCCTTGAGTCTTAGGGTTTCGGGAGGATGATATACGCCAGAGGGGAGAGGCTGGAGTGGGCCAGGGTGGCCACACCACCTCCAGGCGCGGCCTAGGGCTGCCCGCGCCATGGGGTGGTGTGGGCCCCATGTGGCCCATCTTCACTCCATCTTCTGGCATCCTTAGTCTTCTGGAAAAATAGGATTTTCCATATATTTTCCCGGATTTTCTGATCTTCGCGAATTTTGCCTCCAAACAGCACATTTTCCATCAGAATCCTGACTATAGCGGTCCATGCTCCAAAAGTCATCAACCATGCAAAAATAGATGAAATAACATAAGTATCACCTCTCAATATGAAATATATCAATGAATAATAGTGAATTAAGACATAGAATAGTGATGCAAAATGGATGTATCAGATGCCAGCAACAAAAAAGGAGGTGCTGAAGCCAACTCTAGAGTTCAATGCATCGGAATAGACAAAGAAAACACCACTGAAGGATGACAAGCCCTCTTAGGTGACACAGATAGGCGTAGGCTTAGACCATGCATAGGAAAGCACGCTCATCGAGTTCCTCCAAGCTAATAAACATATCTTCACATGGAAACCTTCTGACATGACCGGAGTACCTAGGGAACTTGCTAAGCACTCTTTAAACATGTATCCTGATTCTAAACCCGTCAAACAGTCCTTATGATGTTTCGCCGATGAGAAGCGCAAAGCTGTAGCTGAAGATCTAACCCAGTTAGAATCAGCCAAATTCATCGAAGAGGTCATCCACACTGAGTGGTCGGCCAATTCTGTAATGGTCCCTAAAAAGGACACCACTGATAAGTATGTGTGTCGATTATACTTCCTTGAACAAGGCTTGTCCCAAAGATCCGGTCGCTCTGCCTAGAATCGACCAAGTTATCGACTTGATAGTAGGTTCGGAACTCATATGCTTTCTCGGTGCATATTTTGGTTGTCACCAAATACGCATGAATGAGTCAGACAAGTTAAAGACTTTGTTCATCACCCCCTTCGGAACCTTCTACTACGTAACGATGCCTTTCGGGCTCAAAAAATGCAGGAGCTAGGTACCAGTGTACTATGCAGTGTTTCCTCCACGATGAAATCGGATGCAATGTGCATACATGGATGCCATAGCTGTGATGCCCAAAAAGAAGGAAACACTTATTTCCGACTTGGAGGAAATGTTCACGAATCCATGCAAATACGACATAATGCTTAAACCGAAGAAATGTGTCGTGGTGTGGAACACGGCAGTGCCATTTGGGATGGCATGAGAGGGGACAATCAGGATGCAAACGTTGGATATTCGCAACTGGTTGGGCACAGATACTGTAGACACAACAATGTACCCACGTTCGGAGCCCTCTTGGTGAGGTAACATTCCTACTCCTACAAGGATCTATTATCTTGGGGGCTAATGCCAAGTACAGGTGCTCCTTGAGTTGTTTCCCCACATGCTATTGAGAGGTATAGGAAGAAGATGAACTATTGAACTATGAGAATGAACTTGAATCTACTTTGTTGGGGATATACTTTCCGGGTATCCTCACATGTCCTCACTGACCAGGGTGGCCCACTTCGGGTTAGAGCTTTGCTTCACGGGTGGCCCAGTCAGGGAGAAAGACGGAGTCCAATCCGGCTACGGGAAGGCCCAGAAGACTTACCGACTTAGGCCCATAATGTTACTTGTAGTTCAAGATGTACTCTGTAACCGACTCTTAGTCGTAGTAGGATAGATCTCTCCTGTAAACCCTAGGCCAGATATCTATATAAGCCGTCCTAGGGAGAGCCTTTAGGGAAACACTCTAAACACCTCAATAGTCTACAATCTCAACTCGCACTGGTGAAAACCCTTGTAACCCATATTCCGACTCTGCCGTATTACTGGATTGCTAGAAGGAGTAGGATCCGTCCAAAGCCTGTGGATTTGAACCTGGGTAAACTTGTGTGCTCACCGTCCCGGAACACCGAACATCTTACACCCCTCTCTTCCGCACGCCTAGAGGACCCCCTCATGGCGTACCTGTCCTCAATCCGACGACAGTTGGCGCCCAGCGTGGGGCAAGTGAGCTTCGGATCTGCATTCCGAGCGGAATCTGCAAGAATCGGAATCGGCGAGACTATCGTCGTCAGTCGCATCCTCTACGCCAGCGACGTCCCTCTCATCGTTCTCGACGAGACTTGGATTCCGGCTAGGGAGGCCGTGACTGCCTACACAATCAAGTCTTTTGGTGAGATTGATGTGTACATCGGTTTCGCTAAACCTGCCCCACCCACCCCAGCGGTGATGATAAAGGCAGAAGAATTTTCTGGGTCCCCTTTGTCCGCGGAGGCGGCGGAGTTCCGGATCTCAGAAAACCCTAATCCCACCCAGCCTGCACCAGTTGCGGAGATAGTGGAGAAATCCGGATGAGTTAGACAGACCATGGAATATTGCTCAGCTACGTCTCTTTTATTCTTAGTTTATCCTTCTTTGTAATCATATATATGTACATGCTCTGAGAGAAAAAATTTTTTTGGTTGCCTCAAGTTTTTCTGAGAAGTTTTTACCATCTTATTTCCAAATGATCATGTCATAGTCGAAAATCCCAGAATGCTTGAAAGTACTTTATGTTGATGTTCGTTCTGGTCTAGATTTCTGATTCTAAAATTTCTACCTTCGGGTATAACTCTAAAGTTTCTAGTCTTTACTTTGGTTATTTGTCTGATTGCTGGATGCAGACATTTTCCGAGTAGTGAATTGTTGGTACTGGAAGCCGGCTTTGTTTCCGAGTTTAAACTAGTTTAGCAATTGAGCTCCGTTGCTTGGCAAAGTTTCCGGCAGAAGGTTTAGCCAGCTCACGAAAGGAACGAGGCGGACAGCCAGATAAACGATAAGTATAGATGAAAAAATAAAAGTGCTTGTGTAAACATTTCAGGCACAAAAGTGCTGAATAGATCAAAAGCTTAGCACTAGAAAAATAATAGTACTGCATATATACAGGCCCATCACGTTTTTCAGAATAACACAAATATTTCTGTTAATCTATGATGCAGGAGAGGAAGGAGTTGCCGGCTCGCTGGATATACCGCCTTGATATCGTTCTGAGATGTCCACATCCGAGATGGTGCGTTCATCGTCGGAAACTTCTGCTGAATCTTCTAGAGGCGGAGGTGGAGTATCCACGCGGGTGAAGAAAGGAGTCTCGTAGCTGGTCAAATCAGCCACGTGACACCCATATCCGGCGCAGGAGTCCATGATGGCTTGAATGTCCTGCTCCTAGCCGTTTTCATCTACTTTGTAGTACCCTCTGGTCACTTGCCATATTTCCATGTTTCCATGGTGGCTCATGACCATGGTCAGAGCGGTTTGCGCCGCAGTCCGCGCGTAAGATATGTTCCAATCCTGGACAAGTTGCGGCATATCTTTGGCCTTGTCTCGCACCTCAAAATCCGACATGCTATGCATGTCCAGAATCTTGAGAGCTTTGCCAATGTCCTCAAGGGATTGGCGGAAGTCATGAAGCAGGTCACCGACTTGGGTAAGCCGGTGGGTGCGAGGCTCAGCGGAGGCGGAGTCTGTCATGTTCAGAGGACCTATAGATAAAAAGTAGTTAAAAAGATCCGAGATTGAAAGGAATCGAAGAAAAAAGACAAGTCAGACAGATGGAACGTACCGAAAATGACATCGTCAATTTTGGGGTTCTCTTCCCGAAGACTCTAGAGTTCAGCCCGGAGCGCCTCGTAAAGGTCCCTCTCTCTGCACAACTCATTATTCAGGTCCGAGATTTTTTTATCTTGAGCATCAATCTTGCAATCATGCTCATCAGTAGCCATGGAGGAGGACTCAAGGATTTGAGAAATACTCTTTTCATGATCCGCATTGAGCTGATCCAGCTCTTGGCGAAGCTCCTTATTCTCCACCACCAAAGTCTTGAGGTTCTCGGTCTCTTCAATCATAGCACAGGATTGTTTCACCTGTGCTGTAAGTCAAAAAGAACAACAGTTCAACGAAAAAATTCGACATTGAAAACACAAAGACAAGGTTTGAGTCTCGGAATGTTTACCTTTGGCTTCGTCCTTGGCAACTTTCAGCTCAACATTTTAAGTCGGAGAGCTCTGATCTCTCTCCGCTTATCACAGACATTCTTCGACAAATCCTGGTTATAGTAATACTTTCTGTAAGTCAGAATACTCAAAGTCAAAAAGCTACTAAAGGCTCGAGCTAATATTTTTGATAATATCAGCACGAGCCTTGGGGGCTACACTAGTTTGTTCTTTGGCATCCTAAGGAAGCATAAACCCAGATTATTTATCCTACTTCATGCTTGGGGGCTAGAGTATATGATATGAAATAAAGGAAAAACAAGAGTTGGAATTCCAACTTACATATTGTTCGCGAGTGAGTTTATCCAAACTCGCGTTCACTTCAACTGCAACCTTCTCAGCGAGAGTCAGAGGGGTCGCAGGAGCAGTTGGAAGCTCCCTGGACTTGATCCTCTCATTGCGGAGAAGCACTTGTTCAAGAAGATTAGAGTGCTTGACGTCCTCTGCTTCTTGCGCTTCTTCTTCGGTAGATAAGGTACTTTTGTCCAGGCATTGCCTGGCCAGCCGTTGGATCTCTTCAGCAGATTTCCAGGACAGGCCAAACTTGGCAAGTCCCGGATTGCTGAGAATGTTTTCGGCGAAGGTTTCTGCCGAGGGATCATTACCCAAAGAGGGTTCACCCTTATCAAAACCTGACTCACCCATGGTGACATCAGTTTGCGATTCAAGGATCACAGGCTTCGTTGAAGGAGCCGGATCTTCTGCGACGACCGGAGAAGGGATGATCACCGGCATTGCGGAAGGTTGAGGGGCAGGAGTCGGAGGAGCCACGGCAGGAGAAGCTATGGTAAGCTTCGTCTATCGCAGAGGCTTCGAACAAGTTCCCTTCCCCTTGCCCTTGATGAGCGGTTTTTTCTCAGAGAATGTTGTAAAGTCGGAAACATTACATCTTGGAAGGAAATTCGAGTAAAGTGCAAAGGCGGACATTGTGATTGAAAGTTACCTCTTCACGACGGGCACCTCCTTTGTACCAACAACCACTGTCAGAGCTTTGCGCTTCTCGAGCGCAAGGTCCGGAAATGGTACCACTTCTGTCTCTTGAGAAAACTCTGGAGGATATCCTTCGAGCGGAGCAAATTCCAACTCGAGGAGGTCAGCAAGCTGAAAAGAAGAAAACATATTAGTATTGCAGTATAACTCAATGATTGAAACACATAAAAAGGTGTACTGATAGAAGCTTACCGCACTACAGGGTTTTCTGCTGTATGCATATCCAGAGAAACCTCCGAGATCCTCCTCTCGATCCGCTCCCTGATCAGCCACTTAATCTGGCTTATATAGCCCTGCGTGGTATAGGCTTTAGGGTATGCCCTGCGTGGTATAGGCTTTGGTATAGGCACATGATTAAGTGTGAGACCAGCCCTCCGAGTCACTAGCTAGGATTTTGGGATATGCGTGCTCGCGTCTAAGCGAAAAGCTAATGGTACCGGTGATATAAGGAACACTGGCAGTAATAGAGTTTCTCCGGACATGAAAGTAGTACCGGAATAACGTCAAACTCGGCCTAATACCGAGAAAGCCCTCACACAAAGAAGCGTAAGCGCTCATCTCTAAGAGACAGTTGGGAGGAAGATGGTGGAGTTGAACTCCGTAATGGTCAATCACCTCGGAGAGGAACTCCGAGGGAGGAAACGACAAACCTCTGTCGAGGTGGGTGCCGAAGTGAACCTGCTCGCCGCCGCGCGGGTTGGGGACGGTTTCCATGAAGCCGCTCCGCTAGTTGCCGGCGTGGAGGAGCCCTTCATTCTCCATGTTCTGGACCTTCTTGTCGTCAAGCACGCAGGGGATCCAGACCCCGCAGAAGCTTTCCTTCTCCACCGCCGCTTCCGTCCCTGCCGTCGCAGCCGCTGCTGCCAAGCCGGAAGAGGAAGAAGAAGCCATTTCTCCGCAGGCAGATGACCTAGGATGGGCAGCGCTGGGAGTTTTTTGGGGGAAAAACGGAGGAGCTCTATGCACGCGGGGGAGATTTGGAGGAGAGGAAAAGGCAAGGGAACAGGTGAAGAGAGAAGGAAAAATATCCTAACCCCTTATATCCACCTAACCGTGCCAAGATTCGTGCAAATGCTACAGTGTAACCGCCACGCGTCATGGAAGGAACTAGGAAGGACCCACTCGATGATTACGTCGCCTCGATCTCCGCAGACGCATTGAAACGGTGCCTCGGTTCCGCGAACCGCGGACCCACCAACGGTCGTGCTGATAGGATGTCTGTCAGATGACGTGACTTGACCATGACTTGTGTCAGGTGGCGTTAGAGACCAAATTCCGGCTTAGTTTGAAGTCAAGCTGGAAAATCCGAGTAACCTGTTGATAGGTCTGACTTATTTTTAAGACCTGGATCGTATTTTTTGTTGTGAAAGTTTCAGGAACCCTTCAAGATTCTGCAAGCCGAAGATCAAGCTAGACTGTGATGAATCCGACTTTGGATCTTGGAGGCCTCCGGGGGCTGTTGTTGGGGATATACTTTGCGGGTATCCTCACAGTTCCTCACTGACCTAGGTGGCCCACTTCGTGTTAGAGCTTTGCTTCATGGGCGGCCCAGTGAGGGAGAAAGACGAAGTCCAATTCAGCTACGAGAAGGCCTAGAAGACTTACCGACTTAGGCCCATAATGTTACTTGTAGTTCAAGATGTACTCTGTAACCGACTCTTAGTCGTAGCCAGATAGATCTCTCCTGTAAACCCTAGGCCGGATATCTATATAAGCCGTCCTAGGGAGAGCCTTTAGGGAAACACTCTAAACACCTCAATAGTCTACAATCTCAACTCACACAGGCGAAACCCTTGTAACCCATATTCCGGCTCTGCCGTATTACTGGATTGCTAGAAGGAGTAGGATCTGTCCAAAGCCGGCGGATTAGAACCTAGGTAAACTTGTGTGCTCACGGTCCCGGAATACCGAACGTCTCATACCCCTCTCTTCCGCACGCCTCGAGGACCGCCTCATGGCATACTTGTCCTCAATCCGACCACATACTTGTGCTTACCTACAACCCTAGCTCTACCCTCCCTTATATACTAGCTAGGAGAGGTAGGTTACAATGTTGGTTCTAGGGTTTACTGTTTGGGCTTTGGGTTTACAAAGCGGGCTGGCTGGCAGGGTCCAGCCGATGGGCCAGGGACCAGTCAAGCCTCCAATACAGGGAGACAACGCTATAGTGCCCCATCGCCAGTGCTTTGGGCGTCACCCGGTGCTTTAATGGCCAGCTGGAACTTTAGCGGTCAGCCGACAGTGCCTCGCTCAGCTTCAGCTTTGGCACTTTGGGACAGTTGTCTTGTATGGCCGGTAGGGGCAGTGCGCCATCCTGTTTGATGATGCAAGGAGTCAGGGGTGCGCTCAGCGACGAGTGTCACCCCCTTCGTAGCCTTGCACCCATATCCTAGGCAGGTAGGTCGAAGCGGCCACCTAGCCGGTTCTTCTGGCCATCCGGCTAGGCGGGCCAGCTGGGGAATCTTGAGGGCGGACCGGATGGAGCGATCCACCCAGTTGCGGCCATCTGGTAAGAATCCTGGAGCCAGCTAGTTAGGCCTGGCATACCCTACCCGGGGGTATGGGTCGTACCCCCGACACTAGTCCCTGAGCACGTTGGAACTTCGGCTCACGGAGAAGTTCTTGTCTGCTCATTGATTAAACTGAAATAGTTAGTGATGAAAAAACTGGTTGTAGATTTATCTTGAGGTGTTAGTCATTTTCTGGCTCAAGGTGGTTGTTGTTTCCCTGCTAGAGTTCACCGACTACAGAATCGGTGGCCCACCCCCTAGGTGTGACCGGCAATTGAATCGACCGACTGTCGTAACCAGAGAAGGAATATGGATCACCTGGTTGCTAAGGTTAGTGCTTACGCCAACCACGCCTTGCAGTTCTAAAGCACCTCGTGTCATATTGACCATTTTCTCTACGACAACAGTTTTTGGTAACAGTGCACACGTATAATCATTACGGTTTCTTGGGGATCGTGCGCACGCCTCACCTCCCATAGTAACGCATGTGTGATTTTCTGTACGGAAAGCATTGGGGCATTAGATCCGTAGCTGAAACTTCATGGCGGTAATGGGCAGTTGCTTGCCACGTGGTGGAAGGGAGCACAGGGGCACGCTCGACCAACTGCGATAAATAGCACCGTAGGGATGGGGTTTTCCGTGATATCGTCTTCCTCCTATTGTCTGCTTCTCTTGCTCATTGCGCTCTGCCTCCTTTCTGCGCTTCCGCCACTAGTTTAAGGTCGTCAGCGCCACCGCATATCCTCATGATGATGGGACCCCGCTTCTCTGCCATGGCAACCTCGTATGAATACATGCTTCCGGAATAGGGTGGTGGGTGGTGTAGCTCTTATGTCACCGAGGAGCTTATTCACAAGTATTGGAAGGGGACGTTCATCTAGTCGGAGCGGGTGGTGATGAACTGCCTCTTGCCGGAGGGGAGGGCGTCCCTAACCCCTAGCCCGGTTAGGCCATCGTCTTCCTCGCGCCCTTCGCCTGCGGCTTCGTCTTGCTGGTGAGCAACACGTAGCAAAGTTCGTGCCATTGTCGGTGATGATGATGTTGGGGTAGCCGAAGTGTGTGCTGATGTCTGTAAAGAACTATCACTATTCGTCTGTCCAACTTCTTGATGGGCTTTGCCTCAATCCACTTGGTGAATTTGTCCATCACCATCAGCAGGTGTGTCATGACGGATCATGATGTATTGAAGGGGCCGACCATGTCCAGCCCCTAGATGACAAACATCAAGGTGATAGGGATTGCCTTGAGGGCCACAGCCGGAGTGTGCTTTTGCTGGCTGAAACATTGGCACCCATTGCATGCTTTCACCATTTTCTCAGCATCTTCTAGCGTAGTGGGCCAGTAGAAACCGTGGCGGAATGCCTTGGCCACTATGTCTCGCGATGATGCATGGTGGCTGCACTCGCCTTGGTGAATGTCCATCGGTAGCCGACTTGCTTCTTCCTGGCTCACATAGAGCTGATAGATTCCTCCAACACAGCGCGTGTACAACTCGTTGTTGATGATGGTGTAGGCACTTTCTCTGTGTTTCACTTGCCTTGCCTCGACCTCTTTGTCGGGCAACTCCCCTTTGGCCAAGAAATTCATGAATGGCTTGGCCCATGCAGGGGTTTCCTAGATGGCGTACACGGTCTCCATGATCAGCTTGATTTCCTCGCGCATGACCGGCTCGGGCTCGTCGCGTGGACTGCCGGGTGGAAGGGCAGAGCAAGGAGTCCTTGGGATGCTGCAGTCGGCTCGGAGCATCGGGGCCTTCAAACCGACAATCCTCGAGATTGGTGCGGAAATCCCCAGGTTTGACACGGCGGTCCCCGGGACCTTTGCGGCAGTCTCTGGCCGCTTGGAGCCGGCAGTCCCTGGGTCTGCATCCAGAAGACGGTGTTTTGGATGGCTTGTGTACGTGCTCAAGAGAACTCAAGGCGGAATTGCTTGCCTTGTCGATCCGACATCAGTGAGTTTGTCAGCGGCCATGTTGTTGGCTCGAGGAACATGGTGGAACTCGCACCCCTCAAAGCAGGCATATAGTGGCTGGACAAAAATTGTACAAGGCCATGTTTGTGTCCTTGGTGTCCCCATTGCCCGATACTTGTTGCACCACTAGGTCCAAGTCACCGAAACATAGGATGCATCGGATTTTGATCTCTTTTTCCATTTTGAGGCCATGGACGAGCTCTTTGTACTCGGCGACGTTGTTGGATGCGCTGAAGTGGATCTATAGCATATACTCTAGTCGGTCTCCTTTCGGAGATGTGAAAACGACTACGGCTTCGAGCCCGCCGTACATATTGGAGCCGTCAAAGTGCAGCTTCCAATGCGTGGAGTCAGGGCATGGCAGTAGGTATTGGGTTTCTGCCCAATCAACGAGGAAATCTGCTAGGGCTTGAGACTTGATCGTCGTTCTTGGCTCATACTAGATGATGTGGGCAGCGAGATCTATTGCCCATTTCACCACCCGGCCCGTGGCGTCCTTGTTGCCGATGATCTCCGAAAGTGGTGCTAACTCCACCACCCGGATGGAGTGCTCTTGGGAGTAGTGCTTTAGTTTCTTGGCAGCCATGTAGACATCATACACCACCTTATGGTAGTGGGGGTAGTTCGTCTTCGAGAGCGAGAGTACCTCACTCAAGTAGTACACCAGGCGCTAGACCAGCTGCGTATTTCCTTCTTCCAGCCTCTCAACCACGAGCACGACACTTGCAACCAGGTTGGTAGCTGCAATGTACATTAGCATTGGCTCCTTCGCAGCAGGGGCCACCATTATTGGTGGGGAGGAGAGCATGCACTTGAGGTCGCGGAAGACCTTGTCTGCCTGCGTCGTCTAGACGAACTTGTCCATTTTCTTCATGAGCTGGTATAGTAGGAGTCCTTTCTCACCTAGCCGGCTAACAAACCGGCTGAGGGAGGCCAGGCACCCGATGAACTTCTGCAGTCGCGCAGATTCTACGACGGTTGCATGCGCTCGATCAAGACGATCTTCTCCGGGTTGGCCTCGATTCCTCGCTCTGAGACAAGAAAAGCGAGGAGCTGGCCGGCTGAAACGCAGAACACGCATTTCTCCAAGTTCAGCTTCATATGGAAATGGTACAGGTTGGCGAATGTCTCCTTCAGGTTTCTAGGAGTGTTTGTCGTTCCTTTGTCTTGACCACCACATCATCAACATAGGCATGTATATTTCTACCAATCTGCGATTGCAGGCACTTCTACATACATCATTGGTATGTTGCCCCTACATTTTTTAGTCCAAATGGCATGGTGGTATAACAGTAAGCCCCTTACAGGGTGATGAATGTTGTCTTTATTTAATCAGCAGGGTTCAGTTGGATCTGGTGGTAGTTGGAATACATGTCTAGAAACGAGAACAGTTCGCAGCCTGCCATGGAGTCGAGCACTCGATCTATCCTTGGCAAGGGGAATGGATCTTTGGGGCATGCCTTGTTGATGCTGGTGTAGTCAACACACATGCGCCAAGTATTTTTCTTTTTCAGCAACAAGACTAGATTCACTAGACATTCCGGGTGGTATACTTACATGATGAATCTGGCTGCAAGGAGCCGGGTGATTTCTTCATGAATTTTTCTTCTCTTTTCTTCTACGAAGTGGCATAGAGATTTCTTGACCGTCTTTGCATCCGGCCTAACATGTAAAGAGTTCTTGGCGAGCTCCCTCGGAACACAAGGCATATCCTAGGGGGACCATGCGAAGATATCCTAATTCTCACGGAGGAAGTCGACGAGCGTGCTTTCTTATTTGTTGTCGAGTTCGTCTCCTAACAAGGACGAACTTGTACGGCTCAGCCTCATTGAGAAAAATCTTCCTGGTGCCCTTGGATGGCGTGAACTATGGCTCTCCGGCTGGCTATGGATCGCCAGCAAACATTTCTGCATGCAGGGCCACCACGTTCTACATGATGATGCGCTTCTCCTCCATGATGATCTTGGCTTCGGCTAGCTTGGAGCAGTCTGTGGCACATTCCCTCGACCGTTTGTAGCAGCCTGCGATGGTGATTACTCCCTTGGACCCGGGAAGCTTCATCTTGAGGTACGCGTAGTGCAGCACCGCCATGAACTTGGTGAGCGTTGGGCGTCCAAGGATGGCGCGGTATGTGCTGGAGAGGTTGACCACCTCAAACCAGATGGGTTCGCGACAGAACTTGACCTGCGTAACGAAAATGACGTCCAACCGGATCTTGCTAATGGGCGAATTGCGTGGACCCAAGATGGCTCCGTGGAAGGAGGCGCTGGACCTCTCCAGTTGAGATTTCCTAATGCCGAGTCAGTCCAACAAGCTGCTATACAGGAGGTTGATGATGTTGCCCCCATCCACATGGACGCGTGAAAATCTGCAGGAGTGCTTCTTGGAGAAAAATGATAGGATCCAGGACCATCGCGTAGGTGCCTAGGTGAGGCAGTACAGTCCGCTGGTCCTTGCTGCTCCACGTGATCTCTTTCTCATACCAGTTTAGGTACTGAGGAACGGGGGAACAATTGCATTCACCTCTGCCTCGCGGCGCCTCTTGCTATTCTTGGTCTCCGGCTTGGTGGTGAAAATGTGGTAGTTTACCACCCGATGAGGGTAATCACCATCATCCTCGTCCTGATGGTTTTGGTATTCACGGTTGTTCTGTGGGCCACCGGCTGGCGGAGGCAGTGGTGGTGGTAATCCGCAAACCTCGGCCATCTTCTTGGTCAAAGTGCAATGGCGAGTCGTGTGCATAGCCGGCTTGTTTCCGCCACTTTGGAACTTGCGCGAGTCGTCAAGCATCGATTTGATGGTGTACTTAGGTCCTGGCAGCCATTCATCGGCCTTCTGCCTCTGGCTGCCGCCCACAGCCAAATCCTCTTAGACAGCTGCCACTTTCTTGGAACCGTACTAGTTGTCCAGCTAGTCATCCTTTCTTTTGTCATGGCGGTTGTCATGGTCGTGCCGCCTGGAGTTGTTATGATGCCCATACGGCTGACGCCCATCCACGGAGTTATCCATGATGATCTTCCCTTGGTCGTCCACCATGGTGGCCTTCTTTATTGTCGTGTCAGTGGTGGCGTTCCTGTCCGCAATGGCCATGGCTTGAGCCATGGTTTTGAGCTCCACCTGACTGAGCTTATGCTTGATCATGCTGCCGTGTCTGCAGCCGTTGGTGAAGAAGTAGATTGCCTGGTACTCGTGCACCCCCTCGCAAGAGTTGTGCATTCTTGTCCACCAGGTGAGGTAGGAGTGGTCGTACTCGTCCTTGCCCTGAACATAGAGGGAAAGCTCGCGCGGCCGTCTAGGCTGCTTGTAGGTGCTGGTGAAGTTGCGAATGAATGATGCCTCGAAGTTGACCTAGGCATTGATGTTGTTGTCGGGGAGACTATTCAGCTAGGTTCTGGGCCAGTCGAGGAGCATGAGGGGGACTTAGTGCACTGCCACTCGCTGTTTGCCGATGGCTATTCCCACCATTGTAACATAGTCCACAAGCCAGTATTCTGTCTTGACTGAGCCATCATACTTTAGTGTGTCCCTTGGGAGTGAAAATCCTTTGGAAACGGTTCGTTCTGGATGCACGGTCTGAAACATCTTGGATCGGCTGTTGGGGATATACTTTCCGCGTATCCTCACAGTTCTTCACTGACCAGGGTGGCCCACTTCGGGTTACAGCTTTGCTTCACGGGCGGCTCAGTCAGGGAGAAAGACGGAGTCCAATCCGGCTACGGGAAGGCCCAGAAGACTTACCGACTTAGGCCCATAATGTTACTTGTAGTTCAAGATGTACTCTGTAACCGACTCTTAGTCGTAGCCGGATAGATCTCTCCTGTAAACCCTAGGTCGGATATCTATATAAGCCGTCCTAGGGAGAGCCTTTAGGGCACCCAATACTTTAGACCTTCAACTCGCACAGGTGAAACCCTTGTAACCCATATTCTGGCTCTGCCGTATTACTGGATTGCTAGCAGGAGTAGGATCTGTCCAAAGCCGGCGGATTCGAACCTAGGTAAACTTGTGTGCTCACCGTCCCGGAACACCGTACGTCTAACACCCCTCTCTTCCGCACGCCTCAAGGACCCCCTCATGGCGTACTTTTCCTCAATCCGACAACAGTTGGTGCCCACCGTTGGGCAAGTGAGCTTCGGATCTGCGTTCCGAGCGGAATCTGCAGGAATCGGAATCGGCGAGACTGTCACTGTTGGTCGCATCCTCTACGCCAGCGACGTCCCTCTCATCGTTCTCGACGAGACCTGGATTCCGGCTAGGGACGCTGTGACTGCCTACACAATCATGTCTTTTGGC
Organism: Avena eriantha; assembly: GCA_910589775.1. NCBI lineage: Eukaryota > Viridiplantae > Streptophyta > Magnoliopsida > Poales > Poaceae > Avena > Avena eriantha. The sequence goes on from OU342740.1 coordinate 91,840,033, forward strand.
GAGATCGATATTTACATCGGTTTCGCTTAACCTGCCCAACCCACCCCAGCGGTGATGATAGAGGCAGAAAAATCTTCTGGGTCCCCTTTGTCCGCGGAGGCAGCAGTTTCGGATCTCAGAAAACCCTAATCCCACCTAGCTCGCACCAGTTGCGGAGATAGTGGAGAAATCCGAGCCAGAAGAAGACCTAGCGGTCCAAGTCGAATCTGGAGTGGATCTCCCTGGAGAAGCCGTATCTCAGATCGACCCACCCGTGGAAGTCGAAATTCAAGAGGAACATATCAACGACACTGATTCCGGCTCTGATGATGCCGGGACAGACAAGCCTTTTCTGAGGTACACACTAAGACGTATGATACTTCAAGGCGAATGCGCGGATGCAACCCTCGAGACCATCAAAAGTTTCGACATGGCTGATCGCGAAGGCCGCAGGTACCTCAGGATGCACGCGTCGCACTTCCTCGGATACGTGGGATCCGGATCTGGCTCTGTTGATGCTAGAGAAAATACCGACTCTGTGCTGGAGGCAATTGGAACAAACGCCGACGTACCCGCATCCTCGGATGAATCGATGATGTCAGTAGATTTCCGAAAGTTCTCCGCGGAATATGAAGAGGAGTATAACTCCAAAGCTGCAAAAAAAGGAGAAGCCATGGATGAAGGATCCGGGGAACACTCTCCCAAAGCACAGGATGACATGGCCGTCGGAGATAATCCCGAAGTCCAGATGTCCGAAAGTACCGATCAGAGCTTGACTCCGGGAAACAGACCCAAAGCCGTCTTTGCTACCGGTGGTGCCAAGAAGGCAAAGAAGAAGAACAAGAAGAACAAAACCCCGGCAAAAGACCCCCTAACAGAGGAGGTGATTGCCGAGGAATACGAGGAAGACTCGGATGGAGCACTTATCCTAGAAGAGCCGAAAAAAGAAGAATCGATGGATGGACACGTGATCACCGAGGGTGCACGTAAACTCATCGATGCTGTATTAACCACACCTATCCCTACAGCCACAGAACTTACTACTGAAGAGCTGGACGAAAGGTCCCAAGCCTTAGAAGAGCATCGTCAACAACTCCTCGATAAAGCCAAAAACATCGAGATGGAGAAGAAACGCATGGCAACTAAGGACTACATGTCTCGGTTGCATCAGAAGACACGGAAGCGTCACACCAATGACGACCAATTCCCACATGTCCGTGCCGTCCTTTTTGCAGATGAGATGGGGAAGCCATGGAAAGATAGCAAAGGAGATTGGGTATACCCAACCCCAGTACAGAATACCGTGGTGGCTAGAGAAATTCTATCGGCTAATCCAGGACCGGAGGAGATCCGTTTGGGTATCAAACTACTCAACAAGGGACTGGAGCAGCAAAAGGTCGCCCTGTCCGGAAGTCAAAAATTGGTCTCGGATTCCGACCAATGTCGCACAGATCCGGCATGGCCTGACGTAAGATCCCATTACGTCCGGGCGTAGTATCATCGCCCCAAACGCCGGGAAGATAATTATTCAAGAACCGGATCGTCAGGACAACATCATAGAACTACGCGTAACTGGAGCAACGTCGCTCCAGCGGCCAAGAAAGATGCCATTGCTGCACTGAATCCGAGGAACTCTCCTCGACAAGAGTCTAATGATCGAAGGGGAGAAGATAAAGAGAAACGTCGGGAGGAGGATCGTCAAAAAATGCCACCTCCTAAACGTGCAAGCCGTCCGGCTGAGCCTCACCATGGTGGGAACGACGGACGATGGAATGACGGAAACCATGCTGGGACAAACAGGCAGGGGGCTCGTCGTAATCAAGATCCTCCCCGGAACCGGAATAATGATGCTCCGTACGGAGGCCGGTGATCAGGCGGAAACAATTCAGCTGCCCCAAGAAGTCATCACAACGGCTCCCAAGGAGGACGACGAGGCGGAGGAAGTGGCGGCAGAAGCCGAAGTCCGGCTCCAAGGCACCGCAGTCACAACCGGCATTCGGGACGATCTCTATCCCCGAACGACGCAAGGCACATGATCAATTCCAACATAGAGGCGCGACGCTATGAAAACGATGACATGTACATGGGCCCAAAGTGCTTCGGACCACGCATAAGAGCTACAAGATTCAAGGAAGGATTTGCTATCTCAAGGCACATCCAAGCCTACGACGGCATTGCTCAGCCAGATACTTGGCTGCAGGATTTTTTCTGAGCTTGCTGCATCACCAAAGGCAGAAACAACGTGGTTGCAACCCGATATCTCCCACTTATGTTGCGGAAGACGGTGCGATCATGGCTCAATGAACTTCTGGAGAACACCATCCATAACTGGTATGACATGCAAAGTGTGTTCTTTCGGAATTTCGAAGGCACATATCGGAGGCCCTGTTCGGTCGGAGACCTACAGTGTTGCACCCAGAAAGCTAGAGAAACTTGCCGGGATTACCTCAGACGATGGATCGACACCAAGAACTCCTGTGAAGGAGTAAACAATCAAACCATGATTGAAGCTTTCATCGCATGGCTCCCAATTGGTCTACTATGTCATCGCTTGAAGTGTGACAAGGTCACTGATTTGGGAGAGATGATAGAAACAGCGAGCAAGTATGCAGATGCTGACGACGATGCAGAGGGATAACTCAACGTCCTAGCTGTACCTCAGTCGGCAAGACAACCAAAGCAACAAGCTTAGAAGCGCAAAAATACCTCGGAAGAAAAACCTAGCGCGGAAACAACGGTGGTTACTATTGTTTCTGGGTCTGGAGGACGAGGAGGACATGGCGGAGGCCGCGGGCATGGACGTGGGACTTCAAGGGTCCAAGGTAGAGGAGAACAGCAACCAGGAAAAACCTACTCTTGGGCCGACATTGCTAATAACCCATGTGTGCATCACCTAGACGCCAATGGGGGCTCGTCCCACACCAACGCCGAATGTCATTTCAATGACGACATCAAAAGAGATGACACCGTGGGCTATAAAGCTAAGTGGAAGAAGGGAAAGAAGAATCCCAAAAAAGACAAAGAGACCAAGGAAGATTCCGACATGGCACTTTTTTAGAGCACCTCAAAGTTCCCTCAATAAAGGGAGTAGATGAGGAATATCCGACCAAATCCGACTCACCTTTGATAGCAGTTCTGGCTGTAATTCCCAGCTGGACTAAACCCTACCTCGATTATTTGGTAGATGGAAAATTACCTGAAGATGAGGTGCTGAGCCGGCAGATTATCCGACGAGCAAAATCCTATACTATTGTTAAAGGTGAGCTCCATAAACGGAGTGTTTCTGGGGTCTTTTAGCGCTGTGTATCTCCAGAAGAAGGAGTGGAAATCTTAAGAGAAATCCACGAAGGCGGGTGTGGTCACCACGCTGTAGCCAAATCTTTAGTGGCAAAAGCTTTTAGACATGGATTTTTCTGGCTTACAGCTCAGGCAGATGTCGAACGATTAGTCAAGACGTGCAAAGGATGCCAAAAGTACGCCAAGCAAGCTCATGTTCCGGCTGATCAGCTGCGAACAATACCTATAACATGGCCCTTTGCGGTCTGGGGGCTTGATATGGTAGGACCATTGAAACGAGCTCCAAGTGGATTTACTCACCTCTTAGTGATGGTGGATAAATTCACCAAATTGATTGAGGCTAAAGCTGTCACTAGTTGTGATGGAGCAACATCCAAAAGATTTGTCGAGGATGTTATAATCTGGTATGGTTATCCGTATAGCATTATCATGGACAACGGGAGTAACTTTTCTATGGGAGAATTGGCTGAATTCTGCAACGAGCAAAATATCCGACTTGACATTCCATCAGTCGCACATCCACAGGCTAACGGACAAGTCGAAAGAGCAAATGGTTTAATCCTACAAGGCCTAAAACCTAGACTCGAAGCACCACTACGACGTGCTGTGGGGGCTTGGGTAGACGAATTACCCTCTGTAATTTGCTGTTTACGAACAACTCCAAACAGGTCAACATGATACACACCTTTCTTCTTGGTCTATGGCGCAGAAGCAGTTCTTCCTAGTGATTTGATTCATACTTCTCCTAGAGTGGACGCGTATATCGAAGAGGATGCCGAGATTTCTCAACAAAATGATCTCTACTTAGTCGAAGAAGTTCGCGTCCTTGCTGAAATGAGAACTACAGCCTATCAGCAGAAGTTACGCAAGTATCATAGCCAGAGAGTTCGAAATAGATCTTTCAATAAAGGTGATTTGGTTCTCTGGCTTGTGCAACAAAGAAAGCACAAACTTTCCCCAGTATGGGAAGGCCACATTTTAGTTAGTCGAGTATTGCACAATAGATCGTACTACTTCACTGACATGAGGCCAGTCAAAGAAAGACCTGCTACTAAGAAGAGAAAGAGAGCTGGAGGCAGTACAAATCTGGATGAGTTAGACAAACCTTGGAATATTACTCAGCTACGTCCCTTTTATTCTTAGTTTATCTTTCTTTGTAATCATATATATGTACATGTTCTGTGAGAAATAAAAGTTTTGGTTGCCTCAAGATTTTTCTGAGAAGTTTTTACCATCTTATTTCCAAATGATCATGTCATAGTCGAAAATCCCAGAACGCTTGAAAGTACTTTATGCTCATGTTCGTTCTGGTTTAGATTTCCGATTCTAAAATTGCTACCTTCGGGTATAACTCTAAAATTTCTAGTCTTTACTTTGGTTATTTGTCTGATTGCTGGATGCGGTCATTTTCCGAGTAGGAAATTGTTGGTACTGGAAGCCAGCTTTGTTTCCGAGTTTAAACTGGTTTAGCAATTGAGCTCCGTTGCTCGGCAAAGTTTCCGGCGGAAGGTTTAGCTGGCTCACAAAAGGGACGAGGCGGAAAGCCAGATAAACGATAAGTAGAGATGAAAAAAATGCAAGTGCTTATGTAAACATTTCAGGCACACAAAAAAAACTCAAAGCCAAAAAGTGCTGAATAGATCAAAAGCTTAGCACTAGCAAAGTTAAAATACTGCATATTTACAGATGCATCATGTTTTTCCACAATAATACAAAAATTTATGATCTATGATGCAGGAGGAGATGTAGGAGCTGTCGGCTCGCTGGATACGTCGCCTTGATTTCTTTTCGAGATGTCCGCATCCGAGGTGGTGCGTTCATCGTCGGAAATTTCTGTTGTTTCTTCTGGAGGCGGAGGCGGACTGTCCACGCGGTTGAAGAATGGAGTATCGTAGCTGGTCAAATCAGCTACATGACACCCATATCCGGCACAGGAGTCCATAATGGCCTTGATGTCCTGCTCCTGGCCATCTTCATCCACTGTAGAGTACCCTCTGGTCACTTGCCATATCTCCATGTTTCCATGGTGGCTCATGACCATGGTGAGAGCGTTCTGCGCCGCTGATCGCACGTAGGACATGTTCCAATCCTGGACGAGCTGCGGCATCTCCTTTGCCTTGTCCCGCACCTGAAAATCCGACATGCTGTACATGTCCGGAATCTTGAGAGCTTCGCCGATGTCCTCAAGGGATTGGCGGAAGTCATGAAGCAAGTCACCGACTTGGGTAAGCCGGTGGGTGCGGGGCTCGGTGGAAGAAGAGTCCGTCAAGTTCAGAGGACCTATATACAAGACAAGTTAAGAAATATCCGACATTGAATAAAGTCGAAGAAAAGATAAGTCAGACAAATGGAACGTACCGAAAAAGACGTCGTCAATTTTGATCTTCTCCTCCCGGAGATTCTGGAGTTCATCCCGGAGCGCCTGGGAAAGGTCCCTCTCTCTGCTAAGCTCATTCTTGAGGTCCGAGATTGTTTTATCTTGAGCAGTGATCTTGCGATCACGCTCATTAGTGGCCATGGAGGAGGATTCAAGGATTTGAGCAATGCTCTTTGCTTTATCCACCTTGAGCTTATCCAGCTCTTGGCGAAGCTCCTTGTTCTCCACCACCAGGGTCTTGAGGTTCTCGGCCTCTTCGATCATGGCGCAGGATTGTTTCACCAGCGTTGTAAGTCAAAAAGAACAATAGTTCAGAAAAATCGACATTGAAAATAACAAAGACATGGTTTGAGTCTCGGAATGTTTACCTTCGGCCTCATCCTTGACAACTTTAAGTTCATCATTTTTATGCCGGAGAGCTTTGATCTCTCTCCGCTTATCGCAGACATTCTTCAGTAAATCTTTGTTATAGGAACATACTTTCTGTAAGTCAGAATACCCAAAGTTAGAAAGCTACTTAAGACTCGGGCTAATATTTTTGCTAATATCAGCATGAGCCTTGGGGGCTACACTAGTTCGTTCTTTGGCATCCTAATGAAGCATAAACCCGGATTATATATCCTACTTCATGCTTGGGGGATAGAGGATATGATATAAAATAAAGGAAATAACAGGAGTTGGAATTCCGACTTACATGTTGTTCGCGGGTGAGTTTATCCAAACCCGCGTTCACTTCAGCGGCCACCTTTTCGGCGAGAGTCAGAGGAATCACTAGGGCTGTTGGAAGCTCACCAATCCTAATTCTCTCATCGCGAAGGCGTACCTGGGCGAGAAGGTCAGAGAACTTGACGTCCTCTGCTTCTTGCGCTTCTTCCTCGGCAGATAAAGTACTTTTCTCCAAGCATTGCCTGGCGAGCTGCTGGATTTCTTCAGCAGATTTCCGAGATAGGCCAAAATTTGGCAAGTCTCGGATTGCAGATAAGGTTTTTGGCGAAGGTTTCTGCCGAGGGATCATTACCCGAAGAGGGTTCACCCTTATCTAGATCTGACTCACCCATGGTGACGTCAGTGTGCGATTCAAGGATCGCGGGCTCTGTTGAAGGTGCCGGATCTTCTGTGACGATCGGGGAAGGAATGGTCACCGGTGTTGCAGAAGATTGAGGGGCAGGAGTCGGAGGAGCCACGGCAGGAGAAGCTATGGTAAGCTTCGTCTGTCGCAAGGGCTTCGAAGAAATCCCTTTCCCCTTGCCCTTGATGAGCGGTTTTGCTCTGAGAATGTAGTAAAGTCAGAAACGTTACATCTCGGAAAGAAATTTGAGTAAAGTACAAAGGCGGAAGTTGTGACTGAAAGTTACCTCTTCATGACAGGCACCTCCTTTGTGCCAACAGCCACTGTCGGAGCTTTGCGCTTCTTGAGCGCAAGGTCTGGCAATGGGACCACCTCTGTCTCCTGAGAAAACTCCATCAACAAAAGCCGGCAAAGCAGTGAGCCGGAATATCCCTATGATAGAAAAACGTGGCTGGCCATTGTTTGACCGAGTCACTAGCTAGAATTTTGGGATACGCGCGCTCGCATCTAAGGGAAAAACTAATAGTGCCGGTGATGTAAGGAACACCGGCGGTAATGGAATTTCTCCAGACATGAAAATAGTACTGGAAAAGAGTCAAACTCGGCCTAATGACGAGAAAGCCCTCACACAATGAAGTGTACGTGCTCCTCTCTAAGAGAGAGTTGAGAGGAAGATGATGGAGTTGAACTCCGTAATGATCAATCATCTCGGAGAAGAACTCCAACGGAGGAAATGACAAACCTCTATCGAGGTGGGTTCCAAAGTGGACCCACTCGGTGTCGCAAAGGTTGGGGACGGTTTCCTCGAAGCCGCTCCGCCAGTCGCTGGCGGCAAGGAGCCCTTCCTTCTCCATGTTCTTGAGACCTTCGTTGTTGAGCGCGCAGGGGATCTAGATCCCGCGAAAGCTCTCTTTCTCTGCCACCGCTTCCGCCATCGCCGCCGCCGCCGCTGCCGCCAAGCCGGAGGAAGAAGATGAAGCCATTTCTCCGGCGCGCAGTTGACCTAAAAGGGGCAGCGCTAGGAGTTCTGTGGGGGAGGAACGGGGGAGCTCTGTGCGCGCAGGGAGATTGGGAGGAGAGGAAAAGGCAAAGGACTGGTGGAAGGAGAAGGAGAAAATCCTAACCCCTTATATCCACCTAACTGCGCCAAGATTCGTGCAAATGCTACAGTGTAACCGCCACACGTCGTGGAAGGAACTGGGGAGGACCCACGCGATGATTACGTCGCCTCGAGCTCCACGCATGCAGTGAAATGGTGCCTCGGTTCCACAAACCGCGGACCCACCAACGGTCGTGCTGACGAAATGCCTGTCAGATGACGTGACTTGACCATGACTTGTGTCAGGTGGCGTTAGAAACCAAGTTCCAGTTTAGTTTGAAATCAAGCTGGAAAGTCCGAGTATTTAAGACCCGGATCATATTTTTTGTTGTGAAGTTTTAGGAACCCTTCAAGATTCTGCAAGCTGAAGATCAAGCTAGACGATGATGAATCTGACTTTGGATCTTGGAGGCCTCCGGGGGCTACTATTGGGGATATACTTTCCAGGTATCCTGACAGTTCCTCACTAACCAGGGTAGCCCACTTCGGGTTAGAGCTTTCTTCACGAGCGGCCCAGTCAGGGAGAAAGACGGAGTCCAATCCGGCTATGGGAAGGCCCAGAAGACTTACTGACTTAGGCCCATAATGTTACTTGTAGTTCAAGATGTACTCTGTAACCGACTCTTAGTCGTAGCTGGATAGATCTCTCCTATAAACCCTAGGCCGGATATCTATATAAGCCATCCTAGGGAGAGCCTTTAGGGCACCCAATACTTTAGACCCTCAACTCGCACAGGCGAAACCCTTGTAACCTGTATTCCGGCTCGGCCGTATTACTGGATTGCTAGCAGGAGTAGGATCCATCCAAAGCCAGTGGATTCGAACCTGGGTAAACTTGTGTGCTCACCTTCCCGGAACACCGTACGTCTCACACCCCTCTCTTCCGCACGCCTCGAGGACCCCCTCATGGCGTACTTGTCCTCAATCCGACGACACCGGCTGGACTTTCCTCCTCCAACGCGCGTGATTGCATCAGGAGATCAATGCGCAGGTGCGTCAGGTGTTTCCAGCTCATGTGCATCGAGTCGCCCCATCAAGCGGGACTTGGGTTGCACGAGGCTTCTTTCGGCTTCGTCAGCCGATGGTGACATTGCCCTTGTCGGGCTCCATCAGCCGGAACATGGTTCCTGCTGGTGACCGCTGCGACGTCATGCGTATGATGTCCACGGCTAGCTAATATGCCATGTGGATGGTTGTCCCTTCTTGGTCCATTTGGAGAGTAGGCCTTGCTGTCGCCAGCTACCGGATCCGCCATCCAGCGAGGTGGATGGCTCTTGCTGTTCCCCGCCAGGCTTGCACCTGCCTCGGCCTTCTACTTGTTGGCAGTGGCCACGAGGACCTAGATGCGCACATGTTGGTGGCGTAGCTCATCGCCCTCAAGGTGGCTTAGCTCAGCGACAGCCGCCTCTACAACCCTCATGTTCTTGGTGGGAGTACTGTAAACCGGCTGAACCACGGGAATACGTGGGTCAGCAGCACGGTGCAGCTCTGAAGCCATGGGCGGTGTTATACTCACGCATGGTCACGTTTAGTCGGTGCTGTTGGGCGGAGACCTTGTTGGCTTCCTCTAGGATGTTATGGTGTGTGGCCTCCAGCGCAGCTGCAGCCACTGCCGGAGTTGCCTCGAGGGCGATGGGGTTGCGGAGGTGCTCGATGGACGCTATCAGCGGGACCTGGTCTGGTCCGTGCGAGGTGGAGCCGTTTCCTCCCACGTAGCACTCTAGGGGCGGGCAACGGCCCTCGCCTGACCCGACCATCATGACCTTGACACTTCTGCTGGCAGCGCTCGGAGCAGCGAAGCTAGGCGACCCTCCAGAGACGGTGATGAATACGTGAGGGAAGGCCTCGGCGACGGTGGCGACGTACACGTGGTTCCCGCCGAAGTGCATGACAGAGCCGCCACTAGGGAAGGTCTCCCTGATGAAGCATGATGTGTTGTTGATGACACAGTCAAAGGAGCTGAGAGTAAGGGCGAGGCCATAGGAGACTCGCTCACTAGCGACAAGCGGAAGTACCATGCAAAAGATGACCCTAGCCGAAGCGTTGTGCCCCACGGTGTTGTTGGATTGAGGACAAGAACGCCATGAGGGGGTTCTCGAGGCATGTGGAAGAGAGGGGTGTGAGTCATACGGTGTCCCGGAATAGTGAGCACACAATTTAACCGAGGTTCGAATCCACCGACGGTGGACGGATCCTACTCCTGCTAGTAATCCGGTAATACGGGAGAGCCGGGATATGGGTTACAAGGGTTTCGCCTGTGCGAGTGGAGATTGTAGACTATTTGTAGGTGCCCTAAAGGCTAGTACCTAGGACAGCTTATATAGATATCCGGCCTAGGGTTTATAGGAGAGACCTATCCATCTAAGACTAAGATTCGGTTACAGAGTACATCTTGGACTACAAGTAACTACACGGGCCTACAACGATAAGTCTTATGGGCCTTCCCGTAGCCGGACTAGACTCCATCTCTTCTCTCTGACTAGGACGCCCGTGAAGCATAGCTCTAACCCAAAGTGGGCCAGCCTGGTTAGTGAGGTACAGTGAGGATACCCCGAAAGAATATCCCCAACAACAGCCCTCGGAAGCCTCCAAGATCCAAAGTTGGGTTTCATCACCTAGCTTGATATCTCTTTGTTTTTCTCAATCTTGAAGGGTTCATGAAATTTTCCAAAACAAAGGGTTGGATCCGAATCTCAAGTTGACTCGGAGTTGTCAATATTTCACTTCTTCTTTTCCCTTCTTGATTTCAAACTAAGCCGGGAGATTCTACTGACTTCATATGACGTTAGTCAATGTCTGGTTATGTCACTGACAGACATTCCTGCCAACGTGACCGTTGGTGGGCCCAGTTCGTGCCGAACCGAGGTGTAGTTTTAGTGCATGCACGAAGATCGATGAGGCGTAATCTTCTCAAGGAAGTTACCGTAGCTCCTTCCATGATGTGTGGCTCAGTCCATAGTGTTCATACACGAATCTTGACACAGAGCAGGTACATAAGGGGTTGAGATTTTCTTCTTTCTCCTCTACCTGTCTTTGTCTTCTCCTTCCTCCAACAGCACAATGCTCCCCGACCTCCTTTTCCTTCCCAAAATCCACAGCGCCGCCCATCTTAGGTCACCGCGCTAGACCAAATGACGGACGCTTCTTCTTTTGGCATCGCGGCGAGCACGGCAACAACCTCTGTAGTGACGGAGAAAGGAAACTTCTGTGGGGTATGGATCTTGTGCATCCTCAATGATGAGAAGCTCCGCATCATTGAGAAGGAAGGCATCCTCCGCGTCGGCGACTAGCGAATTGGCTATGACCAGATCATCCCCACCCCTCGCGGCGACGAGAGGGTTCACTTTGGCACTCACCTCGACAGAGGTTTGAGCTTTCCCCCTCAGAGTTCTTTTTTGAGGTTATAGATTACTATGAAGTTGAACACCACAACTTCCCCCCAACAAAATCGTTGAACTTAGTGCTTACGCTTCTTTGTGTGAGGGTTATCTCAGAATTAGGTCGAGTCTCATTTTGTTCCGGTACTACTTTGGTACCCGAAGAAATTCCATCACTTCCGGTAATCCTTTACCTGACCGTTAGGAGAGACCGAGTCTACCCTAAGATTAAGGCTAGTGAGTAAATGAAGAAATGTTCGTCCATGTTCTTTTACCATAAGGACAGACCGAATCTCGGCAAAGAAGCTCCTTTGCCAGCTTTTGTTGATGGTGCTGCCATGCCCCAAGAGTCCTGGGATGCGTAAGCGCCAACTGTTTCTGACGATTATCTTCCCGCCAAGAGACGGATCGAGTACCTGATGAAGAACAAGGGTATAAAAGTATCTAACTTGATCCACTGTTGGCTAGCACGCCGGATTCAACCCCTCTAGTACCATGGTGACTGCCTCATGCACACGATCACAAATAGTAAGACTGATTCCGTCAGGATCTACTCAAAACCAATCCCGGACAAGGAATACGAGTCCTAGATTAAGTGGTTGATTAAAGAGCGGGTCGAGAGGAAGATTCCAGATCTCTCTCTAGATATGTATATGGCTGAGAATCCTTTGACACCACGAAGTTTTTGTTTTGACTCTCATATTTGAATATGTGTTCATCCGTACTTTCCCATAGTTTTTTGCAATACTGAGATAATGTTTGTTTTTAGCTTGCTGACCTCCCTGAATTTGAGCTTGCTCCTCTTGAGGGATATCCACCTGAGAGATCGGCTCCTCAGGAGGATGAAGAACTGGTTCCATTGCCGGACAGGTTTACCCGGAAACACAAGACTTCGATAGTTGCTATGGGCGGCCAGAAGGTGCCCGTTGTAAAGAGGTAACCTTCTTTATAAGGTTTTAAATGTTAACTCGTATTTTCTCCCAGAATTGCAACGATCTTATTTCTGTTACCGTTCAGGGCCAAAACACTTGCCATGGGCAGGGGGCAAGGAAAACCGGGGAAAAGCCTGCGCCAGCAGAAGTTGACTCTGGGCTCTCCTGCTGTTGCGCCTCTGACTCCTAGCGCAAGGCCATCATCAGTGCCGGAGGATATCTCTTCCCCACGCATTGAAGATGTTTCGACTCACACTTCAGAGCCAGTGAACTTAGGTTCATAGACCGAAGTCACTGTGAGTGACTCGACACTTGATAAGGGTGAACCCTCAAAGGGTAATGATCCCTCAACTGATACCTTCGCAGATAATCTTGCGCAGAATTCGGGTTTTGCCAAACTTGGCCTTACTCGAAAAAGCGCAGAATAAATCTAGAAGCTGGCTCTCCATTCCTTGGAGACCCGGAATATTATAGCGGAGGAGGAAGCTCATGAAGTTTAAGACGTCAAACTCACTGATCTTCTTGATCAAGTTCGTCTCCACGATGATAAGTTGAAGGCTGGTGTGGCTCCGCCACCTCTAGTAATTCCTGTGACTCTCGCTGAAAAGGTTTCGACTAAGATGCACATGAGCCTCAATAAATTAACTCATGAACATTATGTAAGTCATAATCCAACTCCTCTTTTTATTGTAGTTCATATCATATCCTCTAGCCCGCAAGCATGAAGTTGGATAGGAAGTCCGAATTTATGCTTTTATAGGATACCAAATAATGAACTAGTATAGCCCCTAAGGCCCGGGCTGATATTTAACTTAGTTAAAATATTAGCCTATGTCTTAGTAGACTTCTGACTCATGTTACTATTCTCACTTACAGAAAGTTAATGCTTATAACCAGGAATTGCTGAAGAATATTTGCAACAGGCGGAGAGGGATAAGAGGTCTCCGGCTTAAAAATGCTCAACTAAAATTTTCCAAAGATGAGGTTGAAGGTAAACATTTTATACCTCCTTTGTGTAGTTTGTTATTGATCTTTGTAGCCGAATATTTAACTGAATTTCATATCTTGTCAGAACTTGTGAAGCAATCTTGCAAGATGATCGAGTAAGCCGGAGATTATAATGTCCTCGAAGTGGAGAATGCTGACTTGTGAGCTGAGCTGATGAAACTCAAGGTAGACCATGAGACCAGCTCCGCAAGTGTTCTTGAGTCCAACAATCATTCAACTAAAGAGTGTGATTGCACCATCGCCAAATAGGACAAAACAATATCGGACTTGCAAGATGCCTTGGATAGGGAGAAGGACACAACCGAAGCTCTCCGGAATGAACTCCAGAGCCTTCGAGAGGAGAGGGCCAAAGTAGATGATGCTATCTTTGGTAATTTTTCCGTCCTTGATTCGTCGTTTTTTCGGAATTATGAGAATCGGATATGTATGAATGTTGACCTTGTTTTTCTTTCTTATAGGTCTTCTCAACATGTGGGATGCCTCTTCATCTGAGCCTCGTACCAGCTGGCTTGTGGCTATTGGGGACCTGATCCACGATTTCCGCCACTCTTTGGAGAAAATCGGTGAATCTATCCGACTCTCAAGCCTAGATTCATTGTCGTCCTTTGAGATACGAGACAAGGAAAAGGATATGCCCTAGGTCGTCAAGGATTGGAATATGTCCTATGAATGCACAGTGGCATAGAATTCGCTAACAATGGTAACAAGCCACCATGGAAACATGGAGATATGGCAAGTTACCAGGGGTTATTCGACTATCGATGATGACAACAACAAGCCTAATATCAAGGAAATCTAGGATTCCTGTGCCAGATGTGCGTCACATGTGGCCGAGCTAACCAACTATGAAGAACCATTTCTCACGCCCGTAACGACGCCACCAGCCCAAAGGAAGCAGTTGGTGAAGTTTCTGAAGACGATGAGGAGATTGAGTCTGACTTACTTGTCTCGGAAAGTTATAGGGGTGGTACTAGTGATGTGTCGAGCAGCCAGCAAATCCTGCCTCCCCACCTGCATCATAGTGTATCAGAGAAAATATTGTGTTATTCTAATTCAGTCTGATTGTAATAAGTAGTAAGTTATTTTTCTAGTGCTAAGTTTATAAGAATTGATGCTTTACTCCCTTTTAGCACTTTTGGATTTTATTTATCGTGCCTGAAATTTTTACGTAAGAACTTGTTTGTTTTGCCTATACTTATCGTTTATCTGGTCTTCCACCTTCTCCCTTTCGTGAGCCAGCACACTTTTAGCACGGAAACTTTGCCGAGAAATGGAGCTCAATTGCTAAACCAGTTTAAACTCGCAATCAATCCTATCTTCCAGTACCAACAATTCACTAATCAGAAAATACCCGCATCTAGCAATAAGACAAAAACCCTAAGTATAAACTAGAAAACGTTTAGACTTATACCTGAAGGTAGCATTTTTAGAATCAGAAATCTAACCAGAACAAACATGAGCATAATGTACTTTCAAGTATTCTGGGATTTTCAACTTATGTCAGGATCATTTGGAAATAAAATGGTACTATAAAACTTCTAAGAAAATTTTGAGGCAACCAATACTTTATTTCTCATTGAACGTGTACATATATATGATTACAAAGAAAGAAATTTTTAAGAAAAAAGGGACGTAGCTGAGCAATATTCCATGGTTGGTCTAATTCTTCTGTGTTTGTACTAGCTCTAGCTCTCTTTCTCTTCTTAGTAGGAGGTCTTTCTTTGACTGGCCTCATATCAGTTAAGTAGTAAGAACCATTGTGCAATACTCGACTAACCAAAAAGGGACCTTCCCAAACAGGGGAAAGTTTGTGCTTTCTTTTTTGCACAAGCCGGAGAACCAAGTCACCCTTATTAAAAGATCGATTCTTGACTCCCTGACTATGATACTTGCGTAACTTCTACTGATAGGCTATAGATCTCTGCTCAGCAACGACACGAACTTCTTCGATTAAATCGAGATCATCTTGTCGAGAAATTTTAGCATCCTCTTCTATATACGTAGCAACTTGGGGAGAAGTATGGATTAAATCAATTGGAAGAACTGCTTCTACACCATAGACCAAGAAAAAATGTGTGAACCCTGTTGACCTGTTCGGAGTTGTTCTCAAGATCCATAATACAGACGGCAACTCGTCCACCCAAGCCCCCGCAGCACGGTGAAGTGGTGCTTCGAGTCTTGGTTTAAGGCCTTGAAGTATTAAACCGTTTGCCCTTTTAACTTGTCCATTGGCTTGCAATATCAAGCCAGATTTTCTTATTGTTACAGAATTCTGCAAGCACTCCCATAAAAAAATTGCTCCCGTTGTCCGTAATAATACTGTGTGGATGACCGTATCGTATTATAACGTCCTCGACGAATCTTTTGATGTTTCTCCATCATAACTTGTGACGGGTTTAGCCTCAATCCATTTTGTGAACTTATCCACCATCACTAAGAGGTGAGTAAATCCACTTGGAGCCCGTCTGAACGGTCCTACCGTGTCAAGCCCCCAGACTGCAAAGGGCCATGTTATCGGAATAGTTCGCAACTAATCGACCGGAACATGAGCTTGTTTCGCGTATTTTTGGCAGCCTTTGCATGTCTTGACAAGCCGTTCGGCATCTTCCTTGGCCATAAGCCAGAAAAATCCGTGTCTAAAAGCTTTTGCCACTAAAGATTTCGCTACAACGTGATGTCCGCATTCGCCTTCGTGGATCTCCCTTAGGATTTCCACTCCTTCCAGAGAAACACATCACTGAAAAACTCCAGACACACTCCGCTTATAGAGCTCACCATTTACTATCGTATAGGTTTTTGCTGATCGGACGATCTGTTGCCTCAAAACCTCGTCTTTGGGTAATTTTTTATCTACCAAGAAATCAAGGTAGGGTTTTGTATAGCTGGGAATCATAGCCAGAACTGCTATTAATGGTGAGTCGGATTTGGTCGGATACTCCTCGTCAACTCCTTTGATAGAAGGAACTTTAAGGTGTTATATAAAAGCACCATCCGAGACATTTTTCCTTGCAGAGATTATTCAAGAAAATGCATCTACTTCCTCATTTTCTATTCAAGGGATGTGTTGAACCTTAGATAATTCATCCACAACAACCCTGTACTTTGTCATGTGTTTGTTTGCATTACAGTGATCCGACACTTGTCGAGCAACAAGATCCGAGTCTGCATAATACATAAGTCGTTGAATGCCAATGTCTTTAGCAATCTGGATTCCATGCAGCAGTGCTTCATATTCGGCAATGTTGTTTGTTGTCGTGAAGTAGATCTACAACACATAGAAAATCTTATCTCCTTGGGGTGATTTGAGCACCACACCAGCCCCTGAGCCCCCGAGCGTTTTAGACCCATCAAATGTAAGGTCCAATATTCCAACTCTAGCAGGGTCATGTTCTCCGTTGTCTCTATCCAACCAACGACAAAGTCAGCGAGGATTTGGGATTTGATTGTTGTGCGATGTTTATACTCAATGTCGAAAGCTGGGAGATCTACTCCCCACTTTGCGACACGTCTTGTGGTGTCGTTGTCGTTGATTATGTCTCTCATGGGAGTTGTGGTCACCACGGTAATCAGGTGCTCTTGGACATAATGCCATAGCTTTCTAGATGCGAAGAACACACCATATGCTAGCTTTTGATAGTGCGGATACCGCTATTTGGATTCAGTCAAGACCTTGCTGAGGTAGTAGGTCCGACGTTGCACCATGTGTTCATGCTTTTCCTCTGGTCGTTCCACCACCATGAAAATGCCAACAACCCTATTTGTTGCAGCTAGATAGAGCAACATCGGTTCCTGAGGTTCCGGCGCTGCAAGGATGCGAGCGGACGAGAGTACCATTTTCAGGTCTTGTAGTGCAGCTTCAGCTTCATCAGTCCAGGAAATTTTTTTGGTCTTTTTCAGGAGCTTGTAAAGTGGTGCGGCTCTCTCACCGAGTCGACTTAGAAACCGACTGACTGCAGCAATGCAACCAGTTAGTCTCTGTACATCCTTCAGGCGAGTTGGCCTGGAAATGTTGAGTATAGCCTTAATCTTGTCACGTTTCACCTCTATGCCTCTTTGAGACATAATGAAACCTAACAATTTTCCGGCTGGTATTCCAAAGAAACACTTCTTCGGGTTAAGCATTATATTGTATTTGCGTAGATTGGCACATGTTTCCTTCCAAGTCAGAAATTAGTGGTTCCTTCTTTTTGGACATTACCACTATATCATCCACATACGTGTGTACATTGCGTCCGATTTGATCATGGAGGCAACACTGCATAGTGTGTTGGTACGTAGCTCCTGCATTTTTGAGCCCAAAAGGCATCATAACGAAATAGAAGGTTCCGAAGGGTATTATGAATGAATTTGTTGCTTTGTCTGATTCCTTCATCCGGATTTGGTGATAACCAGAATATGCGTCGAGAAAGGATAGGAGTTCCGAGCCTGCCGTAGAGTCGATTACTTGATCAATTCTAGGCAGAGCGAACGGATCTTTGGGACAAGCCTTGTTCAAGGCGATATAATCAACACACATCCTTAAATCAGTGGTGTCCTTTTTAGGGACCATTACAGGATTAGCTGACCACTCAGTGTGGATGACCACTTCTATGAATCTGGCTAACTCGAGCCAGGCTAGTTCTTTAGCTATTGCTTTTCACTTTTCATCGTCGAACCATTGTAGAGACTGTTTGACAGGTTTAGCATTTGGGTGTACATTTAGAGAGTGCTCGGCAAGTTCCCTAGGTACTCCGGTCATGTTAGAAGGTTTCCATGCGAAGATACCTTTATTAGCTTTGAGGAACTCGACGAGCGCGCATTCCTATGCGTAGTCTAAACCTACACCTAACTGTGCCACCTTTGAGGGATCTCCTTCCTACAATGGTGTCGTCTTCATCTCTTCCGATACCTTGAACTCCGGATTCGGCTTCGTCACCTCCTTCTTCGTCGCGGGTATCTCGGACGGATCTATGCTCTTCTTGATCTCCCGGTACTCCTCAGCGTGCCGTACAGCTTCAGCGAAGGCGGCATTTTCGTCCTCACATTCTTGTGCTTTCTTCGGGTCTCCCCTGATGGTGATCATGCCCTTGGGACCTGGAATTTTCATCATATTGTAAATGTAACATGGACGAGCCATAAAATCCTAGTAAGCCAGGCGTCCAAAGATATCGTGGTATGCGCTATTGAACAAGACCACTTCCAAGGAAAGTGCTTTCGTCCGATAATTCTTTGGAGTCCCAAAGGTAACGTCCAAAGTGATCTCTTCAAGAGAATTTGCTTGTCTTCCGGGGACAACTCCGTGGAAAATAACAGAGCTTTGATTCAGCTGTGTCTCCGAGATCCCCATCCGACGCAACATTTCGATGTAGAGGATGTTGATGCTGCTGCCGCCATCCATGAGGGTCTTAGAGAACCCATAACCATTAATAAGTGTATTGATGACTAGAGCGTAATTTCCTTTCATGTCCAACTTAGGCGGATGATCAGCACATTCAAAGTTGATTGTCACTTCTGACCAGTCCAAAAACTGAGGGATAGCCAGAATAGTTGCATTGAGCTCGTGCATTACTTACTTCTTGACCATGGCTGGTTGAGACCCAAGGAAAGTGACATAGGTGTATTTCTTCGTTGGGAAGGTCTTCTTTCCATCCTACTTGGGATTTGAAGCTTCTGCCTCCTCCATGTCAGAATCTTCCTTAGTCTCTTTATCCTTAACCGAATTTTTCTTTCCTTTTCGTTGCTTGGCCTTGTAGCTAGCGGATTCATATTTCTTGATGTCGTCATTGAAACGACACTCAACATTTGTGTGGTACGAGCCCCCATTGATGTCCGGGTGGTGTAGACACGGATTATTGGTGATGTCGGCCAAAAATTAGGTTTTGCCAGGTTGCTGGTCTCCTCTACCTTGGACTCTGGATGTTCCACGACCGCGTCTGCGCCCACCTCTGCACCGTCCTGTCCTCTAGACCCAAAAGTAGCGTTTACTACAGCTGCCTCTGCGGTGGGTTTTCTTCCAAGGTGTTCTTGCGCTTATGGGTCTGCTGCTTTGGCTGTTTTGCCGACTATGGCACAACTAGAATGTTCAGCAGTCCCTCTGAATCATCGTCGACATCTGCATACTTGCTTGCCATCTCTATCATCTCCACCAGATCGGTAGCTTTGTCGCACTTCAAGCGGTGACGCAGCAAACCAATTGAGAGTCCCGCAATGAAAGCTTCAATCATGGTTTGATTGTTAACTCCTTCATAGGAGTTCTTGGTGTCGATCCATCGTCCGAGATAATCCCGGCAAGTTTCTCTGGCCTTCTAGGTGCAACGTTGTAGGTCTACTACCATACAGGGCCTCCGATATGTGCCTTCAAAATTCCAAAGAACACGCTTTCCATGTCAAACCAGTTCATTGAACCATGATCATGCCGTCTTCCACATCATAAGCGGGAGATTCCGGGTCACGACCAGGTTGTTTTTTCCTTTGGCAATGCAGCAATCCTAGAAAAAATCCTAGAGCCAGGTGTCTTGCTGACCTACACTGTCGTAGGGCTGGATGTGCCTTGAGATAGCAAAACGTTCCGGGAATTTTGTTTGTCGAATGCATGGTCTAAAGCATTTCTGACCCACATAGATGTTGTCCGACTCGTAGCACGGCGCCTTTATGTTAGAGTTGATCTGGTGCCTCACATCACTTGGTGACAGAGAACGCCGTCGTGGTTGTTCGCTGTGGCTGTGGTGTATTAGAGCCGGACTTCTGCTTCCATCACCACCTCCTCCATCATGAAGCCCTCTATGGCTCCCTCGAGAGCCGCTATGATGGTTGCTTGGTGGAGAGGGTGGTGTAGGTGGATTGTTTACGGCTGAACGCCTACGTCCATCTGGAGCGTCATTATTCTGACTCCGGGGAAGGTCTTGATTACGACGAGCCCCTTGCCAGCTTTACTCAGCATGGTGTCTGTAGTTCCTTCATCCGTCGTTCCCATCATTGTGACGAGGTTTAGCTGGCCCACTTGCGTGTCTAAGAGGTGGCATCCTTTGTCGGTCCTCCTCCCGACATGGCTCTTCTTCATCTTTCCTGTGATTGTTTGAATGTCACTAGCGAGGCTATTTTGGAACTAGTGCTGCAACTATGTCTCACTCTCCGGATGGAGCGACGTTACTCCAGTCACGTGCGGCTCTGTGTTGTTGTCCTAAAGATCTGGTTCTTGAGTAGTTGTCTCCTTGATGGTCGGTGTCGTGGTGGTGTCACGGCAGATGCCATAGATAGGCTAAAGGTGGGGCTAATATGCACTAGGGGAATCCAGGGAGGGATAGTGTGGTGATTCCACACACAAATGCTTTGTATTCACTAGGTTCCCAAGGTTACAAGTGCTCCTTGAGATGTCTTGGGGAGAGGAGGAAGAAGGAGCTCTCTTACTCTCACCACTAGCTAGCTCTCAGGAACCAACTACTCAAATGCCAACCCTTTCTACAGAGGCCCTAGCGCTCCTTATATAGGGGAGGCTAGGTCTCCACTTAGGGCATACGTGGAGGCATATTCCTAGGAATATGCCTTTTCCCAAAATAGCAAACCGACCGGATCACTTTTCGCGATCGTAAGCCATGCAGAGGCTACGTAAGCCTCTGCGGCGCTAGCGTCATCCGACACAGGGCGCGTCACCCTTGTCGGCCACGCCTTGGTGGTCCTTCTCTCTGTCTGCTTCACTCATGCTCCAGCGTACAGTGACCACCTTTTGACCGGCGAGATACCTTCCTTCTCTTGCAAGCCTGATATAACCCGGATAGTGCCTGGTTAATCCGGCCCCGGATAGTACCTACATAAAAGTTATATAAATCCTGTCGGCATACGACATACGTCGGCTGGGACTCAGTTAGGTGGACATCCTCCGCTCCGAGTTACTCCGTGATTCGGCCTACCTTGAGGTGACCCAGCCAGCATTTGCTTTGACCTTGCTGTACCTCGGCTAACTCGGCCTTTATACCCCGGCGTGACCCTATCCGGGGGTATTCCCCCAACATTAGTCCCCAAAGCTGGTGCGGTCTTAGCAGCTCCATTTTCCAAGGCCACGGCAAGTTCATTTTACCGAGCCTTATGCTCCCTTTTCCGAGTTACCTCATATCCCGGATTTCTTTGACTAGCTTTCCCTTGGCACATTCTGAGTTTTCACTTGCTGGCCAGGTCTTATTTTAATTCTCCGGGTTATCCTTCCTTCTCTCGTACGCTTCCCCACGTCACACGTGGAGGTTAATCATTATCTTGCCTCATTTTAAGGGCCTCCGCCAGTTACTGCTGCAGTTAATGTCAGGTGTTACTGTTGCACACGTCACGTCGCGCATGTCTCCTCGTTAACTGTATCATCACGTCGCGTCGTTGGATCCCCTGCGCCCTGTGCCCCTTCCTGTGGCTCGCCTCTGATTGGCTGGCCCGGCAGCTACACGGCCACACCGTGTGGCCTCGCCGCATCGCACAATCCCACTACCCCCGCTGGGGCGTGGTTAAATAGGGGAGGGGCGCGCCCCTTGGTATTTTTCCCCCTCTCCTGCCCCTCTGCCTCTTCTTCTTCTTCTTCTTCTTCTTCTTCTTCTTCTTCTTCTTCCTCCTAGCGACAGCGCCGCCACCGCCGCATCTGCTTAGCAGCACCGCCGCTGCACCGTGCCTTCCTGCACCTACTTCGCTGCCGCTCCCACGCAGCTCCACCGCCACGGGTTTGCGCTAGTCCAAGGCTCTGCCCCCCACCTCGGATAGGGCCGGTGAGGACAGCGACCTAGACATGACTGAAGAGGACCTCACCGTCATGGAAGAGGAGTTGGAGGAGGGGGCGGAGAATGCAGAACGTGGCGCCTGGGCTGGTTCCTAGGTGTGGCAGGATGACCTGGACTGGCTCTACCGCAAGCGCCGCATCCCCGAGGGCGTGGTTGCCCGCCTCGCCTCTGAGGAGCTCGCTCCCTCACCCAATCCAGGTGAGTTCGTCGTGTTCCTCTCCCATTTCCAGCGCGGCTTCGGCCTCCCCGTCAGCGATTTCTTCCATGACTTCCTTGATATCTATGAACTTCACCCACACCATCTCCCGGCGAATGCCATCACATCCCTTTCTTCCTTCGCCTCCACCATAGAAGGATATGTCGGATTGTGGCCCACTAAAGAGCTTTGGATCCGGTTCTTCGGTCTACGAAGGAACGTGATTCCGAATAAACTTCTTGACCCGGAGGACAAAGATCTTACACAATTCGGTGCAGCTTCTATTTGTCCCCGAAAACAATCTGTCTTCCCCCGGGTCACGAGGCTCGATTCCTGCAGGGGCTAGGCCCGAACTTTCTTCTATGTTAGAAATGGCACGGATGAAGACTTGATCCGGCTATGCCCCTATGCTCCGGGTCCTTCCAATCTGGATTTGTGGGACCGGGTTTCCAAGAAACCCACAGTCTTGGCGAATCAAGTCCACAACCGGTTCAAGGAGTAGAAGGATTTGGGGCTGCGCAACGAGGACGCGATGATCACTTTCGTCCGCAGCCAGATCTCCCCTCTCCAGAAGTGCACACACAAGCTTTGCTATATGAGTTGGCGACTTGACCCCAACCGGACTTCCTCCTTTGAACTGAACAACACAGAGATATTCCGCCGGGTCAAGGCCCTTTTTACAACTAACAAGGAGTTCTCTGCTGATTGGGAGTGGGGATTGGAGCATTATTGCCGAGACAAGCCTCCTCCTACGATAAATCTCATGATTCAATCTTTTTCCGAGTTATATTCTATGTCGGAGTATGTTGTTTATCTGATCCTTTTGTATTTCCTTCTTAGTTGTTCCTTCAGCAAACCCTCGAAGATGGCACCGAGCCTTCCCTCAAGTGGGCAAAGGATCGACTTGTCTCTAACGAGGAGGAGCCGGATCAGGAGATGTTCCTGTCGTTCCCTAATGCAACCAAGCGACCCACTAGTAACTTCTCTTCCTTAAGAGATTGGCCTGATGATGAAGATGATTCCGATGTTGAGGTGATGGAAGCATTTGACGTTGTACCCCTTTCTTATGCCTTTCCGGCTTCAGCTAACCCGGGTGGGAAGGTCCACGAAGATCCTCCTCTCGCCACGGGTGAGTCTGTCCCAGCCGCGTCTAAGAAACGGGCTGCCACTTATGCTGCTTCTTCTGGACCTCCTAAGACCACCAAGAGGCGAAAGAAGTCTGCAGACAAAGCCGCCACCAAGCCTCCGACTAAGGCCACGACTGGGAGAGCTCAGAAGCCCAAGGAGCCATTGACTTCTGAGGAGTAAGTCACTTTCCTCTTCATCCAATTTTCTGCTTCGTGCTTTTCTATTCATATGCCTTTCTTTTGTTATAACTTATAATTCATCGTTTGATTCGGCAGGGCTGCGGTGGAGATTCCTCGGAGCTACTCGAGTATCTCCTCCTCCTTCTGGCACAGCCCATCTCCCCCTCGTGGCGATGATACACACCCGCTGAGCCCCATTCAGGAGGGTTCAGTGGTTGCTCCGGGTTCTAGCCCACCTCGTCTAGAGGGGGCAACCTTGGAGTAGGGGGAAGTGGCTCTGCCGAGGCAGCGGATGCTCCTAGCTCCTCTTCGGCTCAGCCACAACCTGCTACCTCCAAGGGACCAACAGCACCCCCGCCAAGACCAGCACCAGCACCAACAACAGCAGCACAAGTACCAGCAGCATCACCAACTCCCTCCGCCTTGTCCGTGTCTTCCAAGACTCGGCGAGAAGGCCCAGATAGCACCAAGGCTGCACCCAAGACCAAATCCGCAGCTCAAACATCAACCTCTCAGCAGCAGCCTAAGACCAAGAAAACTTCTGACGCCGCCAGGGCAGCATCCATCGAGGCTGGACAGCGCACGCTCGCGTCCATGCTTCCGAAGAAAATGCCGCCGAAGAAAGATGTCTCCCCCGGGTCAGCTAGCACGCAGCTTACATTGCACACCAGCCATGCTGCTGCCCGAGTTGAAAGGAGGGAAGTGCATGCCAAGGGTTTGATCGCACCCCACATGCTTAGCGAAGAGCGATATTCCTCGGCCCTAATTGAATATGTTAATAACTGGAACAAGGCGGAGTTCGTCAATAACGACGATCTCCCAGAGAAGTTTGGGCCAGCCGAGTTTGCCGCACAAATGAACACAGCAGCTAAGGATATCAACCTCGCCGACCGGATGATGGAGGTACGCTACTTTGTCTATTCTTTAGCATGCACAAGTGCTTAGAGAGATATCCATTAGTCCCCGAGCCTCCGGGGGAGTAACTTGTTACTCGGTCGGATGCTCCTTAGAGAACTAGCGTAGCTCCTTAGTAACTTCAGATATGCACACACCTAGAGCCAGGTTAAGTTCCACTTGGCCTAGATTTTGCACACTTCGAATATGCATACACCTAGAGTCGGCTTAAGTTCCACTTGGCCTGGATTTTGTACACTTTGAAAATGCACACACCTAGAGCGGGGTTAGGTTCCACTTGGCCTGGATCTTTTACATTTTGAATATGCATACACCTAGAGCCGGGTTAAGTTCCACTTGGCTCGGATTTTGTACACTTGGAATATGCATATAATTAAGTCAACTTTGCTTTTCTAAGGTCACCACCAACCGTCGGAGCGCTGAGTTTCAGCGCCTCTTGGACACACACAAGGGGCTGCGCTCGAAACATTTAGCACTTCTTGCTGAGTTCGACAGAAGGGTTAAGTTTTCTCTTTGCCTTTTTCCCATTTTTCTTTGTCTTTCCCTGCCGGATTAATTTGTCATTCGGATTGCGCAGCCGGAGTGGAGGCCGAAAACACCATCATGAGGAAGAACTTGGAGCAGATAAAAGGTAAGTCTGTTTTGCTTAATCTTCTTCTGCGCTCTCTCTCCTTTTCTTCTTGGCTCGGCAGATATTTTATGCCTCGGCTCTTCCGGGTTAACACACCGTTGCAGCATCCCTTGAAGATAGTGTGCTCATGCCTGATATGATGCTGCATTTTCTCAAACAAGCAGGGCAACACCAGGCCGAACTTAAGAAGAAGGATGATGAGCTCGCCCAACTCCGAGCCAAAGATGATGAAATTGCCAAGCTCAAGGCCGAGATGAAAAAACTTAAGGAGCTCCATAAGTTGATATGGACAAGGCTGGCCAAGATTTCACTGAATAGCGAGAACACCTCAACCTCCAACTTGCAAAGGATCAAGAGCTGCTGAAGGAGGCCGACGTCAAGCTTGGCTCGGCTAACGCTGAACTTGAAAAGCTTCGGGAGAGACGTGATAACTGCACCAAGGAGCTGACCCGGATCCATAGCCATATTTCTCATAAGTTCTTTTCCTTCAGCCAACATGAATCTCTCCGGGTCAACCTCCTTTACTTATTTCACTTGTCTTGTTTTCAGGCAAATTTCCAGAGGGCGATGCTATTGCGGTTGCTACAGTTTCCAAGTTCCGCCAGCAGAGGGGTACCCCAACTGGTCCTGGCGCTGAAAATATTCCCTATGACATCACATCGCATCGAGATTGTGAAGAACTACGGTAAGGGTCTCCTAGATGCAGCAGTCCGGAGGGGTCCACTGGTCTGATTACCAAGTTAATGGAGTGCGAGACCCAGCTTGACCTCTGTAGGGAATCCGCAGCCCGCGCCGGAGCTGAAGTTGTTCTCCATTTTGTCCTCACATGGTATGAAAAGTTGGATCTGAAGCTTCTCGAGCGCCTACGCACCGGATCAAAGTGGTCCGATGACCCGGATTGGGAAGCCCGGCGCAAGGCTTGCACCCATAACCTCATCCAGTTTGCTCCCATACATCAATGGAATGAAGGACCAAGTTTCCTTGGCACCGTTGACGACGAATACGTCAAAGATGGTTCGGGAGACGAAGAAGAGGATGAAGCTTCATATGTTGAGGAGGATGAAGACAATGATGGGGCTGAAGCCGGAGTTCCACCTGCTGCTACTCCTTGAGCATGGAAAAACACATTGAAATTTATCAGATCCCAGTATGCCAGGTGCAGATGTATTAAGTACACAGATTATATTTTGCTACTAGGTTGCTCATGCCGGATTAACTTGGGCATAGTCCCTGAGTTTTATTTTCTTGTTTCTCCAATTTTCCTGGCTCGGCTCGTGTCTACCTTGATTCGGTTTTGTGACTTACGAGTCCGAGTTTCAAAAATTGACTTAACAATACTTGGAAACTTTAGGACTAGCTCAGACTAATTCAGCATAGTGAAACATGATAAACATAAAGTTAGTCCGAATAACAAACGTTGGCTCAATTACGTTCTTTCCCTTAGTCGTCCTTCGTGTGCTACGCAATTCCAAACTTGTTCTCTTGCTTGCCATGAAGCCAAATCCTGTTGGACAGTAGCAAATCGAAGAGTTGGGTTTTTTGTGCTCAGAAACTACTAATCTGGCTTAGGTAGAAACAACTTAAGCCAGCCGACATAAAAATAAATAACAAGTACAAAAGATAACAAATATTATTAAGGCAGTTCCCAAGTTACTGCTCGAGGTGCCAAGATTTCATTGATAAACTCATTGCCGGCATACATACCGACGTATGAGAGACTCGGATACACACACTTCTTTGTTAAGTGTAGAAGGGACGAAGTAGAGCTACATTCCATGGACGCTTAGATTCCTCGCCGGACCTGTCCGCCTTGTTCTTCCCCTGTGGTTTTGCATTGATGAGATAATACGAGTCATTGTGCAATGCTTTGCTCACAATGAATGGCCCTTCCCATGGGGGGGGATAACTTATGCATGCCAGTAGTACGGTGTACCAACCAGAGTACCATATCACCTTCCCGGAAGACTCGGGGGTTAACTTTCCGGCTATGATAGTGTTGGAGATTTTGCTGATATATGGCGGATCTGAACAATGCCAATTCTCTTGCTTCTTCCAGCAGATCAACATCATTTTGCCGGGCTTCTCTCACTTCGGCTTCTGTGTATTGGGTGACCCTAGGCGAATCATGCTCTATGTCGGCTAGTAATACAGCTTCTACTCCATATACCAGAAAAAATGGCGTATAGCCTGTTGATCGATTTAGAGTTGTTCTTAAACTCCACAGTACCACTGGTAGTTCTTCTATCCAGCACCCCGCGGATCTTCGCAGTGGCTCAATGAGCTGGGGTTTTATCCCGGATAATACTAATCTGTTCGATCTTTCCACTTGTCCGTTCGATGTGGGGTGGGCTACCGAGGCAACGTCCAGCCAGATCTTATTATCTCGGCAGAATGGTGGAAATGCTCCTTCAGCCAAGTTGGTGCCATTATCTGTTATAATACTGTGAAGATAGCCATATCTCAGAATGATATCTTTGAGGAATGTCATGGCTTCAGCTCCATCACATTTTCTTATCGGCTTTACCTCAATCCACTCTGTAAATTTGTCAACCATAACAAAAATTTCGGTCATATTTCCTCTCGCTGATTTAAACAGGCCAACCATATCCAAACACCACACGGCAAATGGCCAGGTAATGGGTATGGTCTTGAGCTCCGACATAGGCATGTGTGTCTTGGTAACATACCTCTGACAACCATTGCATTTTCTTACAAGATCTTCTGCTTGTTCCAAGGCACTTGGCCAGTAGAACCCATGCCGGAAAGCTTTTGCCACTAAAGCTCTAGATGAGGCACGATGCCCACATTCCCCTTGATGTATATCTCGGAGAATGTCAAGACCTACTTCTGGGTCAACACATCGTTGGAGAACGTTTGTGACACTCCTCTTGTATAGTTCGGCATTGATAATCGTGTATGCCTTTGCGCGCCTCTGAATTTGCCTGGAAAGCACCTCTTCACTGGGCAAGGTTCCATCCTTCAGGAATTGAAATATGGGCAGTGCCCAAGCTGGTATAGCTCGCACCGGAAACACATCCTCATCTATTTCCATTTGATCCACCGACATAACCTCGGTCGGGTCGCTGCACTTTCCCCGGGTTCTACGTAGCAGTCCCCGGGTTTCCTGAACCACTTCCCACGTCAATGTCCATGGGTACAGTTCCAGACTCCGGATCTTTCGGGATGTAGATTGAGTCAGTTTCTGGGGATGGCCTGATAGATGGCTTTCTAAGGTGCTCTAGTGCTACACCCGGTGGAATTGCTTATCGGGTTGATCCGAGCTTAGACAGTATGTCGGCAGCCTTGGTTTCCAGCCGGGGTACATGGTGAAACTCGCATCCCTCAAAGTACCCTGATATTTTTTGCACATGAAATCTATATAATGCCATGTTTGCATCTAAAGCATCCCATTGCCCCGAGACTTGCTAAACCACCAAATCCGAGTAGCCAAAGCATCCAATTTCTTTTGCCAGTTTGAGCCCATGCACAAGTGCCTCATACTCAGCGACATTATTTGATGCTGCGAAATGGATCTACAGCACATACTTCAACTGGTCCTTCTTTGGTGAGGTGAGTACAACTCCGGCGCCTAACCTGGTTTTCTTTTTTGATTCATCAAAATGCATTCTCCAGTAGTTCAGATCTGGTAACAGTGGCTCATATTGCATTTCTGCCCAATCTACGAAAAAATCGGCCACAGCCTGAGACTTGATCGCATCTCGCATGTCGTACTGTGGAGCATAAGGGGCTAATTCAATTGCCCATTTTGCGATCTGGCCGCTCGCATCCTTGTTGCTCATTATCTCAGATATGGGGGCTTCACATATCACTTTGATTGGGTGTTCTTCATAGTAGTGTTTTAGCTTCTTTGCTGCCATATACAGACCATACGCCATCTTCTGATAGTGAGGATAGTTTTGCTTTGATGCTAATAATACCTCGCTCAGGTAATAGACTGGCCTTTGCACTGACTTACCCTCCTCGTCACGCTCTACCACTACTACTGCACTTACAACTCGGTTGGTTGCAGCTATGTAGAGCAACATTGGCTCTTTTGATAGTGGAGAGGCTAACACTGGTGCAGTGGCTAACATTTTCTTTAACTGGATGAAGGCTTCATTGGCCTGCGGCGTCCATCCGAACTTGTAAGCTTTTTTCATTAGTTGATAGAGAGGCAATGCCTTTTCTCCCATCCGACATATAAATCGACTTAAAGATGTTAGGCAACTAGTGAACTTCTGGACATCGTTAAGACATTTCAGCAATTCCATTCATTCTATGGCTCAGATTTTAGTTGGTTTATCCTCGATACCTCGGCTGGAGACAAGAAATCCAAGTAATTTTCCAGCCGGGCCACCGAAGGTGCACTTCTCCGGGTTAAGCTTCATTCGGAATCTTCTTAGATTTGCGAACATTTGTCTGATATCATCAAGGAGCGTTTTGCTTTCCTTGGTTTTTATAACCACATCATCCACATATACTTGCACATTTCGGCTGATTTGGTCGTGTAAACATTTTTGCATACATCTTTGGTATGTTGCCCCTGCATTACGTAAACCAAAAGGCATGGTGTGATAGCAATAAGCCTCATATGGTACGTTGCCCCTGCATATGCCGGCGTTGATTGTATCTTTCGTTGCTTGAAATGAGACACTTCCATGCGGGTTACTCAGCGCTGGCATATATTGCTGTGTGGACTAAGCCAATGCCGCCACCTCTTGGATCTTTCTCTTCTCTTGCGCGATCATGAGTGACTCGGCCAGGTTAGACCCGGCTGACGTGCACTCAATGGAACGTCGGAAATCTCCTGCTATGGTAATTAATCCATTTGGCCCAAGCAATTTCATCTTCAGGTAACTGATGTGACAACTTACCATGAATTTGTTTAGGGCAGGCCTGCCGAGTAACACATGATATGCACTTTCTAGGTTCACCACTTCAAACTCCAAATTTTCAGTTCGACAGTTATCTCTTGTGCCAAACAACACGTCTACCCGGACCTTGCCAATGGGTTCACAGGAAATGCCTGGCACAATACCATGGAAAGTCGTTCTCGTAGCCTGGAGCATGTTCTCCGAGATACCCAACTTGCGCATTGTATCCACGTACATAATATTGATGCTGCTGCCATTATCAATCAGCACCTTAGAGAATCTTACATTGATATTTGGTCCGATGAACGTTGGGTCCAGTACCAGTGCATATGAACCAGGACTAGGCATAAGCTTGGGAGGGTCCTTGATACTCCACGTAATTTCCTGATCCGACCAAGGCATATACCTCATCACCGCGGGCATTATCGCATTCACCTCCATATGTCAGCGCTGCAAGCTCTTTCTATCTGTCTCCTCCATGGTAAACACGCAGAAACTCTGGTGATGCTCTCTGTATTAATTTCTCCCCTCATTGCCGGGATATCTTTGATCTGGCTGATGCCGATTTTCCACCTGATGCATTGCATCCCTTCTCTCATGATTTTCATACCTCGGCGGAGGTGGTGGCAACATTAACTGTTGCGTGTTTGCTCCGGAGAGTAATTGCTGCCGGGGTAACTCCTGCCGAGGTTGATCGTTCCGAGGTGCCTGACCATTCCCCGAACCACTTTGTTCTATCTTCATCATCCACTCACATTGCCGAATCGTGTGACCAGCCGGGTTACTTGGATTTGGCATGTGAAATTTGCACGGCTCATCCAGCATTGCCTCATACGTATACCTCGGCCGGTATTTCTTTTCTTGCCACTATTTCTTTTGCTCGGGCGTCCAAGTTTTCTTGCCATCATTTCTTGTGGTCCACTGTTGCCTTCCAGTTTTTTGGCGCTGATTACTCCCTGCTCCGGGTTGATCTTGATTTACAGCAGCAACTTGTTGCGAACTGTACCTGTAGTCCGATCTTTCATCTCTTCTCTTACGCCGGTAATCATTCCGCCGGGATGACCCGGCTCCATCTCGCTGGTAGTACTCCTCACTTGACTCGTTTGACACAAGCCTAGGTTGAGTCGGATCACCCAAGGCATATGAATCAGCAATCCGGTTTGTCTCTGCCAGTGTAGTTGGCATATCCCTTTGTAACCTTTGCCACAGCATGCTTGCATATCTACACCCTTGCGCAAACCAAGCTATGGCATGTGAATCAATCACGCCCTCACATGAGTTTCGCACAGTGCACCAGCGGGTTAAGAATTCCCGGTCTGTCTCATATGGTCTCTGCTTGCACATTCCTAGGGTCTGTGGCTTATTGGGCCTCTGATACGTGCTTGAGAAATTACTGACGAACATTTCCTCAAAATTGATCCAACAGTTAATACTTCCAGGTGGCAAATTGTTTAGCCATACCCTCACTGGCCCTTCCAGCATCTGAGGTACATATCTCACTGCCCAACTCAAGTTGCCTGTAGCAATTTATACCATCGTCGCGTAGTTAATCAACCAATCCTCCGGCTTTGTGCTACTGTCATATGTCTTCGTGCCTCTGGGTAACTGGAAGTTAGGTACCGGAGGCTCCTTCATGATCCGGGGCCCAAAACACGCCCGACCCGGAGGACCTTGACACTCAATTTGCTCCGACCTATAAAGCCGATCTAGTTTTAAGCTGGCGTCATCAGGCATCAAGTTCCTACTTCCCAACCTTGACCCTATCACGTGATAATACGGCCTATGGTATCCTGCGTTCACTATTTCTGAATCACCATCATTGTATCTATCTTGCTCTTATGGAGCGCCCCTTTGTTGCATACCTTGGCCAGCACTTCGCTCCTGCCGTGGTATATTCTGCTGCTGTGGTTGCCCTGCACCCGCCGAGTTGCGTTGTCCGGCATTGCCATTCACAGCGTTTTCCTGACCGGCATTGCCTTGGTCGCGGTTATCTCGGCCAACTTCACCTTGACTGACTTCGTCGATCCTCATTTCCCTGCACTGCTTTTCCTTTCCTTGCCCTTGCCGGGTCATACGGGACTATTTGTTTGTTCCTCCTAGCCGAGGTTACCACTTCCTCTCTTCTAGGACCACCATGGGGAGACGATGCAGCTCTAGCGGATTTCTCCGGGTTACCTACTGCCGAATAAACAACCTTTGATGCCCAGCTCTCCCCGGGTTTTCCCCGAGCAACTCTTCGTTCTGTTTGTTAGCAATTCGAACTAACTCATTGACCCTATCATGCTGTCTTTGCCGGGCTTCACCTGTCAAACCCTCTAACTCAGACGCAACTGCTTCTACTGCTCTGAGGTTCTTTGCCGGGGTACTGTACTTCGGCAGCCCCACGGACAAGATGTTCTCTGATTTCTCAACCCTAGTGTCACCCTCTTTGTTCATTTCACTGATGAGGTTTCTCCCTTTTACTTTTACAGCATGTACCTTATTTGCTCTCGCGTACTCTCGCAGCGTTATGTTCAACGACTGCTGAGCCGCTGCTATTTTTTTCACACCCTCCAGTATTTTCTGCCTAGTTTCCTCTAACTCGGCCTGTGCCTTAGCCGGATCGACCACTACTTCTACGGGGCTTGCCAAGCTATCTATTGCCTGCTGCAGCACATTTTCTAGCCTCTCTAGTGGAGGACCTCTACTTTTTGTCGGTGTCTTGGGTGTTACCTCCGGATCTGGTGCCGGATCCTTGCTCGCGCCAGCGTCAGGCGCTGTCATCATCACCTCGGCGTGGTTAGGAGAGCGAGTGAAGGGCTCCAATTTATCTTTATGTGGTTACACTAACTCAGATTGGGCTGGTGATAAGGATGATCGGAAATCCACTTCTAGAGCTTGTCAATTCTTGGGAAGATCTCTTGTGTGTTGGTCATCTAAAAAGCAGAATTGTATACCTCTCTCCACTGCCGAAGCTGAATATGTTGCTGCTACTAGCGCTTGCACTCAATTATTGTGGATGAGGCAAACTTTAAAGGAATACGGTGTCAATTGTGAAAAAGTGCCTCTTTTATGTGATAATGAAAGTGCAATCAAAATTGCGTACAATCCTGTTCAACACACAAGGACGAAGCATATTGAGATTCGGAATCATTTTATTCGAGACCATGTTGCTTGAGGCTATATTGATCTATCCTTTGTGAGCACGAAGAACCAACTTGCGGATATTTTTACAAAGCCACTTGATGAAGCAAGATTCTGCTACTTGAGGAATGAGCTAAATATCATTGATTCCAGGAGCTTGTCTTGATTACCCATGCACTCACTCGTACATCTCAATCCTACTTTGGTCTAGGTGTGGGCATGGATATAGGGGGAGTGTAGTCCTAACTCATTGGGCTAACCCTCCCCTCATAATGCCAAAAGCAAGATAAATCATTTATCTTAATATCATTTTGTGATATCTGAGCTTATTGATGAGTATTGGTCGTGAACCCAAGATATATCTTCGCGGTGTCACACCATACACTCCAACAAGGTGGCTTCGGCCACCGCCCCATCCCTTGAGGATAATTGGATCTTTCTGGCTATTTTTGCTCTCTCATGTTCTTATGGGAATCACACTCAAACTTGGCTTTTATTTGATTTGGATCTTCCAATTTTGAGTGTCTAGTACCATCTCAGTTTGGTTATCTTAATCCTAAGCCTTTCCCTACCCCTAAGGCATCTATTCTTGCACACAAGTCCCTTATTGACCTTGTGGGGGTGTTGTTTGGGGACGCGCGGGCCCGATTATATGTTTAACAGAATTCCAGATTTGAGGCCGGATAATTCGACCCAAGTGTTGGCCGAATAATCCGGCCCTAGCGGATTTCGTCTTAAAGGGCAGGGATCGGGGGGAAGGGCTCATAACGAGCAGCACTTCTCCCCAACCCTCTCCTCCTCCTCAGCCGCCGCCTGCCGTCCCCCACCCTCCCCGAAGCCTCTCCGTCCACCGGATTTTCTGGGCCTCCCCAGATCTTCTTCTTCGCGCCTGCGGGTATCTTCTCCTCTGGGTTCTTCCTCCAATGAGTGAGGGTAACTCCCTCTCTCCCCATCTTTGGCTAGATGTGTTACTTGTTGGGTGGAACGTTGTCTAGAAGGATGTGTTTTTGTATAGAAATCGTAGTCTTGCAGTTTCTAGGACCGATGTACTTTTTTGCATTCAATCTAGGTGGAATCAAAATTTTCTGCCAGGGCCGGATTATCCGCCCCTGGCTAGGCCGGATAATCCGGCATGACAGATTCAATTCTGGATCAGTTTTACTATGGAGTATGCATTGCGTAGATTTGTCCTATGAACTTTTTGACTACTTTTTCCATGCTCTCTCCTGGACTTGTGTGTATGCTTATCCCCATGCTATCGCCCTTATTATCCTCACAGGTGGTTCCAGTGTTCCCAAGACCTACAAGCACCACCCTCGCGCTAAATTCTTTCGGGACGACGGACAGGGTAACTTAGTGGACGAAGTTGAGTTGAGGAGAAGAAAGAACAAAGAGAAGCGCATGGCTGAACAAGCAAAGAGGACTAGGAAGGGGGTGTCCAAGAGAAACGGCAAGGAGCCCAAGATCAACTAGAGGACTTTGGATGCAGTCACCTATTTCTCCATCCGTCAGTGTGACTTGTTTGCTGAGCTGCCTCGTGATGATGAGCTGGGGGATACTCGTTTTTGGTGTGCGAAACAGAAAGGTATCTATGAAGATGTGTATGCCAGGCTGAACATTAGGCCTATGCACCCACTGGTCCTTGCTGAGGCTTTAGAGAAGGCCCACCTTGTGGATGCGATGTTTGTGGCTAAGAGGATGGGGCTGCACCATCTCGTGTCTCTCAAGTGCTCTTTTGACTCTGAGGTGGTGAAGAAGTTCTTCTCCACTTTGGTTATTTGTGGGGATGAGCTTCTCACTATGAAGTGGATGACTCATGATAGGCCTATGGCTGCTGATTTTCACGTGTTTACTGAGGTTCTTGGATAATCTTTCCGCAACAGGGATAGAGCCAGTGGCCACCGCATCATCACCCAGCTGAAGCCCAACAAAGATGCAACTCTCTCTCCTTGCACTGTGGACAATGGCATTGTGGGCACTCTGGCTGGCCTTGCTCCCATCTATGCTGCATAGTGGGTCTCTTCCGTGACTCCATCACTCCGAGTGGGGGCAACAATGACAGCATTCGTGGTCACCTTGTTCAGCTACTTCAATTTTCTCATGAGGTTGCCTCTTGCGAGGACGAGTCGGTGAAGTACAGGCTGAATGTCATGGAGTTCACTTACCATGAATTGACTGATCCTATGTTCAACCGTCTGTCCATCCCCTATGGACCCTACATTATGATGCTCATCAGGCACCTACTTCCTGCTGAGGAGTTCCACATTGAATCGGTGCATAAGGCCAAGAAGATCTACACCAAGGTTCGGAAGACCTCTCACCCCTCCTCTGCTCCTGAGGGCCTCATGAGGCATGCTCGTAGGCCCCTAGTGCCTCCTGTTTCCCGTGAGATCAAGCAGCTGAACTGGTTCCACCGTACCATACTTTGCATGGGAGTGGACACGTGCAAGGGCCAGTACGAGGCATACAAGCAGCATCATGAGTTGGCTCACTCTCAGCAGCTCATTCTCCACCATGTGTCCGGTACTTCGGGTGACCCTCCGGCTCCTACACCTCCCACACCGTATGCTCAGTGGAACTCTTCCTCCGGGCTGAACTATGGTGAGCTGGAGCATCACTTGTTCCCCTTTGCGGCTGCTGCTGATGATGAGGATGAGGATGGTGACACCGAGGTGCTTGAAGATGAAGATGAGGATGAGAATGAAGACGAGGACGAGGACGAGGACGAGGACTAAGAGTGATCCCGTGGGGTGCTAGCATCGCTCTTCTTCCTTTTTGGTGTCTCGATGCCAAAGGGGGAGAAGTAGTTCTATTAGGATATTTGTGGATTTGCATGGGTCGGGCATAAGCACTTGCATTTTTCTGTTCGTCGTTTTCTTGCTTATGCGCATATAGTGTTGAACTTTAAATTTGTGGTTTGTGGTTGTTTGAGAATCTTTGTGGTTGTCTGGATTATGCCTATGGATTTCATCTCATGGATTATGCCTATGGATCCATCTATTCATATCCTATTATGCTGGAAGTCTTTATCAAGGAAGGCGCGTATATTGGTTATCTCGGCAATATTTGAGGCTATGTCAAGGATGCCTTCCCTCTACCTCGGTGGTATGATTATGTTGCTCATATGTCTATGGAATAGATTCACCTATTTGTGTGCATTTGTATTCCAATGCAAAACTCTAATATGCACACAATGAGGGGGAGTTTCTTCCATGGTTATTGTTGTTTGTCTTGTGATTTTTTCCTGCAAATCCTGGTATTGTCATCTAACACCAAAAAGGGGGAGATTGAAAGAACATTTCATGTTTTCCTATGTTTTGTGTGTTAGATAACAATACTGTGGAGGTTATTCATGTGTGCTAAGTGTGCATGAAGCTTTGAGGGGGGCCGGATTACCCGCCACACCAAGGGCCGGATAATCTGGCCTACCTCATTGAGTAAAGGGAGCCAAGGCACGTCACTCGGTACCCGGTCGGATTTTCTCCCGGAAAATCTGAACTAGGGCGGTTTTTCCTCCCCAGGCCGGATAATCCGGCGGTCGCATGGGCCGGATAATCTGGCCCTAGTTTTTGAGCAAAGGGAGCCAAGGCGTGTCGCTCGGTATCCAGTCGGATTTTCTCCCGGAAAATCTGAACTGGGGCAGTTTTTCCTCCCTAGGGCGGATAATCCGGCCTTCACATAGTACCGGATAATCCGGCCCCTAGAAGTTGATCAAGGGCTAGCTCGGCGTGATGCTCTGATAGGGGGGCGGATTATCTGCCGATATTCCGAGTCTGTGGCAGAGTTTTCCCCATTCCGGATAATCTGGCCCTCACATGGGCCTGATAATCTAGCCCCCAAAGTGTCCAACGGCTGGTTTCGGAAGGGGGTATAAATACCCCTTGTTCCCCAATGTTCAGAACTTCTTGATTCATTCAAAATTGTCCAGACATTGTGCAAGAGCTCCCATTCTCGATCTCCCACTTCAACCACCCGAAGGCTTTGATCTTTGAGGGAATTGAAGGAGGAGAGGATCATCATCATCATCATCACGAATCAAGAGCATCAACTCCTCTGCATTCACTTGGAGAAATCCCTGATCTAGTATTCTTGTCAATAGTTAGATCTTGTTCGTTGTATTTCATCACTTTGTTCTTGTGGCATCTTATTGTCATTTCGGGAGCCTCCAAGTTGATTGTGGAGTTGTTGCCCCGCTAGTTGTGTAAAGGCGCCGCTACCCGCCTCGAAGGGTCCCTATAGTGGAAAGGTCGATCAGACCTTTGGCGGCGGGATCCATCGGAGAACAGGGTGAGGCCTATTGTGGTGTGGTGTTCTTAGTACCGCTCACCCCTCCAACGCAGACGTACTTCCCTTAACAAGGAAGGAGCTGCAGTCAAACAAATCTTGTGTCTCCGCGTGCTTCACTACGGTTTACCCGTTCCTCTTCCACTCGCTCTTTACTCTCCAGTAGATAGGTTTGCATATAGGGAAATTCCACCTAATAGTTTATCTAGGGAATTTACCCTTTGTGCTAAGCCTAAAATTGAAAAAATATTAAAATTTGGAATAGCACCTATTCACCCCCCCCCTCTAGGTGCCCATACGATCCATTTCAGTGAGGTATAGTGATACCTAGAAAGTATATCCCCAACACACAGTGGGTGCCAACTCTCGTGGTGTTGAACACGGGAATGACATCAAGGGCGGCATGAGAGGGGACAATCAGGATGCTATTAGTGGATACTCTCAACAGGTTGGGCATAGATACTGCAGACATAGCGATGTACCCAGGTTTGGAGCCCTCTCGGCAAGGTAACACTCCTACTCCTGCAAGGATGTACTATCTTGGGGGCGAATGACCAGTACAGGTGCTCCTTGAGTTGTATCCCTAGCTGTTATGGAGAGCTAGAGGAAGAATATGAACTATTGAACTATGAGAATGAACTTGAATCTACTTGAGCTTTCCTAGAACCCTAGCTCTACCCTCCCTTATATATTGGCTGCGAGAGGTAGGTAACAATGTGGGTTCTAGGATTGACTGTTTGGGCTTTGGGTTTAAAAACCGGGCCGACTGGTAGGGTCCAGCCGGTGGGCCAGGACCCAGTCAAGCCTCCAGTAAAGCGGGGATTTTGCAATAGTGCCCCAGCGCTGGTGCTTTGGGCGACACTCGGTGCTTTAATAGTCAGCTATAACTTTAGCGGTCAGCCGACAGCGCCTCACTCAGCTTCCAGCTTTGGCACTTTAGCACAGTTGTCTTGTAGCATCGGCAGGCGTGGCGCGCCAGCCTGTTTGATGATGCAAGGAGTCAGGGGCACTCTCTGCAAGGAGCGTCACCCCCTCCGTAACCTTGCCACCGAATCCTAGGTGGTTGGATGGAAGTGGACACCCAGCCAGTTCTTCTTGCCATCCATCTAGACGGGCCAGCCGAGGAATCTTTAGGGCGGATCGGTTGGAGTGGTCCACTCTGTCACGGCCATCCGACCAGTCATTCCTGGAGCCGACTAGTTAAGCCTGGCATAGCCTACCAGGGGGTCATCCCCCGACAAACGCTTCTTCGGTATCTCAACTAGAAAATTGTTAGGTTTCATCATGTCTCGGAGAGGCATAGAGGTGTGATATGTCCATTTTGCATCACTATTCTATATCATAATTGACTGTTATTCATTGATATATTTCATATTAAGAGATGATACTTATGTTATTTCATCTATTTTTGCATGGTTGATGACTTTTGGAGGATGGACCACTGAAGTCAGGATTCTGATGGAAAAGGCACTGTTTGGAGGCGAAATTCGTGAAGATCAGAAAATCCCAGAAAATATATGGAAAATCCTATTTTTCCAGAAGACGAAGGAAGAAATAAGGGGAAGTGGAGATGGGCCACAAGGGGCCCACACCACCCCTGGCGCGGGCCATCCCTGGCCACGCCACCAGGTGGTGTGGCCACCCTGGCCCACCTCTGGCATCGCCCTTTGGTGTATATAATCCCCTCGAAACCCTAAGACTTGGGGGAGCGACCATAGAAAGATTCCACCGCCTCTGTGGGGCGGCAACTACAGAGAGAGAAAGAGCTCTCCGGCAGGCAGAAATATGCTGGGGAAATTCCTTCCCGGAGAGGGGAGACCGTCACCATCAACATCGTCATCAAGCTAGATTTCATAGATATCATCATCATCATCTCCATCATCATCTCCACCAGCACCATCATCACCACGCCATACCGCTGTAACAAATGGGTTGAATCTTGCATAGTTCTTAGGGGAAACTTTCCTGGTGTTGATTACTTCTTGTCGTTGATGCTATTGAGTGGAACCATTGAATTATTGTTCATGTTCAGATTGTTACTTATCATTACTTCATCTCTGATCTTGATCCATAAGATGTCTTGTGAGTACTTCGTTTAGTTCTTGAGTACATGGGAGAAGTCATGTTGTTAGTAGTGGAATTGTGTTGAGAAAGATTTAATAGTTTGATATTTAACTTGTGGTGTTATTCTTCTAGTGGTGTCATGTGAACATCGACTACATGATACTTCACCTTTATGGGTCTAGGGGAATGCATTGTGTATTTGGCTACTAATCACGGGGTTGCCGGAGTGACAGAAACCTGAACCCCCGTTAGGAAACGTTTGCGCAAGGGAGTGTAGGATCTCAAAGTTTAAGGTTGTGGTTAGGTTTTTATCTTAATTACTTTCTTGTAGTTGCGGATACTTGCAAGGGGTATAATCACAAGTATGTATTAGTCCTAGGAAGGTCAGTACATTAGTATAGGTTCACCCACACAACACTTATCCAACTAAAGAAGATTAATCAACTATATGAAGCGAAAGCACTTGACGATATTCCCAGTGTCCTCGAGAAACTTTAGTCATCTTAAGTAATACAACCGTCTTGTTCTTAGCTAAAGAAAGGATTGGGCCACTTGCAGCAATTATTATTATTGTCTTTTATTTACTCGTACATTATTTATCTGCATTATCAAAACCCCTAAAAATCGGTTTGCTAAGTATTTACAGAGAATTCCTGATCCAAACCACTTGTCAACACCTTCTGCTCCCCGTTGTGTTCGACACTCTTACTTATCAAAAATACTACGATACACCCCCTATACTTGTGGGTCATCAAGACTATTTTTTGGCGCTGTTGCCGCGGAGTGAAGCGCTATTGAAGAGTGGAACTGGTAAAGGAAACTTCTACTATGAGTATTGTTTGTTTCTGTTAGTTACTTTATTTGAATATGGATAATTCACTTAGTTTCTTATTTCGTAATGCTACTACCACTACTAAGGTAGTAGATGAACCACCACCTGCTGAAAATGATACTTTTAAGATACCTACAAGAATTGTTCATCGTGTTATGGATAACTACTATTTTGGAGATGGAACTGTCCATCCCGATGATCATTTGCTCTTTATACACGAATTATGCGGGTTGTTCAAGTGTGCAAGTATTACAACAGATCAAATCAAGAAGAAGTTATTCTCATTATCACTAAAACGAAGAGCTGAGGAATGGTACAAGCTGCTGAAGAATGGCCAATCTCTTGAATGGGAGGAAGGTGTACCTCTCTTTTATTCAAAGTTTTATCCTCCTAGTGAGATTCATAATGATCGGAATCAAATATACAACTATTGGCCTCATGATGGAGAGAGCACAACTCAAGCTTGGGGGAGATTGAAGTTACTAATGCTCAAATGTCCTATTCATGAGCTCCCTGACAATATTATTATCAATAACTTTTATGCAAGGCTTTCTCTTCATGATGAGGATCTATTGGATGCTTCTTGTGCTAGATCATTTACACGCATGGAAGAAGAAGCTAAATGGGATCTTCTAGACCGTATTCAAGACAATGTGGAAGCATGGGACCATGATAAAAGAAGAAAGTCAGGTATAAATTATGATTATGAATGCATTAAATCTTTTATGGGAACTGATGACTTTCGTAATATTAGTAATGCTTATAGTCTAGATTATCAAAGTATTACAAATTATTTTAAGGCTTTTGCTTCTTATATTTAAATTCCTAAAAAGAAATGGAATAAGTATCATGAGCCATATAAATATATTATTAATGCGTTCCTGCAAGAGATATTGAAGTTTATACTGCTAATCATATTTTACCTGAATCTTACATTGACAAAATACCTTTCCTAGTTAAGATAAAGGAACATTTTATGACAGCTAGTATGGTTAACACAAGTACAAAGAAAGTTGTAGAACCCAATGAACAAATAGATGATGAACCCGCAGTAGCAAATATGAAAGACTTTGTCGCTAAAAATGTAGAAGATGGGCACATTATCCTTTGTAAGGATACTACTAAAATTGTTTCACATCCTAATGGAACTAGGAAAGCTAGTGTCCCTGTGTTTTCTGTCAGAATAAGTGATCATTGCTACAATGGTTCATGTGATAGTTATACTGTTAAGTTTATGCATGATACTGAAAGTTACTATGTGAGAGGGAAAATTGTTCTTATGCATCTCAACAGTATTAAGTTTCCTCACTTTATGCTGAAAGTCTTTATGTTGCGCTTGTTTAGCCTTCCTATGCTAGTAGCCTCTGGTTTCAACAATTTATTTTCTTACAAAATTCTCTTTCATAGGAAGTGGGTTAGACTTAAATATGTGTATATTGCTTCTTGATGCTCTCTTTTACTTCAATTCATATTCTTATGTGATTAACATTGAAATTTATCATGCCTATCTTAATGGCTATAAAGAAAGAGCTTTTTGGGAGACAACCCAATATATTTTTGCTTTCAGTTTATTTATTTTTATTTGAGTCATGGAAGTTATTGCTTCTGCAATAACCTCTCCTTAACGCTTTTGTTTAGTTTTGGAGTCAAGATCAACCTCTAATAAGAGAGAAGTAAGATTTGGGGAAGTTGCTGTCCCGAAACAGATTTTCGTGCCTCACTGTAAAAAATCGTGCAAAATCCAAGAATGTCGTACTGATCTGTAAATGTTTGTGTGCATGCCCCAGGTTATTATTTAACTTTCATTAGTTTTGTACTTTTTTATTTGAGCAACACAAGATTTTCGAAAAAATTGATCTTTACCAGCTGGTCTGTTTTGACAGATTTTTGCCATTTCTGCATTTGCCTCTTAAATCGATTTCCTTTTTGAATTGCTTTTGGGCTTTTGAGAGGAGTTTTTTAAGTAGCCTATGTTTTGATGGATTTCAATTGAAATTGAACTTAAAGGTTTATTATCTTGCATGCACTAATGTTGCAAATGAGAATTGTGTGAAGTTTTGTGTGAAAGAAATCTCCAAGTTGTAGGAGAAAATGGTATAATAAGATGGTGAATGGTCAAAAGACTCAAGCAATATGTTTATGAATATGAATATATTGATGTTATTCAAATGGTGACTCTGGAAAAATTTATTAAAGACCAAATTCAGAGAACTTCAGAGTCCATTTTCGAATAGGTAACAGTTGTTGTAAGAAAAAGGTCCCCGCAAAACCTTCCAAGTTATATTTTTGCAGTTTTTATCTAACATGGGAATTAATGATTTGAAAGAGGGATGGAAACGGAGCCCGGGTGGCTCACACCACCCCGTGGCGCAGGCCAACCTGACCGCGCCACTAGGGGGTCTAGCCACCCTGGAGCCCGTCTCCGACCCGTTTTCTCCCAGTACTTTCCTTTTGTTGTAAAACTTCATAATATATAATCCCCCAGATTCCCCGAGGTTCGTATATAGTGTTCTCGCCTTGTTTTCATTTCGATATGTTTCTATCAGGAACTATTCTCAAAGTTTAGAAGCACAATGGTCTCCGCCAATGATAAGGGCATGGAGCCTGCGGAAGAAGATCTCCAAGACTTTGAGCAGGAGGAGATTGAGAGTGAAGTTGAAGAGGAGGCAAAGGAAGACCAGCATCCGCACACGAGCACCATCATTGCAAGCATTGGAGTGGTGGCAAATCCTGCCAAGTTCAAAAGGACTGCACGGATGTCTACTTGAGGGAAGGTTCCGCGTCATTGCTTGGCTTCATGGTCACCTACTCCACGCACCAAGAATCCCTTCCATGCCCTTATTCATGAGCAGCAATTCCAAAATATGCCCAAGGAAAAATTACCCTCCAATTGGGATATGCCTCGTTCTAACCATGCAGGAAAAGAATACTTCAAGGAGGAAGAGTGGGGAAAGAATCGCAAGAGCTGGGATTCACAGCCCGACATGATCATGAACCGCATTGAGCACAATTCAGAGTTGATTCGTACTCTCACCTTCGAGATTGAGGATTTGAGGGAATTGATTGAAAATCTGATCAAGAGAACACCATCACCACCGAAGGAGTAATTCGTCATCAGTTTTGGCATCCCCTTAGTTTGTTCCAAGATTGGGGGAGTGTCGCGGTATCATATCATTATCTTTTATCTTTTTACCTTTTCAGTAGAGTCATATCATGAATAGAGAAGTTATCATATAGGATGGTTTGCATTGTGGAAGTATCTCCCCTCTAGTTAGTTATTTATGTATCCCTTGGTGTGAGTTGCCGTTATGGAATATTAATGAGAAGTTCTATCATTTACTTTTTGCACATCTTATTTTAGTTTGCAATTTCTGTTATATGATTGATCTTGTGGTTAGTATTGGTATCACTTTTGTATTATTAAGTAAATTTAGTTGGTTTTGGCAAACCTGGCTCTGGTCAGTAGCAACACTATTTGAGAATTGAATGAAAAAGAGAAAAGTACTTCTAAGAAATATAATTTCATCATCTTTATTTCATGATTGGCTCATAAGATTAGTATTATCTAGTTAAGATCTTTTGTGCTTCCAAGGAAGATTGCATGTTTGTTTTTATCACTTGTATGTTTGTTTGTTTCCTCCAACTCTTATGCTTTCTACCCAGCCTTGCTAGCCAAAAACTATACTGGGAGGGAATGCTTCTCGTGCATCCAATCCTTAATCCAAAACCTATGCCATTTGAGTCCACCATACCTACCTATTAGCAGTATTGCTATTCCAAGTAAATTTATGTTTTTATCTACCTTCCGAATTAAACTTGTTATGTGAAAATTAGTGATTAAAGCTCACACGAACTTGATGGCACACTTTACTTTCTTTCAGTTAATAAACTTGAACCATTGTGCCCATCTATGTTGCGTATTGATGTACTCGACTTTCGACGTAGAGCTCGTTGGGAACCCC
This sequence comes from Avena eriantha, assembly GCA_910589775.1. Taxonomy (NCBI): domain Eukaryota; kingdom Viridiplantae; phylum Streptophyta; class Magnoliopsida; order Poales; family Poaceae; genus Avena; species Avena eriantha. The sequence goes on from OU342740.1 coordinate 91,884,091, forward strand.
AAGAGGAAGGTATGATGAGCACAACAGCAATTTTTCCCTCAGTTATGAAACCAAGATTTAATCGAACCAGTAGGAGCAAGGAAACACCCCAAAGGTGTTACTACCTGAGCTTTGGTAGGGCGCACTACCGGTGCTAGTAGCAACGTGGAGACCTGCACAACACAACCATAGAACTTTGTCCCCAACTTGCGATGAGGTTGTCAATCTCACCGTGTTTTGCGGAAAACAAAGGATTAAACGTATCGAATGGAAAGAAGTAAAAGTTTGCAGAAAGTAAACAAAAAGCAGTAAAAATTGTAGATTGTATGTAAAGACAAAGGACCGGGATCCATAGTTCACTAGAGGTGGCTCTCCTTAAGATAGATAACATGCTGGGTGAACAAATTATAGCGGGGCAATTGACAAACACCGAGAAAGAAATACATGCATATACTAATCATCTTGACTCCTCTGAGACTTGATTGGGCATTACAACATAATACATAGACCGCCATCCAACTGCATCTATGACTAATAATCCACCTTCAGGTTATCATCCGAACCCCCTCTAGTATTAAGTTGCAAGCAACAGATTATTGCTTTACGAACTGCGTGTAAAGTAAACAATACGATTGTTCTATGAAAAAAGGATTGTTGTTTTCTCCCTAGTAGCCACAGCACATCTAGTACCTTAGAGATTCCTGTCACTTCCCCAGATTACGAGAGTCATGAACCCAGTATCGAGCATAAATACTAACTCTTGGAGTTGCTAGCATCTACTTGGCCAAGATAGCTACTAACAACGGAAAGCATGCAAGATCTCAAATAACAAAGACATGATAGAATCAATAATCAATCTGAAATAGCATATCAATATCCATCGGATCCCCGCAAACACAACCTGTATGAATTACAAATCTTGATCATGAACGGAGCTCACAAGATCTAAACATAAAAGCACAAAGGAGGAGAACCAGCCATCTAGCTACTACATGGATCCGTAGTCCAAGCATGAACTACTCACGCATCACACCGGAGGCTTGCATGGTCATGAAGAAGGCCTCCAGGGTGAATTCCCCTCTCCGGCAGGGTGCTGGGAAGAGCTTCAGATCCCTCCCGATCAGGGATGGAGATGACGGCGGCTACAAACTCTTTCGTGGATTTTTTATCGGGTACTTAGGTTTTTCGTCCCGAGGGAAATATATAGTTGGAAGGGGAGGCCGAGGGGGTGCCGGGAGCGGCCACACCACCCCCTAGCGCGGGCCAGGCCTGGCTGCGCGGCCAGGTTGTGTGGTGGCTCCCTGGCCATTCTCCGTCTCATATTCTGGCACTTGATCACTTCCGGAAAAATAGGCACTTTGGCTTTTGTCCCGTCCAATTCCGAGAATATTCATTTTCTGACTTTCTTGGAACCAAAAACAGTAGAAAACAGGCAGCTGGCATTGTGGCTCTTGTTAATAGGTTAGTCCAAGAAATCATATGAAAAGTACTCCAAAGTTCGAACAAAACAAAAGAAAGTGGATAAAACCAAGCATGGAATATCAAAAATTATAGATACATTTGCAATGTATCAACATCCCCAAGCTTAACTCCTGCTCGTCCTCGAGTAGGTAAGTGATAAAAAGAAAGAATAATTTTTGAGGTGACATGCACCATCAAAGACTTGATCAATGTATTTGCAAAACATTCAAAGCTGGGATCATAGTACTTCAATCATAACATGAAAGGCAAAGTTCTAGCAATAATCAAAGAAACTATGATGCAACATGAAAAGGCACAAACAAAAGATTTATGAATAACAATGCTTTGCAAGACGTTTGTTTGTTTCACATAAAGAAAACATAGCATAATAGTATTCAGCTTGTCCCTCAATAGAGTAGCAAATATAAATGTATAGGACACCTTCAAAGTTCATAAGAGTGACTAGATACAATATTTTAAAACAAGCAATAACACGTTATGCATCAATCAACTAGTCTTGGGACAATGCACATAGAACTAAGAATGGCCACTATCCTCTCAAAGTAGGTGCATAAAGATAGAAGGTGGAGACTCAATATAATGGTGGAAGAAAAGCCTTTTGTGAAAGGAAGTAGGGATTCAAGTCTCATAAAGAGCTTCCAAAAATTATGGTACTTATAGCTTTCAGCTCTCATTGCCCCTATCATAAGCATCTTGAAGTGATTAAGGTTAAAGTGAACAAACTATGGTGTACATGCTTGACGAAGTATAAGTCAGAAATCTCATGCCCCTTGTATACGAGGGACGCTCCTCATGCTACTCAAGTTTAGTCACCGGTAAGTTCTTGTCATCGTAATTACATGTGTATCATAGAGAACCGCCAACGGGGTACCCCTTGCCCGATGATACGGAAGAATCCCCATATCAAAATGACAAGGCAAGCAAACAACGAGCATCTTAGCATTCTTCTTATTTACCATGGGAATACGGTTCTTTTTTCTCTCTTTCCTCTTTTCATAGTATCTTTTTTTTCTTTTCTCTTTTTTTCTCAATATAGGACTCTTTTTTTATAAGAAGAATGCTTCATAGACAACTCATTATGGTTACGCTGCAGGTTTCCACCATGTCAGCATGGATTAGACCAGCAGCCCAGGCGTTTCTCTAACACATATACATAACTCCATGGATTTACAAGCTCCCCCTTTCATTTCACACCGATGACATCCATATACAAAAGAGCATGATATCAACTAGGTACAAGTATCAAGTGCAATGTGGAAAGCGTTCCCCATGAAAACATGGTTCTGCTAATTCCCATCAAATAAGTGCAAGCATATACAACATAGAAGACACAATGGTTCAAGTTTATTAAGGGCAAGTAAAGTAAAGTGTGCCATCAAGTTCGTGAGAGCTTTAATCACTAGTTTTCTCATAACAAGTGGAAGGTAAACAAAAGCATGAATATAGTTGGAATAGCATAAGCTAGTAGGTAGGTATGGTGGACTCTTTGGAATAACTTGGTTTAGGGAGTTGGATGCATGAGTGGAACTCATACTTTGTTGTGAAGGCTAGCAAAACACTGGGAGTGACAAACTAAGAGAGCAATAATGGCCATAATCATGCAGAGCGACAAAACATCATTGATCAAAGCATAAAGTGATATTACAAGTTGAAAACTAAAGGATCATAAAGGCTATGGTGACTTTGGATAGTCATAACATGGTGTGAGCATGCGCCAAGTCAACCCAAATAAAGCATCGAAGGAGAATACCACTATATTATGCTTTAATATGCTAAAACAACGCATGATTCATCCAAAGCACATTAAGCAATCTCAATTGTTTATAACAAGTCATGCTACAGCAAAGAATACTAAGAATAAAGCCAAAACAATATCAAGCATGGCATGACAAAGCACAGGCCATATTAAAAAACGAGCTCTTTTTACCACATAAGCATGAACTTTCCTACTCTTTTCTAAACCAAACCAAACTATTTGCAAACCAATGTATGAAAGAGGGTGTCCAACCAATTTATTCAGCAAACTAAGCAAACCAAGCAAACGAAAAACCAAAACAAAAATGAAAAAGAAGACGCTCCAAGAAAAACACAACTGTGCATGAAACAATAAAAATGAAGCGTTTGGAAGAAACTTGGAATTTTTATTGATGAAGAAGGGGGATGCCTTGGGCATCCCCAAGCTTTGACGCTTGTAATTATTGGATATTTCTTGGGGTGACACGCGTGGCATCCCCAAGCTTGAGCTTTAGTCCATCCTTCATCTCATTACTCAATCCTTCCATACACCTGAAATTTTTTCTTCATACAAAACTTCACACAATCTTTATTAGCAACATTAGTGCACTCAAGATAAATAAGTCTTAATGTTCAGTTCTAACACCAAATAAACTTCCATTAGAACACTAGCTACTGTAGCACTTCCATCAAAAAGCTCAATTCCCCAAAAGAAATCAAGAAGGAACCAAGAAGAAGCAAATGCAGAAAATGGCAGAAATCTGTCAAAATAGACCAGCAGGTAAAGACGAATTTTGTCTAAGACCTTCTGTTGCTCAAATCAAAAAGTGTTGAACTAAAGTTAGATAACAACCTGGGTCAGAAGCACAAAAAATTACAGCTCAATCCGACATACAGAGCTCTCTCACGAATTTTTACGGTGTGCACAAAAATGTGTTTCGGGACAGCAACTTTCCCAATCATTACTTCACTCTCATTAGAGTTTACTTTTGGCACAAAAAGAAAATAAAAAGGATAAGTAGAGATTATTACAGAGGTAATAACTTCCAAGAATCATCTAAAACTTTTGGGTTATCTCCCAATAAGTACTTTTCTTTAATGCCTTTAAGTTAGGCATAAGAAGCAAAGAAAGAATCCAGTGTTCTCAAATGAAGATGCATTAAGACCAAATTTTGTTTTCATATGAGAAGCAAAAGAAATATTTTCTCTCTTTTTAGGGAAGTCTTCTATACCTTTCTTGAGTGGGGGTTGATATTTAATGGTGCCTTCTTTCATATCAATGATGGCACCAACAGTTCTAAGAAAAGGTCTTCCCAAAGTAATAGGACTAGAAGCATTGTATTCAACATCCAAAACATAGAAATCAACGGGGACATAGGAATCGTTAACCATAATAAGAACATCATTAAGAATCCTCATGAGTTTCTTTTTAGCATTAGCATCAAGTGGGACATTCAAATGACAATCTTCAAGAGGAGGCAAATCAAGCATATCATAAATCCTTCTAGGCACAATAGAAACACTACTATCAAGATCACACAAAGCTTTGAAATCAAAGTCATTCACTTTCATATTAATGATGGGTTCTCAACCATCTTCTTACTTTATAGGAATAGAAGCTTTATGTTTCATCTTTTCTTCTTTAATCTTTATGAGAGCATCAGTAATGTGTTTTGTAAAAGCCATGTTCATAGCACTAGCATTAGGACTTTTAGCAAGCTTTTGTAGGAACTTAATAACTTCAGAGATATTGCAACCATCAAGATCAAAATCAACTTTATCATCTAAAGTAGTAGAACTATTACTAGCCTCAACACTAGTGGTGGTAATAGTAGAAACACTAATGTTTCTAGCAATTTCATCTTCTCTTTCCCACTTAGCATGTAATTCAGCTAATAGTCTAACATTTTCATCGATTCTTACTTGTATAGCATTAGTGGCTCCAAAGGGATTCTCATTAGTTTCAGGTTTAGCAGCCATTTTATTCAAAGTAGATTGAGCTTCATCCAAAGATGCTATATTTCTTTCAGCATTAGAGAGTTTTTCCTCAATAGTTTTATTAAAAGCAGTTTTTTTACTAATAAACTCTTTAAGCATAACTTCAAGTTCAGCGGGAGCACTCTTATTAGTGTTGTAAGAATTTCCATAAGCATTACCACTGTTGGGGGGATATGGCTTATAATTGTTGTTACCAAAATTGTTCCTATAAGCATTATTACCATAAGCATTGTTTCCAAAGTTATTATTTCTTATGAAGTTGACATCAACTTGCTCTTCTTGAGCAACCAAAGAGGCTAAAGGAACATTATTTGGATCAATATGGCCTTCCCATTAACAAGCATAGACATAATAATATCAATTTTATCACTCAAGGAGGAGGTTTCCTCAACAGAATTTACCTTCTTACCTTGGGGATCTCTCTCAGTATGCCATTCAGAATAATTAACCATCATATTGTCCAGAAGTTTTGTTGCAGCACCCAAAGTGATGGTCATAAAGGTACCTCCAGCAGCTGAATCCAATAGGTTCCTTGAAGAATAGTTCAATCCTGCATAAAAAGTTTGGATGATCATCCAAGCAGTCAGTCCATGAGTGGGACAATTCTATACCAAAGATTTCATTCTTTCCCAAGCTTGAGCAACATGCTCATTATCAAGTTGTTTAAACTTCATTATTTCACTTCTCATGGATATAATCTTAGCAGGAGGATAGTATTTTCCAATAAAAGCATCTTTGCACTTAGTCCAAGAATCAATACTATTCCTAGTTAAGGAATTCAACCATTCTTTAGCTTTTCCTCACAAAGAGAAAGGAAACAATTTTAGTTTAATAACATCACCATCTATATCCCTATGCTTTTGCATCTCACAAAGTTCAACAAAGTTATTTAGATGGGAAGCATCATCTTCATTACCAATACAAGAAAATTGCTCTCTCATAACAAGATTGAGTAAAACAGGTTTTATCTCAAAGCACTACAACAGATCCTAGAATCGGTGACGAATTGCCTGGTGACAAAATTCAGAACCGTCACCGAAAGTAACCATAGGTGACGGATTAGTTTTGGGTGTCACGTATGCTTGATAATGCGTGACGATCGCGTTTCGCGTCACGGCAAACCGTCGCCGATTATCCGCACGACGGATTTTAGAGCGTCGTAGATTAAGCCGTCACCGATTGTTGTGGGACCAATGAGTTAGCAATTGTGTTAAAAACGATAAAAGGGCAAAGATGGGTTTCGAACCGAGGACCTAGTACAAAGTAAAATGTTTCGTTACCGCTGGGCTACCGTTCGGTTTTTGAATTGTTTGATTGGCCTACCATTTTGTAAACTCTATGTGTAGTACGTGGCATGTACAAACACAGATCGTTATAGTTAGGACTTGTGCGATCTTCCAAACAGTTTTCTTCTCTGTTCTTGCAAACAAGCGCCGTCAAGGGTAGCCCTTGTCCAGGCGATCACGACATTCGCTGGCCCTTCATCTACAAGTCCCGGCGACTTGTGCCTATGCGATCACGACGATCGATCACGATCCCAGCTAGCGGCGATAGGAAGCACATGTGAGTTCCTTCTAGATCTGTTATGAAATTGATTTGGATTGGTGTTTATGTTACACATTGTGATTTATTTGGACTTTGGTAAACAATTTTCACATCGATTAGTACGAATTGAATGGCATCATGACTCGAGTGGAACACATTATATATATTTTTGTAGGCGATGGGTCGATAGTGGATTACTCATCGGCGCAAGTTCACCCCTTTTTACATACAAGGTGTCCACGAGTTTATGGAGTTTGCCCGCGCAAACTGCAACGAAGGTGCATCAATATTGTGCCCCATGCAAAAAATGCCTTAATATTACGCAGCAGACTCAGGAAACTGTTGAGTATCACTTACACGTCAATGGTATGGCCTTTTCGTACACAAAGTGGAGTTGTCATGGAGAAGATTATGGTCCTGATGAAAACTATGATCATAGTTTGTATTAAAGCGATGACGATGATGATTATGATGATGGAAATGAGAATCATAATGATCTTGTTGACAAGATGTTAGATGAGCTGCATGATTCTGGTGACAGAGGCCCAAGTGACACTAATTTCTATGCGAAACTCATCGAAGAAGCTAAGAAAGAGCTTCACGAGGGATGCACCACTGAGACGAGGTTGTCATTCATTATGAAGATGTTTTACGTGAAATCATACAACCGGGTCACAAATAGAGCTTTTGATCAATTTATGGCTGTCTTATGTGCTGCTTTCCCAAAAGTGAATTTTCCCAAGTCCTATGCTGAAGCTAAGAGTATACTTTTTGAGGTTGGGCTTGGTTATGACACAATTCATGTTTGCAAGTATGACTGTGCTCTGTTTTGGGGAGACCATGCCAAAAAAACTCATTGTCCCGAGTGTGGATTTTCAAGGTGGAAAGACCCGGAAGCAAAGAGAAAGATTCCCCACAAGGTGCTTCGATACTTTCCTATAATCCCAAGGTTACAGAGATTTTTTGTTTCCAAGGAAGCGTCGATGAACACCAAGTGGCACAAGGAGAAGAGGGTTGCACAACCGGGTATTTTGAGGCACCCAGCTGATGTGAAGCATGGAAGCACTTTGACAAGGAGTTTGGATGGTTTGCTTCAGATGCCCGTAACATAAGGCTTGGTATTGCGACAGATGGATTCAACCCATACGGAACCATGAGTAGTTCATACAGTATGTGGCCAGTTTTTGTCATTCCATACAACTTCCCACCGTGGATGTGTGTGGATCAATCCAACTTCATGATGTCATTGCTAATCCTTGGAAAAAATTCACCAGGAAAGGATTTTCATGTATTTATGCAGCCATTGATAAAAGATATGATGAAGCTATGGAGTGGCGTGGGCACATGTGATGCGTGCACAGGTAGAGTGTTTCCGTTGCATGCTGCATTTCTTTGGTCGATTCATGACTATACTGGATATGCCACGATGTATGGCCGTAGCACAAGAGGGTTTTTTGCATGTGCGCACTGCGATAAGGATCCTTGCTACGAGTCTTTGCATAATAAAATTGGTTATATTGGTCATCATCGATTTCTGCCTCACGATCACAAGTGGAGGAGTAGCAGAGCCTTCAATGGAAAACCTGAACATAAGGATGCACCAACAAGTTTCACACTTGCAGAAAGAGAGGAGAGGGTACAGAGAGTTCAGGATTACAGGCCAGGGAAAAATCCATCAACTAGGAAGAGAAAGCGTGGCATGACTGGTGAGCCAACCTGGCACCTCAAGATCAGCTTATATGATCTGCCATACTGGTCAAGATTGAAGTTTGTTCACAACCTAGATGTGATGCACATTGAGAAGAACATATTGGACAATATCCTTGGTACCCTTCTTGAGCTTGATGGAAAGAACAAGGACACTGTTGGTGGTAGAATGGATTTGGAGAAATTTAATGTCAGGAAGAAGTTCTGGATGAAACCTGAGGCCAAGGGTTTTTCAAAGGAGAAAGCACCGTGGACGCTTCAAAAGGAAGGCAAACAAAAATTGTGCAGGTATTTGGCCAACACTAGGTTCACAGATGGTTTTGCTGGAAACTTAGCAAGATGTGTGGACATCCAAGGGGGTAAAGTGCACGGTCTGAAGACGCATGATTGCCACATACTTATGCAGCGTGTGTTGCCAGCTGGTCTGAGAGGGATTGCATCAAAGGCGATGTATGAGACCATTGCTGAACTGGGAAACTTTTTCAGGGAGTTGTGTGCCAAAACGCTAAGAGCATTTGTGTTGCGTCGAATGAAGGTTGAAATTGTCATAATTCTTTGCAAGCTTGAGCTGCTATTTCCCCCATCATTCTTTGATGTAATGGTGCACCTGGCTATTCATCTACCTGATGCAGCACTTCAGAGGGGGCCTGTTCAATATGGTTCGATGTATCTAGTTGAAAGAAGGCTCGGGTACCTGAAATCAACTGTGCGTAGCAAATCAAGGCCTGAAGGTTCAATTGCTGAGGGATATATCGTCGATGAGTGCATGCATCATTGCTCTAAATTTTTGGGCGATGTCATAGAAAACAGACATAACAAGCCTGAGAGGAACCAAGATAAGAAACAAAGAGTTGATCCGCTAGAGTTTGATATTTTTTCAGATGGAGCCATAGGTTTAGGACTATCCAAGTTGAAGTATTTTCCCAAAGAATTTGACAGTATGGTTTGGTATGTACTTCAGAACTATGATGAGGCACAAAATTATATTCGGTAGGTCTATTACCTTTTTATTAATCATTCAAAATTTTCAGTAATATTTTGTGTTATAGCAGTACCATTACTAATTTGTTTTTGATTTTTAGGAATTTCTGACAACAACTACAAAACAGGGGTGTGAACAACATTGAGACGGAACTAGAGAAAGAATTCCCTGCATGGTTTAAAAAACATGTCAGTAATTTGGACAATGCTCCAGAAGATTTAAAATCACTAGCACTTGGTCCAGATGCTCGTGTAGTTGTACACCCTATGTGCAATGTAAATGGCGCTAGGTTTCGTTCCGTCGAGCGTGAGAAGAACATGAGGACTCAAAACTCAGGCATAATGACAAGGGGATCCGTTTCTGACGAACAAGATCAAGAATACTACGGTGTGATGAAGGAGGTTCTTGAGTTACAATACCCGAGAAACAAGCACGGCGACAGATCCGTGTTCTTGTTCCGTTGTGATTGGTTTACCCTTGGAAGTAGGAAAACCACGGAGATGAAGGATGATTTAAAAGCATCAATACGTCTGTATTGTGGTACAAGAACGCCCCTTTCATATTAGCTCACCAAGGAGAAACTTGTTTTTACTTGGAAGACACAAAATTTGGTGATCCTTAGAAGGTGGTGCAAACTTTCAAGTACAGGAATGTATATGATGTTCTAGGAAAAGATGATGAAGGCAATGCAGGTGTATACCAGGAAGACCTAGGCTCGGAAGATCCCATTGTTCACCAAATTGAGGACGAGGAAGATGAATATGTTGATGATCATGAAGACAACATGGCTGATCGCTCTGATGATGTGATATTTGTTGACTCTCAGACTGTTAGACAACTAGCAGGGAAAAATGGTGTAAATAATGATATGGACCTGAGCGACGAAGAACAAGAAGACTTGGAACCGGTTGTCGATGAATTTGGGAGGATCATTTCAGATGTTGATAGTGATATTGACTAGTACCTTGTGAAAATGTGTTACTAAAATACTAGCACACAGTTGTACTGTTTGATACTAGTTATGGAGACTGTTGCATTCAATTCCCAGTAACCATGTTATACACAAAATTATTAATTACAATGATATATATGGTCGTACCTATATGTTTTTGCTTGTTTTTGTCATACTTACTTCGAGCAGCAAAATAGATTTACTAGAGATAGATACTTCTTTACGTGACACAACCTACACGACAGACATGTCCATCTAGTAAGTTGTGCACGCATAAAATTTGTACCTCATAAAATATTCATAGATACCTATGAAACACAATTTCACTATAATTGGCAGCAACGACAGGTATAATATATTTCAGCTCATACAAAATTTAATAGTACCATTACACTTAACCATGTCTTCAGACATACTAATGCCACATAATGAAAGGACCGTAAAATATTGTCTTAATATCTCATATTATTAGGTCGACAAATGACCCATGACCATCATAGTGAAAATGATCAAGGCTACTAAAGTTCCACATTTGGAACATAGAAGGAAAATAGGAAAGCCCCCTTACGTCCCACGTACAACATGAAAAACATCTTGTCTCCAATTCACCGAAAATCCTCCTCTTGTGACGTCACTTCCCTCCACCCAGCGCAGCATACTCGTCCATCCTCAAGAGAAATTGAGTACGACCCTTTGACCTTTGTGTATTTATCACACACAATTGTGATATCACCATATTCAGCCATGTCTTCAGGGACAAGGCGTCGCGTGAGTTTCTGTTCTTGGTCCACATGCACAATGTGAACATTTGTTAATCAGAAAATTATAGGCACAACAAAGTAGATCACTCATACTTACCAGCTCTTTGTTCTGGCAATTTGTCCAGCTTAATGTGTGGATCAGAGACTCACATTTTCCAACTTGATAAGGCCCAGCTCCATGTTCATCAACCAGCGTGTTAATGATGTCAACATTGCTGACCACTGACTCCATCATTCTCCAGTTAATTATGGTTCCATCAGTGGCATGTATAGCGTCAAGTATGCCTTTCTTATCCTGGGTCAGATTGTAATATGCTGTACAAGTTCAAATACTTAATTAAATGAATATTACTGAATCAAAATTAAGATTAATGCATGGTAGGTACGTCAACATTAAGATTGTTTAGGAACAAGGAAAAAATATTGTGCTAAACACAAATCAACTACTTTTTTCATAAGGAAAAAACTAGAGACAATTCCATCGGTGACATTCTACACATTACAAAGTAGACTAGAAACCGAGCAAAATGGGTGAACCTAAATATTTTACTGGATCTACATATATACATCCATTTTATACAAACTCGTAAACATCGTATATTTGTAAACGGAGGGAGCACTTCAAATAAGAAGCTACTTACATGGGTGGGTGATCGGTAGGTTGATCGACGTCACAGGGGTAGATGGACCTTGTGTGTCGGTAGAGAAGACAAGCTCCATTCCAACATCCAGATTGTAGACTCTAGCAAATTCTCTCCAATATTGGCCTTCAAGATATGTTCTGCCATCCTTGTTGATACAATCAACGTTGAATTCGAACCCTTCTTCCGTAACCACCTCGACCACAAAATCATTCTCGTGGTCGACAGAGTCGATGGCAAACTTCTTAAGGAAATTCGCTCTAGCATAGCAGGGTATTAACTAAAGAAAAATGGAACATGTTTACTACATGACAAACTAACAGATGCTATAATTCATGACAAAAGGGTGGAACAGGAAAGACTGATGATATAACAAAAAATAAAACCAGTACCGTCATTTCTTCAAAATTCTCTACAAGGTGAGAACGAAAAAGGACTTGATCTTGTCGCCTAGGCCGCACAGACCCTTGGTGTCAAAACACCAAGGACACTACGAATCAAAAAAAGAAAATTTAAAGATCATTGGCCGTACATTTTTGTCCAAATAGATCCAGTACATGCAAACTAGATAGGTTAGATTTTTACCGCAACGATCTTGCCCTTCGCCATCCCTCTCTCTCGCTAGATCTGCGGCCTAGGCAAAGGTGGTTTAGATGGCGGCGCTGACTCCAACTATGCCTTTAGGGTTTGTTGGAGGGAGAGCATATATATATATATGGTCCGACTATGCTTGCATGTCGGGCCTGGACCCAGTTGTAAGCTTAATTTGTGGGCTCGACGTGATTAGCTTTAGCCGTTTGGGAAAACAAGGAAATATATTGATTACATTTAGTGCGCAGAGCAAGGAAATTGATTTGGTTTTTATTGCTCTGACTTAGTCGTCATAGTTAGGTCCTGTAAGATCCTCAATAGAATCTTGAGACTAACAAGGAAAGAATTAGCTATATCAATTAAATCCTTTACTTAGAAGATTTTGCAAATTTTATGAAAAGTATTGGAAATAAGGAGTTTGCCTTTCATGTTTGTGGATGTTTTTAGACATTCTGAAGGATCATCAGTATGTAAAGTACATAAGTTTCTGGTTTGAGATTGGTTTCAAAAACTTTTTGTAGTCCAAACTTACTTCAAACTTTCTTAGCTACAAAATAAAGCATCAAACCATCTAATTTAGTAAACAAATGCAGTGTGCATCAACATGAGAATTCAATCTGCTTGAGCGTTCATTTCTATCTACTTCAAAGTCCATAATGGATAATTTATTAAAGAACAATATTCTTTGGGGACATAATTCAAGGCATGTGAACTTTAGCGGCAAATAACCAATTTTGCCTAAATAAAATTCTTGCAATCATAATAACTAGAATGAAAGAAGACTCGGATGAATTTAAGTTTCAAACGCGTTGATCATTACACATTAAATTCCATTAGATCAATCATTTATTCCCAAATAAAATTCTTGTTATCATAATCTCTATAATCAAATTAGACTCAGATGAATTTAAGGCACTTAATGATGAACCATTTACAAGTTAACTGCCTTAACACCTTCAAAAAGTTATCTGATAACTATGAACCGATAGATATCATATGAGCTATCATAATAAGTAGAATTAAAGAAGGCTTGGATGAATTTAAGTTTTAAACGCATTGATCAGTACACTAAACAGGATACTGATTCAAACACACTATGGAAACATCACATTAATAAGCAGCACATTTAGATAATGGTAATTATGAATTCCATGCATCAGATCAATCCTTTATGCCCAAACAAAATTCTTGCTATCATAATCTCTACAATCAAATTAGACTCAAATAAATTTAAGTCGCTTGTGTTGATCAATCATGTGCAAGGTAACTACCTTAACACATTCAGAATGTAATCTGATAACTATTAACTAATAGATATCATATGAGGAATCATAATCACTAGAATGAAACAAGACTCGGATGAATTTAAGTTTCAAACGCATTGATCATTACACTTAACAGGATACAAATTGATACACACTATGGAATCAACACATTAATAAGCAGCAAATTAAGAAAATGGTAAAAAGTAAATTAAAATTAAGCAAACAGGATACTAATTGATACAAATTAAGCAAATTAAAAAAATCATAAAAAGGTAAAACATTGGCCATGTGTCTTACATTGTACCCTAGTTTGCACAAAAAAAATAAAGCTTGAGTTTGTTGAATGAAAGTCTAGGTTGCTCTCTCACACTTGGTTTCAAGTGTGAGTCTCATGTGTAAGTACCCAAATTACCTAGGAGATGCCCAACTCCATGGCATACTTTCTCATAATGGTCTAAGATTTGGCATGTAGGTGTATCGTGTCATAGCACAAATTTTAATAAAATTTGTATTTCACCAACATGGTATGGTATTTGGGGTCATTTAGTGGGAATGTGACCACTTTGTTCATTATAAAATGATTGTTTGCTCAAATTTTACCTCAAGTCAAATTTTGGTCAATATGGTCAAAACATTGAAATATTGATCTACATCTACATCATTGCAACCTAATTTGTTTTGGGAAAAATCATTTTTAGGTCCACAAGATGTGGTTTAATCATGGATATGTTGTTAGGTAAGCTTGGTTTGTACCTATGCGTCCTCTGCGTTCGACGCACATTTGACCTAAAAAATCAGATTTAGATTTCAGGAGTTGTGTATTGTCTAAATTCCATGAGGTTTTCACCATTGTTTGAAAGGACTCCAAGGGACACATTTTCCATTTGTAGAGTTTTTTCAGATTCAAAACTTGGTGCATATAGAAATTTGAAAATTCAGTTATCCAGAAAATAGAAGTAGTCTGCTGAAAAAATTCAGTTTTGTACGGGTGGGTGTCACGTGCGCGGGTGACGTCAGCTGAAACGAACCGACGCGATGTATAAGAGCTCCCTCGGCCGCTTCGCCTGGCCTCATCCCCACCATTTGCCCCGTTTTGCCTCACCAGATACGGAAAGAAGAGCGCGGGAGAAAACCCTAGCTCTCCCCATCGTCTCCTCCGCCTGAGGCCTTCGAGCTCTCCCATACCGCGATATTTCGACGCCGACTATGGCGGGGGTGGGGTCCGGCGGCGATGCAGGCGGTTCTGCAAGGGCGGGGTTTGGAGCCGTGAGCCGCCCAGATGCGGTCGAGGTGGTGGAGGGCCATGGCGGTAGCGGAGGTCGTCGGTCCGCGCTGGTCGCTCTGGTCGATGCAGCGCTCGAAGAGGAGGAGTTGGTGCATGCGGACCTCGGCGAGGTGGAAATGCTAGATCTGAACGTGCCGGTCAGCGGCGCGGAGGATCTGGCGCCGGTACAGTCTCCATAGGTCGCCGCGATGCAGGTTAGCATTATTTTCTTCTAATTTCCATTCAATCCCTTCAAATTATTTGGAACTAAGATGTGTTTTGTAGATTCAGCTCTTTCAGTATTAGGGATTCATATCCTTTGGCTATGTTTGGTTAACCTACCTCTACATTAGATTGGACTGGATTAGATTGGATTAGAGTATATTTTGACTTAGATAGGATTTAAACCACATCAATCCATGTCACACCAAGACAATCCAAAGTAAAACGACCGGGGCCTTAGGGATTTATTGGATGGAAGGCTGGGTCTATAGATTCGTTGTGTAATTTTGTATAGATGACCAATGCTGATAGTCCATTGGTGAAGTTTTTCCAATTAGTAGGAAGATGGTTTATTTGTTGTTAAATTGACAGAGTTTAATTTGTAGTTAATTCGTATTATGTTGAAGGAATATGGTTTACATGATTCTCATTTGAGCTGCTGTGGTATAATGTGGTTAGTTAGTTTCAGCTAGTTAACAGTATGGCTTGTTTTTTTGGTACATGTGGTATAATGTGGTTAGCTGGCTACAACTATTCAACTAGTCTGAATTAGCTGCTGTGATATAATGTGGTTATCTAGCCTCGGTATACTTTTGTAGTTTCTTTTTTTTTGCTTTAATTGCTTTTACAGGAAATGTGTTAAAATTACTTATAGAATTTATTAACTTCTAGCACTAGATCTGAACAATGTGGTTATAACCATATGGCATGTATGTTATTAATTGATTGTTGTGGTGCCTTATAATAGTGTGCAAAGCAGTGATCTGTGTACTTACTTTTGTTTTCCTTTACTTGTACCAATTGATTTTAAGACACATTTCTTTAGATGCGTATGCTTGTATGAACAGATTTGTGTAGACTAATTAGTTTACAGACTTTGTACTACTCTATTTTGACTTGCTGGAGCTTCATGCAACCTGATACTAAACTGATTGATCCTTGATATTTTTTTTGTTTGAATGTATAGTCTAGTTTCTTTACATTCAATTCCAACCTCCAAATAATCATTGTAATTTAATGGAATGTAGTATAAAAAGCATTGATGTAGTTTAATGATTTGTTTCTTGAATCAATGTTGTTTTTATGATCAGATTTGTGAAGTCGCATTATTGTGCTATTAATTTTTGCTAGTGTTTTTCATTTATTAATATTGAATGCTTTTAGTAATTACCTAAAATGCTAGTTTTCATTTATCTTAATTGTCTGGCAGTGTAACATCCCAAAATTTCATCTGTAATCATCATCATTCCACTCATATCATCATAGCATGTTTTTTCATTGCATTTAGAATTGTCCTCCAAAAATTTGGTGCAATTTTGGACCATGGTTAGAAAGATATGAATTGTTTTGAAAATGGAACCAAAGAAAATGCTATATTACCTATTAAGTCCAAGTAAGTACTTTGGATTAAAATGGAGGGTAAATATGTTTTATAATACCCTAAAAACCTAGTTTGAGTTTTTACAAATTTTCACAAATTGGTTTGAATCAATTTGAATCATTAAATCAAAAGTTTTGGAGAAAACTAAACTAGAAAAAGAAAAGGAGGGAAAGAATTCAAACAACAACAGCAATTTGGCCCAATCTGGCCCATTAAGCCCACCCGGCGTTTTCCCCTCTCCCCCGCTTTCTTACCGCGCCCCTCGCTACCCCCCTCTCGCTGACACGCCGGCCCCACGCCACGTCACCCCACCACCCCGTCGTCTTCAACCCCGCCGTCGAGCAACCCCCCCTTCTCAGCCATTTTCAAATCGATTTGATTCTGGCCGTTTTGCGTAATAATTTCCTTAGTGATTGCTCCTACTTAATCCTCACCCCCTCCTCGTCATTTTCCCCCAGTCGCCACCCCCGGAGAGCCCCCAGGCTCCCCAAATTTCGACCTCGAACGCCGCTCACTAACGGGACTCCGGCGACGATTCCGGTGAGTCCAGGCCGCCCGGCGCCCTCACCTCTGTCCCATCTATTTCCCCATGTCCTGGCGCACCTACTGACCGAGCCACGTGTCTTCTCTTGCCCCAGATCGATGACGCGGACCAAGTCCGGCGAACTCCTCTGCCGCCGCCGTCCCTCGCTCATTCCGGTGAAGGTAGGGTTTCCGCCGCCCCTTTTTGGTCTCTGCTAGGTCGTGCTGATCCGTGTGCATCACACTGACCCCCTTGCTGGCTGGTTTGAGCCCCAGGTCGTCATCTCCGTCGCTGAGCCGTGAGTTCTGCCGGCAACGCAGCTCCGGCGAGGAATCAGAGCTAAGCCAGCGCACCCCCCACGCCACCGTAACCTCCATCGAGACCGCCACGATCTCCCTGACCTCTAGTATGTGTCCACGGACTCCTTGCCCCTGTAGAACCACCAGACCGCCGTCAGCCGACGCTTCGCCGCCGCGCGCAGCTGGTCAGCGCCGCCCGTTCCCGGCCAGGTCCCAGGGATCGTTAGATCTCGCGTCTGCGGCTAGGATTAGAACGCAGATGAAGCGGTACGGGTTAATCAGATCCGTCCGTAGTCACTTAAAATCTGACAGTCCACAGGGATCGATCCGGCCGAACCGGTACCAGCCAATAGGAAAGCGCCACGTCGCCAGGCTATTTCGTTTAAATAGAAAATTAGACTGATTTAGTATTTAACTTAGAAATTCAAATCAGAAAAATACAAATTTGGTGTCTATGGATTCAGAAAAATGAGACCTTTATTATGAAGGCCTTATTTCACACTTTTGCCTCTGGAAAAATGGAATTATAGGCAGAACCTTTTAGGAGTATTTTGCTCACAAAAATTGTTCTCTAAGTTATTTTTGAGTATTTCTTATGCTTTTAGATGAGGTATTCTATCCCCAGTACTATAGACTCTGTAAATTATAGAGTTGTGATCATATCATTGCATTTAGCATGCATTCATGTTTTTGTATTGTTTTATTGATTGAATTATTGTTGTTGTATTAATCTTGTGTAGATTGTGTGGATTGTGAAGTTTGTTGCTGTGAGGATTGTACCTATTCCCCTAGCTACCAAGGCAAGTGATATTTCATCCCATGTCCTATTATTTTCACTATTGCACTAGTGATATTTTGGTAGATCTTAGCATGATAGAATTATTCCTATGTTATTATACTATGCTATGCTATCCTATAGATTATATCTTAGTAGTATCCCCTAGTTAAAGGACTTTGTATGCTAGAATGCTTAGCTATGCTAGTAGAATTTTTGGGTGGAAAATACATATCAAGATAGTATGGAAAGATATTATTTTTGTTTGACTAAGAAAACAACTATTATTAATGAAACACCTGGGTGCATTGGGACTTGCTTGGATTATGTTGAGTGGTTACTCAGGGGCCGTGTCTATGGTCAGCTGGTGTATCACACTTGTGGATGGCCACCCAGGAACAAAGAGATTGGAGACATTCTTGTCATGAAGCTTCCAGTGCAACCACATGGCATATGGGCTCTGCCTTGACCAACTAAGTTGCAAGAACTCAGCCAGACGGACAGAAGGTGGTAGATGTGATAGGATGGAACGCGTCCGTGGTGGTCTGAGGGATTGCTTCTAAAAGGTCTTGTCTCGATGCATGTCGAGTCTTGTGGGGAAAGTGCACCACCTCTCGAGAGGATAAAATTAAGTACTTAGCCGTGTCCTCGGTCATGGACAACTTCTGAGCCTCAAGACAGTGAAGTAGTTCAATAATCTCCTCATCCAAATTTCTCTAAGTTAAAACTTGTCGGTGAACAGGGATAAAGGTTTAGTGATGCCTATCATTGGTACCTTATAGCTTGAATGAAAAACTTCTTCAAAAACTATAAGTTAAACTAATTTTAGCAAAGCCAGCCATAACCCCACTTAGCCATATATGCATGTAGTAGTTGGATTATACTAAGTATCTTTGGTATCACTTGCCAATACAATTCCAAATGTATTGACCCTTGTGGCTGTAACTTATTATGTTGCAGGTTACTCTGATGATGAGTAGGGTTGCGAGTCTACACTCGACATGCTTGCCTGTGGCACATGAAGACTAAGGACTCTATTATTATTATATGTTATGTGAACTTGTGTCTTAGCCTTGGGCTAAGTGAGTTATAAGTACTATTATACTCCTGGATGTGCGATGTAATAATGACTTTTGTTTCTGTGTACTTCATCTTAAACTGTGGGTGCTAGCATTTCGATCCAGGGACTAGCACTGCAATCACAGGGATCTTACCTTATCATGGTGAGATCTTACAGGCAGGCACCAACCCCAGGTGATGCCTATGATGTACTCTCCCCGTGGACTGATGAGGAGGTATGTTATTCCAAGCAGCTGTAGTGCATTTGGACATGCACAAAAGTAGTAGGTTTTTATATTTAGTAGGCAGTACTAACTGTTTTCTTGGTTTATTTATTGTGCAGTACTTCTCTGCTTCAGATGTTGAAGTGGAGCAATGGACATACAAGTCCTTTGTGAGGAAAGAAGAAAATAAGCTTGGGCGCAAGGGGATTTCTTCTTACCTGCCATTCAGCACCCAGTTCTACAGGTGCCCATTCCACCACTTCAAGCCACATGGGGGATTGAGGGTGGGGCTTGTGCAGCATGTTCGAGAGGTAGCCACTCGTGGACGTATGGGTGAGGACTACCTTGAGGGTGACCTGCGTGATCATGGCTGGCACGAAGCTCTACTCAGGGTCCTCCAGCCAGATGAGTTTGTGTTTAGCGACTCCGAGACTGAAGAGGAGTGAATACTGATATCAGCTGCTAGTATGTATGGTCACATCATCAGTATAGCGATGCTGTTTATGTATATATGGTTAATATGTCGAACTGGTTAACTAGGTAGAAGTGGTTGAGAACTATGTTCTTTTGGTACTGTGGTTATAAGTGGTAACCTTGTGATGGTAGGGTGAAGTTCCCGTAAGACTACTATGTTATTATGCTGCTAGTAAGGTTATCGTTACATGCTCTTAATTGCTTGTTTCTTATATATGTATCTGTGGTGTGCCATGATAGTTGTGCTGCCAGTTAGAAAAATGTATTTCGCTACGTCAATTCTAAATTGGAAGGTTTTGATAGGTGTAGCGAATTGTAGTAGTGTTTCAAAATTTGAAATGGTTTGGGCCATTTAAGTGTAGAGATAGTGCTGTATATGCACTATGCCATGTAAATTTGTATTAAAAACGTATGAATTTATGTTAAAATATAGGACAAAAAAGATCAAATAAAGCAAAAAAAGGCCACCCACTGGCAGGATATTTCTCAAGGGAATCACGGCCTGCATACATCTAGAAACCAAATGAATGGCCAGGATGCAGGCCCGTGACCTGCCAGTAGGCCCAATGGCCAAAAGTAGAATTCCTGATAGCAAGTAAGATAGAACAGAGATGCTGTTGATAGCAGCCGAACGCGCGGCTATTTAAGCTGGTCGAAATCCTCTCCAGTTGGCGAGGTGGGACTAAACTCCCAGCCGTCCGACCCGTCTAACGTCGTGCGGCATTGGGGACATAATGGGCTGAAAGAGGCCCAGTTCGGTCGTAGGTAGCTTGTCCGGCCAGAAGGTCTGGCTGGGCTGAGTCACTTTTTTAAAACATTTTGTTATTATTTCAATATTACTTGTAAGTTGTAATATAGCTTGTAATAAAGATTCGATAACTGTATGTAAAATAAATATAATATTTTTATGTACTTAGGTTTTTTACTCTTGTTTTTATCATTTTTAAATATTTTGCAGATTCCGACTAGTTTTCAGAATTTTTTGATAAAAATTCAGATATGGATTTGACGAGCTGTGTTTGTCTGAATTGCATGAGGGTTTTACCAATGTTTGAAGGACTGTAGGGGCCACATTATTTATTTGTAGAGTTTTTTCAGATTCAAAACTTGGTGCATGTACAAATTTGAAAATTCAGTTAAACACATCAAATAGGTGGTTTTGACATGAATTTTAGAAAAATTCAGATTTGGATTTGAGGAGCTATGTTTGTCTGAATTCCATGAGGTTTTCACCATTGTTTGAACGAATGTAGGGGCCACATTATTCGTTTGTAGAGTTTTTTCAGATTAAAAACTTGGTGCATGTAGAAATTTGAAAATACTAAATCACCACCAAATCAAATTTGAATTTTGAGCAAGTTAACTTTCAAATTTTGATACCATATTTTTATATGTTGTTAAAATGGAGGTATAGCATGTGGTTTGTACATTGGTAGAACTTTCAAAGAGAGCTTGCACATCATAATGCATTATATTTGTTCGACGCGATTTTGACCAAACTTTGGCAGGGCACTAGATATTCAAAAAAAATCAAAAAAAAGTAAAACATTGGCCATGTGTCTTACATTGTACCCTAGTTTGCACAAAAAATAATAAACCTTGAGTTTGTTGAATGAAAGTTGAGGTTGCTCTCTCACACTTGGTTTCAAGTGTGAGTCTCATGTGTAAGTACCCAGATTACCTAGGAGATGCCCAACTCCATGGCATACTTTCTCAGAATGGTCTAAGATTTGGCATCTAGGTGTATCTTGTCATAGCACACATTTCATCTTTTGGGTTTTTCATCCAATTATGATTTCAAATACCATTTTCCATTTTAATAATTGAAATTCAACTACATTTTGTAAAGGTAGTTCAAAAATTTGAATAAAATTTGTATTCCACTAACATGGTATGGTATTTGGGGTCATTTAGTTGGAATGTGACCACTTTGTTCATTGTCAAATGATTGTTTGCTCAAATTTTACCTCAAGTCAAATTTTGGTCAATAGTAGCGGAAACACTTGGTGCTCGACATCGTGGAAAACACGACTAGCGTCTCGCGTGTGTCGGTTACGCTCAAAACAGGCCAAATCTGGGCGATACGTTGGACCGAACGGGTAAAACATGGAAACCGGAAGTCATGGTACATTCTATGTGGAAGCTCATATGCGGGATTGTTATTTTGATGAGAATGAAATGTTTCAAGTTTAAAAAAATTCGTGTCAACTAGTTCACGTAAAATTTATCAGTGTGTAGGTTTTCAATTTTTATGAGATATTTTGAATTAGTTATGGACTGTACAAGCTTAGGTCAAACTTGAGTTGAAAGTTGTAGGAAAGCCATGGGTTCAATTTTTGAAATTAAGTTGCAGCCACGACCAGAGGATTGGTGAAAGCCCCGTGCGTTCAATTATTGAAAGTTTGCAGCCACGACCGGACCGCACCACACCTACACGCGTCGCATCGTAACAAAACTGATCCCACTACTGCACCGCAATAACCACATCGCATGCACCACACCTAAACACGTCGCACCGTAACAAATTAAAACTTACCCCACTGCACCGCAATAACCGCAGCGCACCACTCCTAAACACGTCGCACCGTAACAAAACTGACCGCACTGCACCGTACTAACCGCATCGCACCATAATGGGTCGACTACATCGATGTACGGGCCCTCCGCCTCGACTCCACTGCCGCCGTAACACCACAATAACCGCAACGCATCCGCTTTTCGTTTGTTCTTCTTCCTCTCGCGTCTTCCTCCTCCACACGACGGGGAACTCAGCATCCATGGATCCCTATGGAGACATCGTCGATAACGGGAAAACCACGGTTGACATCAAGCCCATCTGTGCCTATGGCACGAAGATTATGGAGGTGGTGTACACCAACGATGTGAACTACTTGAATCACATGCTGGAGAAGTTCGAGCAATTGCTCGAGAAAGAGACTTACAACTTCCTCGGACTCGACCTCGAGTACACAAGGAATAGGCGGGACGAAGCTCCGTCACAAAAGCTCGCTGTCATCCAGATCGCCCTGAAGGAGACTGTCCTCGTGTTCCACTACTGCAGGTAATATACGTACTAAGGATGGGCATTTCTATTTCAGGCCTCCTTTGATTCAAAGGATTTCCTATGGGTTTGTACAGGATTCAATCCCTATGTTTTTTCCATCAGCACATGCTTGATTCATAGGATTGTACCCTGTACGAACATTTTCACATCAGGCCTCCTTTGATGCAGGGCTTGTTTGATTCAAAGGAATCTCATATGAATTTTGGAGGATTTTGATCCTTAGAAATTTTTCCTATGTGCATTGTTTAATTCCTATAGGTTTAAGTCCTTGTGGATTTTGTTAGATCAAGTATTATGCATGATGTATGGGCGTTGTACGTGGCCTAATAGCATGGTTTCGCAATTTCCTTGTTCAAGGTTGTCATCAAATAATTGTACACCATCCAAATTATTGTCATGTCATAGTTTGCATCTATACTGCAGGAGAAGGGAGCCTTGTCCGAAACTGGTTATGTGCATATTTTTATTTTCCATTTGAGATCATGTATAATTAGTCAATGCAAATACATTGCTTGCACTCGTTTATTTCAAATACTTAGACATGTTAGTTCAAGTATTATGCATGATCTGTGGGTGTTGTACATGGCCTAATGGTACTGTTATGCAATTACCTTGTTTAACAATATCATCAAATAATTGTACATCATCCAAATTATTTTCATGTCTTAATTTCCATTTATACTGCAGGAGAATGGAGCCTTGTCCAAAACTGGCAGAGTTCCTTCAGGAAAAGGGGATCACTTTCGCTAGCGTGGACATCAGGAGTGATAAAGAGAAGCTTGCACATGAGGATATCACCATTCCAGAACAGTACCACATCGACATCCAAGACATGTTTAAGACCGAAGAACGGTTCCATTGGAATCAGCCGTATGACAGGGACGGGATGTTATCTCTAGCAGTGATCATCATTGATAGATATCTCGGGAATTGCAAGGCACTCCCGAAGGATGGCCACGAAGTATGGGAGAACAAGCCACTTTCCACGATGAACCTAGAGTATGCAGCAAGAGACGGGTATGTTGCCTACGAGTTGTATCGTAGGCTCATTGCCGCAAGGGACGGGCTAGACCGGGGGACTCGCAAGGCTGCAATTAATGCAGCAGAAAAGGTGGCAGCAGCTAAGGCCGAGGCGGCAAAAGCTGCGGCCGAGGCGGCAAAAGCTGCGGCTGAGGCGGCAGCTGCTGCAGACCAGAGTGATGCAGATGACGAGTAGGATGATGCAACGCAGAAGGCTGAAAGGGAATAGGCGACGGCGATCTGGGAAGAGCAGCAGGAGGTCTGGTGAGCGGAAGAGGCGGATGGAGAGGTGGTCATGTCGCCAAACGCAAACGGGAAGCGGTCGAAGATGACCAGGACGGCGAGCAGAACGACACCACTGGCTGGGGCAACACCACCACCACTGGCTGGGGCGACACCACCACCACTGCCTAGGGCGACACAGCCACCGACCCCACCGCCTCCAACGCCACCGGCTAGAATTAATGCACGTTACTAGACTATAGCCAGTTATATTCGTGATGTTGTATGTTGTTTATATAGTACAAATCGTGGTACTTTGTTGTTGTTTACTTTCTAAGTTGAACTACTTTAGTATGCTTGTTTCTTAAAGTACCGTGAGCTAGCAAACATATCTATGTAATGTTATATGTGTGTTCAGTTGTGTTTGTGCACTGGCTATACTAGTTTAAAGGAATATGATTGTCAACAGATATAAACTTGCCTTGATGAAAGTCTAGAATTGTAAACGCAAGCGTTACAAAGTTATTTTAAGCTAGTGTTATTGGACCCACATTTGACATCGGGATCAACTTTTGCCCAATCTCAGTCAAACTGAAACCACATATGCCATTAGGTCCCACATGCACCATTGCTAGTGTAAGTGGGCCCACATGTGTCATCGGGGTCAACTTAAGCCCAATCTTAGTCAAATTGGACCCACAGATGCCATAGGGTCCCACATGCACCGCTGCTAGCTATGTGGGTCCACATGTGTCATCAGGGTCAGCTTAAGCCCAATCTTAGTCAAACTGGACCCACATATGCCATAGGGTCCCACATGCACTAATGTTAGCTAAGTGGACCCACATGTGTCATCAGGGTCAACTTGTGTGGCGATATGAGTGAACATAGAACCCACCGATGCCATTGGGCCCACATGCACCAATGCTAGTGTATGTGGACCCACGTGTGTCATCAGGGTCAACTTAAGCCCAATCTTAGTCAAACTGGGCCCACGTGTGTCATCAGGGTCAACTTATAGCCCAATCTTAGTCAAACTGGACCCACACATGCCATAGGGTCCCACATGCACCGCTGCTAGCTATGTGGGCCCACATGTGTCATTAGGGTCAACTTAAGCCCAATCTTAGTCAAACTGGACCTAGAGATGCCATAGGGTCCCACATGCACCATTGCTAGTGTAAGTGGGCCCACATGTGTCATCGGGGTCAACTTAAGCCCAATCTTAGTCAAATTGGACCCAGAGATGCCATAGGGTCCCACATGCACCGCTGCTAGCTATGTGGGCCCACATGTGTCATCAGGTTCAGCTTAAGCCCAATCTTAGTCAAACTGGACCCACAGATGCCATAGGGTCCCACATGCACCAATGTTAGCTAAGTGGACCCACATCTGTCATCAGGGTCAACTTTTGCGGCGATATGAGTCAACATAGAACCCACAGATGCCATTGGGCCCACATGCACCAATGCTAGTGTATGTGGACCCCACGTGTGTCATCAGGGTCAACTTAAGCACAATTTCAGTCAAGCTTTTGCCCAAACTCACTCAGACTATAACCACAGATGCCATCGGTACTCGCATGCACCGATGCTAGTGTAACTGGGCCCACATGTGTCATCGGGGTCAAATTTTGCCCAAACTCAGCCAAACAGGAACCAGAAAATGCCATTGGGTCCCACATGCACCAATGCTGGTATAAGTGGCTCTGATTCAAATTTTACTATGTAATATGCACTATGCACTGTCAAACCTGTTATAAGTGAGTTGATCAAAGCATTGATCTGTAAAACTGTCAAATATTTGTAAATTATTGATATATATATACCAATATGTACTGCTCTTTTTAAAAAAAAATCATTATTTAGCAAACCCGCTAAATGGGCATAGTGCGCTATAGCTCCACTATAGCTTTTGATAGCTTTTAAAATCGGCGCCGCTAAATCAAATAGCCCGCTATTTTAAACATTGGTAAGTGGGTCCACATGCACCAATGTTAGTATAAGTGGGTCCAACATGCACCAATGTTAGTATAAATAATAGTTTACTTAATTGGGGAAAAAATCTATCCCTACAGATATCCTAGCCCCTTCTCGTACTTTCCCCAAACTGCTCCTCTCCATCCGCATCTCCGCATCGCTGCCGCATCTCCGCACCGCCGTGGCCGTCCGCTTCGCCTCCGTCAGGATCGTCCAGCCACCGACAACCGTATTTCTGCAACCCCGCCACCGCGCTTCTCCACAGCCACATCGCCGCGCATCTCCGCAACGCATCCGCCGCCCGTAACGACGTGCACGTCCGCATCGACTCCGGCCACACCACCACGACGCCGACCCGTCGGCGTTGACCGCATCTCTGCAACTTTGCTCCACGCTGAAGGTGAGCGCAATCATGTTGGATTTACTTGTGCTGCCCACTGAAATCATGTTTGCATTGTTTGTCCAGTAGGGTTTTCCACGAGCTATTTGCTGAAGCTAGATTTCCCATGAAAATACACTAGTGTACCTACTGGAATAATTCCTGCACATTATAATCCCATGAATCAAACACTACTGGAAGGAAACATTGCATAAGGTCTGAACTCTACAATGCATGTGTAGGAAAATATATTAGGGCTCGTTTGGCTCCTATGCATTCATTTCATTTGGTTGAATGAAATGAAATGAAATCCCCATGTCACTTCATTTGGATGGAATTTAAATTCCTTAATGAATTTTTATGTTTGGCTGCCACCTGGAATTCTGAAATGAAATGATTTACAGCTTCTGTTTGGCTGCCATTTTAAGCCAATTGTGAAATCAACAACACATTTGGCTTCAAAATTCAATTACATAATGCAAATAAAATATGATATTTTCAAAATAAAAATCAACTACAACATGAATAAAGATCAATGTATCCACAAATACACTTGTCTGCTCATTATATCAACACAGCTTGATCAATGATGTTGTCATTGTTAGAGTTCTCGTCCGCCATTTCCGCACGGCTTTCAGCTGCAGTCCTAGCCCCCGCTCAGTAGCTCGATCCCTTGAGTAAAGTGTGCTAATTATATCCCAATACTTGATAACCTTGTACTTATAGGAAGTTGCATCATTGTGTGCCTGCAAATAAGAGAAACTAGAACATGTTAGAACATGTGCCACTTCTTGAAAATCTTAGCCAAGGGTGAGCAACAGATAACACTTGTGAATAAATGTTTTCCTAATAGGTAGGAATACACTATAGCTATAACTTAGCACATCAGGCATGAAAAAGTAAATCTAATGTACAATACTGACAAGCCAGAGATTCAAAGTGAAGTTTGGTGGTGGTCCATTTCCTTGGTGCACAATAATGCATCATTCTGCCATGACCAAGATGACCAGATCACATTCATCTCTCCATAAAACATAACAAGTTTAGCTAGCTACATCTTGATATGATAAATGGAACTTGTTTGGACACACACATATATAGATGATAAATTAGTTAGGCATGACATGTCTTAAGAAATTGTCGATGCCGGAATTATGGATGGATGTTCATGTGTAGAAAATACCACCTGGCTGTTTTCCTTGTTGCAAGGAAACAACTCGCAGAAAGCAAGGTCCAGAGCACGATTGACAATGAACATGAAACACATGCGTAGAAAGTACAACCACATGATGCATAGAGGGACAGTTTTGGGGTCGGCTGTACCACATGCAACCACAACATCGGAAATGGAAGAACCTACACTAAGTTGCCATCTCTGATGTGCTAAATCGCTGAAGCATTATATTCTGGTGACTAAAACAAAACATAATTACTAGCTATGATCTGTTTCTATAAGAAATAGGCCTAAACTTCCTAGTCTCCCAAAAATGATCGGCCATCTAGCTACTATATATGGCAAGAACTAATGTAGTACTTACGATGTTTCTAAAATCCAACACAGCAAAGGTAGTTCTTAGAGAACTTATATCTGACAGAATCGGAGTCTGGAGCTTTCCTATGCTATGACTAGTGCTTGTAGCATTGAAATAACTTGCAAGTATTTGTAGAAACAATATTTGTATTGTTGTGATGAAATACGTTGCTGTGACGCTGTAATACCTATAATGTGTTTCCTACACTTTTACCATTTGTTAATGTGTGCTAAATTTGTATGCGCAGCCCATTCTTTAACATGGCAGGAGCATCTTCGCAGAAGCGTGATCT
Source organism: Avena eriantha (assembly GCA_910589775.1). Taxonomy (NCBI): domain Eukaryota; kingdom Viridiplantae; phylum Streptophyta; class Magnoliopsida; order Poales; family Poaceae; genus Avena; species Avena eriantha. The sequence continues at coordinate 91,912,437 of OU342740.1, forward strand.
CGGACCACTCATCGCCCAAAGATGCCGGCTTACTGAGAGTGAGCAAGAGCATCTGCTGGAACTTCAATCGAACATGGGCAAAATTGTCGGGTTGCCATTCGTAACCCGCTTGACCAAGACGAATCTTAAGCTGTACCACTGGTACATTCATATAACTTTCTTTTAATTCTTTTTTGTTGCCATGCGTGTATGCAATTTGTCTATGTGGTTTATGACATCGACTTACTAACTTATATATCTTGTTTTGTATTGATCAGAAATTGCCTAACAAGGTTGTTAATGCTCTACAAATTTGTGAGGGAGGCTCAACTGGAGTGTGTCTTCCTAAAGAGGAGATCACCCCCATCGACTTCAAGATAGAAAAGGATGATCGCCTCTTCTTCCATCCAGATGGGTGGAAGTGTTTCGTACAGAGCACAGATCTAGAAGAGGGACAAGATGTTCTCATATACTCGAAGAAAGTGCATTCAGAAGGGTGGCGTAACCGAGAGGGTTTCGTCTTCATATTTAGAAGAATAAACGATTTGTCGCCTATGCCGGTGTCCATGCTCAGGGGTGCCAAGGCGACGGCGGGCAGGGGACGTGAAGGACAGACACGTACGTCGGCAACGCGCGTTGTCAAGAAGAGGCGCCATCGTACGGGCAGGGGCATCGGCAAGGGAAGGGGCATCGGCAAGGGCAGGGCCACTTCTCTGTCGCCATCGCCATCGCCGTCTCTGTCGCCGTCACCGTCTCCACCACCCCATCTACCGCTGTATCCGAACCCCGACTTTATGTTCATCCGCATCCTTCACGAGGACAAGTGGGACAAGCTCTCCCTCTGCCATGCTTTCAAAGATTACATCAGCGGCGACCAGCCCAACACTGTGCACGTCCGGGAGCATAACAGCAGACTGACCTTCGATGTGGAGATGTAATTCAATCATCGAGACGGTCGTTTGTGCCTCCGCAGGGGCTGGCCCAAGTTCGTCAAGTGCTACACTATTTCGCTAGGCAACATCCTGGCGTTCGACTACTATGATGGCAACAGGGAGCTGGTCGTCACAATCTACAGCGGTAGGCTCTCCCGCCGGGAGTACGCCACCAGCAGCGACGATGATGGCAGTGGCGGTGACAGGGACACGCAGACCATGCTCGTTAAGGAGGAGGAGATGTCAGAGGGCTAGTACGGACGTCCAGACCGTGTCCTGACCCTATCAGATTTCCATGTCTACCTCTTCCTAGACTAGGAAGAGGATCTAGGATTAAACTTACCCTCATGCACTCTGTTTAAGTTTTCCTGATACACTATGCTTAAGTCTAATATGTAAGACTAAAAATGCTTTTTCTACCCTGTTGCATGTGCATCAGGGTGTGACCAAGCAGATCCGCCCCTGTTCCTAGTTGCAAAACTATTTGCTGAGTTTCTGGGTGTAAAGTCTAATGAGATCACCTACCTTTTGGTGGATGTTAGAAAATTTTGCTGGCTACATATCTAATATGTGAAATAATTCTGCTCTTCTGTTTGTTTTTCGAATCAATGAGGTTTACTTGTTTAAGTGATATTGTTCTTCACCTTTCAAGTTGGAGTTGTGGAATGAAGGAAACTAATGGTATTGTTTGCTCAGTAATCCAATTGTTGTACGTGAATGAACATATTTTGTTTTCCTTTTCATATATAAAAAAATGACTTATTCAAATAATTTAATATGCTTCATGGCCAAATAAATTTATAGTACAATGAATTAGAGATAATCCTGGCTTGTAAACCATATTACAAATTCCGCACGGGAGGTCTAAGTAGTGGCAAAACCTAAATCGTTGCATGTGTTAGGATTTATTTAATTACAATATGTAATTAGAGATAATCCCCGCTTTTAAACCTCCCGTTCCGTTCCCTCTGTATTTTCCAATCAAATTTACAATGAATGGTTTTCGTTCCCTCCACTTGTGTACCGAAAAATTTCATTCCCACCTCTTTTGTTTTCCACCCGCCCGCCCATTTTGGTGCTAACAATTTGCAGCCCCCACGACACTTTAAAAATGGCGTGCCCCCACCTCCCGCATACCCATCCCCTAATTTCGTTCCTTGTTCACCGGCCACCTAGAACCCCATTGCCACTTTCCTCAACCCAGATCCATCAAGCAAGGCGTTGGTTGCCGGCGGATTTCCCCTCTGCGGCGGGCAACATGTCCGGCAGTCTTCGAAGCGGCACACCACGCCGGAATGTGTTACCACCGACACCGAAGCAAAAGCGTAAACGCCTAGGTCATTTTTCTGCCGCCCTAGGTCTATGCCTCTTTCTATATCAGTCAAGCATGAGTTCTAGTAGATCAACATGTGTAGATCGTTGTTCAAGATGCTGCAGCTTATGTGCAAGATCTAGGTTTTAGATCATAGACATGGTTCGAGATGCCTAGCACATGTTGAATGTGACACCCTATGATCCGAATCCTTCGACAATGTGCTTGTGTTGGGTTTTAATTTCATAGATCATGGTTCCAGATGCCATGAATGTGTTGAGCATGACACCCTATGATCCGATCTTATAACTATGTGTTAGATTTAGGTTTCTGTTCCTACATAATGGTTCAGGTAGTAGGGCACAACTTGTTGGATAAACCCTGCTGCTTGGCGTCTTAACTGACGCAACTGAACAACTTGATAACTAATACACTGAACCTGACATTTAACTGAACTTGTTGACAGTAGGGTTTAGACAGTTAACTGAATGACGATACGAGATTTGGAGGCAATAGAATAATGTTTTGTGAACATGTTAATTTTACAGTATGGATCACATAATTTTTGATTTAATGATCTTGTCTACTCTGTTTGTACTAATGAGTATGATCATGACTTGCCTTTGCTTGATTGTTTTCAGTTACTCAAGTCAAAACAGCAGACACATATCAAAATGTTAGGAAACAAGTGATGGAGGAGAACGTGTCTCGTATGTCTGAAGCACTGAGGCAGAATGTTATTGAACATGGCAAGCCAATGTTGGATTTCACGGCGATGGCACGTGAATTTGTGTTTGGTACTGCTAAGAAACCGGTGGCAGTGACAACAGGGAAAGAGGCACAGCCGCAGGAGAAGGATATCACCGAGGACCCTAATTATGAACCTGATCCTGCTGACGAGCCCACTGATGATGATGTGTTTGTTCCAGATGTAGAGGACCATGATGTTGTTAAATCTTCCTCTAAGGTGAAGAAATGCAGCATTCTCCTGCCTTCACATGTAGGATATGTACAAATTGCTTTAATATTTATGGCTTGATCTATTAAAATGCAGGTAACGGAAGGTTCTACAAAAGAAAATAAGCAGAAGCGCTCAAAAACCTTTGTGCCTCCAAATGTTGTAACAAGGTCAGCAGAAAGCAGGGGAAGGGGGTACTAATGGAAATGAATCCTCGCCCATGCTAATTCAAACCTCTGGAGGCAGCAACTCACCTGAGGAGAATGTACTTGTCCGTAGCGAACGGGAAGGTATTAACAACACGTCTTACAATTTATTCACTAGTTTAGTTGCAAAATTTTCAATTGAAGTCTTGACTCTCGTTTTGTCACTCGTTTCAGTTGCAATTGTAGACACGGGTGCTCTAAAGGAAAAGCGTAATGTACGCAAACCTACTATGGGGCATGGGGTACACGAGTGGTCTAGAAGGAATGGAGGGGCTAAGATGTAGATCAACTTCACTTCTGGCATGAGGAGACCCACTGATCCTGTGCAAACAGCAAAACTGAGTTCAGAGTGTGACATTCACATACGTAGCAAGATGCCACTGGCAACCCACTAGAAGCAGTATGGTGACAAGGAAGGTCGTCTGAAAGATACTATTCCGGAAACCATTAAGTCTATAACTGTAAGTCCGTTAACCTCTTATTCATTTTCCATATAAAATGTCTCATTGGTGGATGATTTTTTAACAATTCTGTCATTCGATGCTGATATGAATTTGTGTTCCATGTTATCTGCAGGGAAAATTTGCAATGGACAGCAGTGGTGACCTTGGCAAAGACATTTGCACCGACATTTTACAGAAAGGTATTCGCCAACAACGTTGGAGGCTGAAAAAGGTCTATTGGAAAGATGTTAAAGATCTAACCCGCGATCAATCTTTATTGTTGAAACCAAAAGAGGTAGACGAGGAAAGCTGGGTAGAGCTTCTTGATATATGGCATGATGAGCACTACAAGGTACACGATTCCTGTTGTTTTAGCTACATCTATCGCAGACATACTACTGTATTGTGGAGTACTAAATTCATGCATCTGTACATAGGCAATATGCGAGAGTAACAAGAAGAACAAAGATGCTGTGACAAAGAAACACACCACTGGCTCAAGAAGCTTTGTTGCACATTACCATGCACTTGTGAGTATTCGAACTCTTCAGATGCAACACCTACTTCCTTTTGTGAACATGCCATACACAATTATAATTCATCGTGTCATAATTCTTGTAGAAATCTCAGAAGACCGAGGACGTCGATACCTCCCCGATTGCTTTCTTTAAAGCAAGCCGCACTAACAAGGATGGTATGATGTCCCAGAAATCAGCAGAAGCTTATGTAAGTAAATTATTTTATGTGCTACGCATTTCTCATTAGTTTGTCTAATTATTTGATTTCTTCTAACTCTGGACTTGCTATTTTTTTATCATATTGTAGACTGAGATGGTGCTTCAGAAAATGGGACCACACCCAGAAGATTGGATTCCCAAAACTGATCTGGAGATTGTTGAAGAAGTCCTGAGAGACCAGAACAATTCAAGATCAATTACTTTCCTTTCCAGCATCGGAGTTTCATCTGCTTCCAAGAGGTCTAGCGTCTCAGCTGGGCGCATCCGTGATTTAGAAGAAAAGTTATCAATTCAGGAGCAAGATTCGTTAAAAGCAGCTGAAATGGTTCAACGCGAGATGGAGGAACGGATGCAAGAGTAGGAAAGGAGATTTGAAGAGATGAGAAAGAAGCAGGATGATGAACTTGAAGTAGTGAAAAAGTCCAGCGAAGCGAATCGTCTGGGATTTGAGAAGAGGCAGAAGGAAATGGATGGCATGCTTAGTTACCTGTTGAGGATGTCACAGAACTCCCAGTCCCAGTCCCAGTCCCCGTGACTTGGGCCAAAAATCTCTGCGCGCTAATGGGTCGGGTGGGCCAAAACATTGTTTTTTATTCCTTTAGTCATTTGAGTTTGATACAGTAGTTTCAGTCTACCAGAATTTTAAAGTTTGTGTGTGATACAATTCATATTTATAAATTTTCTGCCATTTCAAATATTTGCTTCCATTTAATTTTGTTGTATAATTTGCGTGGAATTTCAATTTTTAATCAAATTTCTCCGTGCAAAAAAATTGGTGACGGCGTCACATTCCTCCCGGCCCACAAGGCAGTTCCGAATGGGACGGCCCAAAAAATGACATGTCATCATCACGGGCCCACATGTAGACGCCACGTCATCGTTGACGGCCCCACCTACATGATGCCATGTCAGTGTCGCTAGACCCACCCGCCAGCTGCCACGTCATCTCTGCGGGCCCCACACGTAGGTGACACGTCATCGCATTGGCCCCACCTGTCAGATGCCACGTCATCATGGTGTGACCCACCTGCCAGCTGCCACGTCATCATCGTCGGACCCACCTGCCAGGTGCCATGTCAGCATCGTCGGACCCACCCGCCAGCTGCCACGTCATCATCGTCGGACCCACCTGCCAGCTGCCACGTCATCATCGTCGGACCCACCTGCCAGCTGCCACGTCAGCATCGTCGGACCCACCTGTCAGATGCCACGTAATCGTGGTGGGACCAACCTGCTAGCTGCCACGTCAGCATTGCAGGTCCCACCTGCCAGAATCCTCGTGACGCCATAAATCTTCCGTGACGGCATATTTCGTCAACGAATATGCTAAACGGTGACAGATTTTCCTATTTTAGGTGACGTAGAAGGTCCGTCATGGATAACCTATCTTAGGTGACGCCGTAAGGACCGTCATCAAAGCTCAATCTTGCGTGACGAAAATTTGTATTCCGTCACTATAAAAGAATCTGTGACGGAGCTTCCGTGACGCCACATTTTCGTCACGAGGGAGTACTTAGTGACGGAAATGGCATTTTCGGTGACGAAAGTCATTAGTCATAAAAACTCTTTTCTCTTGTAGTGAAGAAAGTATTTTTAGCCATAGGTGGAGCAATAGGTGTGCTCATAAAATCATTGTTGTTGGTGCTAGTGAAGTCACACAACTTAGTGTTTTCAAGAGTAGTCTTTTTTTTGGGTTTTCAAATAAGAAAGCAAACTTGTAAAACTAATTTTTTTGTGTTTTTGAATGACAAAACAAGCAAACAAAGAAAAAGAAACTAAGCAAAACAAAAAAACAAAGTAAAGAGATTGGTTATGAGGGACTCCCCTTGTGAAGATGTCCTTGACTCCCCGGCAACGGCGCTAGAAAAGATCTTGATGTACTCGAGTTTCGACGTAGAGCTCGTTGGGAACCCCAAGAGGAAGGTATGATGAGCACAGCAGCAAGTTTTCCCTCAGTTATGAAACCAAGGTTTAATTGAACCAGTAGGAGCAAGGAAACACCCCAAAGGTGTTACTAGCTGAGCTTTGGCAGGGCGCACTACTGGTGCTAGTAGCAACGTGGAGACCTGTACAACACAACCACATAACTTTGTCCCCAACTTGCGATGACGTTGTCAATCTCACCGTGTTTTGCGGAAAACAAAGGATCAAACGTATCGAATGGAAAGAAGTAAAAGTTTGCAGAAAGTAAACACAAAGCAGTACAAGATTGTAGATTGTATGTAAAGACAAAGGACCGGGATCCATAGTTCACTAGAGGTGGCTCTCCTTAAGATAGATAACATGCTGGGTGAACAAATTACAGCAGGGCAATTGGAAAACACCGAGAAAGCAATACATGCATATACTAATCATCTTGCCTCCTCTGAGACTTGATTGGGCATTACAACATAATACATAAACCGCCATCCAACAACATCTGTGACTAATAATCCACCTTCAGGTTATCATCCGAACCCCCTCTAGTATTAAGTTGCAAGCAACAGATTATTGCTTTACGAACTGCGTGTAAAGTAAACAATATGATTGTTCTATGAACAAAGGATTGTTGTTTTCTGCCTAGTAGCAACAGCACATCTAATACCTTAGAGATTTCTGTCACTTCCTCAGATTACCAGAGGCATGAACCCACTATCGAGCATAAATACTAACTCTTGGAGTTTCTAGCATCTACTTGGCCAAGATAGCTACTAACAACGGAAAGCATGCAAGATCTCAAATAACAAAGACATGATAGAATCAATAATCAATCTGAAATAGCATCTCAATATCCATCGGATCCCCGCAAACACAACATGTATGAATTATAAATAGATGATCTTGATCATGAACGGAGCTCACAAGATCTAAACATGAAAGCACAAAGGAGGAGAACCAGCCATCTAGCTACTACATGGATCTGTAGTCCAAGGATAAACTACTCACGCATCACACCGGAGGCTTGCATGGTGATGAAGAAGGCCTCCAGGGTGAATTCCCCTCTCCGACAGGGTGCCGGGAAGAGCTTCAGATCCCTCCCGATCTAGGGATGGAGATGACGGCGGCTACAGACTCTTTCGTGGATTTTTGATCGGGTACTTAGGGTTTTCATCCCGAGGGCAATATATAGTCGGCAGGGGAGGCCGAGGGGGTGCCGGGAGTAGCCACACCACCCCCTGGCGCGGGCCAGGCCTGGCCGCGCGGCCAGGTGGTGTGGTGGATCCCTGGCCCTTCTCCGTCTCGTATTCTGGCACTTGATCACTTCCGGAAAAATAGACACTTTCGCTTTTGTCGCGTCCAATTCCGAGAATATTCATTTTCTAACTTTCCTGGAACCAAAAACAGCAGAAAACAGGCAGCTGGCACTGTGTCTCTTGTTAATAGGTTAGTCCAAGAAATCATATGAAAAGTACTCCAAAGTTGGAACAAAACACAAGAAACTGCATAAAACCAAGCATGGAACATCCAAAATTATAGATACATTTGCAATGTATCACGTATATGCTTGCGCTTTGTAAGTTGTGAATTAGTAGACCCTTGTTACCATGGGGAACAATTTCAACATTGCACTCTATTTAGTTGATATCATGATCTTTTGCTTATGGATCCCGACGGTGTGAAATAAAAGGCGAGGTTGTAAAGCTCATGGAGTTTGTATATGTGTTAGAGAAACGCCTGGGAGGCTAGCCTAAGCCATGCCTAATCATTGTGGAAACTTGCAGCATAACCATAGTGAGCAATCTGTGAAGCATCCTCAATAAAAAGGGGGGGAAAACCCTATGCAAATAGCAAATAAAAGGATCGCTAAGATGCTCATTGTTTGTTGCCTTGTCATTTTGATATGGGAAAGCTCATGTATCATGGGGCAAGGGGTACCCCGTTGGCGGTTCTCTATGATACACATGTACTTACAATGACAAGAACTTACTCGTGACTAAAGTTGAGTAGCATGAGGATTGGTACTCGTAAGCATGGGGCATGTTATGTTCAACTTATAACTTGCCAAGCATATCCTCATATTTGTTCACTTTAACCTTAATCACCTAAAGATGCTTATGATAGGGCTAATGAGAGCTGAAAACTAGTAAGTACCATAATTTTTGGAAGCTCTTTATGAAACTTGAAATCCCTGCTTCCCTCTGCGAAGGGCCTATCTTTCACTTTTTAGTTGACTCATTAAACCTATTCCTTTCTATCTCATGGAAGTATTTGAGTTGCTGTGTTTCAATCATTCATATGATGATTTATTCAATCATGTTTCTTATGTTCCTTGTTTTGCACACTACTCTTATCTTAGTGAATACTACCTTGAAAGCTATCGTTGAAAACCCATTATGTTTGAACTCCTGTAAATTGTTAACTATTCTTTGACCAAGAATAAAGTTTGCCATTACAATTATGACTTACTTTATGTATCTTTATTGTTTTTCCTTTACTTATTGCAAGTTAAGTTATATAATAGTGACTTGTCTTCTATTATGATTTATGTATTGATGAATTTGATGCTTATTGTCCGTATTCTTTTATCGACACTTCACTCCATAAACCTGAGGTCATGTTTATTGAGCTCAGTTCTCGCTTGGGGGACAAGCGAAGTCTAAGCTTGGGGGGAGTTGATACGTCCATTTTGCATCACTATTATATATCATAATTTACTATTATTCATTGATATATTTGATATTAAGAGATGATACTTATGTTATTTCATCTATTTTTGCATGGTTGATGACTTTTGGAGGATGGACCATTGAAGTCAGGATTCTGATGGAAAAGGCATTGTTTGGAGGCGAAATTCGCGAAGATCAGAAAATCCCGAAAAATATATGGAAAATCCTATTTTTCCAGAAGACGAAGCAAGCCAGAAGGGGAAGTGGAGATGGGCCATATGGGGCCCACACCACCCCCTGGCGTGGGCCAGCCCTAGCATGCCACCAGGTGGTGTGGCCACCCTGGCCCACCTCTGGCATTGCCCTTTGGCGTATTTAACCCCCTCAAAACCTAAGACTCGAGGGAGCGACCATAGAAAGATTCCGCCGCCTCTGTGGGGCGGAAACTATAGAGAGAGAAAGAGCTCTCCAGCAGGCAGAAATCTACCAGGGAAATTCCTTCCCGGAGAAGGAGATCATCGCCATCAACACCGTCATCAAGCTAGACTTCATCGGGATCATCATCATCTCCATCATCATCTGCACCAGCACCATCATCACCACTCCATACCGTTGTAACAATTGGGTTGAATCTTGCATAGTCTTAGGGGAAACTTTCCCGGTGGTGATTACTTGTTGTAGTTGATGCTATTATGTGGAACCATTGAATTATTGTTCATGTTAATATTGTTACTTATCATTATTTCATATCTGATCTTGATCCATATGATGTCTTGTGAGTAGTTCGTTTAGTTCTTGAGGACATGGGTGAAGTCATGTTGTTAGTAGTGGAGTTGTGTTGAGAAAGATTTAATAGTTTGATATTTAAGTTGTGATGTTATTCTTCTAGTTGTGTCATGTGAATGTTGAATACATGATACTTCACCTTTATGGGCCTAGGGGAATGCTTTGTGTATTTGGCTACTAATCACGGGGTTGTCGGAGTGACAGAAACCTGAACCCCCATTAGGAAACCTTTGCGCAAGGGAGTGTAGGATCTCAAAGTTTAAGGTTGTGGTTAGGTTTTTATCTTAATTACTTTCTTGTAGTTGCAAATGCTTGCAAGGGGTATAATCACAAGTATGTATTAGTCCAAGGAAGGTCAATACATTAGCATAGGTTCACCCACACAACACGTATCCAACTAACAAAGATTAATCAACTATATGAAGCGAAAGCACTTGACGATATTCCCATGTGTCCTCGAAAACGTTTAGTCATCTTAAGTAATACAACCAGCTTGTCCTTTGCTAAAGAAAGGATTGGGCCACTTTCTGCAATTATTATTATTGTCTTTTATTTACACTTACTTTATTTATTTGCATTATCAAAAACCACTTGTCAACACCTTCTGCTCCTTGTTGGGTTCCACACTCTTACTTATCGAAAATACTGTGATACACCCCCTATACCTGTGGGTCAACAAGGTGAACTAGGACAAGATAAAGGTTATACTCAACATTACCAGGCCAACTTTCCTAAAGGACGTACAATGGCTCACTGGCTACATCGATGCGGTCAGTCGGTCCGTATATGGGCATCAGTGAAAGAGCCGCACCAGTATATAAGCTCTTTAAGGAGACCAATAAATTCGTCTGGATGGATGAAGCTGAAGTTGCACTCCATGACCTAAAACCAGTACTCTCATCCGCCCCTATTCTTTCAGCACCGGAACCTCAGGAACCTATGTTGATCTACATTGCTGTGACAAACAGAGTCATCTGTATCGTAACGGTGGTGGAACGGCTGGAGTAAAAACATGAACAATTGGTGTAGTGTCTGACTTACTACCTCAGCAAGGTCCTCACTGAATCAAAATAACGATATCCTCATTACCAAAAGTTAGCACAAGATTATCGTGGTGAGCATAGATCCCATGAGAGACATACTCAACAACAGCGATGCCATAGGATGTGATGATAAGTGGAGAATTGAGCTAGTAGCTCTTGACATTGAGTACAAATCACGTACAGTGATCAATTCCCAAATACTTGCCAATTTTGTCAGTGATTGCATAGAGATGGTAGAAAATATGAATGTCCAAGAGTCAAAATATTGGACCTTGCACTTTGACAGGTCGAAAGAGCTCGGGGGATCCGGGGGTGGTGTCATACTCAAATCACCCCAAGGATACAAACTATTCTATGTGTTGCAGATTCACTTCATGGAGACGAATAGCATTGTCGAATATGAAGCCCTCCTACATAGAATTCGAATTGCAAAAGACATCAGCATTCGCCGACTCATGTGCTACGGAGACTTAGATTTAGTTTCTCAGCAAGTATCCGATATCTTTAGGGCAAATAAGCACATGGCAGCATATCGAGTTGTCGTGGATGAACTAGAAAAATCGTTCGAACGGTTTGAAGTTGAACATATTCCACGAATAGAAAACGAGGAAGTATATGCACTATCAAAGATAGGATTTGATGTAAAAAGGTCCCGATGGTGCTTTTCTGGAGCACCTTAGAGTTCCCTCTATCACATGAGTTGATGAGGAGTATCCGACAAAATCCGACTCACCGCTTAAACAGGCTCCAAGTGGATTTACTCACCTACTAGTGATGGTGGATAAGTTTACCAAATGGATTGAGACTAAACCCGTCACAAGTTGTGATGGAGCTACAGCCAAAAGATTCGTCGAGGACGTCATAATCCGATTCAGTTATGCCCACAGTATTATTACAAGCAACTTTTCAATGGGAGAACTTGTTGAGTTTTGCAAAGATCAAGGGATCTGACTAGATATTTCATCAGTCAAACATCCACAAGCCAATGGACAAGTCAAAAGGGAAAATGGTTTAATTCTTCAAGGCCTCCGTCCTAGGCTCGAAGCACCACTTCATCATGTTGTGGGGGCTTGGATGGATGAATTTCCGTTGTTGTATGGATTCTACAAACTACTCCTAACAGGTTAACCTGATGTACACCTTTCTTCTTTGTCCATGGCTTAAAGGTAGTTCTTTTGAGTGATCTTATCCATCTTTCTCCCCGAGTCGCTGCGTATGTCGAAGAAGATGCTAAAGTTTTGAGACAAGATGACCTCGATATAGTCAAGGAAGTTCGCATCATTGCTGAGCAGAGATATACAGTCTATCAGGAGAAGTTACGCAAGTATCATAGTAAGAGATTCAAAATGGGACTTTCACAAAGGGTGATCTAGTTCTCCGACTAGTGCAAAAAATAAAGCACAAACTTTCCCCAATCTATGAAAGGCCCTTTATGGTTAGTAAAGTATTGCACAATGGTTCATACTACCTAACAGACATGAGGCCGGACAAAGAAAGACCCTCTACTAAGAAGAGGAAGAGAGATGGAGGTAGTACAAACCTAGATGAGATAGACCGTCCATGGAATATTTCTCAGCTACGTACCTTTTATTCTTGAAATTTCTTTCTTTGTAATCATTTCAGTGTACATGTTCAAACTGAAATAAAGTATTGGTCCCCTCAATGTTTTTCTAAAAAAGTTTTTAAGTATCATCTTGTTTCTAAATGATCATGATATAATCAAAAATCCTAGGATACTTAAATGTACTTTCTACTCATGTTTGTTCTGGTTAGATTTCCATCTTAAATAAAAAAGCTACCTTCAGGTGTAAGTCTCATTTTCTATTTATACTTTGATTGCTGGACGCAGGTATTTTCCGAGTAGTGATTTCTTGGTACTGGAGTCCGTCTTTGATTCCGGGTTTAAACTGGTTTAGTAGTTGAGCTCCGTTTCTTGGCAAAGTTTCCATGCTAAAGGTTTCCTAGCTCACGAAACAGACGAGGCAGAAAGCCAGATAAACAATAAGTATAAACAAAAAGCGCTTAAGTATTTTTTAAGCACAAAATAAAAACATACGTGCTAAGAGTAAAGCATCAATTCTTTCATAATAGCACCACAAAATAAATAAGTTTAACCACTACATCAATTCAATTCAGAATAACACAAAGTTTTGTCTGGCGGATTATATATTGCAGGTGGAGACAGAGGATTTGCTGGCCCGCTAGTGCCACCGCCCAAGTCACCCTAATTTTTCTCTAGTACAAGGACGTCAGACTCAGTCTGCTCGTCATCGTCTTCGGAGGCTTCATCATTTTCGGATGGGGGCTTGGAGGCACTTCGATGGATTGGAAGAATGGCTTCTCGTAATTGGTCATCTCGGCCACATGACAAGCATATCCGGCACAAGAGTTCCAAATTTCTCCAACATTTTGAGTAATTTCGTCTTCATCGACAGTCGAATAACCCTTGGTTACTTGCCAAATTTCCATGCTTCCATGGTCGCTTATTACCATGGTAAGGGCATTATGTGCTGCTATGAGAGCGTAGGACATTTTCCAATCCTCGACCAGCTGAGGGATATCCTTCGCTTTGTCACGCAGTTCAAAGGAGGATAACTTGTCTAAATCGGAGAGATTAATGGGTCTCACCAATCTCTTCAACACTTTGGCGGAAATCATGAATTAAATTTCTGACTGCGATAAGTCAGTCGATGCGCTGTTTAGAGGAAGATGAATCCTGGAGCTTGAGGGGTCCTGTAAAAGGGAGCAGTTTTAATAAGATCTGACAAATACAATTAGAAAAAATAAACAAGAGACAGAATGGCAACAAACATACCAAAGATGACTGCGTCTACTTTGGTCTTCTCCTCACGCAGACTCCAGAGTACAACCCACGGGGTTTGAGTGGTATCCTTATGCCTATCCATATCTGCTCTCAAATCCGAGATTTCCTTACCTTGGCAAGCAACGGTCCAATCGTGTTCTTCGGTAAACATGTTGCTGGATTCAAGGATATTGTTGACATCGTGTTCATGGTCCTCTCGCAATTTTTTAAGTTGCTCTCACAAGCCGACGTCTTGGACTCTAAGGCTTTGAAGTTTTCAGCGTCCTCCATTAGTTTGCAGGATTGAGTCAGCAAGCCTGGAGTAAAAAGGACAAAGTTATTCAAATTCGTAATTCAGCTCAAACATAAAATTCCAAGAAGAGGTAGCTGAAACTTACTTTCGGCCTCATCCTTCTCAACCTTAAGCTAATAATTTTCAAGCCGGAGAACTTTAACCTCTCTCTGCTTGTTACAAATGTTCTTCAATAATTCCTAGTTGTAACTTTCTGTAAGTTAGAAAGGTAACTTGAGTCAAAAAAGCTACTAATACTAGGGCTACTATTTTAACTAAGTTAAATTTCAGCACAAGCCTTGGGGGATATACTACATCGTTTTTTGGAATCCTATAAAAGCATAAACTTGGATTTCTAGTCTCTATCCAACTTCATGCTTGGGGGCTAGAGGGCATGATATATAAAAAGCAATAAAGAGTCGAAAATGACTTACAAAGTGCTCTTGTTGCAATTTGTTGAGGCTGTTGTTGATTTTAGCAAAAACCTTCTCGGCCAGAGTTAAAGGGATGATAGGTGGAGGCGGAACTGCATCAGCCTTTAAGTTATCATAGAGAATATGAACTTGCTCCAGCAGATCGACGAGCTTCACGTCTGGAGCTTCTTGAGATTCCTCTTTAGCTGTCATATTTCTTGTCTCCAATCCGAGTAAGGCCAAGTTTGGCGACACCTGGATTCTACAGAAGGTTTTCGGTGAAGGATTCAGCTGAGGGATCATTACTCTTAGAGGGTTCACCCTTATCAGTTCCCGAGTCACTCATGGTGACATCGGGTTGTGAACCAATGTTCACTCGCTCTTCAGGATGAGACACAACATCCTAGTACACAGAGATGGAATATCCTTTGGCACTGATGATGCTTTTGGGTAAGGAGTTGGAGGCGCAGCTGTTGGGGGGATGACCCTAGGGAGGGTCGAGCCAGGGTATAACGACAGTACCAGCCGAGATATAACAAGTTGAAAGCAAGTGCTGACCGAGGTATCTGAAGGCCGGCCGAGTTACGTCCAACTTAGCCGTGGGTGTGTCCACCTAACATTACCTCAGCCGACATATATCGTATGTCGGCACCACCGTATTACTTGTTTGCATGTAGCACCAAGTCGGAGTTAACCAAGCAGCAGTTGGTCACTACTTTGCTTATAGAAGAAGGAAGGAATATCCCCTTGGTCAGCGCTTTTCTCTCTCTACTGGAGCCACTATAGGAAGCACAGAAGACAAAGAGGCAAGGACAAGAGGTACTGGCCGACAAAGCTGAAGTCGACTGACTGTTGCTGGTTCGGTCACACGGAGAGGCTTATGCCACTCTCTCACAGAGTTTCACACCGGGGAAAAGGAGCACACCATTTTGCTATTCAGGGAGGAGCATATTCGTGGAATATGGTCTCCACGTATGCCCTAAGTGTAACTTGGCCACCTCTTTATAAGGTGAGCCAGGACCTCCAAGGAGAGGGTCGTCCATTTTACTAGAGGGAAGAAACCTAGAGAGAGTAGTGAGAAGTGAAGAACTTCATCTTCCTCCTCTCCTCAATACAGCTCAAGGAACATATGTAAAGCACCATTGATCTTGAGAATACAAACTATCATGTGTGGAATCACCACACTATCCCTCCCTGGATACCACTAGCGCACATTGGCCCCATCTTTAGCCTATCCACGACATCTGTCGTGACACCACCACGACAGCAGCAATGGGTGAAACTATGGTTAACTTTTGCTGGTGCACAGTTTTCCTCGGCTTTGCTTTTTCTTTCCCCAAAGGTTTAGCTTTGGACAGTAATAGATTAAAATCGTTATAACCAAAAAAGAATATGGACAAAAAATATGAAGTTCGATGGAAGTACTTACTTCTTGATGACTGACATTACTTGTGTGCCAGCCGCGACAATCAGAGGTTTGCACTTCTGGGTAAGTGCCTTGGGCAATTGTTCAAGTTCTCCGTCCTCGTGAGGATTTGAATCCTCTAGAGGATATCCCTCGAGGGGATAAAGCTCCGACTCGGGAAGATCTGCAAGCTCAAAGTCAGAATATCTCAGCATTACAAATGAAATATATATTGATAAACAAGTACAAGATGGGTAAGTCAAAAATCTAACTAGGGTTAAGGGGTTCTCTGTTGTGAACATAGACATGGAGATCTTTGGACTTTTCTGGTTAACTCGCTCCTTGATCATCCACTTGACCCGGGTCTCCTATTCCTTGGAGGGAATCAGGGTCCAGCTTACTCTCAGGGGGTCCTTCTTGTTATTGGTGATCGTGTGCATCAGCCGGTCCCCATGATATTGTAGAGGATGAATCTGACGAGCTAGCCAGTCATGGACTAAGTCGGATCCCCTCAGTCCTTTATGCTTCATCAAAAACTGAATCCACCTCTTGGAGTAGATAAAGTCTTTAGTAATACTCGGTGCCTCTGCATCCCAAGACTCTTGGTGGGCAGCGGCACCGTCAAAAAAAACCGGAATGCTTTCTGGCTTGATGGGAGCTGGCCTATCCTTATGATAGAAAAAGGTATCTGGCCACCTCTTCACTGATTCATTGGCTATGACCTTGGGATAGACTCGGTCTCTCCTAAGGACTAAGCTAAGGGTTCAGGTATTGTATGGAACGCCAGCAGTAATGGAATTTTTCCTAGTACTAAAATAGTATCAAAACAAAGTAAGACTCAGCTTAATTTCGAGGTAACTCTCACAAAGAGAGACATGGGCACATAGCTCAAGAATAGAATTTGGAGGAAGATTATTTAGTTGCATGCCATAGTAAGAAATCACCTTGGAGAAGAACTCTGATGGCGGAAAGCTCAAACCTTGATCTAGATTGGTCCCAAAGTGAAGCCGCTTGTCATCGTCGGGACCAGGAAGAGGCTTTTCATATCCGCTATTCCACCCGTCAACGCTGAGAAGACCCTCCTCCTTGATGCCTCGGAGCTTCTCATCATCCAGTATGCAGGGGATCCAGACCCCACGGTACCGCTTATCCTCTGCCACCGCCATCGATGCCACACCGCAAGAGCTTGATGCTTCAGCCATCTCGCCGGAAGAAATGACCTTAGGTGGGCGGCGCTGTTGAGATTTGGGGGCATAGAGAATGGAAGATGGAGGTGCAGGTTTATCTTGGGGAGAGGGAATACGAGGGCACAGATGGAAGGAAAAATGAAGAGATTGTATCCCTTATAAACACGCATGCACCAAGATTAGTGTAAACACACGAACATTATACCACATGTCGCAGAACAGGTACGGCAACTTCCCCGCAAAGGATGTGCTTCCTCGATTTCTACGCATGCATTGAAACGGCACCTCGATTCTGCGTGTTGTGGACCCACCAACGGGCACACTGATAGAATTTTTGTCAGTGACAAGACTAGATCTGGAATGATGTCAGGTTATGTCAGAAACTAGTTTATGGCTCAGTTTGAAATCGAGCAGAGAAAACCATGATGAGATATTAAATAGGTCCAACTTAATTTTGAGACTCGTATCCTACCTTTTGTTTTGGAATTACAGGAATCCTTCAAAATTCTATAGCCGAAGAAGCATCAAGCTAGATGAAGAAATCCGACTTTGGATCTTGGAGGCTTCCGGGGGCTACTGCTGGGTATATACTTTCCGGTTATTATCAACACCCGGATTTTTAATCCTAGATGCCTGTCATGTCATACATCGCAATCCCAGGATTACCATTTTTGCGAGACATAACAGATTAGATATCACAGTACATCATCCATTACAAACCATGATAAGGTCTTACATGAATAAAGGATCTCATGATCTAGTCTTAATACAACAAGCAACGGAATAAAATAATAAGCGTAGCGGTGGGGTCCATCTTCAGGGTCACAGGCAATGCTAACGATGGAAGATAGTCCTAGTTATCATAGCCGTCCCGCTGTCCTTCATCTTGGTAGTCTCCTTCATTGTCTGGCCACGGGAATAGCCAGGGAAAAAAGCCATGAGTACTCTTTAAGTACTCGCAAACTATCACTAACAAGTAAGGTAGTTCTAGTAGGATTGCTAACTCTAAGTTTATTTGTAAAGTTAAGTTTGAAACCTATGCTGAGTTCAGAAACAAAGAAAGATAAAATAAAGTTCTAGAATCACTTAAGTTGGGAAGCTAGTGTCATAATCACAACTTTGTTGTGGTCAAGTCAAAATTTGTCATTGATATCATAAGTCATTTTGGAAACATCTGACAACGAAACAGTATGGCCATTCCAACTGTCCATAACCGCGGATGTGGCTAAATAGTTTGACACTCTGTAGAGGTGGTACACTTTCACCACAAGATTCGATACATCTGTCAGGGATAACCCTGAATCATCCTACTTAGTATGCAGATAATCAAACATAACCTTTCCTTTACACACCCTAGTATAAGCACCTCTCCGATGAGTATGGCATCCCAACCATGACCATCTGTCATCTTGCCACTCCATAGGTGGACAACATTGAGAGGTAGCCTCAGCTCAAACCTCTCCTGCGAGGGAACTAATACTAATGCATATAAACTTCCGGCTAAGCCTTACCCAATTCAGGTATTGTGGTTGTACGGTAAAATTGGAATGGTATCGCATCCGAACCCAACCATCAGTTTAGTAAAAGGGCTAAGGCTCATGCCTCAACATTATCATCATAAACCATTTGTGTCTCTCAACACATGTCAAAACATCTCAATATAATTACTCATCAATCCAAGGTTTTCACAATTCATTTTCACCAAGTATTCCCATCGACAGTGAATCAAGTTTTGGTTTAGCTCTAAGCTACTAATTTAAGAGTGTTCACTAATAGGGGATGCTAATCTCAATCTCATGCCATAGAATGACATCTAAGGTTATCTAGATAGGTCAAGTTTTATACTTTTTATGCTACCTTCAAACAAGTAAAGGACTTTAATAAAGTAAGGAAAGTAAAGCTTGTAGATAAAACTTGGGGTAGGTAATAGTCAAAGTGGTATAACCCAAAGCATGCCTAATGCATCTTGCTTAGGTTATCTAACTTGCAAGGGTTAGCTTGCATTGTTAATTATGGCTTGCTAGTATAATACTTGCAAGTGTTAGCTTCCCTTGGGTAGTGAAGTGGTTGAAGTTTTCTTCCTCCTCCTCTTGGTAGAATTCCTCCTCCTCGAAAGCTTGGTCGGTACTATCGTCTATAAATACATAGGTATACACAATCACCAAAAAATGCTTACTTAGCACACTAAGGCACACATTTGATGATCTACTATCATCACAAGGTTTTGTTAACTAGTCTCACTACTTATATTTGAGAAAAGTAATTTCTACTCACTGAAATTAACTAATATTTAATATTCTCCAATTAAAATATGGGATTATGTGGACACATGTCATCACCACATATTCTAAACATATGGGAATGTGATTTAAATGTTGGATCACATTTTAATAAGTTTAAGTTTAATATTTAATGATTTAAGGTGACTAGAAATGCCTATATAGGATTATTTTGGTACTAGTCCAAAGTCAGTGTATGTAAACCTTAATATTATTACATATTCAGATAGGTATGGTTAAATGTGATTTTTGAGAGTTGGAATCAACTCAAAAGCTATTATGGTTGATTTTAGAAAAATGTTTGAATGGGCAAATGCTTCTGTCTTGTTATTTTTACAAGGAGATATCCCTAACTCTAAATGAATTAAATCCAACGGGCCTGGATAGATCTTTTCAGAAGCTTTCCAACAAAATTGGAATCACTCAATTTGGTTCAGTAAACCTTCCTGAATTAATTTTTGAACTAAGGGACAAAAATAGTTTTAACACTAAATAGAAAAACACCTATTTGAATTTGTGGGCTAGCGCGGGAAAGCAATTGGGCCGGCCCAGTGATGCTCAGCAGTTGGTCCCGCTTTTCAGTGAGACTTAAAACCCGAAACGGTACCAAGCGATCTAGGCCACACGATTATAACGCGGATCAACGGCTCATAGTCGTCATCGATGACGGACTCATCGCCGGCGAGACCGAACCCTAAATGGACGATGGGGGTCTACTTGGGACGTACCAGGGCTCCGGCTAGTGTGCTGAGGTGGGCGATCGAACTGGATGGTGACGGTAGGCTCAGGCAAGGTTGCGGCAGGGGCTGAGGTGGACGGAATCAACGGTAGCGTCTCCTCCTCTGTTGCGGCTGCCGCCGGTGAAATTTCGGCGGCCTGCTTGAAAGGGAAATGGACGTCGCCTAGAGGGGGGGTGAATAGGCGTTTTAAAATTATTACGGTTTAGGCTCTAATAAATGCGGAATAAAACTTAACGTTTAGTTTATCAAGCCAAAACCTATATCCACTAGTTTCACTAAGTGCACCAACAACCTATGCTAAGAAAGACTAGCAATAAGGTGATAGCAAGATATAGTACTTCAAGCACGAAGGCTACCACAATGTAAATTGCATAGGTAAAGGGCTCGGTTGAGATATAACCGATGGACGCGGAGACGATGATTTGTTTCCCGAAGTTCACTTCCAATGAAGCTACGTCTCCGTTGGAGAGGTGCGGGGGCGCAATGAACTTCGAACGCCACAAA
Source organism: Avena eriantha (assembly GCA_910589775.1). NCBI lineage: Eukaryota > Viridiplantae > Streptophyta > Magnoliopsida > Poales > Poaceae > Avena > Avena eriantha. The sequence continues at coordinate 91,933,042 of OU342740.1, forward strand.
TGGCTCACCTCGAGGTGTGGTGGCTCAATGCACACCCAACGCCACACAAGGCCTCACCAAGGATGCGAAGCCACGCAACTCACCGACGCCACAAAAGGCTCACCCTATTCTCCCGTGAGCTCGCCACAAAGGCCTACTCACGTTCCACTATGGGACACTTGAGGGCGGTCACCGAACCCGTACAAGGCTTGGGGCAATCTCCACAACTCAATTGGAGGGCTCCCAAGAAATGCCACAAAGGCTCTACGATGCCACAAAAGGCCAACAAGCTTGGGGAACCTCCACAACTCAATTGGAGCCCCAAGAACAATGCCACAAAGGCTACAAAGCCACAAAAGGCAACAAGGCCACAAAAGGCTACAAGACCACAAATGGTCAACAATCCAACCACACAACCGTCTAGGGTTCCAAGAACCCAAGAGAAACAATCCCAAGGGATTGAACTCACCGAATCTCCGAGGAGAACTCAAACCTATGCACCAAATGCAAGAGGCAAGTCCTTCTCTCTCAAATTCCACCGCTACAAAAGCTATTGGGGGAATAAGGGAGGAAGAACAAAAGAGGAGAACACAAAACTCTCCAAGATCTAGATCCCAAGGATTCCTTCACAAAGAAGGGATTTTGCTTGGTGGGGCTTGTAGATCTAGATCTCCTCTCTCAAATCCCTCAAAAAGATGCAAGAATCATAGGAAGGGAAAGGGGAGAGGGCAAGCTCTTCAAGGTCAACAATGGAGGAGAGAGAAAGCCAAAAACCAAGAAGAACAAGTTCAGGGCGAAGGGGAAAGGGGAGCTCCTTTTAAAGGGCTCCCCGATCTGCCCGTTACCCACAGAAACGCGCACGGCCGGTAGTACCGGTGGGTGGCCGGTACTACCGGTGGCACCTAGCCAACGGTTAGAAAACAGCGAGGAAAATATCAAAAACGCGAGCTTGGCCGGAAATACCGCTGCTTGGCCGGAACTACCGGTGGCAAGAATATCCTAGCGGTACTACCGCCTGAAAATCCGATCCAAGTTCCGTCAAATAGCGCTAACCAGGCAGAGAGGGTACTGAACCAAAATTTGGGTTGCCGGAAGTTGGGCCGGAATTAACACCGGTACTACTTGCGGCATTTCTGCCCGAGCGGTACTTCCGGCGTCTGGCCGGTACTACCGATGGCCCACCGGAACTACCGGCCAGGCAGAAACTTCAGAACCAGAACTGCCACAACTTTTGCATCCGAACTCCAAACGAGATGAAACTAATTTTGTTGGGTATCACCAAGGGAGAAAATACCATGAATATATATGTGAGATACCTCCCAAGGTGTGGAGCCGGAAAACCCGCAAGATCAAAAACGCAATAAGATATGCAAGGGAAATCCGTTTTTGATGAACTAGTGCTTGTTATGAAGATAGCCACAAGCTCTAGATCCTCACATGGACAAGAACCAAACAACAACCAAGAAATATGATGCTATGAATGCAAAGGTTTGAGTTCTCACCGAAAAATACGAACGAGTCACCCACTCGAGAGCCCCTCTTGATAGTACGGCTATCTATCCTAAACCCGGTCTCCCAACACTACAAGAGACCGGTAAAATAGAAACCCTATCAAGATCATACCTTTGCCTTGGGAATCCCACTTGAGCTTGATGTAGACGATCTTGTCACCTTCAAGATGGAACACCTTTCTTGATTGCTCTAGCTTGCTCTTGCTTGACGAAGACTTGCGAATGGCTCCCCCATACTCCATGGGGAAACCACTTCATTGACCTTGTCTTCATCACTCCATGAACGCCGAGGATGGCAAGCTCCAAGCATGAGGTCTTCTAGAGATGGTGCATCTTGAGCTTGCACTTCAATTCTTGATGATGTCTTGAAGATAGCCATGAGGAACTCCATCTTCTTCTTCTTCAAGACAAACTTGATCTTCTTCTTCTTCTTCTTCTTCTTCTTCTACTACTTGATTCCAATAGGCACAAAGCCCTTGGACGATGCTTTTTCTTTTTCATCCTTGAAACCAACACATGGTCCAAGCGATGCCAATGGACAAACCTACAAGTCAAACTCAATTTGCACATTAGTCCATAGGGATTGTCATTAATTACCAAAATCACACATGGGGGCATACATGCCCTTTCACTGCTGCTCGAGCTGCTCCGGCGAGAGGAGGGGAAGGACTGGTGGAGAGAGGGGTGTCGAATGGTGTGGAGATTGAGGCTGGGGAAGGCCTCCTTATATAGGCTCGAGGAGGGGACCTAGGGGGCGACGACGAGCTCGTCGGTGATGACGATATAGGGTGCTATCGGCATGGGCGGCATAGGCGGGCAGTGGCTTGCCTCCTGGTGGTGCTCTACGGCTTAATGGCGATGCTAGGGGCGGTGGATTGTGGTCGGGAGCGTCTCGCGCTTTTAGGGACAGAGGCGGTGCTCGACGGCGATCACGGCTACTGTGTGTCGCGCGGCGATGCACGGCCATGTCTGGTGGGTTGCTGGGGTCGAAGCGGAGCGGTGTGCACGGTATGGGGTCAAGGCGCGGTCTGCTGCGTGCTGGCGGCGATCGCGCTCTGGCTGCGCGCAAAGAGAAAGGGCGGTGAGGCTGGGGAGTGGTCCAGGGGCTGGGGTTGATCGAGGGGTGGACCGTCACTACTAGGAAAACGGCTATAGATAATCCACACATCCGTGGCGCACGTGAGAGTGGTGTCCCACGGGTAACATAGGCGTGGCGCACTGCACACAGGTGCCCTACGGCTAACTGCCGTAAGCGTGGCGCACATGGGGGTGGTGCGTCACGGCTACTTGTGGGCCAGGGCACAGGTGGCCGCAGACAACCTAACCGTAGCGCACCTGTGCGCGGTGCGCTACGGGTGTGAAACTTAGTCATAGCGCACTCTGACATAGTGCGCTACGGGTATGCGGGTTGCGGCCTGTTGTGCAGCTGGGCGAACTTACCCGTAGGGCACCCTAGCCTAGTGCGCCACAGGTAAGTTTCCTGCACCAGCCCCACCCCTCCCCCGGATCGCCTTTTTAGCCTTACAAAAAATAAAATAAAAAGATAAACAATTCAAAAAATAAAATCCTTTCATATGTATGTAGGTAATGTGGTCTAGTGTGTAGGAAAATTAACAAACATGAATTTCGACTTTTTTTGCAAAAAACGATTATGCCAGGATAAAATAGCCGTAACTTTTGCATACGAATTCGAAAAAAACGTTTAATATACCAAAATGACGAGAACGCGACATCGCATCCACTCGCAACGACCTATGGTCGTTTAGAGATTTTTTAGATTTTCAAAATTCGAAAAGAGTAAAAAGTTATGATCAAAAGATCGTTTTTTCCTGCAGAAAAAAATGGAGGCCACTTACCTGTAGCGCACCACCCCTAGTGTGCCACGAGTAAGTTGGGCGGGATTCGAAATTCGAATCACCATCCAACCACCTAACCCTCCATATATATCTTCCCCACCAACCCCTTATCTCCTCCACTTCCACTTCTCCTTCTCCACTTCTCCACCTTATCATTCACCTCCACCTCTCCTACCTTCTTCTTCTCCTCACTTCTGCTTCTCCTCTCTCCGGCTGCACCCACCTTCGATGGCGCCCTCCTCTGACAACCTATGGCTGCACCCTCCGACCATCCTCCAGTGGCGCCCTCCTCCGATCACCTCCAGCTACACCCTCCCCAACCATCCTCCGATGGTGCCCTACCCCGTGCACCTCCGGACGCAATCTCCTCCACCATACTCCGACCGTGCCCTCCTCCGACTGCACCCTCCTCCACCAGCCTCTGACCACACCCTCCTCTGACCACCTCCAGCAGTGACCTCCTTCGATGAGGCTACAACACCGACGACGATGGCGGCCGGCGGATCGATCTAGATCTAGATCTAGATGAAATCCCGCTTTTTTTTTTGAAATTTGAAATCGTACCCATGGCGCACAGCACCTAGTGAGCCACGGCTAACTTTTCATATGTGTGGCGCACAGCACCTAGTGAGCCACGGCTAACTTTTCATATGTGTGGCACACAGCACCTAGTGCTCCATGGCTAAATTTTTCATACTCGTGGCGCACCACCTAGTGTGCCACGGCTAACTTTTCATACTCGTGGTGCACCACCTAGTGTGCCACGACTAAATTTTACCCGTAGCGCGTGCCTCGTGGCGCACCCCTAGTGCGCCACGGATGATCAACACAGGTGCGCCACGGATTACCTATTTTCTAGTAGTGCGTGGGCGGCGGTAGGGTGGTGCCTAACTCCCTGGAGCGGCGGAGAGGGGTTGGTGGTCTCCTACGCCTTATGCACACTTGGCCGGCAAGCATGGCGTCGGGGCGGCATGGCACTGGCGCCAGGGGCTAGGGATAGAGGTGGGTTTGGTCTGGTTGGGCCTAGGGGAGACAAGGATGATCAATGCAACCCAAATGGCTTGACAAGATTAGCTCCAAAACAGTAATAGTTAGGCCATAATGATTCTACTAACAAGGTGTTCGATCAAATGGCCGCATGAACAAAATATTTGAATTTTGAGCTGATTTTTGGTGGAGTGATGTAACTTATGCTTGAGCATCTAGGTTTTCTTGGGATTTAAAAATGGAGTTCATTTTAGTGGTTTTTGAATAAGTGTGATCTTGATACCTACACTAGATTCAATTTTTAAATGTCATTTAAATTTAGTGTTTGAATGTTTTTGGCATGAAACAAAGTGGGCCTTGGTACATCACTACTTGTACTAGCAAGGGGTGCAAAGAACCACAATTGTTTCTGTTAGGATTTGAGTTCTAGGAATAGCCAAAGTAGGCTAGGGGATTAAAATGGCAAAAGTGACCATTTGCTTATTTTATTATTTTTTTATTTGTTTTTCTTTGGGATTTGCTTGGGGATGATCTAGGTGATGTTTAATTCACCTTAGAATCATATTAAAACCAATGGATCACTCAAACATTGCAATTCAAAACAACTCCTAATTTAAATGCACACACATATGAATGCTTAATGATTTTAAATGGAAAAGATTTTGTTAACCCTAAATTGGGTATATTTGATCTTGATTAACCTTGGATTAAGTTTTGGGATGTTACAAACATGCCCCCTTACACAAAATCTCGCCCCGAGATTTAAGAAAGAAAACTAGGAACTAAAGAGATATAGGAACTCAGTCCTAATGTAATCTTCTTGCTCCCAAGTGGCTTCCTCTTCGGTATGGTTGCTCCATTGAATCTTAAGAAATTTGATACCCCGGGTCCTGGTGGTTCTGTAAGCTTCTTCCAAGATACGGATGGGCACTTCACGATACGTCAGATCCTTGTTGATCTCAATAGCTAGGTGATCGATGTTCTTGAATACTTCAGTCTTCTCCGGCACTTCTAGGCATTTGCGAAGTAACAAGATATGGAACACATTATGGATGGCTGACATCTCTTCTGGCAGTTCCAGTTGATACGATACTTTCCCTCGACGATTCAGAATCTTGAAGGGTCCGATATATCTGGGGGCTAACTTTCCTTTCAGACTAAAACGTTGGGTTCCCTTCAATGGTGAAACCTTGAGATATAGAAAATCTCCGACATTGAAGGTCAGGTCTCTCTTTCTCTTGTCAGCATAACTCTTCTATCTAGATTGGGCGGTCTTGAGGTGTCACGGACTTTGTGAACTTTCTCTTCAGCTTCTCGGAGAATGTCAGGTCCAAAAATTTGACTCTCTCCTACTTGCGACCAATTCAAAGGGGTACAACACTTTCTTCCGGATAGGAACTCAAATGGTGCCATTTGCAAACTGGCTTGATAACTGTTGTTATATGAGAATTCTGCGAAAGGCAGACAGTCTTCCCATTTTGATCTGTATTCCAACACACAAGCTCTCAACATATCTTCTAGGATTTGGTTGACTCTCTCAGTCCGTCCATCAGTTTGTGGGTGATAAGCTGTACTGAAGTTCAACTTGGTTCCTAATCCTTCTTGGACTTTCTGCCAAAATCTCGAGGTAAATTGGGTTCCTCGATCTGATACTATGGTCTTGGGGGTTCCATGCAGACTAACAATTCTAGCAATATACAGCTCTGCTAGCTTCGAACTCTGGTAGGTTGTCTTGACAGGTATAAAGTGAGCTACCTTAGATATTCTATCAACGATGACCCAGATTGAGTCATTTCCCCTACTAGAAGTAGGAAAATCGATGATAAAGTCCATTCCGATGGAATCCCATTTCCATTCCGGAATCTGCAATGGTTGGAACAGTCCTACGAGTCTCTGATGCTCTGCTTTGACTCTTTGATAGATGTCACACTTGGCGATGTAGCTTCCGATTTCTCTCTTCATCTTGTGCCACCAAAAATGCTCTTTCAAATCTTGATACATCTTCGTTCCTCCGAGGTGGATAGAATAAAGAGTGTCATGAGCTTCTTGCATGATAACTTGCTTCAGCTCTGAATCTACTGGCACACAGATACGGCCTTTGTACCACAGAACTCCTTCTTCGTCTTCGGTGAATCCAGGTACCTTTCCCCTACCAATATGACATTTTATTCCGTTGATACTTTCATTTCCTTTCTGGGCTTCCTTGATTTGGCTAATCAAAGTGGGTTGAAGTTCAATGCTAGCTAAAAATCCTTGGCTAACTAGCTCAGTTCTAAACTGCTCCAACTCCTCATACAAACTTGGTTGCTTCTCCATGATCATGGTGTTTAGTCTACAAGGAAATCTGCTAAGAGCATCTGCTACCACATTGGCTTTGCCTGGGTGATAGTGAATGTTAAGGTCATACTCCTTGATTAACTCTATCCATCTCCTTTGCCTCATATTCAGCTCCTTCTGAGTGAAAATATACTTCAAGATCTTGTGATCTGAGTAGATCTCACAACAATTACCCATCAGATAATGATGCCATGTCTTCAATGCCAATACTATGGCTGCTAATTCAAGATCATGGGTTGGATAGTTCTGCTCATGCTGCTTCAGTTGTCGAGACAGATAAGCGATGACTTTGCCTTCTTGCATCAAGACACATCCGAGACCAATCTTGGATGCATCACAATACACATCAAACGGCTTCTTGTTATCTGGCATGATCAATATTGGGGCTGAAATCAATCTCTTCTTTAGTTCTTGGAAACTGGCTTCACATTTGTCGGTCCATTCAAACTTCTTGTCCTTCTTCAAAAATTGGGTCATGGGTCTGGCGATGCTCGAGAATCCTTCTATGAACTTGCGGTAGTATCCCGCTAATACGAGAAATGCACGGACATGGGTTTGAGTGGTTGGGGCTTCCCATTCTTCGACATCTTTAATTTTGGCGGGATCAACAGAGACTCCTCCGGTAGACACAATATGTCCTAGGAATCCTACTTCTTTCAGCCAAAACTCACATTTGCTGAACTTGGCATACAATTGATGCTCTCTCAGGGTTTCTAGGATGATTCTCAGATGTTGCTCATGCTCTTCTTCTGACTTGGAGTAGATAAGGATATCGTCGATAAACACAACGACAAACTTATCTCGGAAATTCATAAATATCTTATTCATGAGATTCATGAAATAAACAGGGGCATTGGTTAATCCAAAATACATAACTGTATACTCGTATAAACCATAACGAGTAGTAAAGGCGGTCTTCGGAATATCCGTTGCACGAATCTTAAGTTGGTGATAACCAGTCCTAATCTCAATCTTTGAGAATACCTGGGCACCAGTCAACTGATCAAATAGATCCTCTATCTTTGGCAAAGAGTACTTGTTTTTGATGGTGACGTCATTTAGCTTTCTGTAATCGGTGCACAAACGGTTGCCTCCATCTTTCTTGTCGACAAATAACACTGGTGATCTCCATGGTGATGCGCTTGGTTGAATCAAGCATGTTGCTAACATAGCATCCAACTACTTCTTCAATTCTACTAACTCTAAGGGGTTCATGCTATAGGTTCTCTGGGCTATGGGTCCGGATCCGGGGATTAGTTCAATAATGAACTCAATATACCTATCCGGGGGCATACCGGGCAATTCATCTGGGAATACGTCGGGGTATTTACAGACTACTCTGACTTGGTCTATGGTGGGTAGGGCTAGACTCTTGTTGCACTTGAATGGATGGGTAAGGTTTCAGATATATGCTCTACTATTACTCTAGAGCTACTGGTCATGGTGATGGCTTTCTTAGCACAGTCTATCAGTCCTTTATGATTTTACATCCAATCCATACCTAGTACTACTTCCAATCCTTTTGTTCCAAGTACTATTAGATTAGCATAAAAATATATCTCATGTATTCTAATAGGCTCAACTTTGCAAATTTTTCTAGCTTTTGTAGTTGAACCGGGAATTTGAACTATCATGACATGCTTCAAGTTGGTTGGGTGAATCTTACTAGTGCATGAAAATTCTTTGGTGACAAATGAGTGCGATGCTCCAGAATCAAACAACACTCTTGCTAAAACCGAGTTGACTGAAAACATACCCAACACTACATCTGGCGCTTCTTGGGCTTCTTCGGCGTTCATGTGGAAGAGACGGTCGTTGAGGTTGTGAGGGTTCCCTGGGGCAAATCTTCTTCCTGGTTGAACACGACGCTGCTGTTGAGCTGGGGAATTCACATTGGTAGTGGCGGTAGTCTTCTTGGGGCACTCATTGGAATAGTGACCCTTCACTCCACACTCGAAACAAGTGATCTGAGACTTGTCTTTAGCTGCGACAGGCACAACATTGCTTCCAGCTCTAGGTGCAGTGTTGTTGTTGTTGCTCTTGGGAGGTGCACGGTTGAAATGCTGGTGTTGCCGGGGTTGTTGTTGTTTCCTCTGGTCTTCACATTGCCTCCGCTACGGTTGGGGTAGCTTGGGCGAGACATTGGGGGTCGGTTGTTTCTTGGTGCATACCCTGCAGACGGGTTGGGTCGGTACTTCTGGTGACTGTTGGATCCAGCTTGGTGCATCATACGACGTTTGTGGTTGTTGTTTGCCTGGTTAATCTTCCCTTCCATCTGAATGGCATAGTCGACCGGTTCTTCGAGATCCTCGAAGCGGATGTTGACGAGGACAGTTTGCATCTCATCATGCAGTCCGTTCAAGAATCTCTCCTTCTTCTTGGCCTCCGTGTTGATCTCATCAGGTGCGTACCTGGAGTGACAGGAATTTGTCACGGTACTCCACTATGGTCATTATGCCTTGCTTCAGTTCTCTAAATTCATCCCTCATTCTGGTGACTAGGCCCTGCGGCACGTGGGTGCGGCTAAACTTGATTTTGAAGGCTTCCACTGTCATCACTTGACCATGGTTCATCAGGCGGATGCTGTTCCACCAGGCTCTTGCATCTCCTGCCAAATAGTGGGTGGCGAAGAGAACTTTCTCGTTGTCATCAACTATGGCTACTTCTAAATTGTTCTCCATTGTCTGCAACCAGTCATCAGCATCTAATGGGTTCTCTGAAGTGCTAAAGATTGGGGCATTGGTATTCTGGAAGTTTTTCAGCTTGGATCCTTGATGATCCTGATTTCCATGCCCTTGGTTGTTTTGGGCCATATGTGCTATCTACTACAGTCTTGCTAAGTTGGCATGGCGCTCTGCCCTGCTTGCTTCATGGTATGCCACTAACATCTGCATAATCTGCAACATTGGGTCCTACGATGAGCTGCTCCCTCCTTGGTTTCCACGAGTCATCTGAAGATTGAGATAGATAAAGGGGTAAGAGGGAAAGTTCTATGGTTCATGGTTTTGGTTTGAAAGCTAAAAATTTGAGTTTGACTCCGGTTTTGCAACTAACTTATTTTCATTCATTCAAGCAAAGCACACGATACAAACACACACCACACATCAAAGGAAATCAGATGGTTTTAAGAACCATTCTGCAAGCTATGATACATTGGGACCGATACATCTCATGCTACGACAGTGCTCTAGTGCATCTACTCATCATCGATGAAGTCGGAGTCGTCATCGTCGGTGTAGAAGTCCATGGCATCCTCCTCCAGAAAGTCATCATCATTGCTGAGGTAAGAATCCATATCTCCTTGGATGTCTTAACCTTCCTCTTCTTCCTCCTTTTCTGCAAGTTGAGCTTCCTGCTCCTTGATGGTCCTCTCGATGTCGGCCACCTTCTTGCGAAGACGGGCGATGGTGTGATCCTTCTTTTCATGTTGGCGGCGAAGAGACTGATGGTCCTTGACAAGCAGTGAGAAAGTCTGGGCCTTCTGGGCGGCAATGGCAAGGTTGTGGTTGGCAAACTCCCTAGCATTGTCTAATTCCTTCTAGCAGTTGTACAGCAGGAAGTCAAGGTTCTCCACTTGACGCTTCAACTCCGGGTGACATGGCATCTCCATTGGCATTCCAATGAAGTCACGCCTTGCATAGTGAACAAAGCAGGTTCCTTGGATTTGGTTGACACTCAGGGCACACATACGTGTGAGAGCTTCATGCATTGCCCTGTATAATCCATCTAGCCAGTTGTTCTCTCTTACGAAGAACTAGATTCTCCCGGATGTTGGTGCTTCTATACTTCCTCGAAGATCAACGCTGACTAGCCATTGTAAACTCCTCCTAGGGGTCCAGGAAGTTGAGCTCCAAGAAACTCCGGATGTGCGCATCCCAAGAGCTCAGACAGTGAATCTGGATCCCTCTCGAAGATCAATTGGCCTCCGTTTCTCAACTGGTAGAACTTGCTGAACTGAATCTCCATCTACAAGAATTAAGGATGAGGAAGTTAGTGAAGTGATCAAGTGTGTCAAATTTTATGTAGTGATGTAAAAATTGGAGGAACATGAATTTTTGAGAAAGAATGAATTCCCAAGGGTAAGAGAGGAAATAGTTTTTCGAAATTAAGTTTTTGTTCGGACGTCCATTCTAACTAGGGCTCCTATGGTCAGGATGGCTCTGATACCAACTTGTCAACACCGGATTTTTAATCCCAAATGCATGTTATGTCGTACATCGCAATCTCAAGATTACCATTTTTGCGAGACATAACAGATTGGCTATCACAGTACATCATCCATTACAAACCATGATAAGGTCTAACACGAATAAAGGATCTCATGATCCAGTCTTAATACAACAAGCAGCGGAATAAAATAATAAGCGTAGCGGTGGGGTCCATCTTCAGGGTCACAGGCAATGCTGACGATGGAAGATAGTCCTAGTTATCATAGTCGTACTACTGTCCTTCATCTTGGTAGTCTCCTTCCTAGTCTGGCCACGGGAATAGCCAGGGACAAAAGCCATGAGTACTCTTTAAGTACTCGCAAACTATCACTAACAAGTAGGGTAGTTCTAGTAGGATTGCTAACTCTAAGTTTATTTGTAAAGTTAAGTTTGAAACCTATGCTGAGTTCAGAAACAAAGAAAGATAAAATAAAGTTCTAGAATCACTTAAGTTGGGAAGCTAGTGTCATAATCACAACTCTGTTGTGGTCAAGTCAAAATTCGTCATTGATATCATAAGTCATTTTGAAAACATCTGAGAACGGAATAGTATGGCCACTCCAACTGTCCATAACCGCGGACACGGCTATTCGAATAGTTTGACACTCTGTAGAGCTGGTAGACTTTCACCACAAGATTCGATACATCTATCAGGGATAACCCTGAATCATCATACTTAGTATGCAGATAATCAAACATAACCTTTCCTTTACACACCCTAGTATAAGCACCTCTCCGATGAGTATGGCCTCCCAACCATGACCATCTGTCATCTTAGCCACTCCATAGGTGGACAACATTGAGAGGTAGCCTCAACTCAAACCTCTCCCGCGAGGGAACTAATACTAATGCATATAAACTTTCGGCTAAGCCTTACCCAATTCAGGTATTGTGGTTGTACAGTAAAATTGGAATGGTATCGCATCCGAACCCAGCCATCAGTTTTGTAAAAGGGCTAAGGCTCATGCCTCAACATTATCATCATAAACCATTCGTGTCACTCAACACATGTCAAAACATCTAAATAGAATGACTCAGCATTCCAAGGTTTTCAGAATTCATTTTCACCAAGTATTCCCATCTAAAGTTAATCAAGTTTTGGTTTTGCTCTAAGCTACTAAGTTAAGAGTGTTCACTAATAGGGGATGCTAATCTCAATCTCATGCCATAGAATGACATCTAAGGTTATCTAGATAGGTCAAGTTTTATACTTTTTATGCTACCTTCAAACAAGTAAAGGACTTTAATAAAGTAAGGAAAGTAAAGCTTGTAGATAAAACTTGGGGTAGGTAATAGTCAAAGTGGTATAACCTAAAGCATGCCTAATGCATCTTGCTTAGGTTATCTAACTTGCAAGGGTTATCTTGCATGGTTAATGATGGCTCGCTAGTATAATACTTGCAAGTGTTAGCTTGCCTTGGGTAGTGCAGTGGTTGAAGTTTTCTTCCTCCTCCTCGAAAGCTTGGTCGGTACTATCGTCTATAAATGCATACGGTATACACAATCACCAAACAATGCTTACTTAGCACACTAAGGCACACATTTGATGATCTACTATCATCACAAGCATCACAAGGTTTTGTTAACTAGTCTCACTACTTATATTTGAGAAAAGTAATTTCTACTCACTGAAATTAACTAATATTTAATATTCTCCAATTAAAAATTGGGATCATGTGGACACATGTCATCACCACATATTCTAAACATATGGGAATGTGATTTAAATGTTGGAACACATTTTAATAAGTTTAAGTTTAAAATTTAATGATTTAAAGTGACTAGAAATGCCTATATAGCATTATTTTGGTACTGGTCCAAAGTCACTGTAAGTAAACCATAATATTATTACATATTCAGATAGGTATGGTGAAATGTGATTTTTGAGAGTTGGAATCAACTCAAAACCTATTATGGTTGATTTTAGAAAAATGTTTGAATGTGAAAATGCTTCTGTCTTTATTTTTACTAGGAGAGATCTCTAACTCTAAATGAATTAAATCCAACGGGCTTGGATATATCTTTTCAGAAGCTTTCCAACAACATTGGAATGACTCAATTTGGTTCCGTAAATCTTCCTGAATTGATTTTTGAACTAAGGGACAAAAAATAGTTGTAAGTCTAAATTGAAAAACACCTATTTGAATTTGTGGGCTAGCACGGGAAAGCAATTGGGTCGGCCCAGTGACGCTCAGTGGCAGAGAGGGCGGCTGACAGGTTGGTCCCGCTTGTCAGTGAGACTTAAAACCCGAAACGGTATCAAGCGATCTGGGCCACACGATTATAACGCGGATCAACGGCTCACAGTCGTCATTGACGACGGACTCGTCGCCGGCGAGACCAAAGTCTAAACGGATGGTGGGGGTCTACTGGGGACGTACCAGGGCTCCAGCTAGTGCGGTGAGGTGTGCGATCGAACTGGACAGTGACGACGGGCTCAGGCAAGGTCGCGGTAGGGGCCGACGTGGACGGAATCTACGACAGCGTCTCCTCCTCTGCTGCGGCTGCCTCCGGTGAAATTCTGGCGGCCTGCTGCTCGAGCTACTCCGGCGAGAGGTGGGGAAGGACTGGTGGAGAGAGGGGAGTCGAATGGTGTGGAGAATGAGGTTGGGGAAGGCCTCCTTATATAGGCTCGAGGAGGGGACCAAGGGGGCGACGGCGAGCTCGTCGGTGACGACGATACAGGGTGCTACCGGCATGGGCGGCGTAGGCGGACGGTGGCTTGCCTCCTAGCGGTGCTCTACATCTTAATGGCGACACTAGGGGCGGTGGATTGTGGTCGGGAGCGTCTCGCGCTCTAAGGGACAGAGGCGGTGCTCGACGGCGATCACGGCGACTGTGGGTCGCGCGGCTGTGCACGGCCATGTCTGGTGGGTTGCTGGGGTCGAGGCAGAGTGGCGTGCGCGGTATGGGGTCAAGGCGCGGTCTGCTGCGTGCTGGCGGCGATTGCACTCTAGCGCGCTCTGGCTGCACGTAGAGAGAAAGGACGGCGAGGCTGGGGAGTGGTCCAGGGGCTAGGGTTGAACGAGGGGTAGACTGTGGGTGGCGGTAGGGTGGCGCCTAACTCCCTAGAGTGGCGGAGAAGGGCTGGCGGGCTCCTGCGCCTTGTGCACACTTGGCCGGCGAGCGTGGCGTTGAGGCGGCATGGCACTTGCTCCAGGGGCTAGGGATAGAGGTGGTTTTGGTCTGGTTGGGCCTGGGGGAGACAAGGATTATCAATGCAACCCAAATGGCTTGACAAGATTGTTGGGAATATGCCCTAGAGGCAATCATGTATGATGTTATTTCCAATGTATTCATAAAGTTATTCTCCATGTATGAACTACTGATATATATCATTGAATATGTGATTTGATTATGGAACTATATATTCATGTTGTTTATACTAATTGTCCTTGGTCGTTGAGGTTGTGTTGGACACACAACTTAGACCAATGTGAAAGTCGGCAGGTGACTCGGTTCCACTTGTCATGGACATGGAGATGCTATTCCGACTTACACGGATTCGACTAAAGAGTTTAGCGAGTCAGACTGACCCATATAGAGATGCAACGAACAAGTCATCATTTGCATGTCTCAATCAATGTAATCCTTAGACCTGAGGTTATTGCACAGTCCGAGTTGAGGATCACCGACTTAGGTTCTGTCAAACGTTGTTCTGTCACTGGGCAGTTATAAAGGCGGAGTTCGGGTTGACTGAGAATCAAGCTGCGTGATGTGAATAACCAAGACAGGATTTTGCCCCTCCATCTAGAGAGATATTCTCTGGGCCCACTCGGAAGATATGATTCGGAAAGTGTGGCCATGCGTGACTCGGTTAAGTGTTAACCGAGGCGACCGACTAAGAGTCAGTCGGATGAATCACTTATCTTGGATCGATAAAGAGAGTCGGACTATTTAAGGGATGACGATCATTCGCCTATAGTTCGACAAGGTATATCGTGAGGCAAAAGGGACTCAGACGAAAGTCGCATTGGAAGGTATGTCGTGATGACTCTTTGGTACTTGGGAGTTGGCACATTCTGCTAGCAGCCGCTACCAACAGATCGGTCACGAGTGAGACTCGGATTGTGTCCGGGTCACCATGAGCCTGTCGGGTCACACACTTAAGAGCGGGACCGTATTTGGGTTGGACCCAAATGGGAAACGGACAGAATCAGTGACTTGGACTCGTAGTGACTAATATAGGCCTTTTAGTGAATGGGCCACAAGTGTGTGGAGCCCACTTTCACTCCCTATATAAGCTGGGGCGCAGGTGCTTAGAGCACACGGTTAGGTCACTCCATGTGTTGGAAACCCTAGCTCCATTCTAGTCTAGTCCTGTCGCCGCTGTACCAGACCTAGCAGTCCATCGCCAGCGCTCCTCCTCGTACGTGTGGATACTGGCGGAGGTGTTGTACGTTTAGCACTTCGACGATCGTGGATCGGAACGGATCATGAGGACTGCTCTACATCAAGCGACGTGCTTCATCGATTCCGCAACCGCGCGTCTAGTGGTAATTCTCGTGGCCTACTACCTCAACTAGATCTTGGGATCACCGTGTAGGAAAAGTTTTGTTTTTCTCTGCGTGGCCCAACAAAGATTAGCTCCAAAACAGTAACAGTTAGGCCATAATGATTCTGCTAACAAGGTGTTCGATCAAATGGCCGCATGAACAAAATATTTGAATTTGGAGCTGATTTTTGGTCGAGTGATGTAACTTATGCTTGAGCATCTAGGTTTTCTTGGGATTTAAAAATGGAGTTCATTTGAGTGGTTTTTTAATAAGTGTGATCTTGATACCTACACTAGATTCAATTTTTAAATGTCATTTAAATTTAGTGTTTGAATGTTTTTGGGATGAAACAAAGTGGGCCTTGGTACATCACTACTTGTACTAGCAAGGGGTGCAAAGAACCACAATTGTTTCTGTTAGGATTTGAGTGCTAGGAATAGCCAAAGTAGGGCAGGGGATTAAAATGGCAAAACTGACCATTTGCTTATTTTATTCTTTTTGATTTATTTTTCTTTCGGATTTGCTTGGGGATGATCTAGATGATGTTTAATTCACCTTAGAATCATTTTACAACCAATGGATCACTCAAACATGGCTAATTCAAAACAACTCCTAACTTAAATGCACACACATATGAATGCTTAATGATTTTAAATGGAAAAGTTTTTGTTAACCCTAGATTGGGTATATTTGATCTTGATTAACCTTGGATTATGTTTTGGGATGCTACTGTTATACCCACTGTGACTCGCTGAACAAGGTGGCCCACTTCGGGTTAGAGATAAGCTTCACGTGTGGCCTAGTTAGGGAGAGAAGTTGAAATCCCAACCATCTATGGGAAATCCCAAAATACTTACTTACTTAGGCCTATAGGAATTCTTATAGTCCAAGATGTACTATGTAACGGACTCTGTATTGTAGCCAGATAGGACTCTCATGTAACCCTAGGTATAGATGACTACATAAGTCGTCCTAGGGATTAGCCTTTAGGGCAACTCGATGACCAACCTGAACTCGCACAGGCGAAACCTCTCTTGTAATCTGTACTTCCCGGCTTTGCCATATTACTGAATTGCTAGAAGGAGTAGAATTCTTCCATCGCAGGCAATTCGAACCTGGGTAAGCTTGTGTGCTCACCATCCTGACCGACTGTACATTTCACACCCCAATCTTTCCACACCCTGACGACCCCCTCATGGCGTACTTTCCTTCAATCCGATGACATATTCCATAGCTAACTTGTTCAGATTCAGCAATCTTTCCATGTGATCACCTTGGAGTTTCGACTTGCATTGTTGGGGTCAAACTTAGGATTTGATGTTGGTAGATCTTGGGGTAAGTATTTGGCAACAGGAGGAAGTATAAATCAGGGTTGTCTCTATGACGATCTTGACAATGACACATGTGTCTAGAGGCGAACAAACGATCCCTGCAGTGACCGTACTATCACCAACAAACCACACCAACATGTCGATCTTGACAAGCTTTAGGAAAATGTTAGGGTGAAGGAACTGTCATCTGATTGATGACAAGTACACCATGAGGGGGTCCTCGAGGTGTGTGGAAGAGAGGGGTGTGAGTCGTATGGTATTCTGGGACGGTGAGCACACAAGTTTACCCAGGTTTGAATCTGCCGGTTTTGGACAGATCCTAATCCTACTAGCAATCCAGTAATACGGTAGAGCCGGAATATGGGTTACAAGGGTTTCGCCCGTGCGAGTTGAGATTGATTATGGAACTATATATTCATGTTGTTTATACTAATTGTCCTTGGTCGTTGAGGTTGTGTTGGACACACAACTTAGACCAATGTGAAAGTCGGCAGGTGACTCGGTTCCACTTGTCATGGACATGGAGATGCTATTCCGACTTACACGGATTCGACTAAAGAGTTTAGCGAGTCAGACTGACCCATATAGAGATGCAACGAACAAGTCGTCATTTGCATGTCTCAATCAATGTAATCCTTAGACCTGAGGTTATTGCACAGTCCGAGTTGAGGATCACCGACTTAGGTTCTGTCAAACGTTGTTCCGTCACTGGGCAGTTATAAAGGCGGAGTTCGGGTTGACTAAGAATCAAGCTGCGTGATGTGAATAACCAAGACAGGATTTTGCCCCTCCATCTGGAGAGATATTCTCTGGGCCCACTCGGAAGATATGATTCGGAAAGCGTGGCCATGCGTCACTCGGTTAAGTGTTAACCGAGGCGACCGACTAAGAGTCAGTCGGATGAATCACTTATCTTGGATCGATAAAGAGAGTCGGACTATTTAAGGGATGACGATCATTCGCCTATAGTTCGACAAGATATATCGTGAGGCAAAAGGGACTCAGATGAAAGTCGCATTGGAAGCTATGTCGTCATGACTCTTTGGTGCTTGGGAGTCGGAACGTTCTCCTAGGAGCCGCTACCGACTGATCGGTCACGAGTGAGACTCGGATCATGTCCGAGTCACCATGAGCCTCTCGGGTCACACACTTAATAGCGGGACAATATTTGGGTTGGACCCAAAAAGGAAACGGACTGAGTCAGTTTCGTTGGACTCGTAGTGACTAATATAGGCCTTTTAGTGAATGGGCCACAACTGAGTGGATCCCACTTTCACTCCCTATATAAGCTGGGGCGTAGGTGCTTAGAGCACAGGGTTAGGTCAGTCCATGTGTTGGAAACCCTAGCTCCAGTCCAGTCCAGTCCTGTCGCCGCCGTACCGGACCTAGCAGTCCATCGCCGGCTCTCCTCTTCGTACGTGTGGATACTGGCAGAGGTGATGTATGTTCAGCACTTCGACGATCATGGATCGGAACGGACATGAGGACTGCAGTGCATCAAGCAACGTGCTTCATCGATTCCGCAACCGTGCGTCTAGTGGTAATTCTCGTGGCCTACTACCTCAGCTAGATCTTGGGATCACCGCGTAGGAAAAGTTTTGTTTTTCTCCACGTGGCCCAACAGTGGTATTAGAGCGTTAGCTTCTGGTTTTATGCTCGAGATCGTGCATATGTGATATGCGGTTGGCGTTAGATTGGATCTAATTGCAGTTTTGGTGGTCGATCTATGAGATAGATCGGTTTTGTACAAATTTGATTGGATCAACTGTACTTGGGGGAATGGATGATCTGGTTTCCATGATCTAACTGTTGAGGTCGTGGAACGACATACCCCTACCGGTCGGCTTCTGCCATCGGGGTAGACTGTGACACGTAAACCCAGATGCGGTGATCGAAGATCAAAGAGTTTGATCGAATCGGAGTCTGGATCGGATTTGGGTAAAATTGTTTTATTCGATGATGAAATCCATGTCCGGAATGCAGATGAGATCTGCGTTTTTCGAAAAAATCGTCGGGTGTTGCCCCTTCGATCCCCGCCCGCTATCCGGCTAGCAGGACCACCGGCTTCGCCCTGTCATAGCTCCTTAGATGTTGTTGCGAGTTTCAGAACGCCGGTAGATATCGTATATATGCATAGCTTGTTTTTGCAGGATGATGTTGTGAATGGTATGGCTTATGTGCATGTGATGTGTGTAATCCATACGTGATCTGCGTATCACTGTTTTTGTCAGCCGGCTGGAGCCTAGGTGCTGTCATTTTATTGTATAACGACCTGCGTGTCAGATTCTCTATGTAATTTACATTACTAGCTAGTGTAGCTGTTTGGAGAACCCGGATGGCATGCAAGTCGATGTACAAGTCGGCTACATGGAGTAAGACGACACGTGACAAGAGTTGACATGAGTCGGATTACAGGTTTTGTGGAGACGGAGATCGCCATACCATTTTACATTATAATTGCTTTATTTTGTGTTATTGTTATGTCTCTGTTTTATCTCTATTAGATAGTTGGTAGAAAGTAAGCCCTCAAAGAAGGTCTAGTCGGTTTCCCTGCCAGTGTTACACCATCACAAGTCGGACATTTTTGGTACTGGGCTCATAAAATTGAGGTACTATCAATTCTTTTTGACTAGGTGGGTTCGAGTTGAACTCTTACAGTGGAAGCACTCGGTAATCTAGACGGGTCTATCACAATGGTTGTGGGACTTGGGGAAAAGTCGGATGCGAGCCGGTGCATGTGATGCCACCCATCCAATAGGAGTTGTATGAGATACGATTGACAAGGAGTTGTCTACCTAGATCACTTGACGGCTAGCGGTGATGCTAAAGGTCACTAGTCGACTTGCTTATTTAGGATCCTGAATCACTAAGTAACCATCAGAGCGGTGTTGGTTCTACTGGGAGCATAAATATTAAAAATTTTAATATGCTTGCTCTTTATGGATACATGTCTTAAGTGTTTTGCATATTTTCTGTTGTAGATCAATGGCACCTAGCAGTCTTCCTCAGATTTCTAGTTTTGCTTTGAGAACCATCTTAGATAAAGATAAGATGAATGGAACTAACTTCACCAACTAGTATCGTAATTTGAGAATTATTCTCAAGCAAGAAAAGAGGGACCATGTCCTAGACAACCCACTTCCAAGTGAGCCGAATGAGAATGCGACTGTCGCAGCCACCAATGCCTACCGTCGGATTTGTGATGAATCCACGGAGATTAGCTATCTTATGCTTGCTCACATGGAACCGGACTTGCAGCAACAGTTCGAGAACATTGAGGCCTACGATATGACTGAAAGCCTCAAAAGTATGTTCCAGGCTCAAGAAAAGACTGAGATGTATCAAGTCTTTCATGCCTTGTTGAGCTGCAAGCTTAAGGATGGCGATCCACTGAGTCTGCATGTGATCAAGATGGTTGGTTACGTGCAGTCTCTGGAAAGGCTTGGCTACCCTATTAGCGAAGAGTTCGCTACGTACATAATTCTGAACTCTCTTCCTAGTGCGTATGGTCAGTTCATATCGAACTACCACATGCATGGTATGGATAAGAAGCTCACTGAATTACATGGGATGTTCAAGCAGGCTGAGGCAGATCTCAAGAAAGGTGCCAGTTAAGTGTTGATGGTACATAATAAGGCTCAGTTCAAGAAGTGTTCTTGGACTAATAAGAAGAAGGCTAAGTCGGGTGGTAAGGCTGAGGACCCGGTCCAAAGAGCTTCCTCAGGGACTAAGCCATCTCCTGTAGCCGGATCCACTTGCTTCTACTGCAAGGCGGATGGCCACTGGAAGAGGAGTTGCAACAAGTATCTGGCTAATAAAGCCAAGAGTGGAGGTGTGACTTCTGGCTCAGGTACGCTTGTTTGCAATGTTATAGACATTTATCTTGCCGATGCACCTGGTAGTTCTTGGGTATATGATACCGGATCAGTTATTCACATCTGCAACCCGTTGCAGGGATTGGTAAGGACTAGGAGCGTGGCGAGAGGCGAGGTTGACATTCGAGTCGGCAACAAAGAGAGAGTCGTTGCGTTGGAAGTTGGCACAATGCAACTTCATTTACCTTCTGGATTCTTAATGGAGCTAAATAATTTTTATTATGTTCTAGTGCTTAGTCGAAACATTATTTATGCCTCATGTTTGATGAGACAAGCCTATGAGTCGAATATTAAGAATAATGGTTGTTCTTTATATTTGAATAATATGTTTCACGGCTTTCCACCCGTCCAGGACGGGTTATTTATTTTAAATCTTGAAGGTGAATCTATCTATAACATAAATGTGAAAAGGTTGAAACCAAATGATCTAAATATGACTTACTTTTGGCATTGTCGGCTTGGTCATATAAGCTGGAAACGCATGAAGAAGCTCCATGATGATGGACTCCTAACTTCGTTCGACTTGGAGTCATTCGAGATATGTAAATCATGCCTACTTGGCAAGATGACCAAGACACCTTTTGCAAAGAGTTGTGAAAGGGCGTATGACTTATTGGGACTAGTAAATAGTGATGTATGTGGCCCAATGAGCACGATAGCTAGAGGTGGTTATGAGTACTTCATTACCTTCACTGATGATTTGAGTAGGTATGGATATATCTACTTGATGAAACTTAAGTCGGATGCCTTTGAAAAGTTCAAGGAATTCCAGAATGAGGTGCAGAATCAACTCGACAAGAAAATAAAGTTTCTTCGGTCGGACTGAGGAGGCGAGTACATGAGCCATGAGTTTGATGACCATCTGAAAAGTTGTGGAATAGTTCCCCAACTCACTCCTCCAGGAACGCCGCGGAGAAACGGTTTGTCGGAAAGGAGAAATCGGACCTTGTTGGACATGGTATGATCAATGATGAGTTGGACAGATCTGCCTTTATCATTTTGGGGTTATTGTCTAGAAACTGCAGCGTTCACACTAAACAGAGTACCATCAAAGTCGGTAGAGAAGACACCACATGAGATGTGGACTGGCAAGAAGATGAGTTTGTCTTTTCTTAAGATTTGGGGTTGTGAAGCTTTTGTCAAGCAACTTCAGTCGGACAAGCTTACAGCTAAGTCGGATAAGTGTATTTTCGTAGGATATCCAAGGGAAACCTTGAGTTACTACTTCTACAACCGAGAAGAGGGAAAAGTGTTTGTCGCTCAGAACGGTGTCTTCCTTGATAAAGAGTTTCTCAGTCAGGGAGCCAGTGGGAGCACGATGCAACTCGAAGAAATTCGAGAGGTACCAGCCAGTAGTGAGTCGGCAAAAGCCTTGGAGGTTGAGCTGGTCGTGGTACCTGAGCTGGAAACAGCACCGACACTGCGAAGATCGGCCAGATTGCGAAGTGTTCGTGATGTGTTACTGTTAGACAGTGATGAGCCGACAACTTATTTGTAAGCGATGGTAGGTTCTGATTCTGAGTCATGGCTTGGATCCATGAGCTCCGAGTTTAAGTCCATGGATGAAAATCAAGTTTGGAACTTGGTTGATCTGCCAGACGGTGCAAGACCTGTCGAGTGTAAATGGGTCTTTAAGAGGAAAACTGATATGGATGGAAATGTTTCTATCTATAAGGCACGACTTGTCGCGAAGGGGTTCCGACAAGTTCAAGGAGTTGACTATGATGAGACTTTCTCACCCGTAGCGATGCTTAAATCAGTTCGGATCATGTTAGCTATAGCTGCCTATTTCGACTATGAGATATGGCAGATGGATGTCAAGACGGCTTTCCTTAATGGAAATTTAACCGAGGACGTGTATATGATACAGCCCGAGGGTTTTGTCGATCCGGCTAATGCGGACAAGGCATGTAAACTCCGGAAATCCATTTATGGGTTGAAGCAAGCATCTCAGAGTTGAAACATTCGCTTTGATGAGGTAGTCAAATCGTTTGGCTTCATCAAGAGTGATCATGACTCTTGTTTATACAAGAAGTTTAGTGGGAGCAAAGTAAACTTTCTGATCTTATATGTGGATGACATATTACTGATTGGAAATGATATCCAGATGTTGCAAGAGACCAAGGAATCATTGGAAAAGAGTTTTTCGATGAAAGAGTTGGGTGAGGCGACTTACATACTAGGAATCCGGATCTATAGAGATAGATCAAGGCGGCTCATTGGATTGAGTCAGAGTACATATTTGGACAAAGTGTTGAAGAAGTTCAACATGGAATCATCTAAGAAGGGGTTCTTACCGATGTCCCATGGTGTAAAACTTAGCAAGACTCAGTGTCCTTCGACAACTGATGAGCGAAGTCGGATGAGTGTGATTCTGTATGCTTCTGCAGTCGGATCCATCATGTATGCTATGATTTGTACTAGGCCGGATGTTTCATATGCTCTAAGTGTTGTGAGCAGGTACTAGGCTGACCCTGGAGAAATCCACTAGGCAGCGGCTAAAAATATCCTCAAGTACTTGAGAAGGACTAATGATATGTTCTGGTTTATGGAGGTGAGGATGAACTCAGTGTAAGGGGTTACACGGATGCGAGTTATCTCCCTGACTCGGATGATTCTCGTTCGCAATCCGGATATGTGTTTGTAATAAACGGAGGGGTTGTGAGCTAGAAGAGTTCCAAGGAAGAGACGGTGTCTGCGTCTACGACAGAGACTGAGCATATTGCTGCCTCAGAGGCGGCAAAGGATGCCGTTTGGATGAGGAATTTCCTCATGGATATTGGTGTGGTTCAGGGCTCGTCCAATCCGTTAGACGTGTATTGTGACAACAATGGTGCTATCGCACAAGCCAAGGAACATAGACAACACCAGAAGAACAAACATATACTCATGCGGTACCACCTTATTCGCCAATTCATGGATCAAGGTGATATCAAGTTATGCAAGGTACACACGGATGCAAACATTGCGGATCCGTTGACAAAGCCACTTCCACAGCAGAAGCATGAGGTGCACCTGAGAGCTATGGGCATTAGATGCCTAGACATATGATGTCGGATGATTGACTCTAGTGCAAGTGGGAGACTGTTGGGAATATGCCCTAGAGGCAATCATGTATGATGTTATTTCCAATGTATTCATAAAGTTATTGTCCATGTATGAACTACTGATATATATCATTGAATATGTGATTTGATTATGGAACTATATATTCATGTTGTTTACACTAATTGTCCTTGGTCGTTGAGGTTGTGTTGGACACACAACTTAGACCAATGTGAAAGTCGGCAGGTGACTCGGTTCCACTTGTCATGGACATGGAGATGCTATTCCGACTTACACGGATTCGACTAAAGAGTTTAGCGAGTCAGACTGACCCATATAGAGATGCAACGAACAAGTCGTCATTTGCATGTCTCAATCAATGTAATCCTTAGACCTGAGGTTATTGCACAGTCCGAGTTGAGGATCACCGACTTAGGTTCTGTCAAACGTTGTTCCGTCACTGGGCAGTTATAAAGGCGGAGTTCGGGTTGACTGAGAATCAAGCTGCGTGATGTGAATAACCAAGACAGCATTTTGCCCCTCCATCTAGAGAGATATTCTCTGGGCCCACTCGGAAGATATGATTCGGAAAGCGTGGCCATGCGTGACTCGGTTAAGTGTTAACCGAGGCGACCGACTAAGAGTCAGTCGGATGAATCACTTATCTTGGATCGATAAAGAGAGTCGGACTATTTAAGGGATGACGATCATTCGCCTATAGTTCGACAAGGTATATCGTGAGGCAAAAGGGACTCAGACGAAAGTCGCATTGGAAGGTATGTCGTCATGACTCTTTGGTACTTGGGAGTTGGCACATTCTGCTAGCAGCCGCTACCAACAGATCGGTCACGAGTGAGACTCGGATTGTGTCCGGGTCACCATGAGCCTGTCGGGTCACACACATAAGAGCGGGAGCGTATTTGGGTTGGACCCAAATGGGAAATGGACAGAATCAGTGACTTGGACTCGTAGTGACTAATATAGGCCTTTTAGTGAATGGGCCACAAGTGTGTGGAGCCCACTTTCACTCCCTATATAAGCTGGGGCGCAGGTGCTTAGAGCACACGGTTAGGTCACTCCATGTGTTGGAAACCCTAGCTCCATTCTAGTCTAGTCCTGTCGCCGCCGTACCGGACCTAGCAGTCCATCGCCAGCGCTCCTCGTACGTGTGGATACTGGCGGAGGTGTTGTACGTTCAGCACTTCGACGATCGTGGATCGGAACGGATCGTGAGGACTGCACTACATCAAGCGACGTGCTTCATCGATTCCGCAACCGCGCGTCTAGTGGTAATTCTCGTGGCCTACTACCTCAACTAGATCTTGGGATCACCGCGTAGGAAAAGTTTTGTTTTTCTCTGCGTGGCCCAACAAAGATTAGCTCCAAAATAGAAACAGTTAGGCCATAAGGATTCTGCTAACAAGGTGTTCAATCAAATCGCCGCATGAACAAAATATTTGAATTTGGAGCTGATTTTTTGTCGAGTGATGTAACTTATGCTTGAGCATCTAGGTTTTCTTGGGATTTAAAAATGGAGTTCATTTGAGTGGTTTTTTAATAAGTGTGATCTTGATACCTACACTAGATTCAATTTTTAAATGTCATTTAAATTTAGTGTTTGAATGTTTGTGGGATGAAACAAAGTGGGCCTTGGTACATCACTACTTGTACTAGCAAGGGGTGCAAAGAATCACAATTGTTTCTGTTAGGATTTGAGTGCTAGGAATAGCCAAAGTAGGGCAGGGGATTAAAATGGCAAAACTGACCATTTGCTTATTTTATTCTTTTTGATTTATTTTTCTTTCGGATTTGCTTGGGGATGATCTAGATGATGTTTAATTCACCTTAGAATCATTTTACAACCAATGGATCACTCAAACATGGCAATTCAAAACAACTCCTAACTTAAATGCACACACATATGAATGCTTAATGATTTTAAATGGAAAAGTTTTTGTTAACCCTAGATTGGGTATATTTGATCTTGATTAACCTTGGATTAAGTTTTGGGATGCTACTGTTATACCCACTGTGACTCGCTGAACAAGGTGGCCCACTTCGGGTTAGAGATAAGCTTCACGTGTGGCCTAGTTAGGGAGAGAAGTTGAAATCCCAACCATCTATGGGAAATCCCAAAATACTTACTGACTTAGGCCTATAGGAATTCTTATAGTCCAAGATGTACTATGTAACGGACTCTGTATTGTAGCCGGATAGGACTCTCATGTAACCCTAGGTATAGATGACTACATAAGTCGTCCTAGGGATTAGCCTTTAGGGCAACTCGATGACCAACCTGAACTCGCACAGGCGAAACCTCTCTTGTAATCTGTTCTTCCCGGCTTTGCCATATTACTGAATTTCTAGAAGGAGTAGAATTCTTCCATCGCAGGCAATTCGAACCTGGGTAAGCTTGTGTGCTCACCATCCTGACCGACTGTACATTTCACACCCCAATCTTTCCACACCCTGACGACCCCCTCATGGCGTACTTTCCTTCAATCCGATGACACATTCCATAGCTAACTTGTTCAGATTCAGCAATCTTTCCATGTGATCACCTTGGAGTTTCGACTTGCATTGTTGGGGTCAAACTTAGGATTTGATGTTGGTAGATCTTGGGGTAAGTCTTTGGCAACAGGAGGAAGTATAAATCAGGGTTGTCTCTGTGACGATCTTGACAATGACACATGTGTCTAGAGGCGAACAAACGATCCCTGCAGTGACCGTACTATCACCAACAAACCACACCAACATGTCGATCTTGACAAGCTTCAGGACAATGTTAGGGTGAAGGAACTGTCATCTGATTGATGACAAGTACACCATGAGGGGGTCCTCGAGGTGTGTGGAAGAGAGGGGTGTGAGTCGTATGGTATTCTGGGACGGTGAGCACACAAGTTTACCCAGGTTTGAATCTGCCGGCTTTGGACAGATCCTAATCCTACTAGCAATCCAGTAATACGGTAGAGCCGGAATATGGGTTACAAGGGTTTCGCCCGTGCGAGTTGAGATTGTAGACTATTGAGGTTATTGCCCTAAAGGTTCTCCCTAGGACGGCTTATATAGATATCCAGCCTAGGGTTTATAGGAGAGATCTATCTGGCTACGACTAAGAGTCAGTTACAAAGTACATCTTGAACTACAAGTAACACTATGGGCCTATGTCGATAAGTCTTCTGGGCCTTCCCATTGTCGGACTGGACTCCGGCTCTTCTCCCTGACTGGGCCGCCCGTGAAGCAAAGCTCTAACCTAAAGTGGGCCACCCTGGTCAGTGAGGTATAGTGAGGATACCCAAAAAGTATATCCCCAACAGCAGCCCTCGGAAGTCTCCAAGATCCAAAGTCGGATTCATCAGTGTCTAGCTTGATCTTCGGCTTGCAGAATCTTGAAGGGTTCCTGAAACTTCAAAAGAAAAGATACGATCCGGGTCACAAAAATGAGTCGGACCTATGAATACGTTACTCGGGTTTCTAGCTCGAATTTCAAACTAAGCCGGAACTTGGTCTCTGACATCATCTGACACCAGTCATGGTCAAGTCACGTCACTGGCAGACATTTCCTATCAGCATGACCGTTGGTGGGTCCGCCTTTCATGGAACCGAGGCACTGTTTCAATGCGTGCATGGAGATCGAGGCGACATAATCATCGTGCGGGGGGTTACCCAATTCTTTCCACGACGCGTGGCACATTCACTGTAGCGTTTACACAAATCTTGACACGGCTGGTGGATATAAGTGGTGAGGATCCTTTTGCTCATCTCCTTCACCAGCACTTTGCGCCGTTTCCTTCTCCCCTACATCTCCCACAAACTTAGAGCTCCTATGCTTCCCAGAAATCCCCAGCGCCGCCCATCCAAGGTCACCGACAGATAGGAAAAATGGCTTCTGCATCATCTTCCAGCACGGCGGTGACGGCAACAACAGCAGCAACGGAAGGAGAGCAACCGCGGGGTTTGGATCCCGTGCGTCCTCGAAGACCCCAAGATCCACGTCATGGAAGAGGATGGGCTCCTCCGCACCGGCGACTGGCGGAGTAGCTTCGGCGAAACCATCCCCAACCCTCGTGATGGCGAGCGAGTGCACTTCGGCACTCAAATCGACAGAGGTTTGAGCTTCCCTCCCTCAGATTTCTTTTCTGAGGTTATATATCACTACGGAGTTCATCTCCATCATCTTCCTCCAAACTCTCTCTTAGATATGAGCATGTATGCATCTTTGTGCGAGGGGTATCTCGGCATTAGGCCGAGCCTTACTCTTTTCCGGTTCTATTTTCATGTCCGGAGAAATTCCATCACTGCTGGTAATCCTTATATTACCGGTACTATTAGTTTTTCTGTTAGAAGAGAGCGTGTCTATCCTCGGATTATGGCCAATGAGTCAGTCAAGCAATGTCGTCCACTTTCTTCTATCACAAGGATATTCCCGCTCCCGGCAAAGCTACTTCTTTGATGGCTTTCATCGACGGAGCCACCATGCCCCGAGATTCCTGGGATGAGGTCGCACTGGCTTTTAGTGACGATCTGCTTCTTACCAAGAGGTGGATTGAGTATTTGATGAAACACAAGGGCCTGAAAGGATCCGAGTTAGTTCAATGCTGGGTGGCACGCCAGATCCAACCTCTTCAACATCATGGAGACCAGTTGATGCACTCCATCACGTCATCGAAGAAAGATTCCCTCCGAATCAGCCCCAAGGCTTACTTCGAAAAAGATTACGTATGTCAAATCAAGTGGCTGATAAGGGAGCGGATTGAGAGGAAGATTTCGGAGCTGTCTCTGGACATGCATACGGCAGAAGATCCCTTGGTGCTGGTAAGCTTCAGCAGCAACTCATATTATGTGCTCATCTTTATATTGTTTTGCAATACTGAGATACTTCTTCTTTTCAGCTTGCCGACCTCCTCGAGTCAAAGCTTGCTCCTATCGAGGGGTATCCTCCTATGTTTTCTCAAGATGAGGGAGAATTGTTTCCACTGTCAGACATTGTTCCTCGGAAGCGTAAAGCTCCGACAGTGGCCATTGGAACGAAGGAGGTGCATGTTGTGAAGAGGTATTCTTTCTTCACAAGGTCTCTGTATTTTGTTCGTAATTCTTTCTGAGATGTAATGTTCTTAATTCTATTACTTTCTAAGAGCTAAACAGCTCACCAAGGGCAAGGGGAAGGGAGTTACATTGAAGCCCCTACGCCAGTCGAAGCTGAACTTGGCTTCTCCTGTCGTAGCTCCTCCGACTCCTGCCCCTCAACCTTCTACAACGCCGAAGATTACTCCATCTCCGAACATTGTAGAAGATTCGGCTCAATCAGCAGAGCCAGCGATCCGTGGGTCGCAAACTGACGTCACCATGGGTGACTCAGGTCTTGATAAGGGTGAACCCTCTTCGGGTAATGATCCCTCGGCAGAAATCTTCGCTGAGAACCTTTTCAACAATCCGGGTCTTGCCAAGCTTGGCATTACCCGGTAATCAGCATAGGAAATCCAGCGGCTCGCCCAACAATGCTTGGAGAGCCAGAATATTCCTACCGAGGAGGAGGCACAAGAAGCGGACGATATCAAGTACTCCAAACACCTGGAGAAAATTCATCTTCGCGACGAGGGACTAAGAGCCAGTGTGCTTCCGCCACCACCGATTATTCCACTCACCCTTGCCGAGAAGGTTTCCGTAGAAGTGAACGTGAGTTTGAGCAAATTCACTCACGAACAACATGTAAGTTGGAATTCTAACTCAGATTTTTCCTTATGTTATTTTATATCATATCCTCTAGCCCCCAAGCATGAAGTTGAATAGATACATCCGGATTTATGCTTTATTAGGATGCCAAAGAATTAACTAGTGTAGCCCCCAAGGCTCATGCTGATATTAGTGAAAATATTAGCCCGAGTCTTTAGTAGACTTCTAACTCTGGGTATTCTTACTTACAGAAAGTTAATTCATATAACCAGGAACTGTTGAAGAATATATGTAACAAGCGGAGAGAAATCCGAGCTCTCCGACTTGAAAATGCTCAACTAAAAGTATACCGGGATAAGGCTAAAGGTAAACATTCAAGTACTCAAACCTTGTCCTTTATTGCATAGTCGAATTTTTACTCAACTATTGTTCTTTTGACTATAGCACTGGTAAAGCAGTCATGTGCTATGATTGAGGAGGCCGAGAATCTGAGAACCCTGGAGGTAGAAAACAAGGACCTCCGCCAAGAGCTAGATAAGCTTAAGACGGATCATGAGAAGAGCATTGCTCCAGTTCTCGAATCCTCCTCCATGGGCACCGAGGAGCGTGACCATAAGATTGTGCTCCAGGATAAGAAAATCTTGGATATCAGCAATGACTTATTCAGAGAGAAGGATATTACCGAAGCACTCCGGGCTGAATTCCAGAGTCTTCGGGAGGAGAAGACCAAAGTCGATGATGTCATCTTTGGTATGTTTCCCTCTTTCTAAATTTCTGCACATTCCGACTCTTTTGGAGCTCGAATTTTTATTAACCTTTTGCATTATATGCGCAGGTCCTTTGAATTTACTGGACTCAACCTCCGCCAAATCATGCACCAGCCGGCTTACACAAGTCGGCGATCAGCTTCATGACTTCCGCCAATCTATTGAAGATATTGGCGAGGTTCTCAAGGTTCCGGATATGCACAACATGTCTGGTTTTGAGGTGTGAGACAAGGCCAAGGAGATGCCGCAGCTTGTCCAGGACTAGAACATGTCCTAAGCGCGAACCGCGGTGCAGAACACTCTCACCATAATTATGAGCCACCATGGAAACATGGAAATCTGGCAAGTAACTAGAGGGTATTGCAAGTTGATGAAGACGGACAGGAGCAGGACATCAAAGCCATTATGGACACCTGTGCCGGATATGGGTGCCCCGTAGCTGACTTGACCAGCTATGATACTCCCTTCTTCACACGTGTGGCCACGCCTCCTCCGCCTGTTGAAGAAACAGCAGAAGTTTCCGACGATGAATAAACCGCATCGGATTTGAACATCTCGGAACGATATCAAGGCGAGATTGGTGTATCCAGCGAGCCGGCAAGGGGAAGGGAGTTACATCGAAGCCCCTACGCCAGTCGAATTTTTACTCAACTATTGTTCTTTTGACTACAACATTAGTAAAGCAGTCCTGTGCTATGATTGAGGAGGCCGAGAATCTGAGAACCCTAGAGGTAGAAAACAAGGACCTCCGCCAAGAGCTGGATAAGGTTAAGGCGGATCATGAGAAGAGGATTGCTCAAGTTCTCGAATCCTCCTCCATGGCCACCGAGGAGCGTGATCGTAAGATTGTGCTCCAGGATAAGAAAATCTCGGATATCAGCAATGACTTATTTAGAGAGACAGATATCACCGAAGCACTCCGGGCTGAACTCCAGAGTCTTCGGGAGGAGAAGACCAAAGTCGACGATGTCATCTTTGTTTCCCTCTTTCTGAATTTCTACACATTCTGACTCTTTTGAGCTCGGATTTTTATTAACCTTTTGCATTATATTCGCAGGTCCTTTGAACTTACTGGACTCAACCTCTGCCAAATCTCGCACCAGCCGGCTTACACAAGTCGGCGATCTACTTCATAACTTCCGCCAATCTATTGAAGATATTGGCGAGGTTCTCAAGGTTTCGGATATGCACAGCATGTCCGGTTTGGAGGTGTGAGACAAAGCCAAGGAGATGCCGCAGCTTGTCCAGGATTGGAACATGTCCTACGCGTGAACCGCGACGTAGAACACTCTCACCATGATTATGAGCCACCATGGAAACATGGAAATCTTGCAAGTAACTAGAGGGTATTGCAAAGTGGATGAAGACGAACATGAGCAGGACATCAAAGCCATTATGGACACCTGTGCTGGATATGGGTGCCACGTAGCTGACTTGACCAGCTATGATAGTCCCTTCTTCACACGTGTGGCCACGCATCCTCCGCCTGTTGAAGAAACAGCAGAAGTTTCCGACGATGAATAAACCGCATCGGATTTGAACATCTCGGAACGATATCAAGGCGTGACTGATGTATCCAGCGAGCCGGCAGGTCCTACCTCTCCCCCTTCATCATAGGGTATCAGAAAAAACAATGTGTTATCCTGAAAACAATTTGGGTCTATAAATAAGTAGTATAATACTTTTGCTAGTGCTAAGATTATGTTATCTCTATTTAGCACTTTTGGCTTTAATTTTATGTGCCTGAAATGTTTGCATAAGCACTTGTGTTTTTTGTCTGCACTTATCGTTTATCTGGCTTTCCACCTCGTCCCTTTTGTGAGCCAGTCAACCTTTAGCACGGAAACTTTGCTGAGCAACGGAGCTCAATTGCTAAACCAGTTTAAACTCGGAAACATAGACAGCTTCTAGTACCAACAATTCACTACTCGGGAAATGCCCGCATCCGGCAATCAGACAGATAATCAAAGCACATACTATACAATTTAGATTTATACCCGAAGGTAGAAATTTTAGAGTCTAATCTCTAAACCAGAACAAAAATGAGCATAAAGTACTTTCAAGTATTCTGGGATTTTCGACTATGGCATGATCATTCGGAAATAAGATGGTAAAAAACTTCTTAGAATTTTTTTTGAGGCAACCAATACTTTATTTCTTATTGAACATGTACACATATATGATTACAAAGAAGGATAAACAAAGAATAAAAGGGACGTAACTGAGAAATATTCCATGCTATGTCTAATTCTTCCGGGTTTGTACTGCCTCCAGCTCTCTTTCTTTTCTTAGTAGCAAGTCTTTCTTTGACTGGCCGCATATCAGTTAGGTAGTATGAACCATTGTGCAATACTCGACTAACCAAAAAAGGCCCTTCCCATACTGGGGAAAGTTTGTGCTTTCTTTGTTGCACAAGCCGGAGAACGAAATCGCCCTTATTGAAAGATCGGTTTATTACTCTCTGGCTATGATACTTGCGTAACTTATGCTGATAGGTTGTTGATCTCATTTCAGCAACGACGCGAATTTCTTTAACTAAGTCGAGATAATTCTGTCGAGAAATCTCGGCATCCTCTTCGATATACACGGCAACTCTAGGAGAATTGTGGATCAAATCACTAGGAAGAACTGCTTCAGCACCATAGACCAAGTAGAAAGGTGTGTATCTGATTGACCTGTTCAGAGTTGTTCACAAACTTCATATTAAATAGGGTAATTCCTCCGCCCAAGCCCCCGTAGCACGTCTTAGTGGTGCTTTGAGTCTTAGCTTTAGGCCTTGTAGGATTAAACCATTTGCTCTTTCAACTTGTCCATTAGCCTGCAGATGTGCGACTGACGCAATGTCAAGATGGATATTTTGTTCGTTGCAGAATTCGACAAGCTCTCCCATAGAGAAGTTACTCCCGTTATCTGTGATAATGCTATGCGAATAACCGTATCAGATTATAACATCCTCAACAAATCTTCTGGCTGTTGCTCCATCGCAACTAGTGACGGGTTTAGCCTCAATCCATTTGGTGAATTTATCCACCATCACTAAGAGGTCAGTAAATCCACTTGGAGTCTGTTTAAACGGTCCTACCATGTCAAGCCCCAGACTGCAAAAGGACATGTTATAGGTATTGTTCGCAGCTGATCAGCCAGAATATAAGCTTGTTTGGCGTATTTTTGATAGCCTCTGCACGTCTTGACTAGCCGTTCGACATCTGCCTTGTCTGTAAGCCAAAAAAACCGTGTCGAAAAGCTTTGGCCACTAAAGATTTGGCTGCAGCGTGGTAACCACACTCGCCTTCGTGGATTTCTCGTAAGATTTCCACTCCTTCTTCTGGAGATACACAACACTGAAAGACCCCAGATGCACTCCGCTTATAGAGCTCACCACTAACTATAGTATAGGATTTTGCTCGTCGAACGATCTATTGGCTCAGAACTTCGTCTTCAGGTAATTTGCCATCTACCAAGTAATCAAGGTAGGGTTTAGTCCAATAGGGAATTACAATCAGAACTGCTACTAAAGGTGAGTCAGATTTGGTCGGATATTCCTCGTCTACTCCTTTTATAGAGGGAACTTTGAGGTGCTCTAAAAAAGCGTCATCCGGGACCTATCTCGATGCAGAGCCTATTCGAGATAATGCATCTGCTTCCTCATTTTCTTCTCGAGGGATGTATTGAACCTCGAATCCCTCGAATGTTCTAGATAATTCATCCACGACAGCTTTATAAGTTGCCATGTGCTTATTTGCATTACAGATATTCGACACTTGTTGAGCAACAAGATCCAAATCTCTGTAACACATCAAACGTCGGATGCCAATATCCTTAGCAATCCGGATTCCATGCAGCAGTGCTTCATATTTGGCAATGTTATTTCTCACTGTGAAGTGGATCTGCAATACATATAAAAGTTTATTTCCTTGGGGTCATTTGAGCACCACGCCATCCCCCGAGCCCTCGAGCCTTAGACCCATCAAAATATAGGGTCCAATATTCTGAATCTAGGAGGCTCATATTCTCCTTTGTCTCTGTCCAATCAGCAACAAAGTCAGCAAGGATTTGGGATTTTATTGCTGTTCGAGGTTTATACTCAATGTCGAAAGCTGAAAGCTCTATGCCCCATTTTGCGACGCGTCCTGTAGCCTCGCTGTTATTGATTATATCTCTCATGGGAGTTGTGCTCACCATGGTAATTAGATGTTCCTGAAAATAGTGCCGTACCTTACGAGATGCAAAAAACACACCATAAGCCAGCTTTTGATAGTGCGGATACCGCTACTTCGAATCAGTTAGGACCTCGCTGAGGTAGTAAGTCAGACGCTGCACCAGGTGCTCCTGATTTTCCTCTGGTCTCACCACTACCATGACGACACTAACGACCCTGTTTGTCATAGCAAGATAGAGCAACATTAGTTCCCCTGGTTTCGGTGCTGTAAGGATGGGAGCAGACGAGAGTACTTCTTTCAGGTCTTGTAGTGCAGCTTTAGCTTCATCGGTCCAAACGAATTTTTCGGTCGTTTTTAGGAGCTTGTAGAGTGGTGCGGCTCTTTCTCCGAGCCGGCTTACAAACTGACTGACTGCAGAAATGCAACCAGTTAGTCTTTGAACATCCTTCAGGTGAGTCGGCCTGGAAATATTGAGTATACCTTGATCTTGTCTCAGTTCACCTCTATGCCTCTTTGAGACAAAATGAAACCTAACAATTTTTCGGCTAGGATTCCAAAGAACCATTTCTTCGGATTAAGCATTATGTTCTATTTTTGTAGATTGGCGAACATTTCCTCCATGTCAGAAATTAATGTTTCCTTCTTTTTGAACATCACCGCAATTTCATCCATATATCCATGTACGTTGCGTCCAATTTGGTCGTGGAGGCAACACTGCATAGTGCGCTAGTACGTAGCTCCCGCGTTTTTGATCCCAAAGGGCATCGTAACCAAATAGAAGGTTCCAAAGGGGGTTATGAATGAAGTTTTGATTTTATCCGATTCCGAATTTGGTGATAACTGGAATATGCGTCAAGAAAACAGAGGAGTTCCGAGCCTGCCGTAGAATCGATAACTTGATCAATTCTAGGCAAAGCGAACGGATCTTTGGGACAAGCCTTGTTCAAGGCAGTATAATCAACACACATCCTTAAATTAGTGGTGTCCTTTTTAGGGACCATTACAGGGTTGGCTGACCAATCAGTATCGATGACCTCTTCTATGAATCTAGCTAACTCGAGTTGGGCTAGTTCCTTAGCTATTGCCTTATGCTTTACGTCGCCAAAACATCATAGGGACCTTTTGACAGGTTTAGCATTCGGGTGTACATTTAGAGAGTGCTCGGAAAGTTCCTTAGGTACTCCGGTCATGTCAGATGGCTGCCATGCAAAGATGTCTTGATTTGCTTGGAGGAACTTGACGAGCGTGCTTTCCTATGCGCTATCTAGGCCTACGCCTATCTGGGTCACCTTGGAGGGGTCATCATCCTTCAACGACGTTTCTTCGTCTCTTCTAATGCCTTGAACTCTAGATTCGGCTTTGTCACCTCCTTCTTCGTTGCAGGCATCTCGGACAGATCTATGGTCTTCTTGATCTCCTGGTACTCCTGGGCATGCAGCACGGCTTCAGCAAAGCCAGCATTTCCATCCTCGCACTCTCGCACTTTCTTCGGATCTCCCCTGATGGTGATCACACCGTTGGGACCTAGAATTTTCATCATATTGTAAATGTAACACGGACGAGCCATAAAAGCCTAGTAAGCCGGGCGTTTAATATAGTGTGGTACGCGCTCTTGAACAGGACCACTTCGAAGGAAAGTGCCTCCGTTCAATAGTTCTTTGGAGTTCCAAAGGTAATATCCAATGTGATTTCTCCCAGGGAATTTTCTTCTCTTCCTGGGACAACTCCATGAAAGATCACAGCGGTGTGATTCAGCTAGGTCTCCGAGATTCGCATCCGGCATAGCGTTTCAACATACAGAATATTTATGCTACTACCGCCGTCCATGAGAGTCTTGGAGAAACCATAGCTGTCAATAAGTGGATTAACGACTAAGGCGTATTTTCCTCGCATGTGCAACTTAGGCGGATGATCAACACGGTCAAAGGTGATTGGAACTTCCGACCAGTACCGGTACTGAGGGACAGCCGGAACAATTGCGTTGAGCTCATGAAGAACTGCTTTCTTGACCTTAGCTGGTTGAGATCCGAGGAAAGTGACATAGGTGTCTTTCTTAATGGGGAAGGTTTTCTTCCCCTCCGGCTTGGGATTTGAAGGGTCAGCTTCCTCCATGGCGGAATCTTCCTTGGTCTCTTTATCTTTTTCGAGATTCTTCTTTCCCTTTTTCTGCTTAGCCCTATAGCCAGCGGTATCGTCCTTCTTGATGTCATCGTTAAAACAACACTCGGCGTTTGTGTGAGACGAGTCCCCATTGGCATCTAAGTGATGCACACACGGGTTATTGGCAATGTCGACCTAGGAGTAGGTTTTACCAGGTTGCTGGTCTTCTCTAGCCTGGACTCTTGATGTCCCACGACCACATCCGCGGCCACCACCACGTCCTCCTCGTCCTCTAGACCCGAAAGTAGCAGTAAGCACTGCCGTTTCCATGTTGGGTTTTTCTTTCGAGGTGTTCTTGCGCTTCTGAGCTTGCTGCTTTGGTTGTTTTTCCGACGGTGGCACAACTAGGGCATTCAGTAATCCCTCTGCATCGTCGTTAGCATCTGCATACTTGCTCGTTTTTTTATCATCTCTCCTAGATCAGTGACCTTGTCACACTTCAAGCGATGACGTAGTAAACCAATTGGGAGTCCTGCAATGAAAGCTTGAATCGCAGTTTGATCGTTTACTCCTTCGTAGGAGTTCTTAGTCGATCCATCATCCTAGATAATCTCGGGAAGTTTCTCCGGCTTTCTGGGTGCAACGCTATAGGTCTCCTACCATACAGGGCCTCCGATATGTGCCTTCGAAATTCCAAAAGAAGACACTTTGCATATCATAGTAGTTGTGGATGGTGTTCTCTAGAAGTTCATTGAGCCATGATCGTGTCGTCTTCTGCAACATAAGTGGAAGATATCGGGTTGCGACCAAGCAATTTCCGCCTTTGGCAATGTAGCAAGCCTCGAAACAAAAATGGAGCCAAGTATCCGGCCGAGCCACACCATCGTAGGCTTGAATGTGTCTTGAGATAAAAAATCCTTCTGGGAAATGTGTTTGTCGAATTCGTGGTCTGAAGCATTTTGGGCCCACGTATATATCATCATTTTTGTAGTGTCGCGCCTCTATGTTGGAGTTAATCTGGTGTCTCGTGTCACTTGGAGATAGAGATCGCCGTACTGAGTGACGACTGTGGCTGCGGTGCCTTGGAGCCGGACTTCGGATCCTACCACAACCTCCTCTACCACGATGCCCTCCTTGGCCTCCTTGAGAGCCGTTGTGATGGCTACCTGGGGAAGAAGGTCGGGCAGCTGGATTGTTTCTAGCTGATCGCTGGCCTCCGTCCGGGGCATCATTATTCCGGTTCCGGGTAGGGTCTTCATTATGACGCGCCCCTTGCCGGCTTGTCTCGGCATGGCATCTGTCGTTTCTTTGTCTGTCACTCCCACCATGGTGGGGCTCAGTCGGACGGCTTGTAGGTCTAGGAGGTGGCATTCTTTGACGGTACTCCTCCCGACGCTTCTCTTTGTCTTCTTCCCTGTAATCGTTCGACTCTCACCGGAGAGGATTCCTCGGATACAGCACAACAATTGCTTCTTGCTCGGCAGCTGGAGCGATGTTGCGCCAGTCACGTGTAGTTCTATGATGCTGTGATACATTGCAAATGTATATATAATTTTTTATGTTCCATGCTTGGTTTTATCATCTTTCTTGTGTTTTGTTCCAACTTTGGAGTACTTTTCATATGATTTCTTGGACTAACCTATTAACAAGGGCCACAGTGCCAGCTGCCTGTTTTCTGCTGTTTTTGGTTCCAGGAAAGTCAGAAAATGAATATTCTCGGAATTGGACGGGACAAAAGCCAAAGTGCCTATTTTTCCGGAAGTGATCAAGTGCCAGAATACGAGACAAAGAAGGGCCAGGGGCCGGCCACACCACCTGGCCGCGCGGCCAGGCTCGGCCCACGCCAGGGGGTGGTGTGGTGGTTCCCAGCACCCCCTCGGCATCTCCTTCCGCCTATATATTGCCCTCGGGACGAAAACCCTAAGTACCCAATCAAAAATCCACGAAAGAGTCTGTAGCCGCCGTCATCTCCATCCCTAGATCGGGAGGGATCTGAAGCTCTTCCCAGCACCCTGCCGGAGAGGGGAATTCACCCTGGAGGCCTTCTTCATCACCATGCAAGCCTCCGGTGTGATGCGTGAGTAGTTCATCCTTGGACTACGGATCCATGTAGTAGCTAGATGGCTGGTTCT
Source organism: Avena eriantha (assembly GCA_910589775.1). Taxonomy (NCBI): domain Eukaryota; kingdom Viridiplantae; phylum Streptophyta; class Magnoliopsida; order Poales; family Poaceae; genus Avena; species Avena eriantha. The sequence goes on from OU342740.1 coordinate 91,971,499, forward strand.
CCTCCTTTGTGCTTTCATGTCTAGATCTTGTGAGCTCCGTTCATCATCAAGATCATCTATTTGTAATTCTGCATGTTGTGTTTGCGGGGATCCAATGGATATTGAGATGGTATTTCAGATTGATTATTGACTCTATCATGTCTTTGTTATTTGAGATCTTGCATGCGTTCCGTTGTTTGTAGCTATCTTGGCCAAGTAGATGCTAGCAACTCCAAGAGTTAGTATTTATGCTCGATAGTGGGTTCATGCCTCTGGTAATCTAGGGAAGTGACAAGAATCTCTAAGGTACTAGATGTGCTGTTGCTAGTAGGGAGAAAACAACAATCCTTTGTTCATAGAACAATCATATTGTTTACTTTACACGTAGTTCGTAAAGCAATAATCTGTTGCTTGCAAGTTAATACTGGAGGGGGTTCGGATTATAACCTGAAGGTGGATTATTAGTCATAGATGCAGTTGGATGGCGGTCTATGTATAACGTTGTAATTCCCAATCAAGTCGTAGAGGAGTCAGGATGATTAGTATATGCATGTATTGCTTTCTCGGTGTTTGTCAATTGCCCCGCTGTAATTTGTTCACCCAGCATGTTATCTATCTTAAGGAGAGCCACCTCTAGTGAACTATGGATCCCGATCCTTTTTCATTACATACAATCTATAAACTGTTTCTGCTTTGTGTTTACTTTCTACAAACTATTACTTCTTTCCATTCAATACGTTTAATCCTTTGTTTTCCGCAAAACACGGTGAGATTGACAACCTCATCACAAGTTGGGGACAAAGTTCTGTGGTTGTGTTGTGCAGGTCTCCATGTTGATACTAGCACCGGTAGTGCGCCCTGCCAAAGCTCAGCTAGTAACACCTTTGGGGTGTTTCCTTGCTCCTACTGGTTCGATTAAACCTTGGTTTCATAACTGAGGGAAAACTTACTACTGTGCTCAGCATACCTTCCTCTTGGGTTCCCAACGAGCTCTACGTCGAAAGTCAAGCGCATCATGCTGCCATGAAGATCCGGTTCTTGAGTAGTTGTTGTCCCGACGGTCGGAGCGGTGATACTGTTCTGGAACCTGTTGAGGTCTTATGTCATTCCAGGCCAGATCCGTGCGACATTAGTCAGACTGGGAGACTAGTTTTCCGCTCCCGGATTTCGCGGCCTTCTGCTGCTCCAGACCCTTGGTGAGTAGCTTAATGCCCAATTGAACCTGTTCTGGGCCTGGATTATTTGCCAGGATATCTTGAGCTACAACAGTGTTTAGCACCGGCGTTGGGTACACCAGATCTCCCTTGCTGTCAAGTCGAGGCATCCCTATGTCTCCTTCAAAGAGGACCTTGTGAACTTCCGGAAATTAATCGTCTCCGGCTCTTTTGATGTTGCTGAGAGATGTACTTCTCTACAGTTTTCATGCATTTCTTTTCTTCCTTGATGTTGTTGGCTTCATCCAGGAGTACTTGGTGACGCGCTTCTAGGGCCTGGGCCCTTTCCTCCAGTTCTTCAGCAGTAAGTTCTATAGTTGTAGGGATAGGTGTAGTTAATGCAGCATCGATGAGTTTACGCGCACCTGCGGTGACCACGTGTCCATCCACCGACTCTTCTTTGGGCTCGTCTGGGATAAGTGCTCCATCTGAGTCTTCCTCATATTCCTCGGTGATCACTTCCTCTGCCAGAAGATCTTTTGCCGGGGTCTTGTTCTTCTTGTTCTTCTTCTTTGCCTTCTTGGCAGCGCCGGTAGCAAATACGGCTTTGGGCCCATTTCCTGGAGTCAAACTCTGATCGGTACTTTCGGCCATTTGGTCCTCGAGATTATCTTCGAGATCCATATTGTCCTACGCTTCAGGAGAGTTTTCTCCGGATCCTTCGTCCATGGCTTCTCCTTCTTCTGTAGTTGGGGAGTTAAGCTCCTCTTCATATTCTGCGGAGAACTTTCAAAAATCTGCCGACGTCATGGAATCATCCAAAGATGCCGGTAAGTTGACGCTTGTTCTGTTTACCTCTAGTACCGAGTCTTTGTTGTCCCGAGCATCGGCAGAGCCGGATCCGGATCCAACATATCCGACAAAGTGCAACGCGTGCCTCCTGAGATAGTTGCGGCTCTCGCGACCGGCTACCTCAAAACACCTGATGGTCTCGAGAATTTCATCCACGCTTGCGTATTTCATCATCGTGCGCCTCAACATATATCTCAGGAAGGGTTTATCAGTTCCGGTACTATCAGAGCCAGAATCAGAGATGTTTTCTTGCTCTTCCTAGATTTCGATCTCCATAGGTGGATCGATCTGGGATTCGACCTCGCTAGGGAGTTCCACTCCAGATTTGACTTGTACTGCAAGATCTTCTTCAAGTTCAACTTTCTCCACTATCTCCGCAACGGGTGCAGGCTGGATGGGATTAGTGATTTCTAAGATCCGAAACTCTGCTGCCTCCGCGGACAGAGGGGGCCCAGAATTTTCTTCTGCCTCTATCATCACCACTGGGGTGGGTGGGACAGGTTCAGCAAAACCGATGTAAACATCGATCTCACAAAAAGACATGATGGTGTAGGTGGTGGCGGCTTTCCTAGCCGGAATCCAGGTCTTGTCGAGAACGATGAGAGGTAAATCAGTGGCGTAGAGGATGCGACCGACGGTGATAGTCTCGCCGGTTCCGATTCTTGCAGATTCCGCTCGGAACACAGATCCGAAGCTCACTTGCCCCACGGCGGGCGCCAACTGTCGTCGAATTGATGACAAGTACGCCATGAGGGGGGTCCTTGAGGCGTGTGGAACAGAGGGGTGTGAGTCGTACGGTATTCCGGGACGGTGATCACACAAGTTTACCCAGGTTCAAATCCACCGGCTTTGGACGCATCCTAGTCCTGCTAGCAATCCAGTAATACGGCAGAGCCGGGATATGGGTTACAAGGATTTCGCGTGTGCGAGTTGAGATTGTAGACTATTGAGGTTATTGCCCTAAAGGCTCTCCCAAGGACGGCCTATATAGATATCCTGCCTAGGGTTTACAGGAGATATCTATCCGGCTACAACTAAGAGTCGGTTACAAAGTACATCTTGAACTACACGTAACACTATGGTCCTATGTTGGTAAGTCTTCTAGGCCTTCCCGTAGCCGGACTTGACTCCGTCTCTTATCCCTGACTGAGCCGCCCGTGAAGCAAAGTTCTAACCCGAAGTGGGCCACCTTATTCATTGAGGTACAGTGAGGATACCCATAAAGTATATCCCCAACAGGAACGGAAACAATAAGCACACAAACAGCATCCCCACACCACACACACAGGCAGGGGAGACACAAATGGAGAGAGGGGTGATGACCAGGGTGACATATGCGTGTGGAGCTTGGTGATGGCCGGAGATGGAGGGGCCCCTACAGGAGGTTGATGGCTACGCACTTCTATTCTTGTAGAAAGTTTTTGGGCCTCCAAGTGTAGAGGTTTGTAGAACAGCAGCAACTTTTCCCTTAAGTGGATCACCCAAGGTTTATCGAACTCAGGGAGGAAGTGGTCAAAGGTATTCCCTCTCAAGCAACCCTGCAATCAAGATACAATAAGTCTCTTGTGTCCCCAACACACCCAATACACTTGTCAGGTGTATAGGTGCACTAGTTCGGCGAAGAGATAGTGAAATACAAGTGGTATGGATAATTATAAGTGGTAACGGTGCCAGAAAATAGCTTCCTGGCGTGTGGTTGACGTGGGAAAAAGACTAAAGGAAAACTGAAATAAAAATGGAAGTAAGCAAACATGTAACAGATCTAATTGCAAACGGTGTATCAATGCTTAGAAACAAGGCCTAGGGATCATACTTTCACTAGTGAACACTCTCATATAAATATATTCTTCTTTATGATACTACACTGAACTACTCTCCGGTTGGACACTCTAATCCATGGTAGGGCTATAAGACCACACCTCAAAGTTCATCTTTCCCATCTAGAAAACACCACACTGTCACCTTGAGCACTAGATGGTTCCAACAAACACCACAATTTCATAGAAACATCCAACTCCAAATATAACTCATAACAAGTATTTATAATCTCTAGCCTAAGTGCCACCATGGTCTGCACGCTGTTACTTTCACACACATGGGGAGAGCCAAAGATTCAATAAAGCAATTGAGTAGCAAGGTAGACCTACTTGATTACAAAGCTCATGATCACAATATGATCATGCCTAGAGAGAGAGATGAACACATAGCTACCGGTGGAACCCTTACCCTCAAGGAAGAACTACTCCCTCCTCATCATGGGAATCAGCAACGGCGATGGAGATGGTGGTGGAGATCGATGGAGATGGCTCCGGGGGCACTTCCCCGTCCTGGCAGGGTGCCGGAACAGAGACTCTCTGTCCCCCGAATCTCCCCTTCGGTGGCGGAGGCGTGATGTCTACGCACTTCTATTCTTGTAGACAGTTGTTGGGCCTCCAAGTGCAGAGGTTTGTAGAACAGCAGCAAGTTTTCCCTTAAGTGGATCACCCAAGGTTTATCGAACTCAGGGAGGAAGTGGTCAAAGGTATTCCCTCTCAAGCAACCCTGCAACCAAGATACAAGAAGTCTCTTGTGTCCCCCAACACACCCAATACACTTGTCAGGTGTATAGGTGCACTAGTTCGGTGAAGAGATAGTGAAATACAAGTGGTATAGATAATTATAAGTGGTAACGGTGATAGAAGATAGCTTGATGGCGTGGAAGACACTAAAGGCAAAATGAAATAAAGATGGCAACAAGCAAACATGTAACAGATCTAAGGGTAAATGGTGTATCAATGCTTAGAAACAAGGCCTAGGGATCATACTTTCACTAGTGAACACTCTCATATAAATATATTCTTCTTTGTGATACTACGTTGAACTACTCTCCCGTTGGACACTCTAATCGTTGGTAGGGCTATAACAGCACACCTCAAAGTTCATATTTCCCATCTAGAAAACACCACACTGTCACCTTGAGCTCTAGATGGTTCCAAAAAACACCACAATTTCATAGAAACATCTAACTCCAAATATAACTCATGACAAGTATTTGTAATCTCTAGCCTAAGTTCCACCATGGTGTGCACGCTGTCACTTTCACACACATGGGGAGAGCAGAGATCTATTAAAGCACTTGAGTTGCCAGGTATATCTATAGATTACAAGCTCATGATCTCAATAAGATCATGCATAGAGAGAGAGATGAACACATAGCTACCGGTAGAACCCTTAGCCTCGAGAGAGAACTACTCCCTCCTCATCATGGGAATCAGCAATGGTGATGGAGATGGTGGTGGAGATTGATGGAGATGGCTCCGGGGGCACTTCCCCATCCCGACAGGGTGCCGGAATAGAGACTTTCTGTCCCCCGAATCTCCCCTTCAGTGGCGGTGGTGCTGCGGAACTTTTCGTGGATTTCTGATTGGCCATCTAGGGTTTATGCATCGGGAGGCTTCTTATAGGCGAAGAGGCAAGGTCGGTGGGCGGCAGGGGGCCCACACCACCTGGTGGCACGGCCAGGGCTAGTCCGCGCCACCACATGGTGTGGCCACCTTGTGGCCCCTCTCTATCTCGTCTTCTGGCTCCGTGAGTCTTCTGGAAAAATATCGACTTTGGCTTTTGTCCGGTCCAATTCCGAGAATATTGATTTTCTGACTTTCCTAGAACCAAAAAGAGCAGAAAACAGGCAACTGGCACTATGGCATCTTGTTAATAGGTTAGTTCCAGAAAACATATAGAAATACTCCAAAGTGTGGACAAAACACAAGAAAGTAGATAAAACCAAGCATGGAACATCAAAAATTATAGATACATTTGCAACGTATCACGGTGCTGTGGAACTTTTCGTGGATTTCTGATTGACTCTTTAGGGTTTATGCATCGGGAGGCTCTTATAGGCGAGAGGAGAGACCTAGGGGGTGTCGGAGGGGCCCACACCACCCCCTGGCGCGGCCTGGCCTGGCCCACGCCACCAGGTGGTGTGGCCACCCTCTGGCCCTTCTCTGTCTCGTATTCTGGCTCCAAGTGTCTTCTGGTAAAATACTGACTTTGCCTTTTGTCCGGTCCAATTCTGAGAATTTTGATTTTCTGACTTTCCTAGAACATAAAACAGCAGAAAACAGGCAACTGGCACTCTGGCATCCTGTTAATAGGTTAGTTCCAGAAAACATATAGAAATACTCCAAAGTGTGGACAAAACACAAGAAAGTAGATAAAACCAAGCATGGAACATAAAAAATTATAGATACATTCGTATCAATATCCCCAAGCTTAACTCCTGCTCGTCCTCGAGTAGGTAAGTGATAAAAAGAAAAAATAATTTTTGAGGTGACATGGACCATCATAAGCTTGATTAAAGTATTTGTAAAACATTGATAGCTAGGATCATAGTACTTCAATCATAACATGAAAGACAAAGTTCTAGCAATAAGACAAAGAAACTACGATGCAACATGAAAAGGCACATACAAAAGATTCATGAATAACAATGTTTTGCAAGACGTTTGTTTGTTTCATATAAAGAATAGCATAATAGTATTCAGTGTCCTTCATAGAGTAGCAAATATAAATGCATAGGACACCTTCAAAGTTCATAAGAGTGACTAGATACAAATATTTTAAAACAAGCAATATCAAGTTATGCATCGATCAACTAGTCTTGGGACCATGCACATAGAACTAAGAATGGCCACTATGCTCTCAAAGTAGGTTCATAAAGGTAGAAGGTGGAGACTCAATATAATGGTGGAAGAAAGGCCTTCATAGAAGGAAGTAGGGATTCAAGTCTCATAAAGAGCTTCCAAAAATTATGGTACTTGTTAGCTTTCAGCTCTCATTGCCCCTATCATAAGCATCTTGAAGGTGATTAAGGTTAAAGTGACACAACTAAGAGGATATGCTTGACAAGTTATAAGCCGAAATCTCATGCCCCTTACTTACGAAGACCGAACCTCATGCTACTCAATTTTAGTCACAAGTAAGCTCTTCTCATTGTAAGTACATATGTATCATAAAGAACCGCCAATGGGGTACCCCTTGCACATGATACAGGAGCTATCCCATAATCAAAATGACAAGGCAAGCAGACAATGAGCATCTCAGTGATCTTTTTATTTGCTATTTGCATAGGTTTTTATTGAGGATGCTTCATAGAGTTCTCATTATGGTGATGCTGCAAGTTTCCACCATGATTAGGCATGGCTTAGGATAGCGGCCTAGGCATTTCTCTAACACACATACAAACTCCATGATCTTACAAGTTCCACTTTTATTTCACACCGCCGGGATCCATAAGCAAAAGAACATGATATCAACGGGGTACAAAGTACAAGTGCAATGTTGAAAGCGTTCCCCATGATACATGGTTCTGCTAATTTCAACTTATAAAGCGCAAGCATATACGCAATAAAGATGGTCACAATGGGTCAAGTTTATTAGATGCAAAAAAGTAAAGTGTGCCATCAAGTTCATGAGAGCTTTAATCACTAGTTTTCTCATAACAAGTTTAATTTGGAAGATAAACAAAAGCATGAAATACTTAGAATAGCATAAGATAATAGGTAGGTATGGTGGACTCTTTGGAATAACTTGGTTTAGGGAGTTGGATGCATGAGTGGAACTCATACTTGGTTATGGAGGCTAGCAAAAGACTGGGAGCGACGAACTAAGAGAGCAGTAATGGTCATAATCATGTAGAGCTACAAAACATCAATGATCAAATCATAAAGTGATACTACAAGTTGAAAACTAAAAGATCATAAAGTCTATGGTGACTTGGGATAGTCATAACATGGTGTGAGCATGCGCCAAGTCAACCCAAAGGAGAATACCACAATATTATGCTTTAATATGCTAAAACAATGCATGATTTATCTAAGGCACATTAAGCAATCTCAATTGTTTATAACAAGTCATGCTACAGCAAAGAATACTAAGCATAAAGCCAAAACAATATCAAGTGGCATGACAAAGCATAGGCCATAGTCAAAAACAAGCTCTCTTTACCACTTAAGCATGAACTTTTCTACTCTTTTCCAATCCAAACCAAACTATTTGAAAACCAATGCATGAAAGAGAGGGTCCAACCAATTTATTCAAGAAAACTAAGAAAACCAAGCAAAAGAAAACCAAAAACAAATATGCTCCAAGAATAACACAAATGTGCATGAAACAATAAAAATGAACTGTTTGGAAGAAATCTGAGATTTTTATTGATGAAGAAGGGGATGCCTTGGGCATCCCCAAGTTTTGACGCTTGTACCTCTTGAATATTTAGTGGGGTGACACGGAGTGGCATCCCCAAGCTTGAGCTTTTGTCCATTATTCATCTCATTACATCATTCTCTCCATACACCTGAAATTTTTCCTTCATACAAAACTTCACACAATCTTTATTAGCAACATTAGTGTACTCAAGATAATAAGTCTTTGGGTTCCATTTCAACTCCAATAAAACTTCAAATAAAACACAAGCTACTGTAGCACTTCCCTTAAAAAGTTCAAATGATCAAAGAGAACTCAAAGAGAAAGAGATTAAGAGGCAAATACAAATAATGGCAGAAATCTGTCAAAACAGACCAGCAGGTAAAAACCGATGTTTTTGAAGACCTTCTGTTGATCAAATCAAAAAGTGTTGAACTAAAGAAAGTTAGATAACAACCTGGGGCCGAAGTACAAAAATGCACGCCTCAAAAGGACGTACAGAGAGTTTACACGAATGTGTACGGTGAAGCACATAAATCTGTTTCGGGACAGCATCTTTCCCAAGCATTACTTCTCTCTCATTAGAGGTTACTCCTGGCACAAAAAGCAAATAAAAAGGATAAGGAGCGGTTATTACAGAAGTAATAACTTCCAAGACTCATCTAAAATTTTGGGTTACCTCCCAATAAGTACTTTTCTTTAACACCTTTAAGTTAGGCATGATAGTTTGAGAAGATGCTCACATAGGAAATATGAATTGCAGTAAAGGAGAGCATCAAGAAGCAAATTCAAAACACATTTAAGTCTAACCCTCTTCCTATTCATAGGAATGGTGTAAAGAAACAAGTCATGAAAAGACAAAGCAACAAGCATAGAAAAGCAAAACAAGCGCAACTTCAAAAATTTCAACATAAAGAGGGGAAACTTAATATTATTGAGATGTATACAACCATGTTTCCCCCTCTCATAATTACTTTCAGTAGAATCATGAATAAAATTAACAATATAACAATCGCATGAAACATTCTTATCATGATCCACATGCATAAAAGAATTAATACTCCCCACATAAACATAGTCATTCTTATTAATTATAGTGGGAGCAAACTCAACAAAATAGCTATCATTATTATTCTCATCACCATAATCATCAAATATAGGAGGCATATTGTAATCATAATTAATTTCCTCCTCAATAGTAGGTGGACTTAAAATATCATATTCATCATTGGAAGGATCATGGATAGCACTAATAGTACAGCAATTATTAATATCATCATTTTCAGAATTTGTACCAAAGAGATTTTAAATATCAAAAGAAGTGTGCTTTTCCCAATCATGATCACTACTATAGGTAACAGGCATAGGAACATCATCGAGTTCAGACTCATCAAAGAATATAATAGGAGCAACATGCTTAGGGGAAAATACCGTTTCCTCTCTCCTTTTACTCCTCCTTTTCTTCTTTTTCTTCTTCTCTTTAGGAGGGAGAGGCTTGAAAGGAAGCTTCTCCATATACCCTGGTTCATTGTTAGAGACAACAGAAGAAACTTTGGAGTATTCCTTCTTTTCATTAATAAGATCAAAACACATATTAGTCCTGTCATATTTTGGTAAAATCTCATCTTTTATAATATCTTGTATGTAAGTATTTGTGTGGCAATTATCAACACAATAAAGATGACAACCATGAAGGACGTTATTCATATCAAAAGCACTCATATCTACCAAAGAAGTTTTTCTTGATAATTCTTCACACCCCAAAAATAATGTAAGTTCATCATGCTGATTAGGAGTGATCATGTCATCACAATACAAACTTGCAGTACTCATTGGATTAGAAGGGCTATTATTATGGCCCGAGCATTGAAAGTTGAAATGACCCACTTCAAACCAAAGTTCACAAATAAAAGTATAAAGGGCACAAACCTTTTTACCAAGACCATTTAGAGCCCTATACCACATTCTAGTTTTTTCATTCCCGTGGGTGATACATTATTCTTCTTCAATTTGATTATTCTCACAAGGTCTATGTATTCCACAAAAATTAACATGCTTATAAGAAGTAGTACTTTCACAGGTTTGAGCATGTTTATTGCTATCATTAATAACAATTTCATTTTCCCTGCAAGTGTCTTTAAAAGGCTCATGATACATGTCCCATTTTTCTTTAGGAGCATTAATATGAGAAGCAAAGGTTATAAAACAATCAATAAGAATTTGAGGATCAAGACCATATTTAGCACTAAGCTCTTGAAAATCAGCAGTTTCAGCGAAAGACTTAATGTAATCATACTCATAGTTTATACCTGCTTCTTACCCTTTGTTGTTATCCCAATCTTCGGTATTGCTTTGAATTGTTTCAAGAAGATCCCACTTAGCTTTGACCTCCTTACTTGTGAAGGATCCCATTAAACAAGTATCTAGATAGTCCTTTAATGTTGAAAGCCTTGCATAGAAATTATTAATAACAATATTACTGGGGAGCTCATTAATGGGACATTTGAGCATTAGTGACTTCAATCTCCCCCATGCTTGGGCAATAATTTCTCCATCATGTGGATGAAAATTATAAATGTAATTCCTATCTTTATGAACTTCATGTGGAGGATAAAATTTAGAGTAAAAGACAGGTACTATTTCTTCCCATTCAAGAGCTTCACCATTCTTCAGCAGCTTATACCATTCTTTAGCTCTTCCTTTCAGTGAAAATGAGAATAACTTCTTAACTTGATCTGTTGTAATACCTGCACATTTGAACAACCCGCATAATTTGTGTATAAAGAGCAAATGATCACCAGGATGGACAGTTCCATCTCCAACATAATAGTTGTTTATAACATATTCAACAATTTTTATAGGTATTTTAAAAGAGATGCTTTCAGTATGTGGATTTAAAATATCACAAGTATCATTAGAATTACCACATATGGGAGATAAAGTATCAGCAGAGCAAATTTTCTTCTTTAAAGATGGGGAATTAAAAAGATCATTTTCATAAAAACTAACTTCCCCAAGCTTAGAAGTTTCCATAGCATTAGTAACAAAGGTGTTCAAAAGATTCATACTAATAAGATTGTTATTAGCATGCAAAGAAAGTTCCATGGGTTTTTTAATTTACTTTTCAGACAATTCGAGTTCTAACTTAGGAAAAATACTGAAAAGCTCTCTATTTTTTTGTTGATTTCCATTAAGCCTAACTAGTGAAAATAAGAAACAAAAAGATATAATTGTAGAATCTGAAGGAAATAACTTCGAGCAATCACACCGGAGGATGTGAGTACCTTTTACCTTACCTCCCCAGCAACGGCGCCATAAAATAGCTTGATGTCTACGCACTTCTATTCTTGTAGACAATTGTTGGGCCTCCAAGTGCAGAGGTTTGTAGAACATCAACAAGTTTTCCCTTAAGTGGATCACCCAAGGTTTATCGAACTCAGGGAGGAAGTGGTCAAAGGTATCCCCTCTCAAGAAACCCTGCAATCAACATACAAGAAGTCTCTTGTGTCCCCAACACACCCAATACACTTGTCAGGTGTATAGGTGCACTAGTTTGGCGAAGAGATAGTGAAATACAAGTGGTATGGATAATTATAAGTGGTAACGGTGCCAGAAAATAGCTTGCTGGCGTGTGGTTGATGTGGGAAAGACTAAAGGCAAACTGAAATAAAAATGGAAGTAAGCAAACATGTAATAGATCTAATTGCAAACGGCGTTTCAATGCTTAGAAACAAGGCCTAGGGATCATACTTTCACTAGTGAACACTCTCATACAAATATATTCTTCTTTATGATACTACGCTGAACTACTCTCCGGTTGGACACTCTAATCCATGGTAGGGCTATAACAGCACACCTCAAAGTAAGCCTTTCCCATCTAGAAAACCCCACACTGTCACCTTGAGCACTAGATGGTTCCAACAAACACCACAATTTCATAGAAACATCCAACTCCAAATATAACTCATAACAAGTATTTATAATCTCTAGCCTAAGTGCCACCATGGTGTGCACGCTGTCACTTTCACACACACATGGGGAGAGCCAAAGATTCAATAAAGCACTTGAGTAGCAAGGTAGATCTACTTGATTACAAAGCTCATGATCACAATATGATCATGCATAGAGAGAAAGATGAACACATAGCTACCGGTAAAACCCTTAGCCTCGAGGAAGAACTACTTCCTCCTCATCATGGGAATCAGCAACGGCGATGGAGATGGCTCCGGGGGCACTTCCCCGTCCCGGCAGGGTGCCGGAACAGAGACTTTTTGTCCCCCGAATCTCCCCTTCGGTAGCGGCGGCGCTGTGGAACTTTTTGTGGATTTCTGATTGACTCTTTAGGGTTTATGCATCGGGAGGCTCTTATAGGCAAGAGGGGAGACCGAGGAGGGTGCCGGAGGGGCCCACACCACCCCCTGGCGCGGCTTGGCCTGGCCCGCGCCACTAGGTGGTGTGGCCACCCTCTGGCCCTTCTCCGTCTTGTATTCTGGCTCCAAGTGTCTTCTGGTAAAATATCGACTTTGGCTTTTGTCCGGTCCAATTCCGAGAATATTGATTTTCTGACTTTCATGGAACCAAAAACAGCAGAAAATAGGCAACTGGCACTATGGCACTTATTAATAGGTTAGTCCAAGAAAGTGTATAGAAAATACTCCAAAGTTGGAACAAAACACAAGAAAGTAGATAAAACCAAGCATGGAACATCAAAAATTATAGATACATTTGCAATGTATCAGAGGTCGAGGGTGGCCTTGGAGTAGCACAGTGCCAGAGAAGAGCCAAAGGCCACAGGAGGCAGCTGATGAGGTACCCAGACAACGGGGAACTTAGAGACTCGCTATAGAGGAGAGAAGACCGGCGGCACGAGGCGACAGGAGACCAAACCAGGGTGAGGTCGAGCTCAGGAGGCAGCCAAACGAGCTGTAGGGGCAACGCTGCAGGGCACTCGGAAGAGAAAGGGAGCAAAGGCCAACGACGGCTAGTTGTGGCATTGGCGGAAGAGAGGAACCACGCGTGGAGGTGGTCTTGGGCGCGGAGACAGGAGACGCGCAGTTGGCGCCGACCCTAGCTTGCGCGAGTGCAGCGGGGGTGGGGATGTGGGCTGAGGCGAGGACAATCAGCGTCAAGGAGGGAGGAGGCACGGGACAGGGGCGAGCAAGGTGCAAGGGAGGCGACGGGGCGCTGGTGTAGCATCCCAATTGTCTAACATTGTAATTCTACATGGTTTCATAATTATAATGCTACTTCCTACATATCACTTATTGCATCGTCATTATATCATGCTCATGTCACAATGCCACATTGCATTTGAGCATCATATAAAACCCCTTTTCATTTGGTTCTTCTCTCATATGCATTTTCCTTATTAATTGTATTTGCCTCTTGGTATATTATAGTTGGTTCTTGATATAATGCTTGATCAACAAGTTGGTTTGGGGACATATCTATTATGATTACACCACCCCCCTTGTCACATTTGTTTGTTTCCATCCTCAATTCCACCATCCCAAGGACTATGAGCTTTTGCAATTCTCTTTGGTTTTTAATTTTAGCTCACAACATTGGGTATGGATCCTTCCTTTTATACATGCTTCCTTGCTAGATGTCATATTGGTTGGAGTCCTTTTAACTTCTTTCCATGGTTTTCTTCAATATCATGATTATATTTGACTTAATAATACGATAGAGTCCCTAGTGGCTCATATACACTATACTTGGGCTTATTACTTCAAATATACCCCTTTTCTAAGTAAAATCATGAGGGGAGTTTGATTGGTTTCCATACATGGTTTATTCCTTGTGCTAGGGAAATGAAGTGGTTTTCACCACCACATTATGCATGTATGCATGGAACATGCACTCTAATGACCTCCCTCTTCTTGCAAATTCTTGGGCTTTGCAAATTAAATCTTGTTTGACCATTGTTTGGTTTGAATTCAAACATGGGGAAAAAATCTAACCAATAAAACCCCCAACCTCATCAATTAACCTCTCTTACCTCTTCATTCTTTTCTTATAGTAGATCAAGTGATGTTTTGTGTTGGAACAGATAAAGAGTTCTACTCTATCTTCAAACCAAAAGGATCTAAAAAAGGGATGCACAATCTATCAACCCTAAACCCTAGCCCCTAAGCTAACCATCCTTCTAACCTAGTTAGAAGCAACTCGGATGCACCAACCATAGCTAAATGTAGCAGCAGAAGCAACACCGCACCATCTACACACCACAACCCCACCTTCACTTCCCTCGACCTGATCCAAAACCCAGCCTTGCACATGCCCTTGGACATGCTTTCCTCGTGACCCTCCTCTCTCTCTTTTTCTTTCCTCCCCTCTGCATAAAGCAGCAACATGGGCAGCACCTGTTCTTCTCCTCCTTAATTTAATCGGCCCCTTTTCTTCTTCCTCCACAAGACAAGTTCCACCATGGCCAAAACCTTGTTCAGTCGGGTGACGCCTTGCTTCCTTGATAAGTAGTTCCAAGGACAAGCAAGAGCACCGGAAGGTCCCCTACCTCTCCTTCATCACCTCAAGCCGGATCTAGCACAAGGAGAATCCAGGAGAAGCTCTAGTACGGGCACGCCATCCCTGTGCCCGCTCGTCGCTGCCTCGGACACCATCTCTTCGCCATAGTGGTAGATGACTCCCAGCTTAGCCACCACGTCTTCAACACCCCTAGGTGAGCCCTCTACTTGTCCCAGCTGTCCTTCTACTTGTCCTTGCACCGATGCCTCCTCCTTGTGGCTCACCGGTCGCCACTAGTGCCGCGCGCGCACCGCGACACTGCCAGCTACGCGCTAAGTTACTGCTCACGTGGCCTCTATTCCCAGTGACCAAGCTCTCTCCACCGACCATCTCCGACACAGATGTTGGCCTCTAGATGTAGCTAGAGGTACCACCTAGCCCTGGCTTCAAACCGCACCAAAAAATGAGCCCTATAGCCCTCAAAATCATCCTCGCAAGATCAATCGAGCTAGCAGTTTTCAACACGTGTTACGACGTTTGTTCATCGTCTGTTTCTGGCACACATAGACCTTCTCTGGGAATCTTAGAACAATACAGTTGTATCCCTAGATCCCCTCTATGACTTTTCTTTTTGTGGCATTACAAAATTCCTCACCGTTTGCTCGCCATCTTCATTTGAAAATCGAACCAGCTAGCCTCAATCACGATGTTTGGGTTCAGTTTCATCAGTAAACCATCAGCACCTCCCGGAAGCTTTTCTATTTTAGCACCTACGTTTTCGTGTGACTCAGCCCGTAGTCCCCCTCTATGCCACTTATCACAACCATACGACCCTGCCTCGCAACACCTAGTTAGTTCCCTTGTCCCACATGTCATGTACTGTGGGTAGCAAAGCCCCGAGTAACAAAAGTCCCAGTTTGGTTTTCTAAGTCAAACAAAATTCAAGAAAATGATTTATATCAAATTAATTCATATATTTTAAATTATTTTGAATTTGAAGAAACTTGTAAAATGAAATATGAGCTATTTTCAAAAAAGAATTCAAACATATTTTCAAATTTGATCAGAGTTTACTCCAGCTAGTCAAACCTTTGACTTTGACCACTTTTTAAATTATTTTGCATTTAATATTGTTTTAAATTCATAAATTCAAATAATACAAATGATATATGTTTCATAATCAGAAAAATTCCAGGAAATTGAATATGATATCCATAATAATTTCTAGGCATTTAAATTTGTTGAATTATTTATTTTCTAGTAAATGCCTATTTCTCAATAAATCTTTACCTTTTAAACCATAATTCTGAATTCAACAAATGATATGTCTAAATCGATCAGCACGACGAGCCCTTTCCAAATGCATTTCATGATATCAATTGAAGCATGTATCATATAAATATTGAGTAGATAGCAAGGTTTATGCAAGTAAAACTTGACTAATAAATAATGAAAATGATTTATTCCTGTTCCTACACCTCACCCATGCCATGCTATGTTATACTATGCAATTGTGCATCATTCCATCATGGAATACCATGTTTTTCTTGTTGCATATGCTTCATATGTTTGTGTACTTTATTTATTATGGCCCTTTGTGTGTTTGGTTTTTATTCCGGATAGAGCCGATCAAGGGAGTTATCAGGAGACCCAAGAGTATTACCCGGATCCCGGTTACCCTGCTACTAACCTTCCAGGCAAGCAATGCCCCATGCTTGCATTACATATAGAAGGTATGCCTCAATCTTTATTCATGCATTATTGTGTCACGATTCGAATTAAATTGCAATCCCAATTATTGCACAACCTCTTCTTTTAAACCACACCAAAGTTTGTACCCTTAATCCTATTAGCCTTTAGTACATGAGTTGTTTGAGCCATGCGAGTCGTAGAATTGCATGTGTAGGCTTTGTGCGAGTTTGTTGTGGATAACGAGGTACCTAAACAACTTCAACTGGGTAGTAATGGGATAACTAAAGAAAGAGGCACCGGTGGGCAATAGCCGTTAAATTAGTTTATAACTGCTCACTTGTGTCCCGTAGGACCTGAGTACTTGATGCATGTGGGAGACTTTATTTCTTAGTGCCACAATTAGTTTGGGGCTTCACTACTATCCTACACTCATGCTTTACTGCTTTATTTGCTACTGTTGCACGTGGAGCGGTTACCTGTACTGTTTTGGAACGCCGTGCCATTTTCCCGCGGTATCGACAAGCCCACTCACACTTCCGGGTTCCCAGTCATTTACAACCATCGTCACAAACCTTGGGTCCGTCTCGTAGCCGGCCAACTTTGTTGCGGGTAGCTTACTGGGGTGGCCCCCTGAAATCATTTTTGAATCTTGTGAATGTTTAGTCAAGATGCCTCATTGATTTTTATTTGGTTCTTCCCGGGGTTGATCGTGCGTGTGTTGCTATTTGTGCACCCCTGTAGGGTAAATCTTTCTAAAAGCCGTGTCCACGGTTATAGATGACTTGGAGCACAGTTTCTCAATCATAGACACTATAACTAAAGTACCATGACTAGTAAATAGTGCAACACTCATGGAATGGTTAATAAAATTTTCAACGGATGGGATGTTCTTCCTCCTTCTCGCTCGGTAAGCGAGAAGGAGGACTAGTGATGTTTACTTATGTTGCTTATATAAATGTTGGTTCTAATTAATGAGCGTCTGTTGATATCTAATTTGGCGGATGTTGTAGCATGTCTCTATAGTACTGTTTGGCTATTTATATTTCACTGCAATTGCGTCACTCCAGGTAAATCCCTTTAGGTGCATAAAGACTTGCTGAGTACCTCTAGGGTCTCACACCAATTATTCATTAGGTTGCCAGGTACATCCATATCGATGCCACTATGTCGATGAGGTTGATGATGGAGGAAACGACCCTCTTCCGTAGAGATTCTAGAGATGAAGATCGCTAAGATCTGTGGGCAGGAATGTGCTTATTTCTGTGGCATCTTATGCTTATTTGACTATTAATCCGTACTCAGATCTGTGTTTCCGCTTTCGATTGATGATTTGTTGAGTGATGTATGAAGATATAATCCTAAAATATTATTACTACTATCTATATAATTTGGTTCTTGCCTTAACAATGTTGCAATATTTCTATTTCTTTTAGATAGAATAGCTCTGATATACTCTTGTACATCGGTGGCGTACATACTCACTTGTGTATACTAGACTCATAGCCAGCCAGTCACGTTTTTCGCACTCGAAGCTATAACCATGAATTTTGGGGTGGATAGTTGGCCGATACCGTTCCCTGCCATTGCTGCCTGTTTGTGGGCGGCATTGTTGCCTCCACGGTAGTACGTCCTCCCCAGATTCGGGTTATATCGGCTTGTGATCTAGAAATGTGAGGTCTGGGGATTACAGCTGGTGGCCGGAGATAGGAAGGGGTGGCAGCTTCTATGCTCCAGATCGATGGAGGAGGGAGGATTTGCACTGCTAGTTGCGAGAGAGAGAGGGAGGAGAGCTTGAGGGTGAGGTGAAGGCAAGGTGATGGCGCCATAGGGACGAGGAGGAGAGTAGAGCTGTTCGGGAGGAGGGAGATGCGGGCTCGGGATCGTGTGTGGTGTGTGCTGCGTGTGTACTATGGCTACGGATGTGTGTGTTGCGGGAGGGATGCGTCGGGTTTTGTACATTTGTGTGCATGGCCTATGTATGTGTGTGTCATGTTCGTGTGCGGGAGGTGTGTGTGTTGCGTATGGGTTTAGGGTAAGGGTGTGGCGGCTGGCGGGTGGGTTCATGTTGGTCTGTGTGGAGCCAGTTAGTGTTAGGGTTTAGTCTAGGTGGGCCTTGGGCTGGCCGGGTGGTAGGTGGCCTGGCCCAAAAGGCTATGTTGCCTCCTCAGAAACATTTTTATTTTATTTTTAAATGAAACTATTTTGTAAAATAGTTTTAGACAAACAAAAAGAGTAGTAGTGTAGAATCAAAATAAGATTTATTAAATATTTTGAGGAAAACATATGCATGATGATATCATGATGATGCATAAAATAAAAAATAACATGTGATTTTCTAGTAGTGGTTTACGGGGTTCTACACCATGGAACCTAGATGCGTATCCTGGTTGTTGAGAATGATTAAAACTAGACGTTCTTGATTGCTCTTGCTGCGCAGCACTACAAGACATCTGGAATATTTTTGTTTAGAAGGAGGAGGTTGAGAGTAAGAATTCGACGATGGTGAATAATAAACATTCCTTTTCTTCAATACTACTCTTTCTTTCTCAATTCTACTTACTAACTCCCAAGAAGAAGGGATATCCAAAGGATCATACAAAGATATTAATGAGGTGAAATGACATCCTTCAGATGTTACTGATATGAATTGTTCTACATTAGAATCTTGTATATTTTGTTTCTTCAAAGGAAGATCAACACCAGCTTCTAAAACAGGATCAAGTGATTCTGTCAAAGGACGCTTCTGAGAAGGTACAAGACCAAGTATAGGATGGGAATAATGTTTTGGATTCATCATTGCACAGTGTAAAACTTCACTGATGCATCACTTGAAGCAAAATCAGTAGGACTTAATGTCTTCAATGATAATGAAATTGTACCACCAACTAGACCATTGAACTTCAAAGCAGGAGATGCTTCAGTATTTTTAGGCTCGGCAACATAAATACATGTCCTATTAGCATAAGAAGAACACCTAGAAGAATCGATATTTTGACTAGAGAACTTGCAACATTGAGATATCGGAGGACAACTTGGAGTTGCTTCAGATTTTTTTCTGTAACTACCTATGATATTTTTCCTAGCAACAAAGAAGTACTTGTACTAGAAGATACATCTTTAAAGACTTCTCCCTCAACTCCACTACTTATAAAAACAACACGACTATCAAGAACATTAAAAGGGACGGAACAACTAAGAGCCTAACCGTCAGTCAACACTTTCAAGTCTCGGTTGTTTGTCAGACGAATAGTCTTGTCAACCTTTTCAACAATAGGACACTTGCACTTATCATTAGAGACAACAAGGGTGTGTAAAAGATCACATCTACTACAAACAACTCCTTCATGCTTAAGCAGTTCAATTGTATCCTCAAAAGGATTTTTTAAGGTAGTTCCTCAACAACACAATCAAGGTAGGCTTCAACATTTAAGAGATACTCTTTGTAAAGAGCATTTCATGTGTACTTGCAATCCACTAGGATAATTTCCTGAAGCAACCTTATCTCTTTATAAATATTCGGTCTTAATGGCATAATCTGATCACGCCAAGCATATTTGCTCAAGGCATCACTAGTAGGAGATTCATGCTGAATCAATCCACTACTAGTTTCAGAATGATACTGGTCATCGTGAAATGTCCTCAAACAATTATCCATACAAGGAAATCATGCCCTAGAATGTAAACTCCCTCCAGTCATACGAATACTCCATTCATTATAAAAAATAGCAAGATGAAGAATATTAGCAATCTTGTTATGAATGACTGGCTGTATAGCAGAAAGATTTCTGAATACAGGTCATGATGAATTTGTCTTAAATCATCGATAGCCTGTTCATTAAAAAATGAGTGAGAAAACAATCTAAGGCCTACCAAATACATGAATCATATATAAATCTCCACATACTAACATTTTTTCAACAAAGCACATAACCATGAAGTATATAAGTAGAATTACTCAGAAATATAAAGTACACAACACCATTAAAAAAATAAAAAGTTCGACAAAACAAATACAGGAAGCACAGATAATTCTCCCCATAATAATAAATTTTCAAACAAGCACGGAACTATGAAGTATACAAGTACAATTATTCAGAAAGATAGAATACACTTGAACATTAACTAACATAACTGCCCTTCAAAATGCTCAGGATCTTCTTATTTCACCTTAAAAACACTCAACAACTTGTTTTTTGAAAATATTTGAGCTATGACGAAGAAACCATTGACATATGTGGCACATAGTCAATTAAAACATGACTTGAAGTGGGTATGCTATAGGTACATTATCTGTAGTATATGCACTGCGCTTAAAATATATGTCCTATGTCTATGACTATTCGTGCACGAGTAAGTGCACTACCAGCACTACGTGAACACAACCAAGCATCAAAAAATATAAGACAATAAATACGAACTAGTAGCTGATTGTTAGGTTGAACAAAGGAACAGAGAAAATGTCTCAAGGCCAGGATGTAAATCTCCAAATGAATGATTTGGAGAAACAATCTGCTGAAAAGGTGTGGAGCTTACATCCTTCAACTACATTGAAGATAATAAAATTATGGTAAGGAACAAAATGAATGGATATACAATTATTTTGGTTACATAAAAAATTGTGAGCAGTTGCTTGTAAACAGCCATAATTTCCAAGTTATTTAGACACCAAATCAAGCTTTTCACACATCTATATGATTCAAAATCCTAGATACCGATTCATGGAATAATATTAGAAACCTTTATTTCTTTAGTGTTCAAATAGTCAAGATAAGTCATCTACAAGAAACAATAAATCAAAAGTCAATTAATAAAAGTGAACATTACCAAAGGAACTACAAAGGACATCTCATCTACACAATAATAATAATAAATAAGAAAAAATTACAACTTACCAAAGGAACTACCAAACAACCACATAAGCTCACCATCGAAATCATTTTTATATATACATCAATGGAGGAGGAAAGCTTGTTGAAAACAGCAAAAGACCAATCATAATAGCTAATATTTTCAGTTGGGCCTTCTAAAGCAAAGAAATAATCAAGACTAGCACAATCATATGTAGTTGGACAAAGAAAAGATGTAACAAAGAACATCATCAAAAATCTCTTGAAATCATCCTCGTCAAGATCAGTTTTGATAAAGTCCATCAGTTTGTTAATAGATGGAGCATTTTTTACACTTCTTGTTTTAGCCCTGATGGTGTCCCTGAATATATCACTACACTTCCTAGGAATCCTTCAACCTCAAACAAGTATGCCTAAAACCTTATGAACATATAATGGGTTCAAGAGAAAGTTGTACCCATTAGGAAGATCAACAATCCTCTTGCTGGATTTGTAATTAATGGCAGTCCATTGCAGAAGACTTCTTGGTCATTCTTCAAGACGGAGATCTAGAAGAGACCCTTGTGCTAAATCATTAATGTACTTCTCCTTCTCAGCTGTTAGACATCTCAGCACAACAATAAACATAGGCAAACTAAGCTTAGTTGTGAAATCAGGCTTGCAAAAGGCCATTGAATCTAATCTGAAAATCAAAATCAAATCAATCAGTTTCTTATAAAAAATATTATACAAGAACAATCTACATTATTCAACATTTTTAACAGACTGAAATTCCGTCAAATGGAAGCAAATATCAATTTCCTCAAGTACCATAAAAGATGAAATAATAGGTCTGCATGATAAAAAAAGTACAAAATAGGAAATTACTAAATGTATAGTTAAATTTGAATGAAGTGGAATATAAATTGAAGGAAAGTACATTTATTTTAAGGATTGTCAAATAAGGACCATAATTAAACAAAAGTACAAGATATGAATTACTAAAAAGTACAAAAGAAAAAGAAAAAGAGAAGTACAGATAAATTTTCAGCCAAGGACAAAATCATGAAGTATAAAGGTACAGTTACTAAGAAAGATAAAGTACATTTCAAGATTAATGAAAATAAAAAGTTAGACAAAATAAATAGAGGAAGCATAGATAATCTTCCCATACTAAATAATTTTTTGACCAAGCATAGAAGTATGAAGTATACAAGTACAATTAATTAGAAAGATAAAGTACAGTACTCAGAAAGATAATATACACTATAACATTAAAAAATGTTAGACAAAACAAATACAGGAAGCCTAGATAAATATCCTGATACTAATAACTTTTCAACCAAACACAGAACCATGAAATATACAATTACAATTACATAGAAACATAAAGTACAATACTCAAAAAGATAAAGTACACTAGACCATTAACAAAAATAAAAAGTTAGACAAACAAATACATGAAGCATAGATAAATCTCCCCATACTATATAATTTTTCAACCAAGCACATAACCATGAAGTAATCAAAAAGATAGAGTACACTTGAACATTAACTAAAATAAAAAGTTAGACAAAACAAATACAGGAAGCAAGGATATATCTTCCGATGCTAATATGTTTTCAACCAAGCATATAACCATGAAGTATACAAGTACAATTACTCAGAAAGTTAAAGTACACTACTCAGAAAGATAAAGTACGAATTACATGAAATAAAATGAAGAACAACATGAAATAACTAGGCAAAATCATTAGCAATGATTAAACTAACCCATGTCTCTTCTTCCTGAATTTCTCCATCTTTTTTCTAGAAAAAACTTGTTTTCCTCGATATCTAACTTCTCATCTATCATAAAATCCCGCGCTACTACATATGTACCATCAACATAAAAGGATCGTGTTTTGGAAATCTGAGGGGTCGTCTCCCCTTGGTCCAAAAATGAACCAAAAATCATCGATGGTCTACTGATACAAATCATAAACTAAAAACAATAAAATAGATGGAAAGACAAAGAAAAATGGAATGAACTAGAATTTGGGAAGTCAAGGAAAGTACAAGAAAGACTAGCATACCTAAACAGAGATATAGATATTCCAGAGTGTAGAAGAGTGGATGAAGTCCTATGAACAAGACGGACAAGAACTCCAACTTCCGATGGAAAAGGTAATGAAGAAGAAGACAAGATCTACAAATGGGAAATAAAGAATGAACACCCTTTGACACTCAGTTAATAACAAGCAGGACCAAAAATGGAAAGGTCCACATGCCAACCAGTAAGTTATAAAACTTAAATATAGTTCCACGCACATTTCAAGGAATGGACAAGGATCAATGAAACATGTTGATGCATTGCAAATGTATCTATAATTTTTGATGTTCCATGCTTGGTTTATCTACTTTCTTGTGTTTTGTCCACACTTTGGAGTAATTTTCATATAATTTCTTGGACTAACCTATTAACAAGAGCCATAGTGCCAGCTTCCTGTTTTCTGCTATTTTTGGTTCCAGGAAAGTCCAAAAATGAATATTCTCGGAATAGGATGGGACAAAAGCCAAAGTGCCTATTTTTTCGGAAGACATCTGATGCCAGAATACGAGACAGAGAAGGGTCGGGGCCGGCCACACCACCTGGCCGCGTGGCCAGGCTTGCCCCGTGTCAGTGGGTGGTCTGGCCGACCCCAGCACCCCCTCGGGCTCTCCTTCCGCCTATATATTTCCCTCGGGACGAAAACCCTAAGTACACGATCAAAACTCCACGAAAGAGTCTGTAGGCGCCGTCGTCTCTGTCCCTAGATCGGGAGGGATCTGAAGCTCTTCCCGGCACCCTGTCGGAGAGGGGAATTCACCCTGGAGGCCTTCTTCATCACCATGCAAGCCTCCGGTGTGATGCGTGAGTAGTTCATCTCTGGACTACGGGTCCATGTAGTAGCTAGATGGCTGGTTCTCCTCCTTTTTGCTTTCATGTTTAAATCATGTGAGCTCTGTTCATGATCAAGATCATCTATTTGTAATTCTGCATGTTGTGTTTGTGGGGATCCGATGGATATTGAGATACTATTTCAGATTGATTATTGATTCTATCATGTCTTTGTTATTTGTGATATTGCATGCTTTCCGTTGTTAGTATCTATCTTGGCCAAGTAGATGCTAGAAACTCCAAGATTTAGTATTTATGCTCGATAGTGGGTTCATGCCTCTGGTAATCTGGGGAAGTGACAGAAATCTCTAAGGTACTAGATGTGTTGTTGCTACTAGGGAGAAAACAACAATCCTTTGTTCATAGAACAATCGTATGGTTTACTTTACACGCAATTTGTAAAGCAATAATCTGTTGCTTGCAACTTAATACTGGAGGAGGTTCGGATGATAAGCTGAAGGTGGATTGTTAGTCATAGATGAAGTTGGATGGAGGTCTATGTATAATGTTGTAATGCCCAATCAAGTTCCAAAGGAGTCAAGATGATTAGTATATGCATGTATTGCTTTCTCGATGTTTGTCAATTGCCTCGCTGTAATTTGTTCACCTAGAATGTTATCTATCTTAAGGAGAGCCACCTCTAGTGAACTATGGATCCAGGTCCTTTCTTTTACATACAATGTACGAACTGTTTACTGCTTTGTGTTTACTTTCTGCAAACTATTACTTACTTCCATTCGATACGTTCAATCCTTTCTTTTCAGCAAAACCGGTGAGATTAACAACCTCATCGCAAGTTGGGGACAAAGTTCGGTAGTTGTGTTGTCCAGGTCTCCACGTTGCTACTAGCACCGGTAGTGCGCCCTGCCAAGGCTCAGCTAGCAACACCTTTGGGGTTTTTCCTTGCTCCTACTGGTTCGATTAAACCTTGGTTTCATAACTGAGGGAAACTTGCTGCTGTGCTCATCATACCTTCCTCTTGGGGTTCCCCAACGAGCTCTACATCAACACTGAGCCATCAAGCATTTTTCTGGCGCCGTTGCCGGGGAGTCAAGGACATCTTCACAAGGGGAGTCCCTCATAACCAATCTCTTTACTTTGTTCTTTTTGTTTTGCTTAGTTTAATTTTGTTTTGTTTGCTTGCTTTCTTTATTGAAAACACAAAAAAATAGTTCCTATCTTGAGTTGCTATTATGTCTAGCATTGCTCAAATCACTATGTCACCTGAGGAAATGATTTTCACTTTTAAACAAGGAATTGAAGAGAGTTTCAAAGAAGCTTGGTCTAGAATCTCTAATCTACATGAAAAAACTGAGCCTAAAATTATTCAAAGCTTGTTCCTTAGCAGTTTTTACCTTGGAATTGCTCTTTGCTATAGATATGCTTTAGATGCTGCTGTGGGAGGAGATTTCCTCCAATGTAATGAGGATGATGCTATTAATGCTATAAAGAAATTTATCCTTACTTACAACTTGCCTAGCCAAAATGATATTTCTTTCGCAAGAATATTTGCTAGATTGAACACTCTTGAGACTAGCACTGCTAGCTTAAAAGATTGCTATAATACGCTCAGGGAGCATCACAATTATGTTCCAATAAATTTTGAAGCATCAAAGTGGCTCCCCATAGTAAAGATTGATATAAATACTGAAACTTTTCAAGCCCGCTGTGATATCATGTCTGAATTTTGTCTTATGCCCAAAGATATTTATGAATCTTTGAATCTTTGGGGTCATACTGAAGGAGAAAAAGAAATATCTCTTGCTAATAATGCTACTATATTACCTATTGGAATAGCTGAAGGAGTGTTTATACAGATCCTTGGAAAAATGATTTCTACTGATTATCTTGTTATTGAATGTGCAGGAAAAGGACAAATTACACTTGGAAGGTCCCTATTAGAAATCCTTGGAGCAATAATAGATGTGGAAAAGGGGACCACGCACCTTTCTTCTCCACCAAACAATCATATTTTCCCCAAGGTTAAGAATAAAAGTAAGAGACGTAAGGGCAAGAAATTTGGTGTTAATCCTTCTTTATTTGAGAACACTTCATTCTTCTTCTTGCTTCTTATGCTTAACTTTAAGGTGTTAAAGAAAAGTACTTATTGGGAAATAACCCAAAAGTTTAGATGAGTCTTGGAAGTTATTACTTCAGTAATAACCGCTCCTTATCCTTTTTATTTTCTTTTTGTGTCAAGAGTAACCTCTAATGAGAGAGAAGTAGTGATTGGGAAAGTTGCTGTCCCGAAACAGATTTCTGTGTTTCACCGTAAAAATTCGTGTAAAATCTCTGAACGTCTTCTTGAGGTGTGATTTTTTGTGCTTCTGACCCAGGTTGTTATCTAACTTTCGTTAGTTCAACACTTTTTATTTGAGTAACAGAAGGTCTTTGAAAACATCCGTCTTTACCTGCTGGTCTGTTTTGACAGATTTCTGCCATTTTCTGCATTTGCTTCTTGTTGGTTCCTTCTTGAGTTCTTTTGGGGAATTGAGCTTTTTGAGGGAAGTGCTACAGTATCTAGTGTTCTAATGGAAGTTTATTTGGTGTTAAAACTGAACCTTAAGACTTAGTATCTCGAGTACACTAATGTTGCTAATAAAGATTGTGTGAAGTTTTGTATGAAGGAAAATTTCAAGTGTATGGAAGGAATGAGTAATGAGATGAAGGATGGACTAAAGCTCAAGCTTCGGGATGCCACGCATGTCACCCCAAGAAATATCCAAGAAGTACAAGCGTCAAAGCTTGGGGATGCCCAAGGCATCCCTTTCTTCATCAATAAAAATCCCAGGTTTTTCCAAATGCTTCATTTTTATTGTTTCATGCACAGTTGTGTTGTTCTTGGAGCGTCTTCTTTTTCGTTTTCATTTTGGTTTTTTGGTTTTATTTTGTTTGCTTAGTTTTCTGAATAAACTGGTTGGACCCCCTCTTTCATACATTGGTTTTCAAATAGTTTGGTTTGGTTTGGAAAAGAGTAGGAAAGCTCATGCTTAAGTGGTAAAAAGAGCTTGTTTTTGACTATGGCCTATGCTTTGTCATGCCATGCTTGATATTGTTTTGGCTTTATGCTTAGTATTCTTTGTTGTAGCATGACTTGTTATAAACAATTGAGATTGCTTAATGTGCCTTGGATGAACCATGCGTTGTTTTAGCATATTAAAGCATAGTATAGTGGTATTCTCCTTTGATGCTTTATTTGGGTTGACTTGGCACATGCTCACACCATGTTATCACTATCTCAAGTCACCATAGCCTTTATGATCCTTTAGTTTTCAACTTGTAGTATCACTTTATGCTTTGATCAATGATGTTTTGTCGCTCTGCATGATTATGGCCATTATTGCTCTCTTAGTTTGTCGCTCCCAGTCTTTTGCTAGCCTCCACAACCAAGTATGAGTTCCATTCATGCATCCAACTCCCTAAACCAAGTTATTCCAAAGAGTCCACCATACCTACCTACTAGCTTATGCTATTCCAAGTATATTCATGTTTTTTTACCTTCCAAATTAAACTTGTTATGAGAAAACTAGTGATTGAAGCTCTCAAGAACTTGATGGCAAACTTTACTTTTCTTGCCGTTAATAAACTTGAACCATTGTCTCGTCTATGTTGTATATGCTTGCACTTATTTGTTGGGAATTAGCAGAACCATTATGTCATGGGGAACGCTTTCAACATTGCACTTGGTACTTTGTACCAGTTGATATCATGCTCTTTTGTCTATGGATGTCGTCGGTGTGAAATGAAAGGGGAGCTTGTAAGTCCATGGAGTTATGTATATGTGTTAGAAAAAAGCCTGGGCCACTGGTCTAATCCATGCTGACATGGTGGAAACTGATCCATTGCAAATGTATCTATAATTTTTGATGTTCCATGCTTGGTTTTATCTACTTTCTTATGTTTTGTTCCAACTTTGGAGTATTTTTCATATGATTTCTTGGACTAACCTATTAACAAGATGACACAGTGCCAGTTGCCTGTTTTCTGCTGTTTTTGGTTCTAGGAAAGTCAGAAAATGAATATTCTTAGAATTGGACGCGACAAAAGCCAAAGTTCCTATTATCCCGGAAGACTCACGGAGCCAGAAGGAGATTCGGAGAGGGGCCACAAGGTGGCCACACCCCCCCAGGCGCGGGTATCCCCAGGCCGCGCCAGGGCATGGTGTGGGCTCCCTGGCTGGCCACCTACCTTGCCTCCTTCGCCTATAAGAGCCTTCTGATACCAAAACCCTAAATCATCAAGCCTCGAGCCACGAAAAGTTCCACAGCACCGCCGCCACCGAAGAGGAGATTCAGGGGACAGAAAGTCTCTGTTTCGGCACCCTACCGAGATGGGGAAGTGCCCCCGGAGCCATCTCCATCGATCTCCACCGCCATCTCCATCGCCATTGCTGATTCCCATGATGATGACGGAGTAGTTCTCTCTCGAGGCTAAGGATTCTACCGGTAGCTATGTGTTCATCTCTCTATCCATGCATGATCTTGTTGTGGTCATGAGCTTTGTAATCAAGTATATCTACCTTGCTACTCAAGTGCTTTAATAGATCTCTGCTCTCCCCATGTGTGTGAAAGTGACAGCGTGCTCACCATGGTGGCACTTAGGCTAGAGATTACAAATACTTGTTATGAGTTATATTTGGAGTTGGATGTCTTTATGAAATTGTGGTGTTTGTTGGACTCATCTAGTAATCAAGGTGATAGTGTGGGGTTATCTAGATGGGAAAGGCTTACTTTGAGGTGTGCTGGTATAGCCCTACCATCGATTAGAGTGTTCAACCGGAGAGTAGTTAAGAGTAGTATCATAAAGAGAAGATATTTATATGAGAGTGTACACTAGTGAAAGTATGATCCCTAGGCCTTGTTTCTAAGAATTGATACACCATTTGCAATTAGATCTGTTACATGTTTCCTTGCTACTATCTTTATTTCAGTTTGCCATCAAGCTATTTTCTATCACCGTTACCACTTATAATTATCTATACCACTTCTCAGAACTTTTCAGAAGCATGATAACTCTCTATGGCAGCATGGGTATCGAAAATCATTTTCAATTCTCCCATGGTATCAAAGGTATTGCCATTTTCGAAACGCTTTGAAGTTCTGGCTCTAGCCCATACAATACGCCGCAATGAACTAAGTTGTGGTCCTCCTAACGAGTTATATAGACATTCTTTTCCTCGTCAGGGGCATCAGGAGCTGGTGGGGGGTCTAGTGGTGGCTCTATCATGTATTGCTTTTGTGCCGAAGTGACGAGAATCCTCAAATTCATAGCCTAGTTGGTGAAGTTGCTACCATTTGCAGCAAGTTTCTCTTTCTCCATGAACATATTGAAATTAAAAGCAGGTGGTGCCATCTACAACATAATTTGTAAAGTTTATTTAGACTAAGTTTATGAGTTCAACTAATCCAAATTACTAATGAACTCCCACTAAAAAATACATCCCTCGTGTATTTTTGGTGATTACACGAACCAAATCCACTACACCAAGTCCGATCATCACGTGAGTCGGTGTAGCTTCAAAGGCAAGCATCTATATGGGCATCATATCAACTATATGACTCATGCTTAACCTTTCGGTCCGTGTTCTGAGGCCAAGTCTGTACATGCTAGGCTCGCCAAGTAAGAACCTTAGTACTCGCGTGTGTAAAACTATCTTACACCCGTTGTATGAAAGCATAGAGTCGAGTACACCCGATCATCGCGTGATGTCTCGAAACACGATCCATAGAACGGTGTATACTTAAGGAAGAACACATTTTATCTTGATATCTAAATGAGGCATCATCTTACAATGCTACCAAAAGCGCCAAACTAGCAGTATAAGATGCTAAGATCTAATGTGTAAAGTGAGATGATATGGTCCATGCATTTGATCTCTATCATTTGCATCATGGTATGATCTTTATCATTCCTTTGTGTGTAAGGCCAAGGTCTATGGAACTTACACATTGAGTATCTTGTAAGAGTATCTATCATACATCTACTTACAACATTACCATATCAAGACACTAGCCCAGCAATGATCTAAGACGCCTCTAATTTATCAATTGCAAGTTTTACATGGCTTAGGACTTTTGGAGATAGAACCGGTCTTACCTACAAACATGAACCATAACGAGGATAACCAAGTTATTAGCAACTCGTTGTAAATCAGATATTGACTATAGTAGGAGAGACAGACACCCGCTAGCCACTTATGCAAAACTAGTTGCATGTCAGTCATGGAACTGGTCTAATGTACGATGACATGTAAGGTTGGTCCGGGTCGATTCATCCCACTATGCCACCAATATCCAAAATACATAGAAGATGCAATAACATGATCATCATCGCCCACATATAAACATATGTGTACTACCCGTGCAAAGCACCTACACATAGATCAGGCTCTGATACCACTGGTGGGTCCGCAGCATAGAAAACAAAAACTTTCCTATGATGAGAACTGTACGCCAAGATCTATATACTAGATACAGAGCAACGGGTGGACATACATCCATGGAGAACTTACCCACGAAGACAACAAGTTTTGTTAACGAGTAGGAACTCATGGTTTATGTAGTCATACACTTCTCGATCTCAAGATCGTGTGGATGTCCGAGCGCCACAAATCAGCAGCGCATCCGTCCTCGCACACACGTTCAAGCCACCGAACAACCTCTACCTCCTCGCTCCAGCGATGCATCGGAAGCAGCAACTCCTTCCAAACGAAATGCCACCGGGAACATGTATCTCGCTACTCCGAGACCATGGGGGAATAATTCTAGAGGGGGAGAGATCCTTCACGAGGAGGTGTGAGGAAGAAGGGTGAGAGGGGTGGCCTATTATAGGAGGAGGGGGTACCCCTCCCCATGGCCGGCGCCCCATGGGGGGTGACCCCTCACCTCCCCCATTCATGTGGTGGTAACTCCTCCACATTAAAATGCCCCTTCACATTCTCTTTTAAAGTCTCCACTTTAAATGCATTAAAATTCTCTAAGTTTAATGATCTCTCATTTAATAAAACTCTTTTATTAAATTTATTCAGAATTTTGTTAATTACTTTAATTAACAAACATTCACATAAAACCCCTTGCAACATTTCAATATCACATGCATAACTACTTTCTGCAATTTCACCCGAAACAATTCATACGCTTTGCAATCCTTTCGTCTGAAACATAGGTGCTCCAAAATTGTGTCTGGCAACCCTTAAGTTTGTCACCCTATGGTTCGCGAATAATGTAGACATGATTGAGACTCCTCTCAGATCAATAATCAGAAGGGGGACCTAGAGATCCATACTGACTCATGCACATTCAACGATGACTTCTGTGATCGTGAGAACCTTTAACGCTAGTAGCTTAATCCCTTTGCCTCATGATATAATACATGTCCGAGATTCAATCATCGGTATCCAAATACCTAGTTTGATCTTGTTACCGACATGCACTCTTTTCTCCTTCCCGTGATATAACATTCTAGTGATCACATCACTTGCTTGCAAGCTATCTTAATGTGATATCATCGAGAGGTCCCAGAGTATATCTATCCGTCATCGGGATTGAAAAATTCCACTCCTGATCCATGAGCCTCAACATAACACCTTCGTAGCACTGAACCCACCTTTGTAGTCACCCTATTACGGTGTGACGTTTGATGTTATCAAGATACTCTTCCAGTGTTAGCAATTAACATGATCTCATGGTCTAAGGATAAAGATTACTTCGTATGATGTTATAGCAATATAAACATAATGACTTGATCATAATGCTATACTTCGGATGAATGTTCATCACATCATTTCACAAATGTCCTGACCTTATTATTAACAACATCCAATGTCCATGATCAGGAAACCTTGATCATCTTGTTAATCAACAAGCTAGTCTATAAGAGAGGCATAACTAGGAACCCTTTTTGTTTATTAAACACACATGTATTGACGTTTCCGATCAATAAAATTATAGCATGCAAAATAAACATCTATCATATACGAGGAATACATAATAACAACTTTATTATTACCTCTCAGGGCATATTTCCTTCACTAACTTCTCCTCGGACACCTTGTGGAGTTTGGTGGGTCTGATGACCATTGTCGGATTGGGTTGTGGACTAGCAGCATCACCTGAGGAGGCTCTTGTTCATAACCGCAACCGAAGTGCAGACGCTACGTGCATGACATGGGACGACCGGCTTTTTGACCATGGGAGGTTGGCTCTCTAATAGGAGGCATGTAGAATCCTTCGGTATCCATGGTGTTGAGGAAGTTATCAACGTCATCCTCATAATTGGCAATGTGAGGTGAATTCTCCACGTCCTCAGGTTGTGGCGATGGCGTGTGTGCGGCTAACTGTTGATGTCTCTTGGGGGTGGTGACGAACACCGGTGGTCGTGTATTATTAGTTGGGGCAGCACGCCACCCTTCCTTTGCAAGGAGAATCTAGGACTTGGGCCATAGCAAGGGCTAGCCGAAGCAATTTCCAAGGGTCTTATGCTCATCAGCTCCTTCAGGTTGGTTGGGAGGGTCAATGTTGTCGCTATCCTTCAACGTGCTTACTAGGGTGACCCTGAACATGCCAGCAGGGATCAGCTTGTTGTGCATCATGAGGAACTTTGGTTGAATGATGCTATCCTTGGCAACATCCTTCAGCATGCCGTCCACATACTGCAGTAATATGAAATTAGTGTCCTATAGGAAAACATATTGGGGATCATGATCTGATGGAAGTCGATCAAAGGCCAATAGTGTATGAAGTTAAGCCTACGATGAAAAATAACTAGTTACCTTGGTGAGGGCATCGAGCTCGGCTAAGGTGGACACATTGGCTTACATCAGCTCCTACTCGGGTGCATCATGAAACAATGCCGGTTGCATGTTGGTGTTGGGCACCGCCGGCTGCGTGTTGGTGTTGAGCGCCACCGTCTGTTCGTTGGTGTTGGGCGCCGATGGGCTCACCAATGATACCGGCTGCACCAAGGTGTTGGATGGCGGGTGATGTCTGCAAGTGAACATATCGTTTGTAGCTAGTTTCGAAGTATAACTATCGATCTAAAGGGAGCCCAAAGGTAAGTGTATACGAGTGAAGTCTCTGTCACACTCAAAGTTGTCACAGGTCTTCGAGTGAATTGACTGCAAGTGTGTAAATACGAATGAAATTTGGATTAAATTGGATGTATTTAAATAAATCTAAAATGTAAACTTCAGGAATAAAAAAGCATAAAAGTAAAGAACGATTCGATTGTTTGTGGTTTTCTGCAGATGACGAAAAAGGCGCGGGGAGATACAGTTCATGGTGATAGTGACTGTGCCACGTGGACGAATGATAAGTGTAACAATTATAATCTTATAAATATATGTGTAGGCGAGCAATCCATAACTAGCATGTTACCAAAACCATGGTCAGTCACTAGACGATTAATATCCTTTAGGTGCTTAGCAATTAAGCTCCTTGGATCGGACTAATGCAATAAGCATGGTGGTTCCTCGTTATCCTCGGGTCAAACTAGTTTCCCATTGATATCCCTGTGTCACTCGGGGGTCGCGGTCTGCTAGGGAACAAGATCCTATCTATGTAGAACAAAGGATCATGTTGTCTGGGCCCTTAATTGGACAACAAGCATTAGGCATCCCACAGATAGTCAAGAACACATAATATAGTAATTAAAATCAATCACAAACTAATGGAAAACATATGGAGGCACATCACATCTCACCAATCCCTTACATCTCCCACGCCGAAGGAACTTACTCACACATGAGAGAATAAAGCATCATCGATATAATTAAATAAAGGGAGTTCTTCTCGATATTACCGTGGAGATCCACAATAAGAATAGAAAAGTAATCCAACACAATTCAAGATAGGAAGAAACAATCTCAAACCCTAATCTTGTAAGGTGAAGATCTCTCTCTCTCCCCCTCAAGTATAGGTAATGGCTTTGAGGGTGTAATGGCTAGGAGATCAAAGATCGTGGAGCGAGATGAAGAACATCTTCCCCCTCTTATCTGGATCTCCTATTTCCTCTTTCTGGATGGGATGGCGGCTGATGTGTTATGATTTTGCTTCTGGCCTCTTCATGAAAGTTATCCCTTTTGACAAGACGGAGGCGACGGCAGCTATACGGCAGGAACTATACGGGCAAAAAAATATTCCCGCCGTATAGTTGCTCGTTAAAGCTTCAGTATGCCTCCCTCGGTTCCTTCCAAAAAGAGACTTCCTTTTTTTGCCTGAATATTATGTTTCTCTTGTTAAAACCTTTTGTTGACGTTCAGAACCTGAAACACACATTAAAAAACAAGTTTTCTTTGCTACCAAAGTATTAACATTAGGTAAAGCTAGAAAAGGATCAAATCTAGAAGAAAACTGTCAATAAAAACAATCAAAAACATGTCGAATCTCACAGCTATCAACTCCCGAAGCTTAGATGTTGCTGGCCCTCGAGTGACAAGAAAATAAGGAAGAATAGCAGAGATTCGAGACTGAAATAAAAGAACTTACAATCTCGAATTAGTGTCAAATTCTTTTCTTCAGAATTCCTGCAATCTTAAACATGATCATTCAAGTATTCACAAGATTGCACTAAGTCCACTTCGTAACCACGTATATCTTTCTAGCAAATAAATCATATGCCCAAGAAAGTGTCAAAAGTTTAGCTAGGAAAGTGGAACAAATTCTTTTGGTGTCTCTCTTTGTTGAGAGATGAAAACTTTCTGCTCTTTTTTCTTTAACCAATTAAGAGTACTCAAGGTGGCACCAAAAACTTTCAATTTAAGAACAACTCATCTATTCCCATGTCAAAAATTCAAGACTCTCATAGCACATTTTCCTTTCATTGTTTTTCAAAGACTTCAGCCCTTCATAGAGAAATCATACCACTGTTTCTAGCATGTTAATTTAGACTGTGTTGTGCACTCGTGACCATGCCAATAAATAATTGTTGAGCAATAGTGGGTCAGAGGAGTAGTACAACTTCACTAGGAACGTGAAACCATGAGGAGACTAAAAAATTCCCGTCATAGCATTGCTGCTATAGACGTTTACATAACTCAATAGCCAAAATAAAGTGGTTTCCCACATTTAGATCGTTCGTTGGCTAGCGGAGTTAATAGTTCCCTATGGAGCACGACAGTGTTGTAATGACATGCGTAAATAAATATCTTATGGTAATTATTAGAAAAAGAAGTGGCATAATCTCTACTACTTCGAAACATCCATTTTATCAGACAATTTCATTCAAGGATGTTATCAAGTCTATTTACATTAAGCTCAAATGGGATGGAGTAGTTCTAAAATAAAATCCATTGGGCTAAACATGGACTCAAGTCATCTTTTGGATGCTTTTTCTTATTGTAAAAATGTTGGAAGTATTTTTAACCAAGTTCATTTCTCATTGTTTCAAAGCTAAAAAGGAGACACTAGCAAATGAATAGAATTTATAAGATAGCAAGCTAAGTGGGGAGTGACTCTAGTTCAAGCGAGTAAATAATTGTAGGATCAAATTAAAGTTGCAGAAAATTTGATGAAAGGAATGTGATACCTCCTCTTTCTTGCTTCGTTCTCGTACTTGAGTCAAACCCCCTCAATATTAACCTATTGCCAAGTCACCTGAAATTGAGCAATCTCCGAGAGAAACAAAGAAACGAATTTGCAATAAAAGTTACAACTATTTTTTTTGTATTTTTCATTTACGAATGCAAACTGAAAGTAAACATACAATTTTGAAGAAGTAAAATAAATCAAAATAAGAAATAAAAATATGAATGCAAAATTTGAAGGTTTTCAAACCTCCCCCAAGCTTAGGCTATTGCTAGGCTTAGTTGTTGCTGTCATTCGACGGTTGGTGTGGATACTACTGGTAGTAGTTGGGGAAGTGGGTCATGAAGTGACTAAAGTTTGGAGTTAAGGCACTCACATCTTCATTCTCCCCAACCCGTTGGTTGAGCTGCTGAAATTCTTGATAGGGGACATAGTCGAACCCTTGCTGCAACTGATTTGGCCATGGGTCCCAAGATCCCCCTTGTTGTGTATGATGTCCCTCCCAAGAAGGGTTGTATTCCTACTCCTGCTCCTGCTCATCCTCATCCTGTTGCTCTCCTTCTTCATCTTCTTCTTGATCAGGGTGGAATTCAGCCATGATATCCACCACTTGATCCTTGGTAAGGATCCAGTTGTCCTTCTCCACAATCGTGAAGGCTTGTGGACAGGGCAACGGAACCTGCTCAACATGTGCATCACCAAGATCACCAAACTGATATGCTCGCAGCCTCTTGTTAGCTCGGTAAACATCGAGGAAACCACAAGCAGTCAAATATTTGACATCCATAAGTTTTGAGCCATCAATAGGTTGCATCACAAATAACATAATGTTTAGTGCATGGGCAAGGTGGGTTACAAATCCAACAATGTGAATGTCACCTTTCTTTTTGTTGCTCGGGTGACAAAAGTGTTGGATGAGTAGAGCCGTGGGATTGGGGCTTTGCGGTGCATTGGGGAAGAGTGCCTTGGTGATCATGGCCATGTCCGCATTGGCCATGGAACTAGTATCTCATATTCCTAGCTGTGTATTGGCGAGGAACAAGCCGTAGAATCGTCGGGTTCTGAATGGTGGACATCTTATTTTGGTAGAAGTCCCTGCGACCGTTAACAGAAACAACCTCCCAAGTTTCTCCACTTGCAACGATATATAAAGTTGTAAAAGTTGACTCCCCATCATGAGGGAAGCCAAAAACATCACAAAATTGTTCGAAAGTTATTTCATAATGATGTTGGTTCGTGGTGAAGCTTACCGTGCACGCATTACCTTTCTCCATGTGGTCATCGTAGAAGGAGGCAAGGAACTTATAGGTGAGCTCGGCGTAGGTATTGTGGCTTTCGTAGGCGAGTAGTGCAAGCCTTGAATTTGCACACATGAGGTCAAAGTCCCCCCTCAACCCTGCCATAGCGAGAAAGCTATCATTGGCCCAACATGTGGGCATCATCCTCCGTGATGAAACTATGGCCAACTTGGGGCTGAGCTCAGCCCGGTGCCCTGAACTCTCACCATGTTGGTGCTTGCTCTTGCAAAAAATGCTACCAATTTTGTTCATCTTGATGCACGATATGTTGATTCCCCAACTCAAACGAATGAAATCCGTGAAGAATCAAGAATTCTAGGTGGGTATTGAGGGGCTTGGAGAGAGAATATGAGAGAAAAAGTGAGGAGGAAGAAGAGTCATATCCTCCTCGGTGCGATTAATTGGTCGTGCCGAACTATACGAACGGGACATGTTGTTCCCGCCGTATAGTTGCGGCAGCGGCGACAATTAGGGTTTCTTTATGACAGAACACCACTATATTGGCGCAACTATACGACCGGATCATAATGATCCCGTCGTATAGTTGGTCATCAAAACTTCTGTGTCCTCGAGATCCGTTTTCTTGGACACACATCGATAACTATATGGCCAAACTATACAGCCGGGATTTTTATTCCCGTCGTATAGTTGGTCGCAAACCATCAGTACCTTTGAGAAGAAAATCGACGAAGGCATCGATATCTATACGGCCAGAACTATATGGCCAGAATTTTTATTCCCGTCGTGTAGTTGGTCGTTGAATCCTCTGTACTTACAAAAGAAAATTCGTTGATGGCAAAGATATCTATACGGCCAAATTATACGACCATAATTTTTATACCCGCCATATAGTTGGTCGTTAAACCTTCAGTACTCATCAAAAAAATTCTATTTCTTCGAGAATACCTTCTTATCCTGAAACTTAGCGAAACACCTTGCTTTTGACAGAAAAATGACAGTAAAAATTGTTGACCAATAACAGCATGTATAGAGCAGGATTTCTAGTACTACCTAACTTCTTCTCCTCAACTAGAGATTCACTCTTTAATCTGGTCAAAATGATTACTCTAGTGTAGATAAAACTCAAACTTTTATTTTTATAATTACTCTACGCTTGTTCAATCGATATTTCTACTACTTTTTGGCAGCCGCATCTTCACGGGCGCGCTTTCGCAAGAATTTTTATGAAAATGTTGTAGGAATGCGATGAAAATTTTATTCTTTAGTTTGTTTTATTAATGTGATGGGTTGACTCCCATTAAGGTTTTTTAAAAAATGGTTGAATAACTCAACCCCTTCTCTGTTCTCGAATTCTTATCTTAGATTGGGGCTTGTTCGTCTGCGGTACCAAAGTTCACAGGCCAGTGCATGGCTGTACCTAAGTTGCCTGAAATTTCCGCGTTTCAAAAAGTTGGGCCGCCAACTACTGAGAGGGGCCATTTCGAGGCAAACTCATCTCACCCCTGCCAAATTCAAACATTCGTTTAAACTGCCCCGTGAAGTAGACGGTCGGGACCCTCATGTCGGTCATCTATCCGTGCGCGAGCGCCAACATGGCAATCTCTTAGGCAAATCGCGATTGGATGCGTTGACCATTTTCACAAATCCATTCCCACCTTTCCCCTAGCACCAGCAGCGTCGGAATCCACCCTCCAGGCAGGACGATCTCTTCAGACATTTCACTTCCGGCACCAAGTTGCTAAGCCCTAGTTGTTGCGCCCAGTCGCTGATCCCGGGCTCCAATGGCGCATGCCATAGCTACCGTTGCGAGGCTCTAGCCCGCCTCCGCTACCGACGATTCGAGCAGCTCAGAGGATGGCAGATCCTACTACAAAGGAAGAAGAAGTTCTGGCTACAAGCAGGTGAGCTACCCTTCTCTTTGTTATTCGCACTAATTATAACTTCTAGCTGGCTACTGAACCTCAAATTGTTTGTTAGCCCAACGCTGACAAACATATTTGTTCCATAGTTTTTTGTTAAGTGGGATCTCCGCGGACTACCCTTACCTGGTTACGGTAGTCCTCTTCAGGTACGACTCTAAGGGAAAGTGGTATGGACACCATTGTATCACGATGGAAGAAGCACCTGCGCAGATGTACACCATATCTAGTATGGTTGCTGCTCTGCGTAATCATGTTGAATTATGGCTAAAGCAGACTACAAAGTTCAGCTTCATGGATGAACATGGCATCATGGTTCCTCTAACATGTGACAGTCAGCTAATTGGGTTGATGAAAATGTATGCTCCGGCTTGCATGTTTGAGCTGAATTGTGATGTACTGGATGTCGAACTGCTGCAACTGGGAGTCGCCCTTCTATTCTTGGACAGGGTGGTTGCTCAAACCCAATTAGCTCCTGGTAAGCAAAGGTCTCTTAGGGTTCGCATGTTAGTGCACAATTGTAATTTTTGTTTTATTTACTCTATAGATATTGGGCAGATATGCAACAGTCTTGTTTCTTTGTCAGGAAGTGCCGCAAGGTTAGAAACATGACTGTCGGGTCAGTCATTTTGCTGCCCGAAGAAATAAAAAACGAGTGGAAAGATGATGCTAGGCACGATTCTAGTGCCCATTGTCCCGGCGATGCAGAGTACGTGAGGCTAATAAAATTGGCACCGAGGAAGAGGAAGAAGGCACATTTTTTCCCATGTCAAAAATTCAAGACTCTCATAGCACATTTTTCCTTTCATTGTTTTTCAAAGACTTCAGCCCTTTCATAGAGAAATCATACCACTGTTTTTAGCATGTTAATTTAGACTGTGTTGTGCACTCGTGACCATGCCAATAAATAATTGTTGAGCAATAGTGGGTCAGAGGAGTAGTACAACTTCACTAGGAACGTGAAACCATGAGGAGACTAAAAAATTCCCGTCATAGCATTGCTGCTACAGACATTTACATAACTCAATAGCCAAAATAAAGTGGTTTCCCACATTTAGATCGTTCGTTGGCTAGCGGAGTTAATAGTTCCCTATGGAGCACGAAAGTGTTGTAATGACATGCGTAAAGAAATATCTTATGGTAATTATTAGAAAAAGAAGTGGCATAATCTCTACTACTTCGAAACATCCATTTTATCAGACAATTTCATTCAAGGATGCTATCGAGTCTATTTACATTAAGCTCAAATGGGATGGAGTAGTTCTAAAATAAAATCCTTTGGGCTAAACATGGACTCAAGTCATCTTTTGGATGCTTTTTCTTGTTGTAAAAATGTTGGAAGTATTTTTAACCAAGTTCATTTCTCATTGTTTCAAAGCTAAAAAGGAGACACTAGCAAATGAATAGAATTTATAAGATAGCAAGCTAAGTGGGGAGTGACTCTAGTGCAAGCGAGTAAATAATTGTAGGATCAAATTAAAGTTGCAGAAAATGTGATGAAAGGAATGTGATACCTCCTCTTGCTTGCTTCGTTCTCGTACTTGAGTCAAACCCCCTCGATATTTACTATTGCCAAGTCACCTGAAATTGAGCAATCTCCGAGAGAAACAAAGAAACGAATTTGCAATAAAAGTTACAACTATTTTTTTTGTATTTTTCATTTACGAATGCAAACTGAAAGTAAACATACAATTTTGAAGAAGTAAAATAAATCAAAAGAAGAAATAAAAATATGAATGCAAGGTTTGAAGGTTTTCAAACCTCCCCCAAGCTTAGACTATTGCTAGGCTTAGTTGTTGCTGTCATTCGGCGGTTTGTGTGGATACTACTGGTAGTAGTTGGGGAAGTGGGTCATGAAGTGACTAAAATTTGGAGCTAAGGCACTCACATCTTCATTCTCCCCAACCCGTTGGTTGAGCTGCTGAAATTCTTGTTAGGGGACGTAGTTGAACCCCTGCTGCAACTCATTGGGCCATGGGTCCCAAGATCCCCCTTGTTGTGTATGATGTCCCTCCCAAGAAGGGTTGTTTTCCTACTCCTACTCCTGCTCATCCTCATCCTATTGCTCTTCTTCTTCATCTTCTTCTTGATCAGGGTGGAATTCAGCCATGATATCCACCACTTGATCCTTGGTGAGGATCCAGTTGTCCTTCTCCACAATCGTGAAGGCTTGTGGACAGGGCAACGGAACCTGCTCAACATGTGCATCACCAAGATCACCAAACTGCTATGCTCGGAGCCTCTTGTTAGCTCGGTAAACATCGAGGAAACCACAAGCAGTCAAATATTTGACATCCATAAGTTTTGAGCCATCAACAGGTTGCATCATAGATAACATAATGTTTAGTGCATGGGCAAGGTGGCTTACAAATCCACCAATGTGAATGTCACCTTTATTTTTGTTGCTCTGGTGACAAAAGTGTTGGATGAGTAGAGCCGTGGGATTGGGGCTTTGCGGTGCATTGGGGAAGAGTGCCTTGGTGATCATGGCCATGTCCGCATTGGCCATGGAACTAGTATCTCATATTCCTAGCTGTGTATTGGCGAGGAACAAGCCGTAGAATCGTCGGGTTCTGAATGGTGGACATCTTATTTTGGTAGAAGTCCCTGCGACCGTTAACAGAAACAACCTCCCAAGTTTCTCCACTTGCAACGATATATAAAGTTGTAAAAGTTGACTCCCCATCATGAGGGAAGCCAAAAACATCACAAAATTGTTCGAAAGTTATTTCATACTGATGTTGGTTCGTGGTGAAGCTTACCGTGCACGCATTACCTTTCTCCATGTGGTCATCGTAGAAGGAGGCAAGGAACTTATAGGTGAGCTCGGCGTAGGTATTGTGGCTTTCGTAGGCGAGTAGTGCAAGCCTTGAATTTGCACACATGAGGTCAAAGTCCCCCCTCAACCCTGCCATAGCGAGAAAGCTATCATTGGCCCAACATGTGGGCATCATCCTCCGTGATGAAACTATGGCCAACTTGGGGCTGAGCTCAGCCCGGTGCCCTGAACTCTCACCATGTTGGTGCTTGCTCTTGCAAAAAATGCTACCAATTTTGTTCATCTTGATGCACGATATGTTGATTCCCCAACTCAAACGAATGAAATCCGTGAAGAATCAAGAATTCTAGGTGGGTATTGAGGGGCTTGGAGAGAGAATATGAGAGAAAAAGTGAGGAGGAAGAAGAGTCATATCCTCCTCGGTGCGATTAATTGGTCATGCCGAACTATACAAGCGGGACATGTTGTTCCCGCCATATAGTTGCGGCAGCGGCGACAATTAGGGTTTCTTTATGACAGAACACAACTATATTGGCGCAACTATACGACCGGATCATAATGGTCCCGTCGTATAGTTGGTCATCAAAACTTCTGTGTCCTGAAGATCCGTTTTCTTGGACACACATCGATAACTATATGGCCAAATTATACAGCCGGGATTTTTATTCCCGTCGTATAGTTGGTCGCAAACCATCAGTACCTTTGAGAAGAAAATCGACGAAGGCATCGATATCTATACGGCCAGAACTATATGGCCAGAATTTTTATTCCCGTCGTGTAGTTGGTCGTTGAATCCTCTGTACTTACAAAAGAAAATTTGTTGATGGCAAAGATATCTATACGGCCAAATTATACGACCGGAATTTTTATACCCGCCATATAGTTGGTCGTTAAACCTTCAGTACTCATCAAAAATATTCTATTTCTTCGAGAATACCTTCTTATCCTGAAACTTAGCGAAACACCTTTCTTTTGACAGAAAAATGACTGTAAAAATTGTTGACAAATAACAGCATGTATAGAGCAGGATTTCTAGTACTACCTAACTTCTTCTCCTCAACTAGAGATTCACTCTTTAATCTGGACAAAATGATTATTCTAGTGTAGATAAAACTCAAACTTTTATTTTTATAATTACTCTACGCTTGTTCAATCGATATTTCTACTACTTTTTGGCAGCCGCATCTTCACGGGCGCGCTTTCGCAAGAATTTTTATGAAAATGTTGTAGAAATGCGATGAACATTTTATTCTTTAGTTTGTTTCATTAATGTGATGGATTGACTCCCATTAAGAATTTTTTTAAAATGGTTGAATAACTCAACCCCTTTTCTGTTCTCGAATTCTTATCTTAGGTTGGGGCTTGTTCGTCTGCGGTACCAAAGTTCACAGGCCAGTGCATGGCTGTACCTAAGTTGCCTGAAATTTCCGCGTTTCGAAAAGTTGGGCCGCCAACTACCGAGAGGGGCCATTTCGAGGCAAACTCATCTCACCCCTGCCAAATTCAAACATTCCTTTAAACTGCCCCGTGAAGTAGACGGTCGGGACCCTCATGTCGGTCATCTATCCGTGCGCGAGCGCCAACATGGCAATCTCTTAGGCAAATCGCGATTGGATGCGTTGACCATTTTCACAAATCCATTCCCACCTTTCCCCTAGCACCGGCAACGTCGGAATCCACCCTCCAGGCAGGACGATCTCTTCAGACATTTCACTTCCGGCACCAAGTTGCTAAGCCCTAGTTGCTGCGCCCAGTCGCTGATCCCGGGCTCCAATGGCGCATGCCATAGCTACCGTTGCGAGGCTCTAGCCCGCCTCCGCTACCGACGATTCGAGCAGCTCAGAGGATGGCAGATCCTACTACAAAGGAAGAAGAAGTTCTGGCTACAAGCAGGTGAGCTACCCTTCTCTTTGTTATTCGCACTAATTATAACTTCTAGCTGGCTACTGAACCTCAAATTGTTTGTTAGCCCAACGCTGACAAACATATTTGTTCCATAGTTTTTTGTTAAGTGGGATCTCCGCGGACTACCCTTACCTGGTTACGGTAGTCCTCTTCAGGTACGACTCTAAGGGAAAGTGGTATGGACACCATTGTATCACGATGGAAGAAGCACCTGCGCAGATGTACACCATATCTAGTATGGTTGCTGCTCTGCGTAATCATGTTGAATTATGGCTAAAGCAGACTACAAAGTTCAGCTTCATGGATGAACATGGCATCATGGTTCCTCTAACATGTGACAGTCAGCTAATTGGGTTGATGAAAATGTATGCTCCGACTTGCATGTTTGAGCTGAATTGTGATGTACTGGATGTCGAACTGCTGCAACTGGGAGTCGCCCTTCTATTCTTGGACAGGGTGGTTGCTCAAACCCAATTAGCTCCTGGTAAGCAAAGGTCTCTTAGGGTTCGCATGTTAGTGCACAATTGTAATTTTTGTTTTATTTACTCTATAGATATTGGGCAGATATGCAACAGTCTTGTTTCTTTGTCAGGAAGTGCCGCAAGGTTAGAAACATGACTGTCGGGTCAGTCATTTTGCTGCCCGAAGAAATAAAAAACGAGTGGAAAGATGATTCTAGGCACGATTCTAGTGCCCATTGTCCCGGCGATGCAGAGTACGTGAGGCTAATAAAGTTGGCACCGAGGAAGAGGAAGAAGGAAGGAAATGAAGAAGCCAGTGGACACTTGGTGTGGTTACTGAGAAGAACACACATGCAATGACACTGGTGTATCCTTATGTGGTTTGTGAGAAGAACAC
This sequence comes from Avena eriantha, assembly GCA_910589775.1. Classification (NCBI taxonomy): domain Eukaryota; kingdom Viridiplantae; phylum Streptophyta; class Magnoliopsida; order Poales; family Poaceae; genus Avena; species Avena eriantha. The sequence continues at coordinate 92,015,815 of OU342740.1, forward strand.
ACATGCAAGGACTCTAGTTGTGGCGCATGAAAAGAACACACATGAAATAACTCTAGTTGTGGTTCATGAGAAGAACACACATGCAATGGCACTGGTGGATCAATATGTGGTCTATGGGAGGAACACACATCCAATGACACTGGGTGTGGTTCGTGAAAGGAACAGATATGCAATGACACTAGGTGTGGTTCATGTGAAGAACACACATGCAATGACACTGGTGGATCCATGTGTGGTCTTTGAGAGGAACACACATGCAATGACACTAGGTGTGGTTCATGAAAAGAACACACAGGCAATGACTCTAGCCGTGGTTCACGAGAAGAACACACATGCAATCACACTGGTGGATCCATGTGTAGTTTGTGAAAAGAACACACATGCAATGACTCTAGCCATGGTTCATGAGAAGAACGGACAAGCAATAACTCTAGCTATGGTTCATGAGTAGAACACACATCCAATGACAATGGTGTATCCTTATGTCGTTAGTGAGAAGAACGCACATGCCATGACTCTAGATGTGGTTCATGAGAGGAACACACATCCAATGACACTGGTGGATCCATGTGTAGTTTGTGAAAGGATACCACATGCAATGACACTGGGTGTGGTTACTGAGAAGAACACACATGCAATGACACTGGTATATCCTTATGTAGTTTGTGAGAATAACAGACATGCAATGGATCTAGCTGTGGTTCATGAGAAGAACACACATGCAATGACACTGGTGTATCAATGTGTGGTCTATGAGATGAAAAAACATGCAATGACAGTGGGTGCGGTTCATTAAAAGAACAGACATGCAATGACACTAGTGGATCCATGTGTGGATTGTGAGAAGAACAGACATACAATCACACTTGGTGGATCCATGTGTGGTTGATGAGAAGAACACACATGCAATGACACTGGTGGATCCACGTGTGGTTTGTGAGAAGTACACGCATCTAGTGACACTGGGTGTGGTTCATGAAAAGAACACACATCCAATGACACTGCTGGATCCTTATGTGGTTTGTGAGAAGAACAAACATGTAATGACTCTAGATGTGGTTCATGAGAAGATCACACATGCAATGACTCTAGCTATGGTTAATGAGAAGAACACACATGCAATGGCACTGGTGGATCCATGTGTGGTTTGTGAGAGGAATAGGCATGGAATGACACTAGGTGTGGTTCATGGAAATAACACCCATCCAATGACACTTGTGGATCCTTATGTGTTCATGAAAAGAACATACATGCAATGACACTGGTGGATCCATATGTGGTTTGTGGAAATAACAGACATGCAATGACTCTAGATGTAGTTCATGAAAAGAGCAGACATGCAATGACACTGGTGGATCCATGTGTTGTCTATGAGAGGAACACACATCCAATGACACTTGGTGTGTTTCATGAAAAGAACACACATGCGATGACTCTAGCCGTGGTTCATGAGAAGAACACACATGCAATGACACTTGTGGATCCTTATGTGGTATGTGAGAATAACGCACATGCAATGACTCTAGCTGTCGTTCATGAGAAGAACACACGTCCAATGACTCTAGCCGCGGTTCATGAGAAGAACACACATGCAATGACACTGGTGGATCCATGTGTCGTCTGTGAGAGGAACACACATTCAATGACACTGAGTGTGGTTCATGAAAAGAACACACATCCAATGACACCGGTGGATCCTTGTGTGGTTTATGAGAGGAACAGACATCCAATGACACTTGTGGACCCTTATGTGGTTTATGAGAAGAACACACATGCAATGACACTGGTGATATGTGGTTTGTGATAAGAGCAGACATGCAATGACACTGGTGGATCCATATGTGGTTCATGAGAAGAACACACATCTAATGACACTGGTGTATCCTTATGTGGTTTGTGAGAAGAACACACATGCAATGACTCTAGAGGTGGTTCATGAGAGGAACACACATCCAATGACACTGGTGGATCCATGTGTAGTTTGTGAAAGCAACACACATGCAATGACACTGGGTGTGGTTGATGAGAAGAACGCACATGCAATGACACTGGTGTATCCTTATATGGTTTGTGAGAATAACAGACATGCAATGACTCTAGCTGTGGTTCATGAGAAGAACACACATTCAATGACACTGGTAGATCCATGCGTGGTTTATGAGAGGAATAGACATGCAATGACACTGGGTGTGGTTCATGAAAAGAACAGACATACAATGACTGTGGTGGATCCATGTGTGATTTGTGAGAAGAACAGACATGCAATCACACTTGGGGGATCCATGTGTGCTTCATGAGAGAAACAGACATGCAATGACACTGGTGAATCCATGTGTGGTTTGTGAGAAGAACACACATCCAATGACACTGGGTGTGGTTCATGAAAATATCACACATTGGATGACACTTCTGGATCCTTATGTGGTTTGTGAGAAGAACATACATGCAATGACTCTAGATGTGGTTCATGAGAAGAGCAGACATGCAATGACAATAGATCTGGTTCCATGTGTGGTCTATGAGAGGAACACACATCCAATGACACTAGGTGTGGTTCATGAAAAGAACACACATGCAATGACTCTAGCCGTGGTTCATGAGAAGAACACACATGCAATGGCACTGGTGGATCCATGTGTGGTCTGTGAGAGGAACACACATGCAATGAAGCTAGGTGTGGTTCATGAAAAGAACACACACCCAATGACTCTAGCCGTGGTTCATGAGAAGAACACACATGCAGTGACACTGGTGGATCCATGTTTGTTGTGTGAGAGGAACACACATGCAATGATACTATGTGTGGTTCATGAAAAGAACACACATCCAATGACACCAGTGGATCCTTATGTGGTTTATGAGAGGAACAAACATCCATTAACACTTGTTGATCCTTATGTGGTTTATGAGAAGAACACAGATGCAATGACACTGGTGATATGTGGTTTGTGAAAAGAGCGGACATGCAATGACACTGGTGGATCCATATGTGGTTTGTGAAAAGAACAGACATGCAATGACACTGGTGTATCCTGATGAGGTTTGTGAGAAGAATAAACATGCAATGACTCTAGATGTGGTTCATGAGAGGAACACACATCCAATGACACTGGTCGATCCATGTGTAGTTTGTGAAAGGAACACACATGCCGTGAAAGTGGGTGTGGTTCATGAGAAGAACACACATGCAATGACACTGGTGTATCCTTATGTGGTTTGTGAGAATAACTGACATGCAATGACTCTAGCTGTGCTTCATGAGAAGAACACACATGCACTGACACTCGTGGATCCATGTGTGGTCTATGAGAGGAACATACATGCAATGACACTGGGTGTGGTTCATTAAAAGAACAAACATGCAATGACACTAGTGGATCCATGTGTGGTTTGTGAGAAGAACAGACATGCAATCACACTTGGTGGATCCATGTGTGGTGCATGAGAAGAACACACATGCAATGACACCGGTGGATCCATGTGTGGTTTGGGAGAAGAACACACATCCAATGACACTAGGAGTGGTTCATCAAAAGAACACGCATCCAATGACACTGCTGGATCCTTATGTGGT